>CM065591.1:312502307-313702307 GCA_033119425.1 Bufotes viridis
CGAAAAATCTATTCAATAAATGGCCCCCAGATTGGGGACGTTAGAGGGATTAAACTGATGAGAATAGTACTACAGAAAATACCACTCATATCGGGTGTGACAGTAAATTGCACGGCGCAGACGCAGTGACAGTGGTTTAAAACAGAGTGGAGGGAGCCAGCGTTTTTAACCATCTCCCCGTTCGAAAAATCTATTCAATAAATGGCCCCCAGATTGGGGACGTTAGAGGGATTAAACTGATGAGAATAGTACTACAGGAAATTATACTCATATCGGGTGTGACAGTAAATTGCACGGCGCAGACGCAGTCACCGTGGATAAAAACAAAGGGGAGGGAGCCAGCGTTTTTTTAACCATCTCACCGTTCGAAAAATCAATTCAATTCATCTTTTGGGGACCCTTTGTGTTGTACGTGGCTGGGTGGAGGAAGAAACCTTCAATGACATCACCGGGACGTGGCTAGCTTGGTATCCAACCTTGTGCAAATGGGGAGTTTGCGGTTGTGCAAATGAACTGTTTGCGGTGCATTAAAAGGGGAGTTTGGTCTGTCAATGTCTGTGGAGCGGGCGTAACCCTTACACTACCTGATCGATACAACATCATACCTGATCGTATACACACACTGGATGTTTTAAAGCATGTTATCCCAAACAATTTTGGAATGTTAGTTGATTTATGCCCTTTATGGATTAAAACCCGACTCTGCTTCCACTACGTAATTTTCCATGGGAGTTTTGCCATAGATCCCCCTCCTTCATGCCACAGTCCAGGTGTTAGACCCCTTGAAACAACTTTCTCATCACTATTGTGGCCAGAAAGAGTCCCTGTGGGTTTTAAAATTCGCCTGCCAATTGAAGTCTATGGCGGTTCGCCCGGTTCGCCCGTTCGCGAACATTTGCGGAAGTTCGCGTTCGCTGTTCGCGAACTGAAAATTTTATGTTCGCGACATCACTATTAATAAACTGTGGTCCTGAAATCAGTCCTGAGGTTGTGGAGTTGCATACAGGATAGATCGATGCTTGACTAAAAAAACACGTGTCACATCCATGGGGATTCCCTGTACCTCTCATATGGCCCCAGCCTCCCCTTCCTCTATTCTGACTATTGTTCTGTTTTGATGTCATCTCTTTTTTTCCGATTCTGAAAGTTCAGTCTCTGTAAATGACTGGTCTGTATCCAGGACCCTGTTAGTGCTCTTGGTGATTACTAGTGCAATCATGGAAAGGCAGCTGTAAATTAAATCCCATCCCTCCTTTGCGATTGAATGAATAGTTAAATTATCGCTGCTTCATTTAACCTCCCCCCCTCCCTTGTTGATTGTTATTTTTTCTGCAATATATAAGAGACATTAAATCTCCTAGAAAAATCTTTTCAGAACTGTGTGTATTTTTTCATACAAGGTTGCCCCTTTCGGGATATGAGCTCTGTATTTAGATAGGCAGAGTTGTTGTAGGTCCCCCTCCCAAATTTCTGGAAGGGTATATTTACGGACAGATCCTACCTGCCTACAAGTGAAGGTACAAGCACCCTGACTCCATCCTAATCCATATTACCTGAAACTATAATTTTCTTCTGTTGGGTTCCCAATAAGACCTCTCTTGAAGTGAGCACTGTAGGTTCATTTGCACTGCATCATTGGTATAGTCACTTTTTTGGTCTTTTACCAGTGATTTTGTGTTCCAAGTGAATTGTGTGGACTCTTGATGTTAGTGTTTCGTATTGTCCATTTATTAGGTCCTAATTATGCTTTAACAGTAGTATTAAACGATATGTTTTACTAAATATCATATTTCCTTTCTTTTGAGGGTTGCTTTCACCTTTTCTTTATTTATTTACTTCTTAAAAGGCAACATAGTTTGTTTCCCCATTAACTGACATTGTTTTGTTGTAGTTGTTTTGTTTCTTGTTGCCAAGAAACTGAAGTTCAGATTTCATGTTTTTGTTTCAAGTTTTGATGCAATGATGCATACATTATCATACTATCACAAAGAAAGATTCTTTATTATGTATGTTGCATATTTCAAAGTAATTAAAAATCAAGCTATATACACTGCTAGTATGCTGATTTAAAATTTCCATTGCCAATGTTATAGATAAATACACTACAATATACAAAGCCAAAGCTTTGACAAAATTTAAAACTGAACTGTATAACCATATGAAATTTCAATGTTAGATATAGCCAATATTGTTTTACTTTATTATGACAATTTTTACTTGATCATATATAATAGAATCCCAATCTAAATAATCTAAAAAATTACTGAAAAATAACAAGATCTAAAAATGTGAAATTAAAAATATGAGTGCAGGAAAATCACTTTAAATTCTAATAATTCTGTATCACTGGGAGGTGAGTGCAACCACAGACCTTTCCATCTTTTAAATGTGTTAATGAAAAAATGCAAATTATAAAATAGGACACAATCCAAATTTTCCACTTGCAAATGATAACATATTTTTGCTTTCAAAATGCTGCCAGACAAAAAACGTTGCTGGTCCACCTGAACTATACTGTATATTATCTCTTTTATCTTAACTTATTCTAATTCAATTTATTGATTTAATTATCTTTATTTGAATTGACTTCATTTTTAAATTGATAAAAAAAGAAAAAAAAATTATTAATGTGAATGACCATAACACTTATGCTGTATTTTAATGACTAATACTCAATATTGTCCACACAATAAATTGTTTTTTTTCTTAATTTTTTATATTTCAAAAATCATTATTAACATATGAATTAACAACAAATAATATACATTACATTTATTTGTAAGAACAGAAGTAAAAGAAGCGATGTAGTTCCATATTAGGGCATAGTAATATTTATGTCACAATACAAAACTTCAGGGACGTGTGTCACCATAAAGGCTAGAACTTCTCAGGCAAACACACCAAAGCAAGCAGAGACAAAGACAGGACAGTGACCAAAACAAATTCTTTATTAACAAGATTAAGACATGGCCAAAAACTGGATCAGCTGGTAAGGGACCAGTGGCAGGAAATACCACTGGACCAAGTGAACTGGTTTTACTTGGGGCCAAACCCAGCAGGCAGAGACTTAGTGAGCCCCATTCTTAACAAAGCCCCAGATGGTGGGGATGAACTTAGCTGAGGCTCCCTGGTTGCACCTCCAGGAAGGTCCTGCTGCACTTGCCCACTTACCTGCAGAGGCTTATGGTCCACACAAACAAGGACTGGAACACAGGCACATGTACTGGAGCCCAAACAAACTGCACAGGACACAGTACAGATAATACAAATGGGAACCGTCGCACAAGCAGCTGCCTGGACCCCATGTGGAAAAGATGCATGGCAGTCTCGGGCAGTGCTACCCAAACAGGCAAACAAGCAGATGCCTTGACCCCATGTGGAATGATCCATAACATTCACAGGCACAGCTGCACACAGAATAGATGTCCTCTCTCCAGAGAACTCAGGAGCCCTCTAACAAAAGGCAGAACATACAAACGACAGGAACAGAAGCAGTGCCAGGCAAACATAGACCTAGACACAGAACTATACAGATAAGACAGAGATGTCCTCCCTTCAGAGAACCCAGGAGCCCTCTCACCGAAGGTGTAGACAGGACTAGCAGATGCCTGTTTCCCATGCAGAGTTAGTTCATGGGTGAACAGACAAAGCTGCACACAAAGCAAAGAGAGGCAGAAGTCTGGACCCCATGTGGGATGACACATGACGGTCCCAAGAAGAGCCGCACAGACAGGCAGATGTCTGGACCCATGTAGGATGACACATGGCGGTCACAGACAAGACATGGAATAGACAAGTAGATGCCTGGACCCCATGCGGAATGACACATGGCTGTCACAGACAAGACACGGAACCAGACAAGGTGACCTTGATGTCTTACTAGGTGGCCACACAGACAGGACAGATGGAGTAACCTTCATAGCTCCTACACCCAGCAAGCCTGGATACAGACTGACCACCCAGGCTTACAGCTAACAGGAAAATTTAGCATCTAGCGACCACGCCCAGCCCAAGACATTGACCCCACACAAACCAGGAGACAGGGAGGGGAAAGCAAGGAAGCGACATAACACAGAGGTTGCCATTACTACATGTACTACATACAAATCAAAGTTTTCAAAACTTTGCTTATATCTAATAAAATCTTTGTTTTGTGAAATAATAACACAGCTGATCAGATGTTTGAAGAGACTGCAGCGCTCGTATGTTTACACGCTCGCCATCGCAATTGCAGCAGCAAGCAGGTGTAGTTAGAACTTTGCTGTCCCCATTCACTTCAATGGGATGGCTCCTTATTGTTCAAGTGAATAGAACGGAGCCATCCAATTGAAGTTTGAAAACAGAGAAGAGAAGGTATCAATTGCACAAGCTCTGTGTTCTCTTCAAACAGCTGATCAGCCGAAAGTCACCCTCTCACCTACCTGATATTAATGACCTATCCTGAGGATAGATTATCAATATAACAAACTTGGACAACCCATTTAACCCCTTTCCAACATCCACCATATATGTACGGTGGATGCAGGGTCTATAAAGATTGTGTTCACTCTCCAGCAGAACGAGCAACATAGCCGAGGGTTTCCTGCTGTTTCATTCAGCAGGCACTCACAGGTAATGTCCGCGATTAGCGGCAATGCCAACTACGGACATTTAACTCCTCAGATGCTGTGATCACATGTGACCACGGGGTCTAAAGAGGCTAAAACCGCTTCCGGGTCAGGCATGTTTTCCCCTGGCGGAGATCAGGTCCTGCTTCTATAATTAGCTGGAGCCTGTACTAGGCTTCCAGGTTCATTATTAGTATATCCTAGTTCAGGCCAGCAAATGGCAGCACTGAACTGTGATATTATAATCTCTGTGCAGAATAATGGACCATTTTACATCATTCTGTACAAATTACAATCTGATGATTGCAAGTTGTGGTCCAAAAAGTTTACAAATAGTTAAAAAAAAGTAAAAAAAGTTTTGAAAAATCAAAAAAATATAAAAATTCAAATCACCTCCCTCTCCCCAAAATAAAAATAAACAATTTAAAAAAATACCATTAAAATATAAAAAAGTTAGCCCATACGGTGAATGGCATAATGAAAAAAAATTAGGAATGGACGAATCGCTGTTTTTTAATTACTTCATCTTCCCAAAAAATTGAATAAAAAGTGGTCAAAAAGTCATACACACCCCAAAATGGTATTAGCAAAAACTACAGATCATCCTGCAAAAATCAAAGCCCCCACACATCTGCTATAAAAACAAAGTTAAGAGTCCCTGTCCTGTCCCAGGAGATGTGGTGAATATAATTTTTTTTTTTTATTTCCAATTCCACCCCATTTAGAATTTCTTTTTAACTTGTCACTACATCCTATGTAATATTTATTTAGAAAGTACAACTGGTCCTGCAAAAAACAAGCCCTCATACGGCTATGTCAACAGAAAAATAAAAAGTAATGGCTCTGGGAAGGCAGGGAGCGAAACAACGAAAATTCAAAAAAGGAAAGTTGACATGTCAGGAAAGGGTTAAGGTTTAAAATAAAATATAAATAAAATAAAAAAATTAAACACGTACTCTATTCTGCCACTATACTACCTCAGGACAAAGCTGCAGTGCTTAATTTTACCTTGCATAATAAACATCATACTGCATTGCCACCCACAACCTTTCTCATGTTTAAAATACACTGGTTTAGGTTTTTTTCCAACAAAAAAACCTAATAGCATTTTGGTTTTATCAGCAGGAAAAAATACCTGCGTGATTAAAACTGGCTTCATGTACACTTAACTACTATCCCCTAATTAAAAAGACTAGCAGATCTGGTTCACATTTTTTGTGTCTTTTTTGTGTCTTATCAATATTTAGTGCTTTGACAATTGATGGAAGCTTGTGTAGCATCGTGCTATAATTATTTGTTTTCTTTATCTGAAAACCATTTATGTCTAAAATAATTTTAGTGGCATCCTTCGGAAAATTAAAGAATTGCAAAAAAAGTAAGATATTCTAGTGGAAATATTAGTAATTTATTAGGAAACCAGCAGAAAACTAGACATTCACTTTTTTCAAAGTATTTTTGTGTGCTTGTGAAATGGCTTTAATAAATTATTTATAATCTGTTTTATTATTTAAGACTTCTCAATTGTCTGCCCATCCCTTTGTTATAAACTTACAGTTGTACAAAATACTAAGTGGCTATTGAAATATCTGTAAAGCCCACATTTATACGTGCTTTTCTTAAAAAAAAAGAAAACAAAAAAAGTATTTTAGGCACGTACAAGAAGAAATATTACCTAAATGTAAACAAGTTAATGCACTTTATCCGCATTAGAGATGATGGAATTTCCTGAAATTTATTTCTGGTCTGACTCCAAATCTATGAAAAAAATGCAATTTTAGTCAAAATCGATTCTGCCTTAATCAAAAGTGCTCCAATTGGCTCGAAGACTGATGTATGACATTTTGAGGTCTCCTATCGCTAATTTTTAGTCTTTCTAATCTTTTTATTTTTTAATTTTTATTTTCCTCTCTCCAATTAAGCTCTTTAACACAATGATAGCAAAAGCAAATAATATCAGAGATACTGACATATATACTGTAGCTATGGGTAAATGCATTGCTGATGGTGTTAACAAACAGCCTGTTTAAAAATATATAGGTATATGTAGATGTAATAGTAGCAGTAATACTAGTGGCAGCAGTAGCAGAACAGCATGGAATCTAACAGACAAAGCATTAGATGTGTGGCTGTGTAGGGTTAGTAGTAGTAGTGGTAAGGCATTAGATATACGGTTGTGTAAGGGTTGTAGTTCTGGCAATTGGGGAAGCAGTGGCTGCGGCAGCTACAACAATAGAGTATGGGCCATGGTGGCATGGAGAAAGCATCAGTGACATAATTGGGCCATCAATAAATTGTCATCAGCAATGGCAGATCTATTTACTGGCGTAAGCCAGAGGTGTGTGAAAATCCTCATGAATCCACACCTCATTCATTTTGACAAACATGATGTTTGTAAAACTTGCAGAGGACAACACCTGCCATGCTGAAAACCCTCTCTGAGATGACACTGGAGGCTGTCCAAGACAGTACAACTAGAGTAAACTGGGGCATTTCTGGCCACTCTTCTAATCTGCCTGCCCAAAAGTCCATAGGATTAGGGAACAGCGTATGTGCCAGGGGAAGTGCACCATGTAAGTAGGATTGAACCTTGTTTTTCAGACAGTAACTATTCATTAGCTAATTGTATCAGCCTGGTGCGACACATGAAAAAACGGCTCCATCATGTTCCATCAGACTATATTGGCTGCTGTTGCAGCTTTTGCTACTTGGTAGAGATGAGCGAATCGAAGCTGACGAAGTGGAATTCGATCCGAATTTTAAGAAAAATTTGATTTGCACCGAATGCGAATTTCCTCGCACTTCGTGGTAACGAGTCGCATTTTTTCCTAAAATGGCTGCTGCACGTGTCAGGACATGGGGCAAGGAACTCTGGAAAGGCGGGATCACCCATAATGCCATGCATGCAGCCAATCAGCAGCCAGCCAGCCCTGAGCTGTCATAGCCCTATAAATAGCACAGCCATCTTAGATTCTGCCATTTACCAGTGTACTTAGTGCAGAGAGAGACGTCTGCAGGCGCTAGGGACAGGGATAGAAAAAACTTCATCGTGCTAAAAAAAAAGAAAAAAAAGATTTACAAGTGCAGGAAACGATTAGTGAAGGTGTAGGAAAAGATTAGGGAGGAATCATTCCACTGCATTTAAGTTAAAAAGGGTGCAGTTGGGAAGGTTACAGCCAGGTAATCCTCTTCGACGTTTGGAGTGGGGATCCAAATTGCCATTATACAGCTCTGTAATTCCAGCAAACCGTTCTTATTAGGGTGCAAGTGCTGATTGATACAGCCATTAACAGGGTTTATTACAAGGCAATATTTCTATATCTGTTTTAAAGCCTTTTGTGGGGTGTTTTAGCGTAAAAAGAAAAAATATGTCTGCCATCCAGCGGTGCAGCAATTTTTGTAAAGCCTTTAGTGATGTGTATTAGCGCAAAAAGAAAAAATATATTTGCTGCTCAGTGGTGCAGTTATTTCTTGTAAAGCCTTTTGTGACGTGTATTAAAGTAAAAAGAAAACAATATATTTGACGCTCAGCAGTGTAGTTATCTGTTGTAAAGCCATTTGTGGGGTGTTTTAGTGTAAAAAGAAAAAATATATTTGACGCTCAGCAGTGTACTTATCTGTTGTTAAGCCTTTTGTGACGTGTATTAGCGCAAAAAGAAAAAATATCTTTGCCGCTCAGCAGTGCATTTATTTCTTGTAAAGCCTTTTGTGACGTGTATTAGCGTAAAGAGAAAAAAATATTTACAGCTCAGCAGTGCAGTTATCTGTTGTAAAGCCTTTTGTGGGGTGTTTTAGCGTAAAAAGAAAAAATATATTTGCCGCTCAGCGGTGCAGTTATTTCTTGTAAAGCCTTTAGTGGCGTGTATTAGCACAAAAATATATATATTTATATTTGCCGCTCAGAGTTCAGTTATATGTTTTAAAGACTTTTCTGGGGTGTTTTAGTGTAAAACGAAAAAATATATTTGCCGCTCAGCGGTGCAGTTATTTATTGTAAGTCCTTTACTGATGTGTATTAGCGCAAAAAGAAAAAATATATTTGACGCTCAGTGGTGCAGTTATTTCTTGTAAAGCCTTTTGTGAAATGCATTAGTGTAAAAAGAAAAAATATATTTGCCACTCAGCAGTGCAGGTATCTGTTGTAAAGCCTTTTGTGGAGTGTTTTAGCGTGAAAATAAAAAATATATTTGCCATTCAGAGGTGCAGTTATTTCTTGTAAAGCCTTTAGTGACATGTCTTAGCGCAAAAAGAAAAAAATATATTTGCCATTCAGCGGTGCAGTTATTTCTTGTAAAGCCTTTTGTGACGTGTATTAGCATAAAAAGAAAAAACATATTTGCCACTCAGCGGTGCCATTCATCTGTTGTTAAGCCTTTTGTGTGCTGTTTTAGTGTAAAAAAAAATATATATTTTCCTCTCAGCGATGACATTATTTTTTGTAAAGCCTTTAGTACGTGTATTAACGCAAGAAGAAAAAATATATTTGCCGCTCAGCGTTGCAGTTATTTCATGTAAATCCTTTAGTGACCTGTATTAGCGTAAGAAAAAAAAAAAATTTAGTTGGCACTCAGGGGTGCAGTTACCTGTTGTAAAGCCTTTTGTGGGGTGTTTTAGCATAAAAAGAAGAAATATATTTGCCGCTCAATGATGCAGTTATTTCTTGTAAAGCCTTTTCTGACGTGTATTAGCACAAAAAGAAAAATATATTTGCTGCTCAGCGGTGCTCAGTGGTGCAGTTATTTGTTGTAAAGCCTTTTGTGGGGTGTTTTAATTTCCTTTTTATTTATTTATTGAATCTAACAGTATGTCAGGCAGAGAAGTGTCGGGACCTCCACACGGGAGTGGCAGAGGCCTAAATGTTTCTGGCACATGCAGAGGTCTCAGCAGAGTAAGGGGGCGTTGCAGCAGGGGTCGCAGGGTCGTAGCGAGAGGCCTGAGCTCCCGGTATCATCTAATGGTCTAGTCAGGGCCGGCGCCACCCATAAGCAGATTAGGCCGGCGCATAGAGCGCACTTTTGCTAGGGGCGCCAGCCTGGCCTTAGCATCAGTGTTCCCACTACAGCTATAACAAAGGGACGCAATCAGGGAAAGTATTAACGTCCGGACGTTAGGACCCAGCTGCCTACAACCTTCTAAGTGATGTGCACAACAAGGAGAAGGACTCCTCCAAAGAACCTGGGCAATTGAGATGGCGTATGACCGCCCTATATACCTATGCCACCCCAACAAGATTAGGCCATACGCAAAAATGTAATAAAATAAATCTTTATTAGTATATCATTAAAAATTAATAAGAAACATCAAATACATAGAATAGGACGAAGACTATCTAAACAGTGAAGGGGCGTGTCCCCCCTATTGGTGAGGATCTCTCCCACATAAAACCAAAGTTGGTTACAAAATGGCACCATCCAACATCAATTATGCTGGTATCATGATCCCCCAATCCTAAAAGTATCCCTAGAGGGTCATGCTCATCAGTGAATATTTTGACCGGAAATTAACCGGGTACAAGGTGGAGGATCAGAAACCAGCATGTAAATCTAAGCTCCCCACGGATGGAAAGCTGTATAGTATATAACAGATGGAAAGCCAAGCCGACAGAATCATACTGAAAATACTACATGAAAAGCAAAAAGTGCACATAAGGAGAGATACAAACCAAATAGGGGTGAACGCCGTCCTCACAACCCCAACACGCGTTTCGCTTCCTGCTTTTTCACAGGGGCATGTGACACATTAAACATCGCGGGTATATAAAGGGCGTGGCCATGCCTCCCATCGTCTCCGATTGGTGCGCGTCAATATGTCGCGGCCATCGCTAGATTTCGGCATAAGCTCCTTACATTATCCATATATAATAGTAATCTAACATCATAAAAATCCCCAAGTCATGCATCTCATATACCGTAGAAATCATTAAGAAACAGTACATATTTATGTTACTAATTTGTTACCCCTCGTTTGACCTGTATGTTCCGGGAGGCCAGGAACCGGAAGTGCAATAGTCGCCATTTTGGAACAGGGCAACTCCAGCAAACCTAATCATTTTTCGGTGTACATATAAGAATATAGAAAATATATAAAAACCAGCGTTGTGTGCTTCTTTATGAATAGTCCGCACCAAAAACAATGGCCTCCATTAAACATTTAGTATCTCATATCTCTCGGATATGTCCGGATCCGAATTACCGAAACCGGAAATTCCCCCATCGCCATTTTGGATACTAGAGGGCAATACACACCGCTCAATTAAAAGATGTCATATGTTATCAAAAGCCCATATCACCACAGTAGTAAATTAGACACCATATCATATATCCTGGCGTATATTTCGCCAAATTCCTCCCGGGTCGGAAATACCGGAACCAGAAGTACACAAAACGCCATTTTGGATAATGGAACCACACTGCCCTCAGTGCCCCACTAAATTCACAACATATGTATACAAATCCCTTTGTGGAAAGTTTGACAACAGGTAAATTGCCCCCAAGAGAAGGGGGGATAAAACCCTATACATAATTTTTACTCCAGTGCATATCGAAACAGTGCATAATACTAGATATATCATAAACGTGTTACGTGTATGATAAAAATATGACTTGTCAAAGTATATTATTATTATTATTATTATTAATATTGTTAATACAATTGTGAGAAAAGTGATCGTGAAAGATGTGAAAACAAAAATTAAATAAAATAAAATAAATAGTGCTCGTGATGTGACATGCGTGCCCAAAACAGTGATGAGGTAAGCTGGTTCCACGAAAGTTCAAAAGTCCTTCATACTGTATCCCGAGGGGTGCCTAAGAAAACGAGAGATAAAACGAGAGATAAAAAACAAAAAACAAAAAGAGCTAGTACTGAGGGATTCACATAATGTATTAGTCACAGGGATTATCCAATGCCTATACTTTCTCCGGCCTTCCCTTCTACACCCACATCGCGATGTGATACATAAAACATAAAACTAAAAATATAAAAACATCAGAGATGGACGACTCCCCAGGATCTCGGGACCAACCAGAAGAACAAAAAAGCAAAAAGAGCAACAAACAGACTACAGAAATGGAACAAAACTATTCGTCTCATTAAGACCTTGAGGGACCAATGTTTTCAAACAATGTATCCACTTAGTTTCAAATTGGGTGAGGATACGCTTCCAGTCTCCTCCCCTTGGTGAGATTAACACTCTGTCAATTCCCCGGAACCTAAAAAGGTGGGAATTCGATTGATGGAATTCCCGAAAATGTCTCGCTATTGGTTGAAGTGAGTCCAGGTCCGATATCTCACTAGAGGCTTCAATTGCATGTTCCCGTACCCGTCTCTTAAAAGGACGTGATGTCATGCCCACATAGATTTTATTGCAGGGGCAAATGGCCCAATATACCACTCCTACTGTGGAACAAGAAATGGCGTGAAAGATTTGATATTCCCTTGTTCGTCCCATGTCCCAGAATTTTTCCGTACGGTCAAAGCTACAGGATGCTACACAGGAGCCACAGGGTTTACAACCCCATTTTTCTCCTCTCGAGCCGAACAAACGGCCCTGGGTGGGTCCTTGGTAGTGGCTCCTGACTAGCATGTCCTTCAAGTTTTTAGTTCGTCTGAACGTCATTGACGGATACGGTCCTACATTTAGGGACTTGTCACCTCTCAACACCTCCCAGTACTTTGACAACACTTTTCTTACCTCTTCCGCACCCTTGGTGTAATCCGTGATGAATCTAACTTGATCAGGTGTCTTCTGGCGTAGGTTCCTTGATTGTGAATGTAACAGAGTGTCCCGTTTACTCTCTTTGGCCCTCCTGTGAGCTTTTCTGATGTCTCTCTCTCCATATCCTCGTTCCCGAAAGCGTTGGCCCATATTTTGGGCTTGGTTATCAAACGATTCCTCCGTAGAGCAGATTCTCCTCAGTCGCAAAAATTGGCCCACCGGAATATTTCCAATAAGCCGTTTGGGATGGGCTGATTTCGCGTGTAATAAATAATTCACCGCAGTCTCTTTCCTAAAGAGATCAGTCATGATCCAACCTCCATCTCTTACCATCAGGTGGATATCCAAGAAGTCGATCTTCGTCGTGCTGGCCCTGGAAGTTAATTTGATATTGAGCTCATTCACATTAAGTGACTCCACAAATTGTTCAAACTCGCCCACGGACCCCCGCCAGATGATCAGGATATCATCTATGTAGCGGCCCCAAAAGAGGACACGCTCTATTATTGGCTGGGGGTCCGTGAGGAAGATGCGTCTCTCCCACAGCCCCAGGAACAGATTTGCATATGAGGGCGCACAGGACGCCCCCATTGCTGTCCCCTGGAGCTGTAGGAAAAACGCACCCTTGAACACAAAGAAATTGTGTGTCAACACGAAATCCAGGAGCTCAAGCAAGAACTTACTATGTTCCTCCTGTATTGTGGATGATCTCAGGACGAAATCGACTGCTGCCAATCCATCCTTATGCCGAATGCTAGTATACAGAGCCTCCACATCGCAAGTCGCGATCACCATGTCCGGGTCAAGTTGTATGCCCTCCATCTTTCTCAAAACATCATTGGTATCCTTTATGAATGAAGGTAAGTTTTCCACCAAGGGCTGCAAAAATGAGTCGATATACTTGCATGCCAGGTCACAAACACCATTCATCCCCGACACTATTGGGCGCCCCGGAGGACACTCTGCGTTTTTATGTACCTTCGGCAATAGGTAGAAGGTCGGAACCTCGGAACGTCGCTACCTCATCACTGTTTTGGGCACGCATGTCACATCACGAGCACTATTTATTTTATTTTATTTAATTTTTGTTTTCACATCTTTCACGATCACTTTTGTCACAATTGTATTAACAATATTAATAATAATAATAATAATAATATACTTTGACAAGTCATATTTTTATCATGCACGTAACACGTTTATTATATATCTAGTATTATGCACTGGAGTAAAAATTATGTATAGGGTTTTATCCCCCCTTCTCTTGGGGTCAATTTACCTGTTGTCAAACTTTCCACATAAAGGGATTTGTATACATATGTTGTGAATTTAGTGGGGCACTGAGGGCAGTGTGGTTCCATTATCCAAAATGGCGTTCTGTGTACTTCCGGTTCCGGTATTTCCGACCCGGGAGGAATTTGGCGAAATATACGCCAGGATATATGATATGGTGTCTAATTTACTACTGTGGTGATATGGGCTTTTGATAACATATGACATCTTTTAATTGAGCGGTGTGTATTGCCCTCTAGTATCCAAAATGGCGATGGGGGAATTTCCGGTTTCGGTAATTCGGATCCGGACATATCCGAGAGATATGAAATACTAAATGTTTAATGGAGGCCATTGTTTTTGGTGCGGACTATTCATAAAGAAGCACACAACGCTGGTTTTTATATATTTTCTATATTCTTATATGTACACCGAAAAATGATTAGGTTTGCTGGAGTTGCCCTGTTCCAAAATGGCGACTATTGCACTTCCGGTTCCTGGCCTCCTGGAACATAAAGGTCAAACGAGGGGTAACAAATTAGTAACATAAATATGTACTGTTTCTTAATGTTTTCTACGGTATATGAGATGCATGACTTGGGGATTTTTATGATGTTAGATTACTATTATATATGGATAATGTAAGGAGCTTATGCCGAAATCTCGCGATGGCCACGACATATTGACGCGCACCAATCGGAGACGATGGGAGGCGTGGCCACGCCCTTTAAATACCCGCGATGTTTAATGTGTCACATGCCCCTGTGAAAAAGCAGGAAGCGAAACGCGCGTTGGGGTTGTGAGGACGGCGTTCACCCCTATTTGGTTTGTATCTCTCCTTATGTGCACTTTTTGCTTTTCATGTAGTATTTTCAGTATGATTCTGTCGGCTTGGCTTTCCATCTGTTATATACTATACAGCTTTCCATCCGTGGGGAGCTTAGATTTACATGCTGGTTTCTGATCCTCCACCTTGTACCCGGTTAATTTCCGGTCAAAATATTCACTGATGAGCATGACCCTCTAGGGATACTTTTAGGATTGGGGGATCATAATACCAGCATAATTGATGTTGGATGGTGCCATTTTGTAACCAACTTTGGTTTTATGTGGGAGAGATCCTCACCAATAGGGGGGACACGCCCCTTCACTGTTTAGATAGTCTTCATCCTATTCTATGTATTTGATGTTTCTTATTAATTTTTAATGATATACTAATAAAGATTTATTTTATTACATTTTTGCGTATGGCCTAATCTTGTTGGGGTGGCAACAAGGAGAAGGAGCAGCAGACCATGTAGGACGCTACTCAGGTCCTGGAAGGTCACAGCAAACACAGCTTTGCAGGAATAGGTCTGTAACGTTTGCACAAGCATTGTTGGGTAAAGTACAAAATCCATCTGTATCCATCTTTTTACCATTAACTGTGAATGCACTGAATTGGATATAACACAGGGTCTGTTTATCACTTTACTACTGAAGAAATCATTGGAGTGAAGAGTTTGCTATATGCATCAGACCTTTATTTTGTGGAAAACATATGTACTTTAGTCTATATCATTTGAGTTGATATCACACCATATTTCAATGAAAGCTTAACAAATAAGGGTATCTTATGTAATTGTTGGACATACATGTTTTGAGAACTGATAAATCCTGTAATCTTTGGGTGGTAATTACTAGGCTTAGATCACCTCTGAGAAGTGGTATATATTGCAATATCTGGGTGGTAGCAATAACCCTCCAATTGCCTAATATTGATATATGTTGCTGGAGGTTGAATTGTTTTTATTGCTTTTATTTTCGATTTGCGGATCTGGGCGGGACATAGTTTGTCCCCATAGAAATGAATGGGTCCACGATTCCGTTCCGCAAAATGCGGAACAGAATTGCGGACTTGTGAATGGACCTTTACATACACACACACTGTATCCCTTACATACACAGAAACACACTTTGCAGCCCTTACACAAACACAGATTCACACAACGCATTCCGTGTACACATTTAGAAACACACAATACATACCTTATACAAAAAAACTTAAACTTCTTTCTATCCCTTACATGAAAACACACTGCATCCACTACACATACACACACTGCATCACCTACACACACTGGTATCCCTATACACTACAGTCCATAAGCACACACATTAGGCCTTTTCACACTTGCATTCTGAGGATCCGGCATACACTTCAGGCCCGCCGGATCCGTCAGAACGCAAGTCGACTGAAAGCATTTGAAGACTGATCTGGATCCTGACTGGTCTTCAAAATGCTTTAAGGTTACCATGGCAGCCAGGACGCTACTGAAGTCCTGGCTGCCATGTTACTCCGCAGCAGTGTACTTACCTGCGCTGCGGCCGCCAGGCGCTCCTTTATGACATCACAAGTCCCTGCGGCACATAGATCAATGCGCCGCCCGGACCTGTTACATCATGAAGGAGCGCCCGGAGGCCGCAGTGCAGGTAAGTACACTGCTGCGGAGTACTTACCATGGCAGCCAGGACTTCAGTAGTGTCCTGGCTGCCATGGTAACTGATCGGAGCCACAGCATACACTGGGGTCCCGATCAGAACTGCTGCTGCGCATGCGCAGAGCTAAACGTTGGATTCGGCGATGCGCCAAAACGACGTTTCCGGATCCGCATTAATGCTTTTCAATGGGCATTAATTCCGGATCCAGCGTTACGGCATGTCTTCCGGATTTTTGGACGGAGACAAATCCGCAGCATGCTGCGGTTTTGTCAACGTCCAAAAAACTTTTACATACTGAACGGAAGACATCCTGATGTATCCTGAACGGATTTCTCTCCATTCAGAATGCATTAGGATAAATCTGATCAGTATCTTTCCGTCCTAGAGCCCCGAGGACGGAACTCTAGGACAGAAAGCAAAAACGCAGATGTGAAAGGGGCCTAAGATTCTCTACAGCCACACATAAAACATCCCCTACACACTTCACCTACTGTGAACAAACTCATGGGTGGGCCTTATGGGCATACTCACCGTCAGGCTCTGGGGCCCAAAAAATGGAGCTGCTTCCCGTTCTCCCAGAAGTGTAAGTAGGCACTAGTCTATAATTTACCTCACATTACAGGGACACTATAGTCCCCAGAACCACTGCAGCTTAATGTAGTGGCTCCGGTCTCTATAGCCTGTCCCTGCAGGCTTTTTAATGTAAACACGGCGGCATTGCAGCGCTGGAGTTAGTTAATATGGCAGATCATATGGGTGTGGCATTGTGATGTCACATGGGGGGGGCAACTTTTCTTTTGCCTAGGGCAGCAAAAATCCTTGCACTGGCCCTGGGTCTAGTCTTGACTTCGTCCCAAGTGACATCAGACTTCCCCAGCCAAGAATTGGTGGGTTCCTTAGTTGGCATGGCCCAGTAGAGCACGTGTGCCCCCACCTGTCCTGAACCCTCCTCTGGCATTTTCAGTTCCCTCACCCTGAGAAGTATTATATGCCGTAGGCTACTGCCCAGCAAAGAACTGGAGGAGACATCCCCCGCTTCCATCGCTAGGTGGGAAAGTAGTGATAAGGAGAGTGCCATGGGATCTGGTGTTGTGAGCGGTCATGCTCCTGACACAGAGACAGTTGAGGAGAATATCAGTGATGTGCAGACAGCAGAAGAGGGTGGCAGCTTGCCGGTGCGCCAACGGCGGAGCCAGCAAGTCAATAGTGTGGCCGGGAGTCAGCAGGGTGGCAGCAGTGGGTGGTCGGGAGCAAAAGTGCGCGGGGGAGACCATCCGCTTCGAGGGAGCCTACCTGCCTGGGAATTGGCGGTGCAGGGGTTCACAGAAGCAGAGGCGGTAGCAGTCAGTCACTGCGGAGTGTTGGCAGTAAAGTCACCTACTCGGCGGTGTCGTATTTTTTTTTTTAAAGGCGCGGGAGGAGGTGAACTTGGCCATTTGTGGAAACTGTTGGCAAAAGGTGAAGCGTGGCCAGGGTGCCAATGTTGGCACTATGGCCCTGTGTCAACATATGAAGTGTTGGCATAAAGTGGCCTGGGAGAACCATGGCTCCAATGTGGTGGTCCTGCCTACCGCAATAACCGCTGCATCACCCAGTGGCAGAAACCAGGTTTCAAGCAGTCAAGGCTCCACCACCCCAGCCGAAGGGAGCTGTCTGTCCTTCCCATCATCTGCTGGTCCCGATGCTCCTGTTCCTCCTTCTCCTACTCCTCATCAATCATCACCGTCAACAATCGATCATCGAAGTGATTGCCAAGTGACAACAGTATGCGTGCACTCATCCAACAGTGTAGAAGCTGAATGTGCTCCTATCCGAGTTGTTGGTGCTGCAGTCCCTCCCTTTCCAAGTTGTGGACTCTGCACCTTTCAGAGAACTGATGGCTTGTGCCAAGCTGAGGTGGAAAGTCCCAAGCCATCATTTATTTGCCAAAAAAGCAGTACCAGCCCTGCACACACCGAAGGTGGGCAAGTCCTTGAGCCTGTTGATGTCTGCCAAAGTGTATGGCAGCGTCGATGCGTGGAGCTGTAACTACGGTCAGGAACAATGCATGTCCTTTGCGGACCACTGGGTGAATGTGGTTTCTGCACAGCCATACCAGCAACTTGGCCTGGTGACGCCGCTTCCTCTTCCACGTTGCCATGCCGTTGATCCTGCGAAACTGCGAAATTCTTTTTCTTCGCTACATTTTGTGTTTAGAATGGCGACCTCCACAATTGCTGGCGTGGTACGGGCTACATGTGCCACCATTTGGTTGAGACTGAAAGCTTCAGTGCTGCCACATCCAACCAGGCAGCAGTGGCTTGATATAGCCCAGGGCTTCCTGGAGAGGGCTCAATTCCCAAATTGTATTGGTGCCCTTGACGGTAAGCACATACAGGTTAAGAATCCACCAAACTCAGGGTCCCGATACCATAATTATAAACAGTTTTTGACTGTAGTTTTGTTGGCCTTGGCTATCGCAAACTACAGGTTTATAATTGTAGATATTGGGTTCTATGGAAGTACTGCAGATGCTTGCATCTTCAGGGCTTCCAGAATGGGTCAGTGGCTTCTGTCCAACCAACTGGACGTACCACAGCAAGCAAACCTTCCTGACTTCTCTGGCCCACCAGCGCCTTATGTGGTTGTAGGGGACGACGGTTTTGCCCTTTCTACCCCTCATGCATCCCTTTCCTAGGCGAGGTTTAGATGCAAAGAGGCGCACTTTTAATTATCGGTTAAGTAGAGCCAGGATGTTTGTGGAGTCCGCCTTTGGTTTTTTTTCTCATAAATGCCATTCCCCCCGCAAACAATTAAATAGAATAGGACAGCACCACCTATTGGAAACACTGTAATCCAGTCCGTTCAGTGGCGGTGCCCGCGGTGTTAGATCCTGGCCTCTGGATCCCATACAGATGGCCCCCGAAAATGTGAATGTGGTCATCAAAGTGTGTGTACTGCTGCACAGCTACATACATACCTATGAGTCGACACATGATGAAGACGCCCAAGTCTTTAGTCCACCTTTAGGAAGAGACACTTTCCAACTTGGAAGATCTGGATCTGCTGGACTGAGAGTGAGGGACTTATTTTCTGAATATTTTATGTCCCCTATCAGTTTATCCCCTTTTTCAGCAGTAGTACTCGACTCATGGACGTTTCTGTTTTCCAAATATTCTTTTTTAACCTGGATGGTTATTTTTTTGTTTTTTTTAGTATTTTTTAGTTAGGAACTTGCAAGATAATGAAGACCCTTGCCCTTAACGTGGGTTGTGAGCTTACATATTTTACTTACATATATTGTTTCGCACAGGGTATGTGAAATATGTTCTTATACCTCATTCATAGAAGATGAAAAATGTAGCCTAAAATGTATGGATGTTTTCCCATCATGATTAACCCCTTCAGGACATTTTTCACCTTAAGGACCAAGCCAAATTTTGGAAATGTGTGGTATTAACTTTGGAACACTTTTACTTATCCAAGCCATTCTGAGATTGTTTTCTCGTGACTAGTGTTAAGCGAACAGTTCGAGCAGTTCGGACCCGGACCCGAACATTTTCAAAAAAGTTCGGGTTTGGGTCCGTTGTTCGGCGATTTCTTCCCGCTTTCTGAAGGGCTGCACAGCAGCCAATCAGCTAATGTTTTGCTTCTTGCCCTAAGATGCCATCACAGCCATGCCTACTAATGGCATAGCTGTGATTGGCCAAGTGCAGCATGTGACCCAGCCTCTATTTAAGCTGGAGTCACGTAGCGCCGCACGTCACACTGCTTTAATTAGTGTAGGGAGAGGACGCAGCTTCTGTGAGGGCGAGATTAGGTAGGGAAAAGTCAGCAAAAAGACCTAATGAAGTGATCAATCTACAGCTGTGAATGATTCAACTTCTGCTAGTTAATTGCTCACTGGTTTTTAGGCTGCACAGAGCGTTTTTCTGTCACTTTTTTCTGGGGTGATCGGCGGCCATTTTGTGACTTATGGTGCACCAGAACAAGCTGCCACCAAGTCCATCAATCCATCAATACTAGTTTTTTTTTTTTTTGCTATATTCTACATCAGGGGCTTAACTGTGCTTGTTGTCACCCCTAGAAACTCAGGATAGCAATTTCTATATTTTATTAAGGGGTTAAATTCAATTGCCAAAATACCAATCACCTAAATCTGGTGTTCCAGCTTTGGCTAGCCAAGTGTAATACTGTCTGCTGTCTGGCAAAGGATAGATTATTTTCTGTGGTGAAATTCAATTGCCAAAATAGCAATCCCCTAAATCTGGTGTTACAGCAGTTGCAGGCCTAGTTTAAATCTGTCCGTAACAGGGTATTTTTTGTTATGGGGTGAAATTAAATTGCCAAAATAGCAATACCATAAATCAGAGGTTTCAGCTGTGGCTGACCAAGTTTCATAGTGTCCTGCAAAGGATATATTTTTTTCTGGGGTGAAATTCAATTGCCAAAATAGCAATACCATAAATCAGTGGTTTCAGCTGTGGCTGGCCAAGTTTCATAGTGTCCTGCAAAGGATATATTTTTTTCTGGGGTGAAATTCAATTGCCAAAATAGCAATACCATAAATCAGTGGTTTCAGCTGTGGCTGGCCAAGTTTCATAGTGTCCTGCAAAGGATATATTTTGTTCTGGGGTGAAATACAATTGCCAAAATGGCAATACCATAAATATGGTGTCCCAGCAGTGGCTGGCAAAGTATAATAGTGTCCGGAAAAACATATATTTTGTTCTGGGGTGGAATTCAATTGCCAAAATAGCAATACCCTGAGTCTGGTGTTCCAGCAGTTGCAGGCCTAGTTTAAATCTGTCCATAACAGGGTATTTTTTGTTATGGGGTGAAATTCAATTGCCAAAATAGCAATACCATAAATCAGTGGTTTCAGCTGTGGCTGGCCAAGTTTCATAGTGTCCTGCAAAGGATATATTTTGTTCTGGGGTGAAATACAATTGGCAAAATAGTAATACCATAAATATGGTGTCCCAGCAGTGACTGGCAAAGTATAATAGTGTCCGGAAAAACATATATTTTGTTCTGGGGTGAAATTCAATTGCCAAAATAGCAAAACCCTTAATCTGGTGTGCCAACAGTTGCAGGCCTAGTTTAAATCTGTCAGTTACAGGGTATATTTTGTTATGGGGTTAAATTCAATTGCCAAAATAGCAATACCCTAAATCTGGTGCCCCAGCAGTGGCTGGCAAAGTATAATAGTGTCCGGAAAAACATATATTTTGTTCTGGGGTGGAATTCAATTGCCAAAATAGCAATACCCTGAATCTGGTGTTCCAGCAGTTGCAGGCCTAGTTTCATAGTGTCCTGCAAAGGGTATATTTTGTTATGGTGTGAAATTCAATTGCCAAAATAGCAATATCATAAATCAGTGGTTTCAGCTGTGGCTGGCCAAGTTTCATAGTGTCCGGCAAAGGATATATTTTGTTCTGGGGTGAATTTCACTTGCCAATATAGCAATACACTGAATCTGGTGTTCCAGCTGTTGCAGGCCAAGTGTTAATCTGTCCGTAAAAGGGTATATTACACTCAAAGTGTATATACAAGTGCTGAGTGGGTCATTCTCAATAACTTCACACACTACCGTGCATCTCCCATTGTATTTCTGTCCTTTAAAGGGTTTATTACACAAAGTGTTAAAATACAATTGCTGAAGGCATAATTCTACATATTTTTGTCACACGCTACTGTGCATCTCCAAGTGTAAATCTGTTCATAAAAGGATACCTTTCATCCAGGTCCTAAATACTAGCCCTAAAAGAGATATTCCCCTAAATCAGTGGTTACTGCTGTGCCTGGATTAGTGTAATACGGTACATAAATTAATAGGCAGATAGTGTTGGGTGCCTGTAAAAAAAGGCCTGAATTTGAAATCAATACATTGGGCCAAATATTTTTTTTCTTATTGTGGTGCTTGGTGAACGGTAATAATGAGGAAAACATCTAGTAAGGGACGCGGACGCGGTAGTGGTGGTGTTAGTGGACCCTCTGGTGCTGGGAGAGGACGTGGCCATTCTGCTACAGCCACACGTCCTAGTGAACCAACTACCTCAGGTTCCAGTACCCGCCAGAATTTACAGTGATATTTGTTGGGGCCCAATGCCATTCTAAGGATGGTAAGGCCTGAGCAGGTACAGGTGCTAGTCAATTGGGTGGCCAACAGTGGATCCAGCAAGTTCACAACTGAGCCTCAAGTTATGCAGCAGTCTCTTATGCTGTTTGAAGACTCTGCTGGCAGGGTTTCCCAAGGGAATCCACCTAGCCCTTCCCCAGTGGTGGAAGACATAGAATGCACTGATGCACAACCACTGATGTTTCCAAATGATGAGGACATGGGAATACCACCTCATCGGAGTCCGCACATCTCTGATGATGACGAAACACAGGTGCCAACTGCTGCGTCTTTCTGAAGTGTGCAGACCGAACAGGAGGTCAGGGAGGAAGACTGTGTGAAAAAAGATGCAGGGGACGATGAGGTCCTAGACCCCATATGGAATGAAGGTCATGCAACTGACTTTCATAGTTCAGAGGAAGAGGCAGTGGTGAGACCGAGCCAACAGCGTAGCAAAAGAGGGAGCAGGGGGCAAAAGCAGACCAGCCGCCGCCAAGAGAGTTCGCCTGCTACTGGCCACCGCCACCAGGGACTGAGCACCCCAAAGGCAGCTTCAAGGAGTTCCCTGGCATGGCACTTCTTTAAACAATGTGCTGACGACAATACCCGAGTGGTTTGCACGCTGTGCCATCAGAGCCTGAAGTGAGGCATTAACGTTCTGAACCTTAACTCAACCTGCATGACCAGGCATCTACATGCAAAGCAAGGAACTCACTCAGGCTCCCCCTGCTCCCTCTTCTGCTGCCGCCTCGGCCTCTTCCTCTTCCTCTGGAGGAATGTTGGCCCCTGCTGCCCACCAAACAGAGGTTGTGCCACCGACACCACCACCTGTGTCACCAAGCATCTCCACCATGTCACACGGCAGCGTTCAGCTCTCCATCTCACAAACCTTGGAGAGAAAGCGCAAATTCCCACCTAGCTACCCTCGAGCCCTGGGCCCGAATGCCAGCATTTCTAAACTCCTGACCTTTGAAATGCTGTCATTCAGAATGGTGGACACAGACCGCTTCAAACAGCTGATGGCCATGGCTGTCCCACAGTATGTTGTTCCCAGCCGCCACTACATTTCCAAGACAGCCGTGCCTTCCCTGCACAACCAAGTATTCGATAAAATCAAGTGTGCACTGCGCAACGCCATCTTTAGCAAGGTCCACCTAACCACAAATACGTGGATCAGTAAGCACGGCCAGTGATTCTATATCTCCCTAACTGCACACTGGGTAAATGTAGTGGCGGCTGGGCCCCAGGCGGAGAGTTCCTTAGCGCACGTCCTTCCGCCGCCAAGGATCGCAGGGCATCATTCTTTGCCTCCGGTAGCCTCCTCCTCCTACTCGGCTTCCTCCTCCTCTGCTTTCACCAGCTCCTCCAGTCAGCCACACACCTTCACCACCAACTTCAGCACAGCCCGGGGTAAACGTCAACAGGCCATTCTGAAACTCATATGTTTGGGGGACAGGCCCCGCAACACGCAGGAGTTGTGGCGGGGTATTGAAAAACAGACTGACAAGTAGTTTCTGCCGGTGGGCCTCAAGCCCGGCCTGGTGGTGTGTGATAATAGGCGAAATCTCGTCGCAGTTCTGGGACTAGCCGGTCTGACGCACATCCCTTGCCTGGAGAATGTGTTGAATTTGGTGGTGCAGAAGTTCATTCACAACTACCCCAACATGTCAGAGCTGCTGCATAAAGTGCGGGCCGTCTGTGCGCTTTTCCGGCATTCACATCCTGCCGCTGCTCGCCTGTCTGCGCTACAGCGGAACTTCAGCCTTCCTGCTCACCGCCTCATATGCGACGTGCCCACCAGGTGGAACTCCACCTTGCACATGCTGGAGAGACTGTGCGAGCAGCAGCAGGCCATTGTGGAGTTTCAGCTGCAGCACGCACGGGTCAGTCGCACTGCAGAACAGCACCACTTCACCACCAATGTTTGGGCCTCCATGTGAGACCTGTGTGCCCTGTTGCTCTGTTTCCAGTACTCCACCAACATGGCCAGTGGCGATGACACCATTATCAGCATTACAATACCACTTCTATGTCTCCTTGAGAAAACGCATAAGGCGATGATGGAAGAGGAGGTGGCCCAGGAGGAGGAGGAGGATAAAGGGTCATTTTTAGCACTTTCAGGCCAGTCTCTTAGAAGTGGCTCAGAGGGAGGTTTTTTGCAACAGCAGAGGCCAGGTGCAAATGTGGCCAGCCAGGGACCACTACTGGAGGACAAGGAGGATGAGGAGGAGGAGGAGGAGGATGAGGATGAAGCAAGTTCACAGCAGGGTGGCACCTGACACAGCTCAGGCCCATCACTGGTGCGTGTCTGGGGGGATACGGAGGACGATGACGATATGCCTCCCACAGAGGACAGCTTGTCCTTACCTCTGGGAGCCTGGCACACATGAGCGACTACATGCTGCAGTGCCTGCGCAACGACAGCAGAGTTGCCCACATTTTAACGTGTTCGGACTACTGGGTTGCCACCCTGCTGGATCCACGGTACAAAGACAATGTGCCCACCTTACTTCCTGCACTGGAGCGTGATAGGAAGATGCCCGAGTACAAGCGCACGCTGGTAGACGCGCTCCTGAGAGCATTCCCAAATGTCACAGGGGAACAGGTGGAAGCCCGAGGCGAAGGCAGAGGAAGAGCGAGGGGTTGCCAACGCAGCTGTGTCACAGCCAGCTCCTCTGAGGGCAGGGTTAGCATGGCAGAAATGTGGAAAAGTCTCCACGCCACAGCTAACTGCACCACCACCTGATACGGAACGTGTTAGCAGGATGCAGCATTTCACTGACATGGTTGAACAGTCTGCACACCCCTCCACGTACTGACTGATGGTTCAGCCCCATGAAACTTCTGGGTCTCCAAATTGTCCACGTGGCCAGAGTTAGCATTTTATGCCTTGGAGGTGCTGGCCTGCCTGCAGGGCTGGGACAAGGTCCACCACCAACAGAGGCTGAGCTGCCCAAGTGCGCACCCCCCCCCCTCTCTCTAACTTGTGGAGTCTTTACTAAATACTTACTGTTGTAATCACACATAAGTATGCGCAGTTTAATGTACCAATTATCTATAGCTGTAAACAAATGCACAACCTCTTTAGATCCATATAAAGATAGAAATAAAGTGCAAAAACAAGTCATATAAGACAATAACCACATAATCTTAATACCAGCCCCATAGCATTGCGTAATTATACCAGCACAACAGCATTGGCCGGTGCAATTGCGGACCTGGCAGAGTCTGCGTCGCCGGCCGAATAGAATCTAACAGGAATTACCCCCGCATAGTGACTGGATACTAACACCACACTGTAACTAAATTAAAACCAATATGACAATATAGTGGAAAATACTAGCACTACACGGATTCTGCAAGCCATAAGTGATTAAAAGTTCATAAATATTGAATCACAGGGCGACTTAAAGGTGAATCAAAGGCGACATCTTCTTTGATTGGAATCAGTCTTTTTCTGGCCACCACTCGTCTCCGCAGAATCTGCAAACTAATAGTTTTGGCTTCTCATTCCATGATTCCAGCACCATCCTCACCTCTGTGCAAACTCCCAATGTGTATTGCTCCACACAGTAATAAAGCCCACTAAACATGGCAACACAGAGAAGGGAAATCTGTACTATATGACAGCACAGATGGGGGAGTCTGTACTATATGGGGGCTGTACTATAGGGGGGCACAGAGGAGGGAAATGTAAATAAATGTAGTATGACAGACTTGTATGACTTTAAAGGGGTTGTCCTGTTATTAAAAATGTATCCCCCATCCACAGGATGGGACTCCCTGAGCGATCTCCAGATAGGGCAGGTCTGTCGATGACAACACTGTTATGTGGGATCTGTGGATGGCACCATTATGGGGGGATCTGTGGAGGACACACTGTTATGGGGGATCTGTGGATGGCACTGTTATGGGGGATATGTGCATGACATTGTTATGGGGGATCTGTGGAGGACACTGTTATGGGGGATCTGTGGAGGACACTGTTATTGGGGGGATCTGAGAATGACACTTATTGGGGGGTCTGTAGTGGATGACACTGCAATGGGGGATCTGTGGTGGATGACACTGTTATTGGGGGGTCTGTAGTGGATGACACTGCAATAGGGGATCTGTGGTGGATGACACTGTTATGGGGGGGATCTGTGGTGGATTACACTGCTATGGGGGATCTGTGGTGGATGACACTGCTATGGGGGATCTGTGGTGGATGACACTGTTATTGGGGGGTCTGTAGTGGATGACACTGCAATAGGGGATCTGTGGTGGATGACACTGTTATGTGGAGGATCTGTGGTGGATTACACTGCTATGGGGGGATCTGTGGTGGATGACACTGCTATGGGGGATTTGTGGTGGATGACACTGCTATGGGGGATCTGTGGTGGATGACACTGCTATTGGGGATCTGTGGTGGATGACACAGTTATGTGGGATCTGTGGTGGATGACACTGTTATGTGGGATCTGTGGTGGATGACACTGTTATGTGGGATCTGTGGTGGATGACACTGTTATGGGGGGATCTGAGGATGACACTGTTATTGGGGGGTATCTATGGTGGATGACACTGCTATGGGGGATCTGTGGTGGATGACACTGTTATGGAGGGATCTGTGGTGGATGACACTGTTATGGGGAGGATCTGAGGATGACACTGTTATGGGGGGGGACTGAGGATGACACTGTTATTGGGGGGGATCTGAGGATGACACTGTTATTGGGGGAATCCCCCCCATAACAGGGTCCATGTAGGAATGACTCCCAAATACAAGGGGTGAGACTGTGGGGTTGTATCTGCTTTTATGATGACAGCGCCAGCAGGGCCCGTAGTGATTCACTACAGTTATATAGTTAATAAGATTATATCCAGTGAGCGGGGAGGTGTAGTAGAATACAGTCACACTGCACGGGCCCTGCTGTCATTATGAAAGAAATGCGACCCCCCCCCCCCCACCTCTTTTATTGGTGGTCATTCAGTAAATTAACCCTGTTTTTTTTTTTTTGGGGGGGGAGTCTGTGGATGACAAATAGTGTCATCCACAGTTTCTCCACATAACAGGGTTCATTTAGTGAATGACCACCCAAAACAGTCACATCTGCAGAGCTTTGCTTTTATATGCCTCTAACCCCCTCCCCCCTCCTTCCCAGCACTGTAATAATCACATTTTTATTTTTATTTTTTTAAACTGACTCCCTCCCTCTCTGATATTTTGGCGCCTACTTACAAGTTATACAGAGCAGAGCGGGAACTTAATTACTGGCGTCATGTGGTGTATGTAGTTGTAGGCTGCCTGAGCTGAGGGAAAAGGCAGCAGGCACGGGAGAAGAACTCAGTCGGCGGGCTCTGGTGCAGCGTGACTGACTACATCATGCGCCTACGCTGCGCCGGCCACTATGAATCAATTCAAGAAGGTGGCGCGTGTGGGCGGGTGCGTGATGTAGTGACTGAGTCACGGTCGCTCACGTGCTGGGCCCACCCACCGTTCTCCTGGCCGCTGCCGCCGCTGGCCCCCTCCTCTCTTTTACCTGCACAAGCCGGCTGCGCCTGGCTGCAGCAGCTAGCAGCAAGCGCTCGTCGGCTCGCCACTAGTCTGGGGGTCATTATAAATTAAAGTGTCCGGCCCCGGCCTGCGCCCTGAGGCTGGAGCGCCCGGAGGCTGGAGCCTACCCAGCCTCTGTGTCGGCCCGGCCCTGCCTGCCTGGAGGCCAGCGTTTTGTCTTAGGGTGTATTCAGCACGGCAGGGGGCGTCATTACTGACAAACACAGCCTCCTGTCCACAGCCAACATGGACAAGCTGACGTTCATAAAAATGAACCAGGCTTGGATCCCACAGGACCTGTCCCTCGCTTGTGCAGAATAGACATTTATAACTGCCTCCCCCTCAACCATGTATTCTTGTACTCCGGGGCACTTCTTTATTGAATCCTCATTTTTTAAACTTTACCATGATCTTGTGGTGCAACCCAAAGTTTAATGAACCTCTCCTCAATCTGGGCGCCGGGGTCTAAATAACTGAAAGTGGCCTTCTCCAGTGGTGGGTGATATGACGCATGATTCTCTGCTGTGGGACCTCTCGTCTCAGTCTGGGTGCTGGGGCCTAAATAACTGAAAGTGGCCTTCTCCAGTGCTGGGTGATATGATGCCTTATTCTTTGCTGTGGGACCTCTCTCCTCTGTCTGGGTGCTGGGGCTTAAATAACAAAAAGTGACCTTCTCCAGTAGTGGGTGATATGATGCCTTATTCCTTGCTGTGGGACCTCTCTCCTCTGTCTGGGTGCTGGGGCCTAAATAACTGAAAGTGGCCTTCACCAGTGGTGGGTGATATGACGCATGATTCTCTGCTGTGGGACCTCTCTCCTTTGTCTGGGTGTTGGGGCCTAAATAACTGAAAGTGGCCTTCTCCAGTGGTAGGTGATATGACGCCTTATTCCTTGCTGTGGGACCTCTCTCCTCTGTCTGGGTACTGGGGCCAAAATAACTGAAAGTGGCCTTCTCCAGTGGTGGGTGATATGATGCCTTATTCCTTGCTATGGGACCTCTCTCCTCTGTCTGGATGCTGGGGCCGAAATAACAGAAAGTGATCTTCTCCATTGGTGGGTGACTTCAAGCCTGATTCTCTTCTATGGGACCTCTCTTTAATTGATATTGGTTAATTTTTATTTATTTTATTTTATTTTATTTTAATTCATTTCCCTATCCACATTTGTTTGCAGGGCATTTACCTACATTTTGCTGCCTTTTGCAGCCCTCTAGCCATTTCCTGGACTATTTTACAGCCTTTTTAGTGCCTAAAAGTTCGGGTCCCCATTGACTTCAATGGGGTTCGGGTTCGGGGGGAAGTTCGGATCCCGAACCCGAACATTTTCGGGAAGTTCGGCCGAACTTCTCAAACCTGAACATCTAGGTGTTCGCTCAACTCTACTCGTGACACATTGTACTTGATGAAAGTGGTAAATTTGAATCAATATAAATTACTTTTACAGGAAATTTACAGGAAATTTTGAAACATTTGTAATTTTCAAAATTTGAATTTCTCTGCTTTTAAGGCAGATAGTGATACCTCACAAAATTTCTAATTTCTTTACATTCCCCATATGTCTACTTCATGTTGGCATCATTTTCTAGATGGAATTTTATTTTTTTAGGATGTTAGATGGCTCAGAATTTTGGCAGCAATTCTTCAAACCATTTTTTCAAGGACCAGTTCAGTTCTGAAGTAACTGTGCGGGTCTTACATAGTGGAAACCACCCATAAATCACCCCAATTTAGAAACGACAGTCTCAAGTTATTTAAAACTGATTTTAAAAACTTTGTCAACCCTTTATGTATTCCACAAGAATTGAAGGAAAATGTAGATTACATTTCTAAATTTTACTTTTTGGCAGATTTTTGATTTTAATCTATTTCCTGTGACATTTCAAGGGTTAACAGTCGATCAAAACTCAAAATCTATTACCCTGATTCTGACATTTACAGAAACACCCCACATATCGTCGTAAGTTGCTATACGGGCACACGGCAGGGCGTAGAAAAAAAGGAGCGCCGTATGGTTTTTGGAGTGCAGATTTTGCTGGACTGGTTTTTAGACACCATGTCCCATTTGAAGCCCCCCTGTTGCACCCTACAGTAGAAGCTTCAAAAAGTGACCCCATTTTGGAAGCTACTGGATAAGGTGACAGTTTTATTGATACTATTCTGGGTTATGCCCATTTTTTGTAACCTTGCCTAACAAAAAAGTAATACAGATCAATGAAAAATCATATAATTTTTCATCGCTCTGTATTACTATTTTGTTAGGCAAGGTTACAAAAAATGGGCGTTCTGGCACAGTTTTTATTTTTTGTTTTTTACAATGTTCATCTGACAGGTTAGATCCTGTGCTTTTTTATAGAACAGGTTGTTACAGATGCGATGATTTCATATTTGGCCACTTTCTTTGTTTGTTTGTTTCACTTTTACATAGTAAAGCATTTTTGAGGTAAAAAATCATGTTTTTGTGTCTCCATTTTCTGAAAGCCATATTTTTTTATACTTTAGTCAATTGCCTTAGGTAGGGTGTTATTTTTGGCGGGATAAGGTGATGGTTTGATTGGTACTATTTTTTACATATGACTTTTATTTTTTATGGTGTTCCCCTGATCGGTTAGGTCATGTGATATTTTTATATAGCTGGTTGTTACGGACGCGACAATACCTAATGTGTATACTTTTTTTTTATTTCCCTTTAACACAATAAAAGCATTTTAAAACAAAAAAAAAACATGTTTTGTATCTCCATTTTCTGAAAGTCATATTTTTATATATGACTTTTTTGATTAATTTTAATACCTTTTTTTGGGAAGTGAGGTGGGCAAAATTTCAATTCCATCATAGTTTTTCTTTTTCTTTTTTTTTTTTTTACGACGTTCACCGTGCAGGGAAAGTAACATGACCCTTTCATAGATCAGGTCATTACGGACGTGGTGATATAAAACATGTGCAGTATATTTAATTTTAATCAATTATTAATGTGTGGCTATTAGAAGAAATTAGATTATAAAAAAAAAATTAATTTACTTTTTCACTTTTTTCCCTCAGACCCACTTGGATATTCAAGATCCAGTTGGTCTGATGCCTCTATAAGACTAGGCAGTACACTATATAATGTACTGCAGTGTATTGTGACTTCACACCTAGCCTAATCAAGCTCCTGCCTTTAGCAGAAGCCTGATCAGGCTTAGCTATACTATGGAAAGCTGCAAGCCTGTGAAGGTGTCCGGTTGCCATGGTAACCATTGGAACACTGCCACAGCAGCACAGCGGCCCGATGGGGGAGTGAGGGAGCTCTTTCCCTCTGTGAACCCGTCAAGCATCGGGTCGATGCAATGGCTCAGAAGCGGCACAGCACAGCAGCAGCCCTCCCTGATATCCCTTTCCATGCAGTGGTTCCTATGGACCGCGGCATGGAAGGGGTTAAACAGCTGACATCGGTGCCAGCCATTTTTTGCAAATTTGACCAGTGTCAATTTATGTGGTGATAACTTTTAAATGCTTTTACTTATGCAGGCCACTCTGAGATTGTTTTTTTGTCACATATTGTACCTAATGACACTGGTAAAATGGAGTCAAAAAAGTTCCCACAAATTTGGAAAAATGTGCAATTTTCCAAATTTCAATTTCTTTATTTCTATAATACATAGTAATACCTCCAAAAATAGTTATTACTTTACATTCCCCATATGTCTACTTCATGTCTGGATCATTTTGGGAATGATATTTTATTTTTTGGGGATATTACAAGGCTTAGACGTTAGAAGCAAATCTTGAAATTTTTCCAAAAATTTCAAAAACCCACTTTTTAAGGATCAGTTCAGGTCTGAAGTCACTTTGTGAGGCTTACATAATAGAAACCACCCAAAAATGACCACATTCTGTAAACTACATCCCTCAAGGTATTCAAAACTGATTGTACAAACTTTATTAACCCTTTAGGTGTTCCACAAGAATTAATGGAAAATAGAGATAACATTTCAAAATTTCACTTTTTTGGCATATTTTCCATTTAAATAATTTTTTTCCAGTTACAAAGCAAGGGTTAACAGCCAGACAAAACTCAATATTTATTGCCCTGATTCTGTAGTTTACAGAAACACCCCATATGTAATCATAAACTGCTGTACAGGCACACGGCAGGGCACAGAAGGAAAAGAATGCCATATGGTTTTTGGAAGGCAGATTTTGCTGGACTAGTTTTTTTTACACCATGTCCCATTTGAAGCCCACTGATGCAACCCTAGAGGGGAAACCATTTTAGAAACTACAGGATAGGGTGGCTGTTTTGTTGGTACTATTTTAGGGTACATATGATTTTTGGTTCCTCTATATTATACTTTTTGTGAGGCAAGGTAACAAGAAATAGTTGTTTTGGCACCGTTTTTATTTTTTGTTTTTTACAACATTCATCTGACAGGTTAGATCACATGTTATTTTTATAGAGCAGCTTATTACGGACGCGGCGATACATAATATGTATACTTTTTATTATTTAAGTAAGTTTTACACAATAGTATAATTTTTAAAACAAAAAAAAAAATCATGTTTTAGTTTCTCCATATTCTGAGAGCAATAGTTTTTTCAGTTTTAGGGGGATTATCTTGGCTAGAGTATGAATTTTGCGGGATGAGATGACGGTTTGATTGGCACTATTTTGGGGTGCGTATGACTTTTATATCGCTCGGTATAACACTTTTTGTGATGTAAGGTGACAAAAAATTGCTTTTTTTACACCGTTTTTATTTTTCTTTTTTTATGGTGTTCACCTGAGGGGTTAGGTCATGTGATATTTTTAGAGAGCAGGTTATTACGGATGTGGTGATACATAATATGTATACTTTTTTTATTTACTTAAGTTTTACACAATAACAGCTTTTTTAAAACAAAAAAATGTTGTAAATTATGTTTTAGTGTCTCCATATTCTGAGCCCTAGATGGTTAGATTGGTACTATTTTAGTAGGCATACACCTTTTTGATCGCTTGCTGTATCACTTTTAGTGATGTGAGGTGACAAAAAAATGGTTTATTTAGCCCAGTTTTTATTTTTTACTTCTTAGGGTCTTCATCTGAGGGGTTAGTTCATGTAATATGTTTATAGAGCCGGTCGATACGGACACGGAGATACCTAATACCTAATTTTTACCATTTTTTTTTTTTACTTTATTTGGGGAAAATGACGTTTCTTTTTTTTTTTTTTTTTTTTACTTGAAACTTTAAAAAAAATTTTTTTGGGGGGGGGATTTATTTTTTCTTCACTTTATTCACTTTACTTTTTTTCACTTTATTTTTTGTCCCACTTTGGGACTTCAACTTTTGGGGGTCTGATCCTCTTTACAATGCATTCCAAAACTTCTGTATTGGAATGCATTGGCTGTATGAGTAATACAGTGTGTATTACTCATACAGCTTCCTGCCTGTGAGAATTCGGTGGGCTGGATCTCACAGGCTCTTCACAGGAAGGCAGCCCCAATGCCTAAGGAAGGCATTGGGCTGCCTTCCCTGCTATCGGGTCACTATTACATCAGCATGGTGACCCGATAGCCACTGCACTCACCGCCCGATCACCGGGAAAATCTGCAAACCGCAGGTCTGAAACCGCAGGACCCCCCCCCCCGCGCGCATTGTCCTAGGGTGCCTGCTGATTGGTTTCAGCAGTCACCCAGTTCCGATCACCGCCCACCGTGCGGCGGTGATTGGAAATACTCATGACGTACCGGTACATCATGAGTTCTTAAGTACCAGGACACCATGACGTACTGGTACGTCATGAGTCCTCTCGAGGTTAATAAAGTTGTAGTTGGCCTCATTCTGATGTAATAAAAACTATCATTACATGTGTCATGGCGCTTAAACTGTATTGTTTGTACTATCGTGTGTTTAAAGGACAGTATATTTTTTTTAAATGTTATCTATATATGTATAATAAAAAAATGTAGTTTTAATATGGTTTCGTAATTTGTACATATTGTTGAAAAATTAATATTAGTGTGTGTAAGTGATAGAGAAAACAAGTTAATATAGTAAGTGTATTTGGGTGATATTAATGTTAAGTTAATGTGTACTATTATTAATGTGGTGTATGTGTTGGTGCGACATAAATATCATTATGCACTGTATATAATAAAGATAACTAACAATAAAAATCTGGAAAATAAAACTTTGTTTATTCACAAACAAAATAGTCAACTCGACACATTTTTTGTGTCAGTATAATAAAATAACATAAATAAAGCTGAAACAAATAAAATTCACAAATTAAAAAAACACTGAGATGGTGAGGGGGGACCATAATACTGCGGGCCAGGGTAGGCAGGTTGGGAAGGGGGGGCCTGAGTACTGTGATGGGCCAGCTTGTGAGGAGGAGGGGACAGGCTGCCCATAAGACGATTTCCCCTGATACTGTGGGCCATATGGCCGAACAGGTGGCCCATAATGATCCCTTGGAGGAGGGAACTGTGGGGGACCTTGTAAACCCTGGGAATTAGGCATTGGCTGGGGGCCAAACATTTCGGTAGGGTCATTGGGGGTAGTGACTGCTTCCAGAACGATTCCGAGACCCGTTTTGGTTCTCAGTAATCGTTCTGGAGGCAGCCAGAACCTGGGTATTTATCAGAGATTCGGCAGGAGGCATTGCCCGTCGTCTGGCCCAGCTGGGTAGAGCCAAGGGGGGGGGGGGATTGCCTCTGGAAGCAGCTGGAAGCCTAGATGGAGCCGTGCCGGGTCCTGGGGCACTCTCCTCCTGCACTGGCCCAGAGGGAATGTCTTCCTTGCAGGCACTGGATTGCTGCGGAGCCGACTCATCCCCTTCCTCCTCCCGGTTGTCCTCCGTTCTTAAAAAAAAAAGAAAACACATAGTACATTACTATATGAACACTATCTATATTGTCAACATACAGTGTGTATTGATAAACATGTAGTGGTCAGTGTGTTGAATTAACTTACAGACGCAGCTCCATGACCTCACAGAAGAACATCAGTTGTTCCTTGAACATATATGGCCTCTTCTTTTGGAGGCCAGGAACCACTCCGCCCCTGGTGCTGCATCTCTTTGCGGAACTGGTCCCTGCAGCCCCGCCAACGATTTTTGACCTCATCAACTTATAATAAGAAGACAAGAAAGGAAAATGTTGCCAAATATACAATCCTACAGAGGATAACGTATCACATGTGCTATACTAGGGAGGATTACCTATGACATGTGCTATACTAGGCAGGATAATGTATCACATGTGCTATACTAGGGAGGATAATCTATGACATGGCCTATGCTAGGGAGGACAGCAAGGATCACACATGTATACATTGGATACTTGCTATTGTTACGTTTTTGATTGTTCTCCACATCCACATAATCATTACCTTATGTAGGATGATTATTGTGGTACTTGTAGTCCGTTGCTGGCCAGTCTCGGGTGGGGCTCACAGGCACTTCCCACCTCCCATTACAATCATGGATACATGCTAGAGGTTACTGGTAAGCTGTTTGTGAGTCAGGCCTTATCCTCAAGTAATTCGCCCACTGGCCCCTGGTATCTCCCATACGGCACAGGTAGGTGAGTGGTAGGGCCTCGGGCTACTTGAGAGACCTTGGCGCGGTGCCCGAGCTTTATACATGTCCTCCTAGTATGATATGTCGAACTAACCTCTCCATTTTAACATTAGTGTGAGGGTTTAGTATTGCCGCAGAGTGCACCTGGCTTTGCTATTGTTATGTTTTTGATTGTTCTCCACATCCACATAATCGTTACCTCATGTAGGATGGTTATTGTGTTACCTGTAGTCCGTTGCTGGCCAGTCTCGGGTGGGGCTCACAGGCACTTCCCACCTCCCATTACAAGCATGGATACATGCTGGAGGCTACTGGTAAGCTGTTTGTGAGTCAGGCCTTATCCTCAAGTAATTCGCCCACTGGCCCCTGGTATCTCCCATACGGCACAGGTAGGTGAGTGGTAGGGCCTCGGGCTACTTGAGAGACCTTGGCGCGGTGCCCGAGCTTAAGACATGTCCTCCTAGTAGGATATGTCGAACTAACCTCCCAATTTTAACATCAGTGTGAGGGTTTAGTATTACCGCAGAGTGCACCTGGCTTTGCTATTGTTACGTTTTTGATTGCTCTCCACATCCACATAATCGTTCCCGTATGTAGGATGGTTATTGTGGTACTTGTAGGCCGCTGCTGGCATCTTCCATTGTATGCATTTTTTTGCTGTTGATTGCCATCAGCAACGGACTACAAGTGCAGGATATGCTCCCCTATATACATGCACAACTACATATGGTTTTGAGCATGTCCTGCCTGTTTAACACCACACCACGTTTTCTAATGGTTTGTATATTCTTATGTTTGCAGGTGTTTAAACTCCAATTTAAATGTGCCTGCTTTTCATCTACAGGCTACATTTGGGTGCACCTGTTAGGCCCTGGGCCATATCAGACAGTTTTTGGTGGGGCTCACAGGCAATTCCCACCTCCCATTGCAAGCATGGCTACATGCTGGAGGTTACTGGTAAGCTGTTTGTGAGTCAGGCCTAATCCTTCCGTAATTCGCACACTGGCCCCTTGTATCGCCCATACGGCACAGGTAGGTGAGTGGTAGGGCCTCGGGCTACTTGAGAGACCTTGGCACGGTGCCCGAGATTAATACATGTCCTACTAGTATGATATGTCAAACTAACCTCTCCCTTTTAACATCAGTGTGAGGGTTTAGTATTGCCGCAGATTGTACCTGGCTTTGCTATTGTTACGTTTTTGATTGTTCTCCACATCCACATAATCGTTACCTTATGTAGGATAGTTATTGTGGTACTTGTAGTCCGTTACTGGCATCTTCCATTGTATGCATTGTTTTTGCTGTTGATTGCCATCAACAACGGACTACAAGTGCAGGATATGCTCCCCTATATACATCCATAACTGCATATGAGCTTAATACATGTCCTCCTAGTATGATATCTCGAACTAACCTCTCCATTTTAACATCAGTGTGAGGGTTTAGTATTGCCGCAGAGTGCACCTGGCTTTGCTATTGTTACGTTTTTGATTGTTCTCCACATCCACATAATCGTTACCTTATGTAGGATGGTTATTGTGGTACTTGTAGTCCGTTACTGGCATCTTCCATTGTACGCATTTTTTTGCTGTTGATTGCCATCAGCAACGGACTACAAGTGCAGGATATGCTCCCCTATATCCCTACATCCATAACTGCATATGGGTTTGAGCATGTCCTGCCTGTTTAACACCACACAACGTTTTCTAATGGTTTGTATACATTGGCTACTTACCCAAATTCTGCCGACTTTGTCCTTTAGTTTTCTCCCCGATGGTGGAACAAAGCTCCGGGTTATCTTCCCCCAGGGCGCATCTTTTTTATACCGGTCGTGGTAGTCCTCCGACCCCGTATCCCAAATGCAGGGCCTCTCCTGGACGAGGGTAATGAGCCTCTCCACATCCATAGCCAGTGGTGTCTTCGGCATGGCGTAAATATGGTCTGCAAGGGCTGGAAAATTCAGCAGCAAACTCCTGCCTCATGTGTTGCCTGGAGCTAGACGCTGAGAAACTCAACTTCCTGTCTAAAATCCCTTCACTGTTGCTAAGTTACTTGTGTTAAAAACGCAACGCAATGCATTGAATCTGGTTGCAATGCAATTTTCACCCAGCCCCATTCACTTCTATGGGGCCAGCATTGCATTAAAGTCGCACAATATAGAACATGCTATAATTTTCACACAATGCATAAGTGATGCATGAAAAACAACGATCATGTACATGTATTGAAATGAATGGGTCCGGATTCCATGCGGGCGCAATGCGTTTGCATCACGTATTGCACCTGCGCAGAAAACTCGCTCATTTGAAAGGGGCCTTAGGCTTCATGCAAACAGCGAGTCTGCAATATGCGGTCATCGGCCATGTACTCCCCGCATCACGGATGTGGACCCATTCATTTGAATTGGTCCCGCAATCTGGAGCTCCGGTGCGGAACAGAGGCACGGAACCCCAGGGAAGCATTAGTGTTTCTGTCCGTGCCTCTGCATCGCAAAAAAATAGAACATGTTCTTTTTTTTTTTTTTGAGATGCGGATGGATCACGGACCCATTCAAGTTGAATGGGTCTCGATCCGTCCCAGCTGCTGCATGGACGTTGCACGTGCATTGGGGACCGCAAATTGTGGTCCTAAATGCACGGAACGGCCACACAACGACTGTGTGCATGAGGCCTTACCCATATAGTGGAGACGATTACTGCATTTAAATGCAGTTCTTTATCTTCACTGAAGAACAGGCAGGTATCGGCAAGGAATAGTTTATTCACGATGATTGCCTGCTTAGTTGGCACCTACTGTATAAATGTGTCTGTATTTTCTATGTTTTTAGACTTGGATTTATCCATATTTTTGTCCACTTGTTTGACAGTACAATAGTGATTTGCATGTTTGCACATTGTTTTTTATTTGCAGTAACAGTTTTTTTGATTTGAGGCTTAAATGAAGATCAGAGTAGTTATTGTGAATTACAGATCACATACTGTAAGTATGCTTTTTTAAAATTTTACAACCCTTTACTCTAACCTTTTGAAGATTTGCTGACCTTGCTAGGAATGTGAATGGAGAAAAAATAATCCCTTTCTTTCTACTGAAACTACCTATTGAAAGTGCTTATTAAAAAGGTCTATTTCTGAGGCTATTCGGTTGTTCAATAAAACAAAAAACAAAAAAACTACTGAAATACTTGGACTCCCACACAAAATATACAAATAACAACTGGTTGGTAAATCAGAAATTAGTCAAGCAGCACATTTTGGAGAATATGCCCGTTTTACTTGCAGATATATTGCATTTTTTATTTAGTTGCAGCAACCATCTTTGTAAAAGTGACAGGAAATCCCATCTTTGTCACATCTGAATTATCTTTTTGTAAACTAACAAACTGTCAATTTGTCAGCAACAAATAACATATAAATTCTATGCAAACAGAGTATTAACATTTGAAGAAATTATAGCAAAGAAATAGGAAAGATAATTTATTAATGCAATGCATTTAGTTCCTGTAAGAAAACATTTCTGTTGGAACCCCTGGGTGCCTAACAGATGTTGATATCTCATCTTCTAGTACCTCTCTGTACTGCAATCAAGCTATCAATCCACATACTAATAGGCAACCAGCAGGTGTACGCCAGAGGATCTTCCTGGTAAGATTCCCTTGCCACTCACTTCATAAGGCTTATAGTTGCAGAAATTTATAACAACTAAAGCAACTGGTACAACTTTAGTAGAAACAAATATAGATATATAGAACAGTATGTTTGTAAAATATTAGTGTCTTTCAAGACGTCAAATGGTCAAATCACAAGTATATTGAAAATTCTGCATTTCATATATTACTGGTATATCCTAACAGGGACTTCAATTTGCTTTTGAGATAAATAAAAAGATAATCATACCTACATAATGCATAATGCGAATATTCTAGAACACTAATATATAGCACTATAGAATACAGTGCTATATATTCGTTTTTTAAGAATATTCATCATTTTTTCCAATTTAATGTGAACAGTCATTGGCCCAAAAGCAACTTAAGCAGGGAGGAATCATGGTTTCAGATTGAAAAAAATGACAAAAATTCTCAAATTGAATTGACCCACAAGTCAGTACTGACTCATTACTGATTTAGAATATTCTTCACTAGATAAAATAGTTTATGTTATGCGAAAAATCTTCAATCAAATATGCGCGTTAATTGAATCGCGTAAGGGCGCTAAGCAACTTTCCTATTGGGTTGGCTTGGTAGAGTTGTTGAATATGTAGAATATAGCGCTATATTCGTAATTTACGAATATAGCACTATATTCTACATATTTGACAATTACACCAAGCCAACCCAATAGGAAAGTTGCTTAATACCCTTACGCGATTCGATTAATGTGCATATTTAATTAACGATTTTTCGCATAACATAAACTATATTAAATAATTAAGAATATTCTAATTCACTAGATATTGCAGCCTTCTTACATTGGCCCACAATCAAGAAGCAGGCAGGTAATGGGTTCAGATGAAAAAAAATTGACGAATGTTAGTTTTTACGAATATACATCACTATATTCGAAATATTCGTGAATTCTCGAAGTTGCGATATTCATGATTAAAATTTTCTATTTGAATATTCACACCTCAACACTAGTTATAATTTAAAAATATTCTTAAAATATAGAATATAACTCTTGTGAACCACTGCATTTCCCAAAAACCTCAGATTATAATAAACGTTTTGTGATTTGAATTAATGTAGGCCAGTCAATGCCCATCTGGGTTTCTAGGAAAGGCATTCAAATTAGCTTTCCTAAGCCTATCTGATGTCAGTAGATGTAAGATGTGCTAATTTTCATATATTTTTCCCAGAAACCTAGAGGAACGTTGACTGGCCTATGATACTCCTCATGCATTGTTGGCGCCTTCCATAACAAGAAATAGCACCCCAACCAAGGGGGTAGCCAAGCAAAGTTTTGTTTTCATCTGGCATGCAATCAATTTATGATCTATTTCTATTTATAACTGTGCTACATGATATGTACCACATTTTCTCATTTCAAAAATATTAGAGGGCTATTTCTGTAGGAGTCAAATAGAACCTATTGCCAAGACCCCCCACTGGTCTTAAAAACAGGGAAGCTGGGTCTTTGTTTATGACCGGGCACATGATCGATATTAAAATGGCACATGATCGATATTAAAATCAATATTAAAATCAATAGGGGATGCATAAACAGCAAGTGCATTTGTCCTTTCTTACCTTTCTTGGCTCAACATATCCTGAAACATGTAGCATGAGATGAGTGCCATTTTCTAAAAGGTGATTTCAGGATATTTTGTCATGAGAGGTCTGTGCTATATGTGCCTGTATGTGGCCACATGGTGGTTGTGATGTGAACTGCAGCCTGTCAAGGGTTTTGCTAAACTGTCATGATATTGTGCTAAATTTCATGTGAAATTGGAGTCTTTAAACAAACTGGAGCAAATGTAAGGGTGGACACACATCTGTAAATGCCTGCGCTTTAAAGTTGCAGAAATATGTTTACATAAAAAATTTGAAAATCTAATATCTGTATTCTACTCATATTTCTTTAGCTTATAATTCCATGTAAATGTTGAAGGTCAAATCACATGATGGTCACCATTAAAACACGTAAGACTCACAGAGATAATTTTTTTAAGAATAGTAGAGAATTTTCAAGGCAAGTATTTTACAAAAGTTTCCTGTTTTTTTATTGGAGGCATATTTAGGAGAGTTCTAATGTCTATATAGACTTGTATAACCCCTTTAAGCAAAGGTAAGCACAAAATGAAACAGCGACAGCAATTTCCAAATAATGTACAGAATAATGGTCATCAATTTGACTATACGGCTGTATATTCTACTTAATATTTTATCTACTTACTACATCTGCAGTTAATATATGTTTGCAGTGTTCTAAAATTAATGTACAGAAATATAAATGAGCGAATCGAATCCAACAGTGGAATTCGATCCGAATTTCAGGATAAATTTGATTCGCCTAGAAGCCAAATTTACTCGTGCTTTGTGTCAGCGAATTTAACCTGAAATAGTTATAAAAAACATAAAAATTCAAACCTATCTCCTTCATTTGCTTGCGACGGTCTGCCAGCTCCCCTATTGCCTGAAGATCTCGTGAGATCCGTCTGGCGTGATGACGTCATACGTCACCACTAGTGTTGATCGAGCACCCAAGTGCTCGGGCCAAACATATCGGGATTCTCAGGTGCTCTACAAAGCACCCGAGTATAATGGAAGTCAATGGGAGAACCCGAGCATTAACCAGTTCCCGACCGCCGTACGCAGGATTGCGTCCTGCGGGCGGCCGGGATCTTCTGTTTGGACGCGCCGGGGCGTCATCTCGCGAGACGCGAGAGTTCCTGTGAACGCGCGCGCGTGCGCGCGCGCGTTCACAGTGAAGCGCGGCTCGAGAGTTGGACTACAGCCTGCCAGCGATGATCAATCGCTGGCAGGCTGTAGATGCGATATAAATCGCATCAAACAGCTATATCAGACGCTGTTTTATGAACAGCGTCTGATATAGCTGCTACCTGGTCCTCTGGTGGTCCCATTTTCTGGGATCGACCACCAGAGGACCAGGTAACACAGTAAAAGTTGCACCAAACACTACACTAACCCCCACCCCACCCCTCACCTATTAACCCCTTGATCACTCCATCTAGACCCCTGATCACCCCCTGTCATTGATCACACCCCTTGTAAGGCTCCATTCGACGTCCATATGTGTTTTGCGGATCCGTGGATTCACGGATCCGTGGATTCACGGATCCGATCCGCGGATCCGATCCGCGATCCGATCCGCGGATCCTCAAAACACGGACACCGGCAATGTGCTTTCCGCATTTTGCAGATCCGCGACATTGCCAGAACTATATAGAAAATGCTTTTCTTGTCCGCAATTGCGGACAAGAATAGGACATGTTCTATATTTTTGCTGGAACGGAAGTGCAGACTCGGAAGCGGATCCGTAATTCCGATCCGAGCGGGACAAAGTCTGTCCCCATAGAAATGAATGGGTCCGCAATTCCGCTCCGCAAACAGAATTTCGGACGTATGAATGGGGCATAAGGGTCCCTTATCACCGCCAGTTAGTTAGCTACTTGTTAGGTAGCTAGCGCCCAGCCCACCGCACCGCAGTCACTGATTTTGGCAGAGATTTATTCATCCACATTGATCGATGCGAATGAAGAAATCTGTGCCGTTCATTTTTTTTTTTTTCAGCGCAGAGGCTGAACGGAAAAAATCTCATTACCCGTATGCTCAATATACGGAGAATCGCAGAAACTCCTAATGCTGGCCATACGTGTAATGACTGCGGAGACCCTCAAATGCCAGGGCAGTACAAAAACCCCACATGTGACCCCATTTTAGAAAGAAGACACCCCAAGGTATTCTGTGAGGGGCATGGCGAGTTCATGGAAAATTTTATTTTTGTCACAAGTTAGTGGAATATGAGACTGTAAAAAAAAAAAAAAAAACAATTTCCGCTAACTTGTGCCAAATTTTTTTTTTTCTGTGAACTCGCCATGCCCCTCACGGAATACCTTGGGGTGTCTTCTTTCCACAATGGGGTCACATGTGGGGTATTTATACTGCCCTGGCATTTTAGGGGTGCTAAAGCGTGAGAATCCAAATGCGTAAAAATGCCCTGTGAAATCCTAAAGGTACTCATTGGTTTTAGGGCCCTTTGCGCATCTTGGCTGCAAAAGTGTCACTCATGTGGTATCGCCGTACTCAGGAGAAGTAGGGCAATGTGTTTTGGGGTGTATTTTTACATATACCCATACTGGGTGTGAGAAATATCGCTGTAAACGACAACTTTTTACATTTTTTTATTCAAAGTTGTCAATATACAGAGATATTTCTCTCACCCAGCATGGGTATATGTAAAAATACACCCCAAAACACATCGCCCTACTTCTCCTGAGTACGGCGATACCACATGAGTGACACTTTTTGCAGGCAAGATGCGCAAAGGGCCCAAATTCCAATGAGTACCTTTAGGAGGGCATTTTTACGCATTTTCTTCTCACGCTTTAGGGCCCCTAAAATGCCAGGGCAGTATAAATACCCCACATGTGACCCCATTTTGGAAAGAAGACACCCCAAGGTATTCGCTGAGGGGCATAATGAGTTCATGAAAAATTAAACTTTTGTCAAAGTTAGCGAAAGGGAGACTTTGTGAGAAAAACAATAAAAATCAATTTCCACTAACTTGTGCCAAAAAAAAAATATTCTATGAACTCGCCATGCCCCTCATGGAATACCTTGGGTGTCTTCTTTCAAAAATGGGGTCACACGTGGGTATTTCTACTGCCCTGGCATTTAGGGGCCCTAAAGCGTGAGAAGAAAAATGCGTAAAATGCCCTCCTAAAGGTACTCATTGGAATTTGGGCCCTTTGCATCTTGCCTGCAAAAGTGTCACTCATGTAGTATCGCCGTACTCAGGAGAAGTAGGGCAATGTGTTTTGGGGTGTATTTTTACATATACCCATGCTGGGTGAGAGAAATATCTCTGTATATTGACAACTTTGAATAAAAAATGTAAAAAGTTGTCGTTTACAGAGATATTTCTCTCACCAAGCATGGGTATATGTAAAAATACACCCCAAACCACATTGCCCCACTTCTCCTGAGTACGGCGATACCACATGAGTGACACTTTTTGCAGCCAAGATGCGCAAAGGGGCCCTAAAACCAATGAGTACCTTTAGGATTTCACAGGCCATTTTTATGCATTTGGATTCTCACACTTTAGGGGCCCCTAAAATGCCAGGTGAGTATAAATACCCCACATGTGACCCCATTTTGGAAAGAAGACACCCCAAGGTATTCCGTGAGGGGCATGGTGAGTCCACAGAATTTTTATTTTTGGCACAAGTCAGCGGAAATTGTTTTTTTTTTTTTTAATTTTGTTTTTTACAAAGTCTCATATTCCACTAACTTGTGACAAAAATAAAATTTTGCATGAACTCACCATACCCCTCACAGAATACCTTGGGGTGTCTTCTTTCCAAAATGGGGTCACATGTGGGGTATTTATACTGTCCTGGCATTTTAGGGGCCCCTAAAGGATGAGAAGAAGTCTGGAATCCAAATGCGTAAAAATGCCCTGTGAAATCCTAAAGGTACTCTTTGTTTTAGGGCCTTTGCTATCCAGGCTGCAAAAGTGGCACACATGGTATCGCCGTACTCAGAGAAGTAGGGCAAGTGTTTGGGGTGTATTTTTATATATACCCATTACTTTGTGTGAAAAATATCTCTGTAAACGACAACTTTTAAATTTTTTTATACAAAGTTGACAATTTACAGAGATATTTCTCTCACCCAACATGGGTATATGTAAAAATACACCCTAAAACACATTGCCCTACTTCTCCTGAGTACGGCGATACCACATAAGTGCCGCTTTTTGCAGCCTGGTGTGCAAAAGGGCCCAAATTCCAACGAGTACCTTTAGGTTTTACATGGCGGCTCACAATTTAGCCCCGCCCAAAATGCCAGAACAGTAAACACACCCCACAAATGACTCCATTTCGGAAAGTAGACACCCCAAGGTATTCACTGAGGGGCATAGTGAGTCCGTCTGAGATTTTTTTTTTTGCCAGAAGTTATCAGAAATTGAAACTTTTTTTTTTTTTTTTCTCAGAAAGTGTCAATTTCCGCTAACTTGTGAAAAAAATGAAATGATACATGAACTCACCAAGCCCCTCCGCGAATACTTTGGGGTGTCTTCTTTCTAAAATGGTGTAATTTGGGGGATATTTATACTATCCTGGCATTCTAGCACCTGAAGAAACATGACAGGCGCTCAGAAAGTCAGAGCTGCTTCAAAATGCCGAAATTCACTTTTTGCACCATAGTTTGTAAACGCTATAACTTTTACCCAAACCAATAAATATACACTTATTGGATTTTTTTATCAAAGACATGTAGAACAATAAATTTAGAGAAAATTTATATAGAAATGTAGTTTTTTTAAAAATTTTACAACAGAAAGTGAAAAATGTCATTTTTTTGCAAAAATTTCGGTAATTTTTGATTAATAGCAAAAAAAGTAAAAATGTCAGCAGCAATGAAATACCACCAAATGAAAGCTCTATTAGTGAGAAGAAAAGGAGGTAAAATTCATTTGGGCGGTAAGTTGCATGAAGGAGCAATAAACGGTGAAAGTAGTGTAGTGCGGAATTGTAAAAAGTGGCCTGGTCATTAAGGGTGTTTAAGCTAGGGGGGCTGAAGCGGTTAAACCAGGCACCCCCTGCTCTGAAGAGGGGAGGGTGCCTGGTTCATTGGAAAAGGTCACAAATTGATGGAAACACCTCTGAAATGGTTCGGGAACAGCATGGGGAGGATGTCTGGATGCATCTTAGACTCCCAGGTCACTGCTGGGAATGATGTTGCCTGAGTAGTACGACACTTTTACAGACTGACAATAATACGCACAAAACCAAAGATAAAATCGATCTTATTTACTTGTATATAATGTGCAGGTGCTGCCAAAAATTACAATTAAGAGGCACTTCGATACAACCTGTATATCACATAAAGGAGGGCCTCATTCACATTGTGGTACAATTGTTCATATAGTGGGACTCCTACACTCATAAAGCCTGTGCACTAAGTGAAAGGACTGCCAAAAATTACAAGGAACCAGCAGTCTAATACGCCCATTGTTACACATAAAGGAGAGCATCATACACACCCTTGAAAAATTATGATTGATGGCCTGCTGGTGACCCTCAAAAACATTTGGAACAAGGACCTGCTGATCTGACCATTTAAAACATTAGGTGCGGGGGCCTGCTGCTGAGCTGACCATCTAAAACATTATGGTTGGAGGGCTGCTGCTGAGCTGACCATTTAAAAAATTATGGGAGAGTGCCTGCTGCTTAGCTGGCTATCGAAAAAAGTATGGTTGAGGGCCTGCTGCTGAGCTGACCCTATAAAACATTATGGTTGAGGGCCTGCTGTTGAGCTGACCCTCTAAAAGGTTGTAGATGAGGGCCTGCAGGTGAGCTGACCTTCTAAAACATTATATGCGAGGGCCTAAAGGTGAGATGACCCTGTAAAAGATTATAGGTGAGGCTCTGCAGGTGAGCTGACCTTCTAAATCATTATATGGTTGAGGGCCTGCTGCTGAGCTGACCCTATAAAACATTATGGTTGAGGGCCTGCTATTGAGCTGACCCTGTAAACGATTGTAGGTGAGGGACTGCAGGTAAGCTGACCCTGTAAAAGATTGTAGGTGAGGGACTGCAGGTGAGCTGACCCTATAAAACATTATGTGCGAGGGCCTGCAGGTGAGCTGACCATTGAAACATTATGGGCGAGGGCCTGCTGCCGCTTTGTTGACTCTAGATAACCTCATCCCTGTGACGTCGACGATCCATTTGGATGTCTGCCCAATCAACTATGGAGCAATTTTTCAACAAGGATCTTCTGGTATAGCACCGTTTTGCTTGTCCTCTCCACCAGAGGAATGAGAGATGAGAAGTTCTCTTTGTAGCGGGGGTCAAGAAGGGGGAACAACCAGTAACCCGTGTTATCTAAAATGCGTATAACGCGTGGGTCACGGGAAAGGGAGCCTAACATGAAGTCAGCCATGTGTGTCAGAGTACCAAGAGGTAAGACTTTGCTGTCATCATCAGGAGGTGAGCTGACACTGTAAAAGATTGTAGGTGAGGACCTGCAGGTGAGCTGACCCTGTAAAACATTACATGCGAGGGCCTGTAGGTGAGCTGACCATCAAAAACATTGTAGAAGAGGGCCTGCTGTCTCTTTGTTGACTCTAGATAACTTCTGGCTTATCGCATGTCCCCGTGATTTCGGCGATCTATTTGGATGTCTGCTCTATCAACTTTCGATGGTACTTTCTGCACCTACCGTGTTGACCATGGGTAACGGGATATCAGGGTTTGATTCCGGAGAGGGAGCCTGAGAAACAGCTACCACATCCAAGGAAGGCAGCAGGCGTGCCAATTACCCACTCCCGACTCAGTGAGGTAGTGACAATAAATAACAATACAGGACACTTAAGAGGCCCTGTTATTGGAATGAGTACCCTATTAAATCCTTTAACTGCGTTGGTCAGGGCACGTGTGATGTTACGGGACAGATGTTGGTGTAAGGCGGGCACGGCACACTGTGAAAAATAGTGGCGGTAGGGGACTGCGTAATGCAGGACGGTTTCCAGGGCCAGTAATTTAGAAAGGTACGCATTTAGTGCTATGGCCTGTGGGTGGGTGGCTGGGTATTTGCGCTTGCGTTCAAATGCCTGGGGTAAGGATATTTGGATGCAGTACTGGGACAGGGAAGTGGATGTGGTCACTGATGGTGCTTGCGAAGGTCCAGGTGCAGGCCGGGAGGCATCCGGGCCTGCATCTTCGACTGGGGATTGGCCAGCAGCACGTAACACTGTCTATTTAAAAAGTACACTGTATGTCACAGATACATTTTTTTAAACGCACACGTTACACTGGAGATATCCCGCAGATAATGTCAATGCTGTCACCAGTGGCTAATAAAAAATTACAGGGAATGTCACAGATATTTGGGATGAGGAAACAATATATTGGAGAGGTACCACAGGTAATGTCACTGTTCGCAGCGTCTATGGAAAAAGTACACTGTATGTCACAGATAAAAATTTTATGCGCACACGTTACACAGGAGACGTACCCCTGGTAATGTCACTTTAAGAAGTGTACACCGTCTATTGAAAAAGTAGAATGGATGTCACTGATATTTTTTGGATGCGCACACTTTACACAGGAGATGTGACGTGGATAATTTAACTGTCCATAGCGGACACCGTCTACGGAAAAGTACACTGGATGTCACAGTTATTTTATGGATGCGCACACTTTACACAGGAGATGTGGCACAGATAATTTAACTGTCCGCAGTGGACACGTCTATGAAAAAAGTACACTGGATGTCACTGATATTTTTTGGATGCGCACACTTTACACAGGAGATGTAGCGCGGATAATTTAACTGTTGGCAGCGGCCTATTAGATGCTTTTTAGCGCAGGATGCGCTAAAAACATATATTGCTGCTGTCACACACATAGTCCTATAAACTGTCTGTCCTTTCCTATGCTCGGCTCTCCCTGACTAATACTGAGCCGAACCCGATGACGCGTTCCGGCCAACCAATCACTGTAATGCCAGTAGCCAACATGACTACGGGATTACAGTGCGTGCCAGTACCTCCCTGCACATTTATGGCTGCATATCAGACAAGAAACGTGCGGGGAGGAGACTTGAGCATTGAGCTTGATCACATGCTGTACTTGGCCGAATACCGCAATTTACCGAGCATAGTGTTGCTTGAGCCGAACTGGTGTCGTAAATTCGCTCATCTCTATACAGGAATATAATGTTACAAACTTAAATATATTGAGTAATATTTTTCATACCTTTATGTGTTGTATGTCGGTCAGTCATTCATTTTTGATTAGTGTAGCAAGACAGAGTTCTTCATAAATTTACATGTTTCCATTGTTACCTCTAGTAGTTTTGTTGCAGGCATAGAAATTCCTTCTAGCTTAAAAACAAATTATTTGTTTCTGGATCATCTGTTTTCAGCTTGGCAGGTAAATGAACAGTGATATACATTGTTCTATGCATCTAATGCATGATAAAGAACAATTGGTTTGTTCACTTTGTATCTTACTGTAAGCAGGTACAGTAAGGCACAAAAATACATTGATTGTGCCATTGATAATCCTCATCAATTAACTAGAGATTGGAGAACAAATGCAGAGTGTTTCTATTTTTATATAAGACTCAAAATTACACAGAAAACCCATTATCTTCATAGGTAGGAATGTAATGCTTAAATGGGTTGTCCGGCCATATATATTGATGACTAGAGCTGATTGAGCACCAAAGTATTCGTGTGTTTGGCCCGAACAAATTGCTCTATTCGTGTGCGAGCTGAGCACCCGAGTATAATGGAAGTCAATGGGAGACAACCAGGCACCCCCTGCTCTGAAGAAACACCTACCGAAATGGATCGTGAAACAGCATGGGGACGATGTCTGGATGCATCTTGGGCTCCCAGGTCGCTGCTGGGAACCATGTTGTTCGAGTTGTATGCCACTTTTACAGACTAAAAAAATATGCACAAACCCCCACCCCCCCCCCCCCTCCCCTCCCCTCCTTCAAAAAAAAAATCAATTTGACTGGAAAAGTTGTTAGGAAACATTCTTTCCTGTATATTCAATTGTATATAAAGTGCAAGTGCTGCCAAAAATTACAAGCAAGAGGTACTCCGAAACAGCCTGTATATCACATAAAGAAGACCTCATTCACATTGTGGTACAATTGTTCAGGCACTTCAATACACCCTTTTTTACACATAAAGGAGGGTATCATACACACCCTTGAAAAATTATGATTGATGGCCTGCTGGTGACCCACAAAAACATTTGGAGCAAAGGCCTTCTGGTGACCCTCTAAAACATTAGGGGCGAGAGCCTGCTGCTGAGCATTGCAAAAAATTATGGGTGAGTGCCTGCTGCTTAGCTGACCCTGTAAAATATTGCAGTTGAGGGCATGCAGATGAGCTGACCCTTCATAATATTGTAGTTGAGGGCCTGCAGGTGAGCGGACCCTCTGAAATATTGTAGGTGAGGGCCTGCAGGTGAGCTGACCTTCTAAAATATTGTAGGTGAGGGCCTGCAAGTGAGCTGACCCTCTAAAATATTGTAGGTGAGGGCCTGCAGGTGAGCTTACCCTCTAAAATATTGTAGCTGAGGGCCTGCAGGTGAGCTGATCCTCTAAAATATTGTAGGTGAGGTGCTGAAGGTGAGCTGACCCTCCCTGAAGAGGAACATGAGGAGATCTTGTGCACTGATTCCTAAACTCTTCAGCATCCACAGTCAGAAGAAGATGACGGTGGGTAATGGCAATTAGTGTTTCATGAGGTGGATGATGCGAATGAGAAACAGTTGTCAATAAGTGAGGGTCTTGTTAGGTCAACAACACAAGTCAAGAGGATGACCCGAGTGAGGAAGTGGAAGAGGGGGTGGTGGACGATGACATCACTGACCCAACCTGGAAAGGTGGCAAGCCAAGCGAGGACAGCAGTATAGAGGGGGAGGGATCCACAGAACCGCAACAGGCTGGAAGAGTCTGTGGAAAGGCAAAAGGGAGAAGGCGGGACACACTAAATAGGCCCGCGTACAAATGTCCTTAACCCAGGGCTTTGAACGTAAGCGCAAATACCCAGCCACCCACCCACAGGCCATAGCACTAAATGCACACCTTTTTGCTAGCCCTGGAAATGTTTCCATTTTGGCCTGTGGACACAGAGGCTTTCCTCAGCCTCATGGCGGCGGAAGTCCCTCATTACTCAGCTGCCACTATTTTTCTCGGTGTTCCATCCCCACATTACAACAGCAATTGTGTCCGTAACATCACCCATGCCCTGACCAACGAAGTTATTGGGAAGGTTCACTTAACGACTGACACACGGACAAGTGCTTTTGGCCAGGGATGCTACATTTCCATTACGGCACACTGGGTGAACCTTGTGGAGGCCGGTAGCTAGTCGTACCCTGGGATTGCACAGGTGCTACCAACGCCAAAGATTGCGGGCCCCCATTCCTTCAGTATTTTCACCACCACCTACATTAGTTGCAGCAACCCCCCCCCCCCCCACACCTCTTAATTCTCATCTTGTAGCTGGAAGCAATGTTGCACGGCATTGGGGAAGCGGCAACAGGCCGTGCTGAAACTTATTTGCTTAGGTGACAAACAACACCCTACCGCAGAGCTGTAGCAAGATATAAGGGACCAGACTGAACTGTTGCTCTTGCTACTCAACCTACAACCAGGTTTGTTGTTGTGTATGATAATGGCCATAACTTGTTGCCAGCTTTGGAGCTTGGGAAGCTCACACACATGGCAATCATGCAGCATATATGTCCCATGCACAACAAACATCCCAAACCTTACATTAATATAACTAAAAACATAACACACGAGAGTGGAGTGGTGGGTTCGGTGAGCAGTGCTATTGATGTATTTGTAGGTATTACTTGGCACTTTATGCCTTTATATTGTTTTTGTGAATTTGCTTTTCTTGTAATAGGCACTTTGCACTTTATGTCATTACTATATGTGAGTCTTTATGCTCCTCTGTTTTGAGTAGTACCCACTGTGGTTCATTGGATACATCACTGCTCCCTTTATGGATATTACATTTTCCTGTCTTTTTAATGTCCCATCTTCCTTGTTTTTTATTATGATAATGTATTTGGAATAAAGATGAATTTTTTGAATTATTATTGTATTTTTTGCCTTGTTTTTGGTAATACACGAGAGTGGAGGTAAACCAATGGCATGGCCTGTTAATTAACTCATCATCAATAACCAAATAACATTAACATATTGTACAACTATAAATCATAATAACAATAATAATACAACCACAAACCATAATAATAATAGAACAGAATGTCATTGTGGATAAATTTACACCTGACACCACTGGTGGCAGAGTACTGTACATAGTTCCTTGTGCAACTCAGGAGGGGAGATGAGAGGAACACACAGCAGTTCCAACAGAGGCAGGACAACACTCTCCAACGCCTGGAACAGTTGCATGACACCCCACCAGCACCCTCACCCTGATACGCAGCCTAGTGTCACAAGGCGGGAACATTTTTGGAAGATGGTGAAGGAGTACATAGAAGACCGTGTCAGCGTCATCCAGTTTATTTAAAGTTGCGCTACAGACACAGTTTTCGGATGCAGGACAGTATATGTCCCAGAATACCACAGATTATGGACACTAGATGTGGACCAGATTATTGGAATTTGTAATACAGACACTGTTTGCAGATGTTGTACAGTATTCGTTACAGAAAACCACAGATTAGGGACACTAGATGTGGCCCAGATTATTGGAATTTGTAATACAGACACTGTTTGCAGATGTTATACAGTATTGGTTACAGAACACCACAGGAAATGAACACTAGATTGGCCCAGATTATTGGAATTTGCAAAACAGACACTGTTTGCAGATGTTCTACAGTATTGGTTACTAGTGATGAGCGGGAGGTACCATATTCGATTTCGCAATATTTCGCGAATATTTGATTAAACCATTCTCAACCATTAGGAACTCAGCTCTAAGTTGAATTTGCCATGCGATTAATATAACCTGTAATACTCGCATTGCGAATGAAACTTAGAGCTGGGTTCCTAATGATTGTATTGCTAGAATATAACGAATATCACAAATATAGCACTATATTCACAATCTTCGTTATATTCTAGCAACGACCATTAAGAACTCAGCTCTAAGTTTCATTCGCGAAGCAAATATATACTCGCATTGCGAATTGATCTTAGAGCTAACTTCCTAATGGTTGTATTGCTAGAATATAACGAAGACAACGAATATCACGAATTCACGAATATAGCACAATATTCTCAATCTTCGTTATATTCTAGCAACAACCATTAGCAACTCCGCTCTAAGTTTCATTCACAAAGCAAACATATACTCGCATTGCGAATTGATCTTAGAGCTAACTTCCTAATGGTTGTATTGCTAGAATTAGTGTTGAGCGAACAGTTCGAGGTTCGTACCGAATTTTGGGGTGTTCGGGACACGGACCCAAACATTTTCAAAAAAGTTCGGGCTCGGGTTCTTAGTTCGGCGATTACTTCCCGCTTTCTGAAGGGCTGCACAGCAGCCAATCAGCTAGCGTTTTACTTCTTGCCCGAAGAGCCCATCACAGCCATGCCTATTAATGGCATGGCTGTGATTGGCCAAGTGCAGCATGTGACCCAGCCTCTATTTAAGCTGGAGTCACGTAGTGCCGCACGTCACACTGCTCTGATTAGTGTAGGGAGAGGACGCAGCTTCTGTGAGGGCGAGATTAGACAGGGAAAAGTCAGCAACAGCACCTAATGAAGTGATCGATCTACAGCTGTGAATGATTGAACTTCTGCTAGTTACTTGCTCACTGGTTTTTAGGCTGCACAGAGCGTTTTTCTGTCACTTCTTTTCTGGGGTGATCGGTGGCCATTTTGTGACCTGTGGTGCACCAGAACAACCTGCCACCAAGTCCATCAATCCATCAATACTAGTTTTTTTTTTTATATCCTACATCAGGGGCTTGGCTGAGCTAATTGTCACCCCTAGAAACTCAGGATAGCAATTTCTATATTTTATTAAGTGGTTAAATACAATTGCCCAAATACCAATCCCCAAAATCTGGTGTTCCAGCTTTGGCTAGCCAAGTATAATACTGTCTGCTGTCTGGCAAAGGATAGATTATTTTCTGTGGTGGAAATTCAAATGCTAAAATAGCAATACCATAAATCAGTGGTTTCAGCTGTGGCTGGCCAAGTTTCATAGTGTCCTGCAAATTATATATTTTGTTCTGGGGTGAAATTCAATTGCCAAAATAGCAATACCATAAATCAGTGGTTTTAGCTGTGGCTGGCCAAGTTTCATAGTGTCCGCAAAAACATATATTTTGTTCTGGGGTGAAATTCAATTGCCAAAATAGCAATACCATAAATCTGGTGTCACAGCTGTGGATGGCAAAGTATAATAGTGTCTGCCAAAACATATATTTTGTTCTGGGGTGAAATTCAATTGCCAAAATAGCAATACCATAAATCAGTGGTTTCAGCTGTGGCTGGCCAAGTTTCATAGTGCCCGCAAAAACATATATTTTGTTGTGGGGTGAAATTCAATTGCCAAAATAGCAATACCATAAATCAGTGGTTTCAGCTGTGGCTGGCCAAGTTTCATAGTGTCCTGCAAATTATATATTCTGTTCTGGGGTGAAATTCAATTGCCAAAACAGCAATACCATAAATCAGTGGTTTCAGCTGTGGCTGGCAAAGTTTCATAGTGTCCTGCAAATTATATATTTTGTTCTGGGGTGAAATTCAATTGCCAAAATAGCAATTCCATAAATCAGTGGTTTCAGCTGTGGCTGGCCAAGTTTCATAGTGTCCGCAAAAACATATATTTTGTTTCGGGGTGAAATTCAATTGCCAAAATAGCAATACCCTGAATCTGGTGTCCCAGCTGTTGCAGGCCAAGTGGTAATCTGTCCGTAAAAGGGTATATTTTGTTCTGGGGTGAAATTCAATTGCCAAAATAGCAATACCCTGAATCTAGTGTCCCAGCTGTTGCAGGCCAAGATTCATAGTGTCCGCAAAAACATATATTTTGTTCTGGGGTGAAATTCAATTGCCAAAATAGCAATACCATAAATCAGTGGTTTCAGCTGTGGCTGGCCAAGTTTCATACTGTCCTGCAAAAGATATATTTTGTTCTGGGGTGAAATTCAATTGCCAAAATAGCAATACCATAAATCAGTGGTTTCAGCTGTGGCTGGCCAAGTTTCATACTGTCCTGCAAAGGATATATTTTGTTCTGGGGTGAAATTCAATTGCCAAAATAGCAATACCCTGAATCTGGTGTTCAAACTGTTGCAGGCCAATTGTAAATCTGTCCATAAAAGGATACCTTTCATCCAGGGCCTAAATACTAGCCCTAAAAGAGATATTCCCCTAAATCAGTGGTTACTGCTGTGCCTGGATTAGTGTAATACGCTACATAAATAAATAGGCAGATAGTGTTAGGTGCCTGTAAAGAAAGGCCTGAATTTGAAATCAATACATTGGGCCAAATATTTTTTTTCTTATTGTGGTGTTTGGTGAACGGTAACAATGAGTAATACATCTAGTAAGGGATGCGAACGCGGTCGTGATGGTGTTAGTGCTGGGAGAGGATGTGGCCATTCTGCCACAGCCACACGTCCTAGTGAACCAACTACCTCAGGTTCCAGTACCCGCCAGAATTTACAGCGATATTTGGTGGGGCCCAATGCCGTTCTAAGGATGGTAAGGCCTAAGCAGGTACAGGCGCTAGTCAATTGGGTGGCCGACAGTGGATCCAGCACGTTCACAACATTATCTCCCACCCAGTCTTCTGCAGAAAGCGCACAGGTGGCACCTGAAAACCAAGCCCATCAGTCAGTCATATCATCCCCATGCATATCAGGGAAACTGTCTGAGCCTCAAGTTATGCAGCAGTTTCTTATGCTGTTTGAAGACTCTGCTGGCAGGGTTTCCCAAGGGAATCCACCTAGCCCTTCCCCAGTGGTGGAAGACATAGAATGCACTGATGCACAACCAGTGATGTTTCCTGATGATGAGGACATGGGAATACCACCTCATCGGAGTCCGCACGTCTCTGATGATGACGAAAAACAGGTGCCAACTGCTGCGTCTTTCTGCAGTGTGCAGACTCAACAGGAGGTCAGGGAGGAAGACTGTGTGGAAGACGATGCAGGGGACGATGAGGTCCTAGACCCCACATGGAATGAAGGTCGTGCCACAGACTTTCATAGTTCAGAGGAAGAGGCAGTGGTAAGACCGAGCCAACAGCGTAGCAAAAGAGGGAGCAGGGGACAAAAGCAGACCAGCCGCCGCCAAAAGAGTTCGCCTGCTACTGGCCACCGCCACCAGGGACTGAGAACCCCAAAGGCAGCTTCAAGGGGTTCCCTGGCATGGCACTTCTTTAAACAATGTGCTGACGACAAGACCCGAGTGGTTTGCACGCTGTGCCATCAGAGCCTGAAGCGAGGCATTAACGTTCTGAACCTTAGCACAACCTGCATGACCAGGCATCTACATGCAAAGCATGAACTGCAGTGGAGTAAACACCTTAAAAACAAGGAACTCACTCAGGCTCCCCCTGCTCCCTCTTCTGCTGCTGCCTCGGCCTTTTCCTCCACCTCGGGAGGAACGTTGGCACCTGCCGCCCACCAAACAGAGGATGTGCCACCGACACCACCACCTGCGTCACCAAGCATCTCCACCATGTCACACGGCAGCGTTCAGCTCTCCATCTCACAAACCTTGGAGAGAAAGCGTAAATTCCCACCTAGCCACCCTCGAGCCTTGGGCCTGAATGCCAGCATTTCTAAACTACTGGCCTTTGAAATGCTGTCATTCAGGCTGGTGGACACAGACAGCTTCAAACAGCTGATGTCCATGGCTGTCCCACAGTATGTTGTTGCCAGCTGCCACTACTTCTCCAAGACAGCCGTGCCTTCCCTGCACAACCAAGTATCCGATAAAATCAAGTGTGCACTGCGCAACGCCATCTGTGGCAAGGTCCACATAACCACAGATACGTGGACCAGTAAGCACGGCCAGGGACGCTATATCTCCCTTACTGCACACTGGGTAAATGTAGTGGCGGCTGGGCCGCAGGCGTAGAGTTACTTGGTGCATTATCAATAAATCATTCATGGCCTTCCTCTGCTTATATAGTCAGTTCAACATGTGGAGGACAGAGTTCCAATGTGGACATGTTGCATATGAGGCAATGTTGGGGAACATTATTCTGCTTTAGCAGCTCAAGGATTGCGTGTTTTGCATGGTAAGAGTGACTGAAATACAGTACATGCACAATTTTCTGGCCATTTGCAAGACATCGTACAATTGGGTTGAAGACTTCAGGAACTGGGTTACAATAAGATTAAAGACATGCGCCATGCAGGGCGCATGGGTTAGCCCTGCTTGATGCAGCACAAATAGAATGTTCTTCCTGTTATCGGTAACAGTGGTTCTGATCTTCAGTTGGCAAGGAGACAGCCAGCATTCGATTTGATGGTTGATGACGCATCACAGTTCCTTCCCAGTGTGACTCCATTCTCCCACGCTGGCCCGGTGCAGAACAGCATGACACCACCATGGTCTGCATAGATGGTATGCTGGAGACCTGTATCCTCGGTCTGGGTGCTGGGCCGAAATAACTGAAAGTGTCCATCTCCAGTGGTGGGTGATATGACGCATGATTCCTTGCTGTGGGACCTCTCTCCTCTGTCTGGGTGCTGGGCCGAAATAACTGAAAGTGGCCTTCTCCAGTGGTGGGTGATATGATGCATGATTCCTTGCAGTGGGACCTGTATCCTCGGTCTAGCTGCTGGGCCGAAATAACTGAAAGTGGCCTTCTCCAGTGGTGGGTGATATGACGCATGATTCCTTGCTGTGGGACCTGTATCCTCGGTCTGGGTGCTGGGCCGAAATAAATGAAAGTGGCCTTCTCCAGTGGTGGGTGATATGATGCATGATTCCTTGCTGTGGGACCTGTATCCTCGGTCTGGGTGCTGGGCCGAAATAACTGAAAGTGGTCTTCTCCAGTGGAGGGTGATATGACGCATGATTCCTTGCTGTGGGACCTGTATCCTCGGTCTGGGTGCTGGGGCCGAAATAACTGAAAGTGGCCTTCTCCAGTGGTGGGTGATATGACGCATGATTCCTTGCTGTGGGACCTGTATCCTCGGTCTGGGTGCTGGGGCCGAAATAACTGAAAGTGGCCTTCTCCAGTGGTGGGTGATATGACGCATGATTCCTTGCTGTGGGACCTCTCTCCTGTGTCTGGGTGCTGGGGCCGAAATAACTGAAAGTGGCCTTCTCCAGTGGTGGGTGATATCACGCATGATTCCTTGCTGTGGGACCTGTATCCTCGGTCTGGGTGCTGGGCTGAAATAACTGAAAGTGGCCATCTCCAGTGGAGGGTGATATGACGCATGATTCCTTGCTGTGGGACCTGTATCCTCGGTCTGGGAGCTGGGCCGAAATAACTGAAAGTGTCCTTCTCCAGTGGTGGGTGATATGACGCATGATTCCTTGATGTGGGACCTCTCTCCTCTGTCTGGGTGCTGGGACCGAAATAACTGAAAGTGGCCTTCTCCGGTGGTGGTTGATATGACGCATGATTCCTTGCTGTGGGACCTCTCTCCTCTGTCTGGGTGCTGGGCCGAAATAACTGAAAGTGGCCTTCTCCAGTGGTGGGTGATATGACGCATGATTCCTTGCTGTGGGACCTGTATCCTCTGTCTAGCTGCTGGGCCGAAATAACTGAAAGTGGCCTTCTCCAGTGGTGGGTAATATGACGCATGATTCCTTGCTGTGGGACCTGTATCCTCGGTCTGGGTGCTGGGCCGAAATAACTGAAAGTGGCCTTCTGCAGTGGTGGGTGATATGACGCATGATTCCTTGCTGTGGGACCTCTCTCCTCTGTCTGGGTGCTGGGGCCGAAATAACTGAAAGTGGCCTTCTCCAGTGGTGGGTGATATCACGCATGATTCCTTGCTGTGGGACCTGTATCCTCGGTCTGGGTGCTGGGCCGAAATAACTGAAAGTGGCCTTCTCCAGTGGTGGGTGATATGACGCATGATTCCTTGCTGTGGGACCTGTATCCTCGGTCTGGGTGCTGGGCCGAAATAACTGAAAGTGTCCTTCTCCAGTGGTGGGTGATATCACGCATGATTCCTTGCTGTGGGACCTGTATCCTCGGTCTGGGTGCTGGGCCGAAATAACTCAAAGTGGCCTTCTCCAGTGGTGGGTGATATGACGCATGATTCCTTGCTGTGGGACCTGTATCCTCGGTCTGGGTGCTGGGCCGAAATAACTGAAAGTGGCCTTCTCCAGTAGTGGGTGATATGACGCATGATTCCTTGCAGTGGGACCTGTATCCTCGGTCTAGCTGCTGGGCCGAAATAACTGAAAGTGGCCTTCTCCAGTGGTGGGTGATATGACGCATGATTCCTTGCAGTGGGACCTGTATCCTCGGTCTGGGTGCTGGGCCGAAATAACTGAAAGTGGCCTTCTCCAGTGGTGGGTGATATGACGCATAATTCCTTGCTGTGGGACCTGTATCCTCGGTCTGGGTGCTGGGCCGAAATAACTGAAAGTGGCCTTCTCCATTGGTGGGTGATATGATGCATGATTCCTTGCTGTGGGACCTGTATCCTCGGTCTGGGTGCTGGGCCGAAATAACTGAAAGTGGTCTTCTCCAGTGGAGGGTGATGTGACGCATTATTCCTTGCTGTGGGACCTGTATCCTCGGTCTGGGTGCTGGGCCGAAATAACTGAAAGTGTCCTTCTCCAGTGGTGGGTGATATGACGCATGATTCCTTGCTGTGGGACCTCTCTCCAATTGATATTGGTTAATTTTTATTTATTTTATTTTAATTCATTTCCCTATCCACATTTGTTTACAGGGGATTTACCTACATTTTGCTGCCTTTTGCAGCCCTCTAGCCCTTTCCTGGACTATTTTACAGTCTTTTTAGTGCCTAAAAGTTCGGTTCCCCATTGACTTCAATGGGGTTCGGGTTCGGGATAAAGTTCGGGGCGAGTTCGGATCCCGAACCCAAACATTTTTGGGAAGTTCGGCCGACCTTCCCGAACCCGAACTTCCAGGTGTTCGCTCATCTCTAGCTAGAATATAACGAAGACGACGAATATCCCGAATTCACGAATATAGCACTATATTCTCAATCTTCGTCATATTCTAGCAATACAACCATTAGGAACTCAGCTCTAAGTTGAATTCGCCATGCGATTAATATAACCTATATTACTCGCATTGCGAATTCAACTTAAAGCTGGGTTCCTAATGGTTGTATTGCTAGAATATAACGAATATCGCAATGCGAATAATTCAGGTTATATTAATCGCATTGCGATTACAACTTAGTCAAATTTGTCAGATCGTGATTCTCACATCCGATAGTACATTTTAGCATGGAGGCGTTCCCAAGCACACAGGAATTCGGCAGAAGTGGCAACGGGCATAAACTGGAGCGGGCAGGGAGCCAGGAATCCTCCGGACAGGTAAGAACAGCTTTTGGGAAGTGGGAAGACAACCAGAGAGCAACAAGGATTAACATCTAAAAAAAACAAAAAAACGAATATTAGAAATTGCGAATATATAGCGCAATATTTGCAATATTTGCAAATTATTGAAGTTGCGATATTTGCTATAAAAATTCGCTATTCGAATATTTGCACTCAACACTATCGGTTACAGAACACCACAGATTATGGACACTAGATGTGGCCCAGTTTATTGGAATTTGTAGTACAGACACTGTTTGCAGATATTGTACAGTATTGGTAACAGAACACCACAGATTATGGACACTAGCTGTGGCCCAGATTATTAAAGACACTGTCCCTGAGACTGCAGGAGATAAATAGATTGCTGCTCTAAAACACACACAGTAGTCCTTAAAAGGACTTTTTGGTCCTGGAAAAGCATGATTAGATCACTGAGCGGCACAATGACCGATTCTGGAGGCGGCAGCAGCATGAGGAGTACATGGAGTGGCACAATGACAGAGACTAGAGGTGGCAGCAGCATAAGTAGGCCCCAGAGCAGCACAATGACAGAGTGTGGAGGTGGCGGCAGCATAAATAGGCCACAGATTGGCACAAGAAAAGAATATGGAGGTGGCAGCAGCATGAGTAGACCACAGAGTGGCACAATGAAAGAGTGTGGAAGTGCAGCAGCATTTGTAGGCCACAGAGTGGCACAATGAAAAAATGTGGAGGTGGCAGCAGCATGAGTAGGCCAGAGAGTGGCACAATTACCGAGTCTGGAGGTTGCAGCAGCATGAGGAGACTACAGAGCGGCACAATTACAGAGTCTGGAGGTGGCAGCAGCTTCAGTTATCCACAAAGTGGCACAATGACAGAGTCTGGAGGTGGCAGCGGCATGAGGAGGCCACAGAGTGGCACAATGACAGAGACTGGAGGTGGCAGCAGCATGAGTAGACCACAGAGGGCACAATGAAAGTGTGTGGAGGTGGCAGCAGCATGATTAGGCCACAAAGTGGCACAATGAAAGAGTGTGAAGGTGGCAGCAACATGAGTAGGCCAGAGAGTGGCACAGTGACCAAGTCTGGTGGTGGCAGCAGAATGAGTAGACCACAGAGTTGCACAATGAAAGACTGTGGAGGTGGCTGCAGCATGAGGAGATCACGGAGTGGAAAGGTGACATAGTGTGGAGATGGCAGCAGCATCAGGAGGATACCACAGAGTGGCAAGGTGACATAGTGTGGATATGACAGCAGCAGGAGACCAAAGAGTTGCAAGGTGACAAACTTTGAAGGTTTTGGTAGCATCAGGAGGCCACAGAGTGGCAAGGTTACATAGTGTGGATATGGCAGCAGCAAGAGGAGACCACAGAGTGGCTAGGTGACATACACCACATAATGTGGAGAAGGAAGAAGCAGCAGCATCAGCATCAGGAGGATACCACAGAGTGGCAGGGTGAAATAGTTTGGAGATGGCAGCAGCAGCAGAAGCATCAGGAGACCACAAAATGACTCAGTAACAGAGTGGGGCAGGGGGTTGCAATACCAGTACCCCCTGAGGAAGGTGGGTGAAATATGGCGCATTTGGCATCAGATGTGTGTCATCAGGCGGTTTGCAGCATCAAAGTAGTAGGCAGGTAGTCTGAAGAAACCGATCTTTTGTATCAAAGTGTTGGTGTGGCACCATGGATGATCAAGTCTGACACATCAGGAATTGGTGGTTTGAAATCCTGGCTGATCCACGCCTGATTCATCTTGACAAAGATCAGTCTCTCCACATTTTGGGTGTACAGGCGAGTTCTTCATGGGGTAACTATGGCCCTCGCCGCACTAAACACCCGCGCTGATGCCACACTACTGGCCACGCAGAACAGCTTTTCCAGGGCAAACTCTGCTAGTTGCGGCCACAAATCCAGTTTTGCTACACAGTAGTCCAGCGGATCTTTAATGTGGGTTGCCAGGGTACAGTCCAAGTATGCCACCACCTGTTTGTTCAGGTCTTGCTCCAGGTCTCCCTGCTGCTGCTGCTGGTGGTAAGTAGTTTCTTCACTATGCGGGTTAAGAAAGCTACTCATCAGCGACTGTAGACTCAGGCTGCTGCCGAAGGAGCTGGTACTGCTCCGGCCACCCCACTGCTCCCCAGCAGCCATGGCATTGGAACGTGAGTGCAGAGGGCCCCCCTGGTCAGACCTGCGAGAGGATGGGCGATGGTGCAGATAGGCAGCGGCCAACTGACTACATAAGATGTCTCTGTAGTAGATCAGTTTGTCCTCCCTCTCGGTGGGTGTAAAAAAGGCCCCCATTCTTTACCGGTAGCGAGGGTCCAACAAGGTGGAGAGACAGAAGTCTTCCTTCTGCCGAATGGTGACATTTCGGCTGTCACTACGCAAGCAAGTGAGCATTTATCGTGCCATTTGTGCAAGTGACTCAGAGGGTCTCCCTGCCTCCATCTCCACAGCATACTGCCATCGTGTGTCTGGATCCTCTGTCTCGTCTTCCTCATCACCCTCTAGCTCCTCTGGCTGCTCCTCCTCTCCTGTCATATCATCAGAAAAACCACCCATTTGGCCACACATAGCCTGTGCTCCATTGTCCTCCTCCCTCTCCTGCTCCTCTTCCTGTCCAGCCCCCCACAGGGCTCCTGTGGCCGTGAGATTGAGGTGCCACGTCTCCTGTCCCATGACCAGCCATTGTTACCACCATCTGTTCCAGGACATGAAGTAGTGGAATGACTTTGTTCATACCGTAGTCCTGGCGACTGACAAATAAACATGTTGTCCTCAAAAGGCCTGAGCAAACGGCAGGTGTCACGCATGAGCTGTCACTGGCTGACATCGAGGTTACACAGGGGAGTACTCCTATTCGCTTGCATCATCAAGAAATCATTGATGGCCTTTCTCTGTTCGTATAGTCGGTCCAACATATGGAGGGTGGAATTCCAACTGGTGGAAATGTCGCATATCGGCCTATGTTGGGAGATGCCGTTGTGCAGTTGCAGCTCAAGGAGGGTGTGCTTTGAGGTGTACGAGTGGCTGAAGTGCATGCAAAGTTTCCTGGCCATTTTTAGGATGTCCTGCAAATGGGTGGAAGACTTCAGGAACCGCTTGACAACCCAATTGAACACGTGTGCCATGCAGGGCGCATCGCTCAGCCTTACTTGATGCAGCGCCGACATTATGTTCTTCTCGTTGTCGGTAAGCATGGTTCTTATTTTCAGTTGTCACAGAGAGAGCCAGGATTTCTTGATGCATCACACGAAGCAGATCCTCCCCTGTGTGACTCCGTTCACCAAGGCAAACCAGGTGCAGAACAGCGTGACACCGCTGAGCCCTGCAAATGTAGTATGCTAGAGGGGCACTGTGACTTGTCCCTGCAGTGGAGGCTCAGGACACGGTGGAGGATGAGGAGGCAGACACGGACATTGTCGCAGGACCAACAGCGTGAGAACGTGGAGGTGGAAGTGGCATCACCTGGCCAAGTTGCTGGTGTGGCTGTGCAGGAACCACATTCACCTAGTGGGCCGTAAAGGACATTTATTGTCCCTAACTGTAGTTACAGCTCCATACATCAGTGCTGGTGTGCACTTTGGCAGACACCGACAGGTGGATTGGCCCACCTTCTGTTCTACATATGTGTGCAGGGCTGGTACTGCCTTTTAGTCCAAAAAACGATGGCTTTGGACTCTCCACTTCGGCTCGGCACAAGCCATTTCTGAATGGTGCAGAGTTCAACACTTGGAAATGGAGGGACTGCAGTACCAGCAACTTGGCCAGGAGCACATTCAGCTTCCGCGCCGTTGTATGAGTGCACACATACTGTTGTCTCTTGACAATCGCTTCGGTGATCAATTGCTGACGGAATGACTGAAGAGGAGTAGGAGCAGGAGCATCTGGATTCGGCTGAGGTGGTGGAGCCTTAAATGGCTGAAACTGGGTGCGTGCCACTGGGTGATGTAGCGGTAGCTGTGGCAGGCTGGACCACCACATCGGAGCCACGGTTCTCCCAGGCCACTTGATGGTGACACTGCATATGTTGACACAGGGCCGTGGTGCCAACATTGGCACCCTGGCCACGCTCCACCTTTTCCCCGCATATTCTACATATGACCATGTTGACCTCCTCCGGCGGCTTCAAATAAAACTGCCACACCGCCGAGTACCTGATTTTCCCCCAACACTACTTACTGGCTGACTGCTAACGCCGCTGCTTCCGTGAATTTGTGCACCACTCCTTTCCAGGCAGGTAGGCTGCTGCAAAGTGTGTGGTCTACACCGTGCCCGTTTGGCTCCCGACCTCCCACTGCTGCCACCCTACTGACTCCCAGCCTTGCTAGCGACTTGCTATCTCAGCCGCTACCTGACGGGCAAGCTTCCACCCTCTTTTCCTGATGATGACGAAGCTCCTTCTTTACCTCCCAAGTGCGATCGGCTTCATCATCATCGGGTAGTGTCTGCACATCACAGATGTCCTCCTCAACGGCCCCTGGGTCAGGAACCTGACCACTCGCAACACAAGCTCCCATGCCACTCTACTCATCACTACTTGCCTGCCTAGCGGAGGAAGCGGCGGATGTCTCCTCCACATCTTGGCTGCGCAGTAGCTGCTGACTGTCCTCTAGTGGCTCTTCCTCACTGAAAAGTGAAACTTAGCCCACTGCATGTAGTACTTCTCACAGAGAGGGAATATAAATGGCCAGAGGCAGGTTGAGGACAGGTGAGTGCACAGGGACTTCTCCCGGGCCATGCCAACTAAGGGTTGTGTCTGATGAACTCACCGACTGTTGTCTAGGGGTGTCTGATGTCAGTTGGGATGACGTAGATGACCAAGTTAACCAATCAAGAATCACTGGGTTGCTGGTCAGCACACGACCGGTAGATGACACCGGGAGTTCAGGCCTCTTGCTGCAACAACTGCTGCTACGACCCCTTACTCTGCTACGACCTCTGCTTGCGAAAGAAACACTCCTCTGTGCATAGCCTGGCACTTCTCTGCCTGAGATATTTATACCATAGCTGAATTAAACAAATTAAACGGAAATTAAAAGACCCCTAAAAGCGACCAATATATTTTTCTTTTTGTACTGAAATAGGCCACTAAACGCTTTCACCACAATTAACTGCTGAAATGCACTATAAATATAGTTTTCTTGTTGTACTAAAATAGGACCCTATACACTTTGACCAGAAAAAAAATTTAAAGAGTGAACTGCGTATATATATTTCTTGAAGTAATGAAATAATCCCCTATACACTTTCAACAGAAATCACTGCAGCAGTGCACTGAGAATATATATTTCTTGAAGTACTGAAATACACCCCTATACGCTTTCACCAGAAATAACTGCAACAGTGCAGTTCATATATATATTTTTCTTTTTTTACTGTAATACGGCCCTATACCCTTTTACCAGAAATAACTGCACAAGTGACCCAAGAATATATATTTCTTGTTGGACAGAAAAAGGCCAGTATACGCTGTAACCAGAAAATAATTAAATAGTGAAGTGCGTATATATTTTTCTTGTAGTACTGAAATACGACCCTATACGCTTTCAACAGAAATGACTGCAAACGTGCAGTGCGTTTATATTTTTCGTGTATTACTGAAATACCACCCTAAACTCTTTCACCAGAAATGACTGCAAACACGTGTATTACTGAAATACCTCCCTATACTCTTTTCACAATGAGGATTTTCCTTTGACTCTCCCAAGCACACGTCTCTCCCTGCCTCTAAAATGATTCCTATCACTATCCTTTCCCTTCGATTGTAAATCGCTTTGTTTCACAATGAGGATTGTACTATGACTTTCCCATGACTCTATATGATTTTCCTATGACTATCTGGTTCCCCAAGTAATGTTTCCCTGCCCTTGTAAATCGCTTTCTTTCACAATGACAATTTTCCTATGACTCTCTCTAGCACATGTCTCTCCCTGCCTCTGAAATGATTCCTCTCACTATCCTTTCCCTTCACTTGTAAATCACTTTTTCTCACAATAATGATTTTCCTATGACTTTCCTATGGCTCTCAAGGATTTTCCTCTAGGATTTTCCTATGACTCTCCCTAGCATCTGCACACGTCTCTCCCTGCCTGTGAAATTATTCCTTTCACTATCCTTCACCCATCACTTGTAAAATTGCTGTTTATCACAATGAGGATTTGCCAATGACTCTTCCTAGCATCTGCACACGTCTCTCCCTGCCTGTGAAATTATTCCTCTCACTATCCTTTCCCTGCACTAGTAACTCACTTCTTTCCCTTTTTTTTTTTAACATTTAGTTTTTCTTTCAATTACATGTAGCAGATATACTGTGGCTCACCTCTACCTAGGTCTGTGGTGGGGGTGCTCAGCTTTTGGGATGATTCATCTAATCATCCAAAAATGTGTAAATTAGTATAAAATTAAAAGTCAAGCACTCACCATCTGGTATATTGCATTTATTGGTTCTACTTGTAAGAATATACTAAAAATATAATAAAATATATGATAAAATGGGTAGTGAAGCCGTGTATATTGTAGAGCCTTATATTATTAGGGCTGTATATTTTTACGTCCCTATATAAATATACTTCCTATTAGCGACAGGTCTTGGTAAGTCTTAAACAAAACGTGGACAAAATATATAAACCTAGGTGAAGTCAATAATGAACATGTATCCAAAATATATCTTAAAATTGTATACACACGTAAAACGGTGTCTAAACAGTGATTATAATGTGCAATACTTTGAAACACTGTATAATATATGTGCAAAAGAGTCCCAATTTCGTAACAAAAGTGCCAAGTAAAATACTGTGAGTATTATGACTTGCAAGTCCTATGTATGCATGTATAGGAAAGTGCACAAAGTTTGGTATTCACAGTTTTTCCTTGCTGCAGGGAAGTAATATCAGTTTGTATTCAGGCGCGTGTCTGGGGCGTCCCCCTGATCTACGGCCTCTTACCTTCCCCTTGGTTAGGTTATAGTCGGCTTCTAACAGGTCCGCCGAATGCAGCGTTGTGCAGGGTTCTGGAGTCTCACGTGACTCAACAGGTCAGATACCTCATGTGGTCTGGTACGTGACGCTTGCACAGTTCGTCAGCTGACGTAGTTCGTATGCTACGATTGGAGGTATGGTTTCTTTAGCGACTTGTTCATCATCCAATTTGCGATATAAGTTTTTGATATTATCGCATCCCCTCGAGCATAGTTTTAGAGTGGGTAGATCTCTTTGACACAACGGGCCAGACGCGTTTCGAGGTCACTACCTCTTCTTCAGTGGCTTTTGAAAAAGCAGTGGCTTTTTTCATTTTTTGCTGGAATGACATCATAAATCCCGTAGTCCTGGCGACTGACAAATAAAGTGGCCTCCTCAAAGTGCCCGAGCGAATGGCAGGTGTTACGCATTAGCTGCCACTAGCTAACGTACCCCTGTCCACCTGCATCATCAATAAATCATTCATGGCCTTCCTCTGCTTATATAGTCAGTTCAACATGTGGAGGGCAGAGTTCCAATGTGGACATGTTGCATATGAGGCAATGTTGGGGAACATTTTTCTGCTTTAGCAGCTCAAGGAATGCGTGTTTTGCATGGTAAGAGTGACTGAAATACAGTACATGCACAATTTTCTGGCCATTTGCAAGACATCGTACAGTTGAAGACTTCAGGAACTGGGTTACAATAAGATTAAAGACATGCGCCATGCAGGGCGCATGGGTTAGTCCTGCTTGATGTAGCACAAGTAGAATATTCTTCCTGTTATCGGTAACAGTGGTTCTGATCTTCAGTTGGCAAGGAGACAGCCAGCATTCGATTTCATGGTTGATGACGCGTCACAGTTCCTTCCCAGTGTGACTCCATTCTCCCACGCTGGCCCGGTGCAGAACAGCATGACACCACCATGGTCTGCATAGATGGTATGCTGGAGGACCACTTTGAAATTTGCCTACAGTGGAAGTTGGGGACAAGGTGGAGGATGAGGAGGCAGAGGAGGACATTGGCGCCGGAATCAAAGCATGAAAATGCGGAGGTGGCTTTGACATCACCTGGCCAAGTTGCTGGTGTGCCTGGGCAAGAACTACATGTACCCAGTGGGCCATTAAAAGACATATATTGTCCTTGACTATAGTTATAGCTCCACACGTCTACACTGCCGTGAACTGTACATATAGCTTTTTTAGAGAAGTAATGACGGCTTGGGACTCTACATCTTGGCTAGGCAAAAGCCATCAGTTCTCTGAAATGGACATAGTCAACCTCAGGAAAAGGGAGGGACTGTAGTACCAGCAACTTGATCGCCTCGGTGATCGATTGCTGGTGAAATGTGCGAGGTGGAGTAGGAGGAGGAAGAGCATCAAGACCAGTAGATGATGGGAAGGAAACATAGCTCCATTCTGCTCAGTTGGTGGAGCCTCGACTGCTGGAGGGGTACTGGGAGATGCAGCTGTTGGTGCATCAGGCTGTACCACTACAATAACTCCACAAATTGTCGCCCTGGCCACCCTTTACCCTCTGCCCATAGATCCTACATACAACCACACTGATGTCCTCCAGTGACTTGATGAAAAGTTTCCACACTTCCGGATATGGCATTTTACCTGCACCACTGCATGCTGACTGTCTGCCGCTGCCTCTATGAACCCATGCACTGCTAGTTGTTTCTGAACAGGTAGGGTCCTGAGTAGCAGGCGGTCTACCCCGGGCATGTTTGGATCCAGATCTCACACTGCTGCCTCTCTCTTGACTCACGGCCATGCTTGCACCCTGCTAGCTCAGACCCACACTGCCACCCTGCCGCTGTCTCACACAAAAGCTGCCACCCTCACCCCCAATGATGATGGTGAATCCCCCTGTTTACCCAGCTCCCACGTGCGATCGGTTACATCATCATCCACTACTGTCTGCTCCTCACTGATGTTACCCTCAACAGTCTCATGGTTGCGTCCCTGACCGCTCGCAGCACCTGCTCCCACACGACTTTCATTGTCTCTACTTGCACACCTACACTACAGGGGAGCAGATCTCTCCTCTAAATATGGGCTGGGCAGTAGCTGCTGACTGTCTGAGCATAGCAAAGCCAGCAGCATACAACGCTTCCTGAACAGAAGGAGCAGAAAAAGAAAGAGGCACTTGCCATGTTTCTGTCTATCCTCAGCTCACAGGACAATGGCAGAGACCGTGTGAGATGAGGGTTTTATCGTGCTGTGATATCAAAGGAGATGGCTACCTGCAGATTGGTTGATTGCATGGCATTATGGGTGATGGTGCATTCCTGTGCTTGCCTCCTGTACACTTAAATCCCCTTCTATAAGCCCCTGGGCCAGGAAAGGCGCCAAACCGCCCTATATACCACTACCTCCAACAAAAAAAGGTCATGCGCCGATTTATAACAAAAGTTCCTTTATTGATCAATCATTAAAACATTATACATAAAATCCATGATTACATAAAGATAAATAGACTATCAACAAGTGGAGGGGCGTACACCCCTGATCAGTAAGGATCTCTCCCGCCTATATTAGCCAAAATTATAATACGTAAATTGTGAAAGGTATAATACCTAACGAATATATGGCTTTCCTCACTTACTCTGTTGCCCACTCTGAACAACAGACTGAGCCCATGGATATCGTCCGGGGTCCAAGTCAATCACATGGTACCCGGGAGGAATAAGACATATGCGCTCTGTTCAGAGAGGAAAAGTCAGATGTACAAATACATGAGGAAATTAATCAACCACAGCTAACTCTAAGGTGCACTTACGGGAGGATAAAATACCGAACAGGATGGACGCCGTCACCTCAGCCCTAACGCGTGTTCGCTACCTGCTTTTCACAGGGCGTGAAGAGGCGCCCCTGTGAAAAAGCAGGTAGCGAAACGCGCGTTGGGGCTGAGGTGACGGCGTCCATCCTTGTTCGGTATTGTATCCTCCCGTAAGTGCACCTTAGAGTTAGCTGTGGTTGATTAATTTCCTCATGTATTTCCTCATGCAGCATCACGAGCCAAATGATAATGTCAGCCAGGCCGAAAGCCAAAATAGTGGACCAGTCATGAAGTGGGGAGGGTGGTAACAGCAAGAGAAGTCCACAGAGTGGCCCAATGACAAAGTCTAGAGGTGGCAGCAGCATGAGGAGACCAAAGAGCGGAACAATGACAGTCTGATTGTGGCAGCAGCATGAGGAGACGAAAGAGGAACACAATGACAGAGTCTAGAGGTGGCGGCAGCATGAGAAGACCACAGAGTGGCACAATGACAGAGTCTGGAGGTGACGGGAGCATGAGGAGACATCATAGAGGCACAATGACATAGTCTGTAGGTGGCGGCAGCATGAGTAGGCCACAGAATTGCACAATGACAAACTCTGGAGGTGGCAGCAGCATGAAGAGACCACAGAGCGGCACAATGACATAGTCTGGAAGTGAGAGCAGCATGAGGAGACCACAGAGTGGCACAATGACTGAACTCATTGTGAACTCAGCCATACAAGTCGATGTTACTTCTTTTACACCGTCGTCAGCTGATTCCACATAGATGTCTACATAACCTGTTCTATTAAATGCTTATATAAGTAGAGCCCCCCTGACAGAGTGGAGGGGGTCTCAGCTGTAAGTTTGTGTTGATATCCCTGATTATTTTGCCCTTCCTCTGATCCGTCAGAACAATAACCCCCCAAAAAAATGGTTCCTGTCTGTTAAGTATCTACCTTCACTCAGTCAGCATTTGGTCAGTAATCCATCAGTATTGCTAATGCCAAAAAAACAGGAGTGGATCCAAAACAGAGATGACACATGAATGGAATATTTGCATGTCCATACAAGCCTTACAGCAGCTGCCAGTAAAATAGTGGTCTATCCCAGCGTGCATGCTGGGCTCACACTCCCTGGATTTTATGTGGCTGTCGTGGCCCATAACAGGTAAGACTTAGCGTTAGGAGGATTTTATGTGGCTGTTATGGCCTATAGTAGGTCAGATTTAGCGTTAGTACCCACTCTAGGAGACAACCGTGTCGGGGTGAGTGGGCTTACTACCTTTTGATCAAAATGTAAACCAATGTCTCCACTGTTTGCATGCGATATCACTAATGTCCTCTTACAGCTCCCATCTTGGGCAGAGCTCTAGTTACTGAGTGCTGTTATATTTTTGTGTTTGTATTTATATTTGCCATAACCTACGTGCACCTGCATACAGGGAGTGCTGACTGAAACCCCCCCTTTTTGTTTTTACTTAGTATATGTTGGAGGTGTGGCGACCTCCTTCTCAGTCGTGCACACCTGACTAGTGTTTCTACCCTAGATGCTGGTTTTCAATCAGAGTGAGTATAAAGCTGAATGTGTACTCACATTGCCTGCTAGTAGCCATCTGGCTCCAGGAGGAGTGCACAGTGGGCTCGGCATGCATGTTGGTACCTGCATCCCTGGTTCTAATGGAGGCTGTTGCAGCACCAGAAGGGGTTAATAAGTAAGGTCTATCCCAGCGTGCATGCTGGGCTCACACTCCCTGGATTTTATGTGGCTGTCGTGGCCCATAACAGGTAAGACTTAGCGTTAGGAGGATTTTATGTGGCTGTTATGGCCTATAGTAGGTCAGATTTAGCGTTAGTACCCACTCTAGGAGACAACCGTGTCGGGGTGAGTGGGCTTACTACCTTTTGATCAAAATGTAAACCAATGTCTCCACTGTTTGCATGCGATATCACTAATGTCCTCTTACAGCTCCCATCTTGGGCAGAGCTCTAGTTACTGAGTGCTGTTATATTTTTGTGTTTGTATTTATATTTGCCATAACCTACGTGCACCTGCATACAGGGAGTGCTGACTGAAACCCCCCCTTTTTGTTTTTACTTAGTAAAATAGTGGGGAGGGTGGGAACTGTATGAGAACTTCAAAGAAAGGTGCTATGACATAGCCTTGAGGTGGAAGCAGCATCAGGATACCACAGAGTTGCCCAATGACAGAGTCCGGAGATGGCGGCAGCATCAGGAGGAAGCCACAGAGTGGCACAATGACAGTGTGTAGGTGGCAGCAGCATCAGGAGGCCAACAGATTCCCACAATGACAGAGTGTAGAGGTGGCAGCAGCAGCACGAGGAGGCGACATAATGCCAAGGTGACTTAGTGTTGATGTAGCAGCAGCATCAGAAGACCACATAAGGGCAAGGTGGCATAGTGTGGAGGTAGCAGCAGCACCAGAAGACCACAGACTGGCACAAAGAGAGAGTGCGGAGGTGGCAGCAGCAGCATGAGGAGGCCACAGAGTGACAATGTGACCTAGTGTTGAGGAAGCAGCAGCATAGGGAGACCACAGAGTGGCAATGAGACATAGTGTGGAAGTGGCAGCAGCATCACGAGACCACAGAGTGGCAAGGAGACATAATGTGGAGGTGGCAGCAGCATCAGGAGACCACAGAGTGGAAAGGTGACGTAGTGTGGAGGTGGCAGCAGCAGCATGAGGACCACACAGAGTGACACAATGACAGAGTGTGGAGATGGCAGCAGCAGCATGAGGAGGCCACAGAGTGGTAAAGTGACATAGTGTTGAGGTAGCAGCAGCATCAGGAGACCAAAGAGTGGCAAGGTGACATAGTGTGGAGGTAGCATCAGGAGACCACAGAGTGTCAAGGTGACATAGTGTGGAGGTGGCAGCAGCATCAGGAGACCACAGAGTGACCCAGTAACAGAGTGGGAAGGTGGGTGGCACTAACAGTACCCACTGACGATGGTGGGTGTAAGATGGAGCACTTGACATCAGATGTGTGGCATCAACTGGCTGGCAGCATCAGAATAATAGCTGAGGCAGGTAGCCAGAAAAAAATGGTCTCTTTTGTCAAGGTTTGGGTGGGGCAGCATGGATGATCTAAACTTGGGGGTAACTATGTCCCCCGTCGCACTAAACACCCACTCTGATGCCACACTACTGGCTGGGACGAGTAGGCATCAGATCTGGTTGATTCAACGCAGGACAGCCCAAGGCGCACTCTGACACTCGAGAGATCCGTATGGGTAGGATTATGGGTTTTTTATTGGTTAGATAGACAACGCGTTTCGGGGCGACCGCCCCTTTATCAAGTCTGTTTCTTGTAGGAAAGAAGGTGTCTTCAGGAGAAGGGGGTCCTTCAAAGGAGGCTAGAGGCTTGGGTTTGAGCCTGATAGCCTAATAAGTTCTGTGAACTTAAGTTCCCAGTCAGCGGTATGCTGACAGTGCGGTCCGCAGCACGTGTAGGACGCCGACTCTTGTCATCGCGCGCCTCCTGACAAGAGTCGGCGTCCTACACGTGCTGCGGACCGCACTGTCAGCATACCGCTGACTGGGAACTTAAGTTCACAGAACTTATTAGGCTATCAGGCTCAAACCCAAGCCTCTAGCCTCCTTTGAAGGACCCCCTTCTCCTGAAGACACCTTCTTTCCTACAAGAAACAGACTTGATAAAGGGGCGGTCGCCCCGAAACGCGTTGTCTATCTAACCAATAAAAAACCCATAATCCTACCCATACGGATCTCTCGAGTGTCAGAGTGCGCTTTGGGCTGTCCTGCGTTGAATCAACCAGATCTGACGCCTCCTCGTCCTTGACTTACCTGACCAGCGATTTGGCCCCGCTAAAGGTCCAGACAAGCCTCGGCTGCACCGACCACGTTCAGTGACCAGCTTCCACGCCCTTATTGTGGTTGTGCCCAATTTGGTACAACCAAAATAGGTGAGCGAGCAAGTTACAATCAAACTATACGTTATCTGTGACGTCATTACCCTATGAGCGCCTCTCTCCCTTTTTCCTCGCCACATTTTACACTACTGGCTGGGCAGAGCAGTTTTTCAAGGGCCAACTCGGCCAGTTGTGGCCACAAATCCAGTTTAACTGCCCAGTAGTCTAGCGGATCTTCAATGATGGCTGGCAAGGTGCACTTCAAGTATGCCACCACCTGCTGGTCAGGTTTTGCTCTATGTCTAGCTGCTGGAGAGTCGTTTCTTCACTATGCGGGTGAAGAAAGCTGCTCATCAGTAGACTTGGGCTGTTGCTGATTGAGCTGGTACTGTTACTGCCCGTCCCCCCCCCTCCCCAGCAGCCATGGCAGTAGAAGGTGAGCGCAGAGGGCCCCCCCCCCAGTCAGACCTGCGAGATGATGGACCATGGCGCAGATAGACAGCGGCCAACTGACTACATAGGATGTCTCTATAGTAGTTCAGTTTGTCCTCCCTCTCAGCGAGTGTAAAAAAAAAGCAAAACCCGGGTCGGGCTGAGAAGAGTGGATATACTTTTACTGTTTGTATGTGACCAGCATCTAGGAAGTGCAATAAAAAATTTTTTATGTGCATCTGAGGCAATGCTTCACTATTGTGGTGATCTCTGATAACACGGCAGGGGAAGGAGTGCTGCGGAGGATTTATATCAGACCACAGAAACAGCTGAAGACTCAGTGAGGTGATACCTGTGTGTTTGGCTATATAACAAGTCTGCTATTGTGAGTATTTGACTACTTGAGGCATTTCTACCCTGTGGCGGTGCTTCACTATCAGTGCGATTTTGTATCAAACAGGGGGCATCAGTGTGGCGTTTTCTTCTACAATCAGAGATCTGGCCATGAGAAGTTGAACATTATGCAAGTGTCCGGAGTTTGTCTGTTATCACTTGCAACGAAGTTGAAGATCGAGTCAACCATTCAAGAATCAATGGATTGCTAGTCAAGACACAACCGCTAGCTGACACTGGCAGCTCAGGCCTCTCAAAGTGACCCCTGCTGCCACGCTCCCTTACTCTGCTGCGACCTGTGCCTGCGCCAGAAACATTTAGGCCTGTGCCCCTCTCCTGTGCAGGGCCTGTCACTTCTATGTCTGACATACCGTGTGCACACACGATCCCTTGAAAAAGCCAGGAGGGCGAAACAGGCAGTGAAGCTAGAGAGTGACATCAGGTACGTCTTACATGGGCTACTGGCTATTCTAATACCACAGATGTTGTTATGCAACTATTAGCATTTTGCTTAAGCTCCACTTGATGTATGGCATATGTTACAACAGATTATGCCAAAATCCACACTAGCCCCCCCATGTATGATGCTATTGACTCTTATTTTTATACTCTGATGTCACACTGCGCTATACAATCACCCCCGTGAGAGTTTGTTATCCTTTGTGTTTTGTACCACCAACCATATATATACATGCTTTTATACAGTTTGAACTTTGATCCTCTTTTACATACTATGTAATAAAGATATTTACTTATTTTGATACAACCCGGTATTGCTGTTTTGTGTTACCCCACTAATACACGCCAAAAAACGGCTTTAGAACATAAAACTGCGGCCATGAAAGGTTTTTTGCCACTAATACATGCCAAAAAGGGCTTTAGTTTTCTCACTTCTCCACACAACAGCTAATAAGCCCCTTTTTTCTGACTTAATACACACCAAAAAAAGTTTTTAGAAAATATAACTGCGGCGGTGAACGGAAAATTCTTTTTTTTTTTGCCACTAATATGCTCCAAAAAGGGCTTTAATTTTCTCACTTCACTTCACCACAGAACAGCTAATAAGCCCTTTTTCTTTTTCCCCACTAATACACTCCAAAAAGAGGATTTAGAAGATATAACTGTGGCCATGAACGGCAAATAATTGGGCTGTAACTTTCTCACTTCACCACACAACGGCTAAAAAGCCCCTTCTTTCCCCCACTAATACACATTTAAAAAAGGCTTTAGAACATATAACTGCGGATGTGAACGTCAAATAAAAAAATTTTTTGCCACTAATATACGCCAAAAATGGCTGTAATTTTCTCACTTCAACGCACAACAGCTAATAAGACCCTTGTTTTTCCCCCACTAATACACAACAAAAAAATCTTTAGAACATATAACTGCAGCCGCGAATGGCAAATAATACTTTTTTTGGCCACTTATACACAACAAAGGGCTGTAATTTTTTAACTTCAACACGCAACAGCTAATAAGCCCCTTTAATATACGACAAAAAAAGGCTTTAGAATATATATATATATATATATATATATATATACATATATATATATATATATATATATATATATATAACTGCACCGCACAAGGGCTAATAATACCCCAATAACAAGAATGATTTTTTGGAATTACAGAGGTATTGCAAACCTGAAATGAGCAGCAGTATAATGGCAATTTGGATCCCCAGTCAGTGCAGCAAGGTGTAATAGGATTGTTTCTATTACCCAGGCTGTAAACACTCCTATTGAACCTTGTTCTGCTTCAATACTGTGTAATATTTCCTCCCTATCCTTTCCCTACACTTATAATGCTCTTTACCTGTTCTTCTATAGATCAAAATGTACGTTTTCAAGTCTTTCCTAGCACTGTCCCTAGAGCCTGCTAACGTCTCTCCCTGTACTAGGTACAATGGAAAATGGCTAAATCCAAGATGACTGAGGCTATTTATAGGGCTGTGGCATCACAGGGCTGGCTGCTGATCGGCTGCATATATGGCATTGTGGATGATCCCAGAGTTTCTTGCTCCATGTCCTAACATGTGCAGCAGCCATTTTAGGAAAAATGCGATTCTTTACCACGAAGCGTGAGGAAATTCGGATTTGGTGCAAATGGAATAATTCCTGAAATTCGGATCAAATTTCACTTCTTCAGCTTCGATTCGCTCATCTCTAGTTGCTATAAGAAACAAGAAAAAAAGAATTTTAGACTGCTTCATAAATTTCACACATTATTTTTTATCAGCTTCCTAGCATGAGAAGTACGTATTTTGAAGAAAATTATTTATGATTAGGATTAGGATTTTTATTTATTTATTTAATTTCTTTTTTTAAGGTTTTCCTCACAGATGCTACCATGATGCCTTATTTAAAGGGGTTCTGCAGTAATTTTAAACTGATGATCTATCCCGACACCCGGGACCTCCGCCGATCAGCTGTTTGAGAAGGCAGCTTCACTGGCAGTAGCGCCGCGGCCTTCTCGCTATTTACCCCAGGCCTAGTGACGTCACGACTTCTATTACTGGCCTGGGCGGGGCTATGTGCCGTTCACTTGAATGAAGCTTAGCCCCACCCAGGCCAGTGATACTAGTCAGGATGTCCCTGGGCCTGCGGTAAACAGCGAGAAGGCCGCGGCGCTATTGCCAGTGCAGCTGCCTTCACAAACAGGAGATAAAGGTACAATAAATGTGAGGCGGCTCCCTCAAAAGGGAAAAATGGAATAAGGTGCTCAATCCAAACAAAGCGTACACGCCACTTGTGGTAAAGGATCAATATGAGTATAAGTAGAGGGATGGCACTCTAGTCATAGGTTGTGCATGGAGTTAAATATTTAATTGATCATGGTCATATGGCCGAAAGATAAAGGTAAACAATAAAATTAAGGTTAAAATTAAGGTTACTGCTCTTTCTTCATACCCACTGAAGAAGGAGCAGTAAGCTCCAAAATGCGTTTGGGGCATTGAGCAAGCCACACTTAAATATTTTATTGTCCTGGAGCTCCGGAATAACAAATTAGATACAACTTACAAATTTCTTACTATAGGCTACCACTGGTCTTCCTGCTATCTATCTCCACGAGGAAAGCCAACTACTAGCAAGCGGGAGTGATGTCACCGGAAGTGATGTATCACCTGACATCGCTAACCAGAGCGGTCCGTCCCGCGCAGCGACGCCACACAAGGATGCCGCTCTCCAACCGACAACAATCCCTGGAAGCTCAACACCAGACATCAGGAGTGGTAATGTACTAATTGGATGCCGATACCACTAAGTTCTATATTCTGAATGTTATAACTACTACTACCGACCAAAAATCTATCTTGGGTACAAGCAATAATACTAATTCAGTGGCTACCAATACAGTGACTACAGAATATTAATACAGTGGCTACACAATAGAAGTGACAGACTATATCATTTCTACATAACCCTTGTGCATTTTTGGGTGCAATTTTTTGAATAAACTAACTTTGTGAGTAAATCAGAGGATACAGATTACTCATTTCTGGAGAATCTAAACTACACTGGACTTTTATTGGTCTCCAGCTGGACCATTTGATCTAGTGCTTATTGATTTTTTATTTTAATACTATATTCTTAATACATTGTGAAATTTTAATTTTCTATGAGTGTGTTTCTATAACTTTCTCCTTACCTGCGCAGGTATTCCTCTATAATTATATATATATGACCATTTTAACGTTAATTTTATTGTTTACCTTCATCTTTTGGCCATATGACCAAGGTCAATTAAATATTTAACTCCATGCCTTCACAAACAGCTGATCGGCAGGGGTCCCGGGTGTTGGACCCCTGCCGATCAGATTCTGATGATCTATCCAGAGGATAGATCATCAGTTTAAAATAACTGCAGAACCCCTTTAACAGTGGACTTCAAATAATTTTTCTCCTTAGTCTTAGGTTCTTTATTTTGCTACCTAACACACGCCTCACAGTCTAAACTTTGAACGACTGTTGCACTCCTTGAGGCTGCTGTTTATTTGAATTAAAATCGCCAGCTGTAGAACTGACATGAAAAATCTGTAAATATATGAGGGGAAAATGTAAAGACTCTGTATGATTTGAGAAATGAGAGCCCCAACCATGAATTACACTGCTGTGCAACACAATGGAAATAGCCTTGAAGTGCAGTACATGTTGTTTAGTGTGAAAGCTGCTGCAGGTTTGTATTACCAAACTCCGGTATGTGCTGATGTTTGTGGGCATCTCGCCATCAAAATTAAAGTGAAATGGAGTTCACTGCAGGTTCATGTTTCTCCGTCTGGTTCATTGGTAAGACAAAATGCACTTCATCTGTCACAACATTGCTTTCAGGGCTGAACACAGCAGTGCACCACATGTAACTCATTTTATAATATATCTTATAAAATATAGGGTATTTTCACACTTGCGGCAGGATGGATCCGACAGGCTGTTCACCCTGTCGGATCCGTCCTGCCGCTATTTCGCCGTGCCGGACATGCAGTACTTTTAGTCTGGCGGCCTCTCACCGCGCACTGCCGTGCTGCGCCGTAACTCCGCCCCCGCCCAAAAGTGACAGGAAAAATAGTAAGATGCTGTCGAGATGTTTATGGTGATATTTTATTTCATTTTTTACAGAATACTGAAGCATTTGCATATCATTAGAAGGGTTTCAATGTAATGTGTTATGATGAATAATATTAACCTGTAGGAGATTCATTTAATATATTGCAGTATTATTTATATACCCCTCTGCATTAATCCAACAAATTAAGCTGCCGTTCACTTGTGTAAACTAACTATAGAAATATCTCCACCAGACACGGTCTCTCAAATATAGAGTTGTAGACTCCTACACCTTCAGACATATCTAAAAAAAAAAATAAAAAATAAAAAACTTGTTTGTGCACCTTGTTCTTCTGTTCCAGTTATGGTGGCAGGAAGTAGATATCTGACAGCGAGCACTTACAGGCATATCAGTATTTGAGGAGTTCATTATATTCAGCTCAGATGGATACCACAACTCATCACCCGATCCCCATTCACTGTAATGGGATCCGGTGGGGATCTGGCCTCTTTCCAGCACCTCTTTTCAGCATATATGCCAGCTTCGACCAGACAAAAAAATTGCTTGTGTAGTATTTTTTGTCTGACTGAAAGCCAGCATATACGCTTGATACAGTGACCGGATTCAGTGGCGGAGTTCAGAAATGCAGATGTGAACCCAGCCTTATTGACCAGACACATATGAGTGAAAACATCCTATGTGTCCTTCTGGTATCTATCTATCTATCTATCTATCTATCTATCTATCTATTCTATCTATTCTATCTATCTATCCTATCTATCCCAGGACCTACAAACTATTGTATAGCCCGTGATGTTGATGGACTAGAAGAAACTGTTGCTAAATTATAAGATCATTAAAGGAGAAAGTAGCTAGTCCCTCATTCTATATGAGTTTCAACAGAAATCAATGTATCTAGGGACCTAGCATTTTTTCTTTCAAATATGGCAACTTTATTATATGCCCTGAGACAAATACCCTTTACATTCTTTCTTCAAATCTATTAGAATGCACTTTAATGTGGATGTCCATTATCAACATTACTTTTCATAATAAAACAATAAAATACCTTGTAAATTGCTTCTGTGTACTGTAGTTCATAATCCGATCTTTTTTTTGGCATGCTTCTTTTTAGATGTCAATGAGTTCCTCTGGATAGGTCATCAGTATCGGATTGGGGCGGTCCAACACCCGGGACACCCACAAATCAGCTGTTTGAGAAGGCACAGGTGTTCTCAGTAGTGCTGTGACCTTCTCTCAGCTTTCCCCAGGCCAAGTGATGTCATATTCATCGGTCAGAGAAAGTGAAAGGAGCTGATCTGCGATAACAAGCACAGCTGCCATCCAACGGATGGCCCTGTGCTTAGTGAGCAGGTAGAAAGTCGCGGTAATCACAGGAGAGTCGGAACCTTCTCAGACAGCTGATCATTGGGGATCCTGGGTGTCGGAACACCACCGATTAGATACTGATGACCTATCCAGAGGATAGATCCTCAGTATATAATTCTAAAGCTATGCGTGTGATCCAATAATATGTAAAGTTAAACATGCTCTGCAACAAAAAAAAAACTCCGGCATGTGTTAACATGAAAGACTAAGATAACTTGTCTTATAATTATGATAAACAAGATTAACATGCTTTCTCAACATTTTATAAATCACTTTTTTTATAAAGACCTGAATTTCCCACTATTCATTAGGTATGTTCATTGTGGATATACTGTGGCTTAAGGTTCAAAATATATGAAAAAAAGGGATTTCAGCTCACTCACCGTCCTCCTTCGCCATGCACCGTCCTCCTACGCCATGATCCCGGACCAGGAATCCATCAGAACAGTAGAAAAAATCCAGCAGCAGGCTCAGGATAAAATACATAGGCTGACCAGACAAGCAAAGTCTACGCGTTTTGACTGTGCATCTTAATCATGACCACCATGAGGTTGTACAGTAAATAATAGATTTTTAAATCAGTAATAGAGATGTCCCGAACTAGTCGCCGGCGAACAGTTCCCGGCGAGCATCGCTTATTCGCGTTCGCGGCGGCGGGCGAACATAAGCAATGTTCGGTCCGCCCCCTATACATCATCATTGAGCAAACTTTGACACTGTACCTCACAGTCAGCAGACACATTCCAGCCAATCAGTATACCCTCCCTCCTAGACCCTCCCACGTCCTATCAAAAAGCAAGGACAGCATCCATCTTAGATTCATTCTGAAGCTGCAGTGTTAATTAGAGCAGGGAGTGTGCAGCTGCTGCTGAATTAATACAGGGATTCTAGGGAAAGCATTAGCTACTAGTGTTTTGTGTCCACTCCAGTCCTCAAAGAATCATCTGCTGTAAGGACAGCGTCCTTACAACACCCCAAAAGACCCTTTTCAGTGCTGGTATATCAGTCTGCTTTTTTTTTTTTTTTTATATATATATATATATATATATATATATGGCAGTCTGATTAGGCTGCATTTGTGGGAGGGGCGGAGGCTACTTAAACCAGGCACAGCCCCACCTAGGGGCGGGCGTTTTCTCAGTTGCACAGGGGATGCTGGTGTGTCAGCAGGGTGAACTCTCCTCTGCTAGGAGGTTTCTTTCATTACAGTATGGAGCCGGAATGGAGCTTTTCTTCTGCTCGTGGCTACCGTAGGGACGCGTGCGCCATGTATGTAAGTTAATTGAGCCGTGTCCGTCTTACCGGCTGGCCGGAATCTGACTTTTCTTGTGAGCGGAAGGCATTGCCTCAAAATCGTCCGCCTCAGCTTCTCAGGTTTGTTTTGTCGGAGTTAAACAATTCTTTTCACTTCGTTTGTTAGGTAATCTGATTTAGTTCCCCTTTTATCTCACGTGTTTTACGTTCACGTTGTTTTGCTTTGAAAAGTTACTTCAGCCTGTGCGCGGTAAGGAAGGTTTACCTGGGCTGCATGTGATATCATGTTGGAGATTGGATGCAGCTGTTGCTTGTTAAGGTTCTTGCTATGGCAATTACTTCCCATGTGACCCGCCCCTCCCCCGCAATCAGGGCTGCGTTTATGCTTCAACTCTTTACGCCAGGTTTGCCCTGTCAATTGAGACGCTGCCTTCTCATGTCTGCTCTTTCAACATGCTCATTTTCTGAGCGGTGCTCTCGTCCGCTCTCGCATCACATTTACGCTCCACGCATGGTCACAACAGCGGGTAAATCTGTCTTATTCTCTGTGCATTTATTTAATCATTCATTAATTTTTAATTTTTTTTCTCTGTCATCCTGTTTTTTGCATTCATACCTCTTTTTTCTTTCATATGTTTGCTTGCACCACACTCAGACCGGTGTCACACGTCCACTGTTGCTTAGGCCCATTACAAGAGCGCGTTCATGTCATCATTACAGTTTGTTTATGCCTCGTTCACTGCAGGCTGCGGTCATACCAAATTTTACACTCGGCCTATTGCCAGAGTTGGAGTTCACACTACCGCTGTGACGCCGGGTTTTCCTTTCACGTTTACGTCTCAATGTTCCTGCCCATCCATGGCCGCATTTCACGTCTGCTGTTACAGCAAGTTAATACTCCTTTCACGCTCTAGCTGAGTTCACATGTTTGCTGTTACATCTAGTACTACACTCCATTCCCTGCTAGAACTGCGTCCATGCGTTCGCTGTCACGACGCTATCATATTCCGCTTACACTCAGGTCTGCATTTTGGTTATACCATGTTTTTTAGGTTTTACTCATTCCAGGTCCACAGTCACCCATCTGCTGGCACACCATGATCCCATTCAAGCCGCATTCTCCCGTCGGTTTCTACGTCACGGTTGTTTTACTCGATAGTCACACCGAGGCAGTTGGCGGCTCCGGTGCCACTCTCTTGTCAAACATGACAGGCATCAATGGTCATTTCCTTTACATCTGGTTTTTCTGCGCGTATGCATCAAGTGGGTCTTTTCTCTAGTTGCAAGCAAAAAAAATAAAAAATAAAAAAAAACACAACAATCTTTTGTCTGGTCTCCTTTACTTCTGGTTTGTATTCACTAAGATTGCTCCCACTGCCCCAGGTCAATAAACAGCCTCTCAGCTGGGGCCAGTGGGTCATTAGGGTTTAAGCTTCCTACTCACTACTGTTTCTTTCAAGTTTTTCAGTTGTTTGTCGCGACAAGGGACTTGACTTTGCAAATCGCAATGCCTCAGGTTTTGGTTGTTCTCTCTTCTCCATTTCATGTTCCACGTTTTCATTTTTAAGTTTTATGGCTGGTTTCGGTTTTATGCTTATGTCCGTTGTTCGGATTACTAATGTCCATACCTGTCAGTAGTCACGTTCCTTTCCAGGCCACTTTTAGACGTCCCAATCATCCTAGTTGCTGCTTTTTCCATCATGTTGGGCTCACTCTTATTTACCTTCACGCATCACGTACATCCAGGACGGCCTCATGGCTTGCTTTGATTGCTTTGGCCGCAAGGCCGCAGGGGCCCCTTAATTGCTTGGGCCACAAGACCGCGGTGGCCCCTTGATTGCTTTGGCCTCATGGCCACGGAGGCCCCATAACGTCTTTGGCCTCAGGGAGCAGGGATTCCATGACCGCTTCGACCCCATGGTGTCGGGGGCATGATGACCGCTTCGGCCCCTTGGCATCGGGGTCTCAAGGACTACCTTGGCCTCACGGCTTGGGGACCTCATGACTGCTTTGGTCTCATGGCTCTGGGGGTCCCATGACTGCCTTGGGCTCATGGCGCTAGGGGCCCCATGTCTGCTTGGTAACATGCCTTGTGGGCCCCATGGCTGCTTGGCCTCATGACTTGAGGTCCTCGCGATTTCTGTGGCCTCATTGCTTTGGGGGCCCATGTTTGCTTTGGCCTCATGGCTATGGGGGCCCCCTACGGTAGCTTGGGCCTCATGGCTTGGGGGCCCTATGATTACTTGGCCTCAGGATTTGGGGGGCCCCATGTTTGCTTTTGCTTCATGGCTTGGGGACCCCATGACAGCTTGGCCTCATGGCTTGGGGGGCCCTGACTGTTTCGGCCCCATGACTTTGAGGGCTCGCTGACTGCTTCGGCCCCATGGCTTTGAGGGCTCGCTGACTGCTTCGGCCCTATGGCTTTGAGGGCTCGCTGACTGCTTCACCCCTATGGCTTTGAGGGCTCGATGACTGCTTCGGCCCCATGGCTTTGAGGGCTCGATGACTGCTTCGGCCCCATGGCTTCGGGGGCATGATGACTGCTTCGACCCCATGGCTTCGGGGGCATGATGATTGCTTCGGCTCCATGGCTTCGGGGGCTCGATGACTGCTTCGCCCCTATGGCTGGGAGCTCGATGACTGCTTCGCCCCTATGGCTTTGGGGGAACGATGACTGCTTCGGCTCCATGGCTTCGGGGGCACAATGACTGCTTCGGCTCCAAGGCTTCGGGGGCACGATGACTGCTTTGGCTCCATGGCTCCGGGGGCACAATGACTGCTTCGGCTCCATGGCTTCGGGGGCTCGATGACCACTTCGGCTCCATGGCTTCGGGGGCTCGATGACCGCTTCGGCTCCACGGCTTCGGGGGCTTGATGACCGCTTCGGCTCCACGGCTTCGGGGGCAAGATGAACGCTTCGACTCCATGGATTCGGGGGCACGATGACCGCTTCGGGGGCACGATGACTGCTTCGGCCCTATGGCTTCGGGGGCACGATAACTGTTTTTCGTCCTGCCTGGTGATCTACCTGGTGGGTTGAACTTCTGTGCATCCAGGTTGATTTGGCCCAAATGTCTCACATCCATATCTGCTTCTTTGTTCATCCGGGTGCAGGCCACTTTTCCAAAGTCTGTTGGTGGTGCATCCATTGTCTGCCACGCTTCCCCAGGTGTACTCTTCCACAACGGAGCTCAGCCTGGTCAGGGTCACCTGCCATGCGGGTCAGGCGACTTTTTCAGTAAAATTAGCCTGTCCGGTATTCAGGCTAGTCCCTCGGTTTCAATTAGTACGCATATTATCAAGGCCATTTGTCATAGTTATAACTTCCTGCGGTCTGCCAGTTCAGGTATCGTATGTACATATGCATTCGTTCTGCATGCCACAGGCGGTATCGCTGTGCGGCTCCACCCGCCAGGCAGTCCTTTGCATTGCGCCCTCCTGTTCTTTTAGTTCCCTCGGCAAACATCATTTATTATTCACGATTTTGTTCTGCTTCACAGTCGTCATTTCCTTGGCTGGTCTCTCCTTATCACCACATAGCTTTCCACCAGACTCTCCTCTTATGGCACCACTCTCCCTGCTGGTTCCACCGTCGCTTTGCTCCCTCTGCCGGGCACTTGCTTTACTGCACTGCTCCCTCGGCTGGAGAATCTTTTACTGCACAGCTACCTTCACCGGATAGTCGGATATGCTTACTCTCCGGGTTTAGTCTTTACTACACTGTCCCTCTTCTGGACAGGCTTCTTTACAACACGGCTTCTTCTGGCGGACTTTGGGTGCCGCATGGATTCTTTCCGTTTGCTCCTCATTTCTGCATTGCTTCCTTTGCTGGTCACTCCTCGTTACCATTCCGTTCCCTCTGCGGACAATTTAGTGCTTGGCAGGGATTGTGGTAGGTCATTTGCTATGCTCTGCTGACAGGGAGCTGATTCCAAAAATATACTAATAGACTTATTTGTGGTACATACAGGATGGGCAGCGGCGCCACTGCTGCCACATATAACGTATCGTTATTGTCATTAGGAGCGTGGGCGACCCCCGGGTGTCATAGCTCTTGTTCATTTTGTTAGGCCCTTGTTCTCTAACTCAACGTCCTTAGCCCGTTACATTCCAATAATACACATTCAATTATTTATGTCACACTTAGGCCTCTTGCACACGGGCGTCATGTTTGACGCCCGGATAAGAGGCGGGTGCGTTGCGGGAATCGCCACGATTTTTCCGCGCGTGTGCTAACGTTTGTAGTGCGTTTAGCACGCGCGTGAAAAAATCCGCATGCTTGGTACTCAGACCCGAAGTCAGACTTCATCACTGAAGTCTCGTTTCGGGATGAGTATTCTGTATATGTAATTATTTTCCTTTATAACATAGTTATAAGGGAAAATAATCGCATTCTAATTACAGAATGCAATGTTCCCCGGGCTATAGAGGGTTAAAAATAAAAAATAGTTAACTTACCTTCTCCCATTGTACGCGCAGAGCCCCCGAATGTCTTCTCTCTTGTTGGTTGGGATGCTTGAGGACCTGTGGTGACGTCACCGGGTCACATGGTCCAATCATAGAAGCATTTGAGTGGACCATGTGACCCATGTGATCCTGTGACATCACGGCAGGTCCTTCATCCACTGACTGTACTGTGCCCACTGCCCACCACTGATATAGGGTGGCACAGTACCTTGCACGCATAGTACCACTAATCAAAAAAAAAAATGACAGGCAGAGGCAGGCCACCCCACTCGAAAAATTCTGATTACATAGTTGACTGGCTTACACAGGACACCCAATCTTCTACAGCTTCCGCTCAGAACCTTGACGCACCATCCTCCTCCAGCTCAGCTTCGGGCACCTCTCAAGTTACCACTCACCACCAACACTAGCACCACAGCCGCTTCACTTGATCTGTCAGAGGAGTTATTTACACATCAGTTGGAAGAAATGTGTGATGCGCAACCATTATTGCCAGAGGATGTAGATAACAGGGATATGTCTCAGTCAGGCAGCATTACACACATGGACGTACGGTGTGATGATGATGATGTTGTATCCGCTGCTGCTTCCTTTGCTGAGTTGATACAAGTGAAGCAGTTGGTTAAGACAATGTGCCCGTGGATGTCACGTGGGTGCCCACTCGAAGAGAAGAAGAACAGGGGGAAAGTTCAGATGGGGGGACAGAAAGGAGGAGGAGACGAGTTGGAAGCAGGGGGAGGTCGTCGCAAGGAGCTAGTGGCACAGTCAGACAGCATGTATCGGCACCCAGGGTCAGCCAGACAGCACGCCAATCAACGCATGCTGTTGCCACCACCAGAATGCCATCATTGCAAAGCTCAGCAGTGTGGCATTTTTTTTGTGTGTCTGCCTCTGATAACAGCAATGCCATTTGCAACAAAAGAAACTGAGTCGTGGGAAGTCCAACACCCACCTAGGTACAACTGCTTTGCGAAGGCACATGATCTCACATCACAAACGCCTATGAGATCAACACATGAGTACAAGCAGGACCCAAACTCAAAGCCACCATCCTCCTCCTGGTCCAGCATCTTCAGCCACGTCAACCCCCTTGCCCGGTGTCTGACAGCTGGCTTGTTGGAACTCTTAGCCCTCCAGTTTTTACCATACAAGCTGGTGGAGTCTGAGGCCTTCAAAAAATTTGTAGCTATTGGGACACTGCGGCTGAAGGTACCCGGCCAAATTTTTTTTTCACAAAAGGCAATCCCCAACCTGTACCCCATTGTGGAAAAGGAAGTCATGGCATGTCTGGCCCACAGTGTTGGGGCAAGGGTCCATCTTACCACTGATACCTGGTCTGCAAAGCATGGTCAGGGCAGATATATCACGTACACTGCGCATTGGGTAAACCTGCTGACGGCTGCCAAGCATGGAATGCATGGCTCTGCAGCGGAGTTGGTGACGCCGCCACGACTTGCAGGCAGGCCTGCTGCCACCTCCTCTACTCCTCCTACTCCATCCTCTTCGCTAACCTCCTCGGCTGAGTCCTCTTCTGCTGCTGCATCTTGCTCCACATAACCTGCACCCCCCAGCTCCCCAGGGGCTATTCCACATCCCAGATACGACAGTGTCACACCGTATTGGGGTTGACTTGCCTGAAAGCAGAGATTCACACCGGATCAGCACTCCTGTGGATCAAACTGACAAACTGGAGATCGGTAAAGGGGTGTGTGACAACGGAAGCAATCTGTTGGCGGCATTGAATTTGGCAAAGTTGAAACATGTGCCGTACATGGCACATGTGTTGAATCTGATCGTACAATGCTTTTGTGTGTAAGTACCCAGGCTTCCAGGACATCCTCAAGCAGGCATTCCTACACATAGAATGTGTCGGCAGATAAGAACCATTTGGCCCATCTAGTCTGCCCAATATGCTGAATACTATGAATAGCCCCAGGCCCTATTTTATATGAAGGATGGCCTTATGCCTATCCCATGCATGCTTAAACTCCTTCACTGTATTTGCAGCTACCACTTCTGCAGGAAGGCTATTCCATGCGTCCACTACTCTCTCAGTAAAGTAATTCTTCCTGATATTACTTTTAAACCTTTGCCCCTCTAATTTAAAACTATGTCCTCTTGTAGCAGTTTTTCTTCTTTTAAATATTCTCTCCTCTTTTACCGTGGGTCCGTGATGATTCCCTTTATGTATTTAAAAGTTTCTATCATATCCCCTCTGTCTCTTCTTACTTCCAAGCTATACATGTTAAGGTCCTTTAACCTTTCCTGGTAAGTTTTGTCCTGCAATCCATGTACTAGTTTAGTAGCGCTTCTCTGAACTCTCTCCAAAGTTTCAATATCCTTCTGCAGATATGGTCTCCAGTACTGCACACAATACTCCAAATCAGGTCTCACTAGTGCTCTGTAGAGCGGCACGAGCACCTCCCTCTTTCTACTGTGAATGCCTCTCCCTATACACCCAAGCATTCTGCTGGCATTACCTGCTGCTCTATGACATTGTCTGCCCACCTTTAGGTCGTCTGTTATAATGACCTCTAAATCCCTTTCCTCAGATACACGGCAATGGCGTACTTTTCCAATATTCAGAGGCGAAACAACATGCCAGTGAGGCGCTTGATTTGCGACAGCCCGACACGTTTGATTTCAACACTCCTAATGTTCGACCGCCTGCTCCAACAAGAAAAAGCCGTCAATGAGTATTTGTATGACTGGGGTGCTAGGACAGCCTCTACGGAGCTGGGTATTTTTTTGCCAGGTTACTGGACGCTCATGCGCAATGCCTGTAGGCTCATGCGTCCTTTTGAGGAGGTGACAAATCTAGTCAGTTGCACCAAAGGTACCATCAGAGACTTCATCCCATTTGTTTTCTTCCTGGAGCATGCCCTGCGAAGAGTGCTGGATCAGGCTGTAGATGAGCGTGAAGAGGAAGAGTTGTGGTCACCATCACCACCAGAAACAGCCTTATCATCATCGCTTGCTGGACCTGCGGCAACGCTGGAAGAGGAGTCTGAGGAAGAGGAGTCTGAGGAAGAGGAGTCTGAGGAAGAGGAGTCTGAGGAGGAATGTGGCTTTGAGGAGGAGGAAGACCAACCACAGCAGGCATCCCAGGGTGCTTTTTGTTGTCACCTATCTGGGACCCGTGATGTTGTATGTGGCTGGGGGGAAGAACAGACCTTCAATGAGATCAGTGAGGACGAGGAACAGGAGATGAGTAGCTCGGCATCCAACCTTGTGCAAATGGGGTCTTTCATGCTGTCATGCCTGTTGAGGGACCCTCGTATAAAAAGGCTGAAAGAGAACGACCTGTACTGGGTGGCCACGTTACTAAACCCCCTGTATGAGCAGAAAGTGGCTGAAATGTTACCGAATTACCGGAAGTCCGAAAAGATGCAGCAGTTCCAAAACAAGTTAAAAAGTATGCTTTACACAGCGTATAAGGGTGATGTCACAGCACAACGGGAATCTAACAGGGGAAGAGGTGAAAGTAATCCTCCTCCTACCATGACCATGCTGGCAAGGACAGGACGCTTTACAGACGTGTTGTTGATGGAGGACATGCAGAGCTTTTTGAGTCCTACGCATCGCTAAAGCACTTCGGGGTCCACCCTCAGAGAACGACTCGACTGACAGGTAGCAGACTACCTCGCCTTAACTGCAGATATCGACACTCTGAGGAGCAATGAACCCCTTGACTACTGGGTGTGCAGGCTTGACCTGTGGCCTGAGCTATCCCAATTTGCGATAGGACTTCTGGCCTGCCCCGCTTCAAGTGTCCTGTCAGAAAAGACCTTCAGCGCAGCAGGAGGTATTGTCACTGACAAGATAAGTCACCTAGGTCAAAAAAGTCTAGATTAAATCACCTTTATTAAGATGAATGAGGCGTGGATACCGAAGGGACTGACAGTGGTGGATACATTTGACTAAAAAAGTCCTGATGAGATGCCTTGGGCTAAAAATGGTCCCTACGCTGCTGTATTTAATCTCTTCATGTCGGATGACTTGCGTGACTTATCCGCCACCAACTAGGGTTCAAGCCGGAATGTTTTAGTACACTTTCAGCCTGGGAAACATTTTTTCAACTTTTCCTGCCACTGCTACAGCAGCGGCTGCAACAATACGTAATTTTTCAGGCATGTGTACATGCCTAATTTTTCTGGCCTCTGGTGCTGCACTGTGGCTGCAAAAACAAAACTAAAAATAAGGCACCTACGTGTCAATTCCCCTTCGTGATCGTTACCTTGTTGTGGTGAAGGGGCTTGCGTATGACAATGAAGCGATCACCTCTGTGTTGGCAATGTTGGCACACCCCAGATGATAAGGTCGTTGCTTCATTGTGAACAGACCAAAAGCGATCGGCTGGATTATTTTTCATAGAAAAAACATTAATTTTCTTTGTGATCATCTAAGGTGATCATTAAAGCCTACTAGGCCAACAATGGGCCCACACTGCAGAATCATTGTTTTCTGGGTCACTTAACTGTCACTGAACTATCTCAGCACGACCATAGGCTTTGAAAAACCGCCATCGCCTGCAACCTCCCAAACGTCCGCGCAAGCACAGTCATCACTTCATCAAGATTGATGCATAGAGAAATAAAATTTATGTCATGAGCGTGTCAACTATTGACAACTCTTTGCGGTTGTCTAAAATTTAGTTGATACACGTCCCCTGATAGGGGACGTAACAGGGATTAAACTGATAAGAATAGTACTACTTAACACACCACTCATATAGGGTATCACAATACATTGCACGGCGCACGGCGAGTAGAAGGAAGAGGACCGACCAAACATCTTTTTCCATCTCCCGGTTCCTAAAATCAATTCGATACACGTCCCCTGATAAGGAGTCAGAGGAGGAAGGTGGCTTTGAGGAGGTGGAAGACCAACAAGAGCAGGCGTCCCAGGGGGCTTGTTGTCACCTTTCGGGGACCCTTGGTATTGTACGTGGCTGGGTGGAGGAAGAGACCTTCAATGAATTCAGTAAGGACAAGGAGCGGGACATGGCTAGCTTGGTATCCAACCTTGTGCAAATGGGGAGTTTGCGGTTGTGCAAATGGACTGTTTGAGGTTGTTTGCGGAGCGTTAAACGGGGAGTTTGGTCTATCAGAGTTTGGTCTGTCACTGTGAAGCGGGTGTAACCCTTACACTACCTGATCGATACAACATCATACCTGATCGTATACACACACTGGATGTTTTAAAGCACGTTATTCCAAACAATTTAGGAATGTTAAGTGATTTATGCCCTTTATGGATTAAAACCCGACCTGCGTCAACTACATAATTTTCCATGGGAGTTTTGCAATGGATCCCCCTCCGGCATGCCACAGTCCAGCTGTTGGTCCGCTTGAAATAACTTTTCCATCACTATTGTGGCCAGAAAGAGTCCCTGTGGGTTTTAAAATTCGCCTGCCTATTGAAGTCTATGGTGATTCGCCCAGCTTGCCGGTTCGCGAACATTCGTGGAAGTTCGCGTTTGCCGTTTGCGAATTGAAAATTTTATGTTTGTGACATCTCTAATCAGTAACCAGACCATACCTAGTTACCTGATCCACCTGGTCCGTAATACCGCAACTCACTTTATAGATGATATAATTTATTCTGTTTGGAGCAATAAGAAAAAATTAAACAAGACTTTTCAAATATAATAAAACAGGAAGTCAGCTTGATGCTTTGCTATATTTTAATACTAGAGCTATGCTGATTGCAAGTCCTAGCTGTTTCATTTGGTTGAGAAAAATTATCCAATTATGATTTTTTTTTTACTTTGAAACAAATAAACAGAATAATGTGCAGCCAAAAATACTCCTTTGTATTTTTTAATACAGAACATTGTAAATAATTTAGCAGCAATCCATATTTTGTGTCATAATTAACTGAGCCATATATAGTGCAATGAAAAATCTACAGTTCTGTGTTTATTGAGTGGCCTGCAGACAGCTCATAGAATGTGGTCGTATTTTCAAGCAGACTTTGGCCTATGCATGCAAAAAGTTGCATTGTCTTGAAGCTAATCTCTGCATCACTATAGGAAAAAAATAAAAACTAGCTTGCATTTGAAGTAAAAAGATATAACTCAGAGGGCTTGGTGAAACTACTCTAAGAAATAAATGCCACAGTATTATCTATATTGATATTTCTACAGCTTTTTTTTACTACCTTTAATGTTAATATTTGGCTATGTTATCATGTACATCTGCTAGTTAAAGGAAAAGTGTCATCAGAAAATGTCATTGTTAAAATTATGTTTAACATAATTTAAAATCATTTTTGGTGATGTTATTTTTAATTTTCCATGTTACTATCTACATTTAAACAAAAAACATCAAATCCTGCAGTTTTTACAGTGACCACTATGCTTAATAATAGGTGCCACTTCTTGGTCTGTACAGATCACTTTACTGCAGTTACCTTCTTATCTATACTTAGAAGTGATTACAGGCAGGATACACCATTCACAATAGGTGATTGTCAAAGCTTATTTGTTCTTTCCTTGTACAATGATATCTGCACAGGTCGCGGAGTATGCCTAGGAAACTCTCCCATAGAAGTCAAGGAGGTTCCCTCCATACCATTGGGCTGCCGTAAAGCTATTTTCTTAATGCTTTCTAAATGATGTTAAGAAAGGCTCAGGTAAGATGGCTGCCCCCATAATAATGTTCGGGAAATAGCATTTATAAAATTACAATTAAAAAATAAAAGAGCTTAGCAAAAAAGGAGATGTGTTACTACCTGCTTTTAACTGACAGAAAAAAAATGGTGGCATATTTTCCTTTAAGGTTAAGGCTATACAGTGAATTTGGCTGCTGCTATATCTCAACTAATGTTAGTGAGTGTTGTTGCCTTGTTACCTGCCAAACGGGCCCTAAAGTCCATAGTCGTAGACAGTAGTATTATACATCACAAGTGCAGCCAGCCAATGAGCAGCCATGTGGTACCAGGCTCGCGACATCAGAAGCAAAGACTGATGCACACTGCAGGAGAGCTACAAGGTCCAGTACTACCAGTCCCCCGACCGCCTCCTCCCACAGATCCTCCACTCTCTGTACTCTTCTGCCACAGTTTACAGCATTTTCTATGTAGTAAAAGTCACCAGTTACTTTCATTTTACAGGTCACTACAATTACAACGATATCACATTACATTAGTATAGTTTTTCTTGTATTTAAATAGTCAAAAATATAAAAACTTTGGAAAAAATTATTTTTTTCTTTGCATCACCATGTTCTTACCATCATAACTTTATTTATTTTTTTTTTTATGGGTACAGAGCTATATGAGGACTAATTTTTTTTACAGGGCAATCTGTACTTTTCATTGATACCATTTTGGGGTTTAATTTTTTGTGGGAGGCAAAGTAGCCAAAAAAAGTGAATGGGCCATTTTGACTTTTATTTGGGCCATTATCCTGAATATGAGCTGAGCGCTGCGATTGGCCAGCGCTCCAGCCCTGTGAGAAGGAGACACCCAGGGCAGAAGAAGAAGTCTCCGCCCCAGGCAAAATTACAGCAGCAGGAGCGCCGGTACCGGGGGCTACAGAGGACGAACGGAGCGGCACCCAGGGATACAAGTAAGTGCATGGACATCCCTGGGTGCCGCTCTCAATGTAGATATATTTAACTGATAAACTGTGGACCAGTGAAAGGTCCTCTTTAAATAGTTAATTTTGGGAACTCTAACATACAATCATTAGATTGCTTCTCTCATAGACTACAATGCATTAGAATTAGAGTCTATGACAATTACACTAAGTTCCTATGGAGTTCTGCTAATGTTTACCAATGGAGGGTGCATAAAATTGCACATATACGTGTTATATAATGCTCTCCTCCCATATGTTAAAACTATTGGCAATAATGTACAATATACTACTATGATCTACTGCAAAGTGTGATGATGGTCTTACGTTAATCACTATGGTACTGGCTTTAGATATCTGACCCATGCTGCATCCTATACAAGGGGCAGTCTGTGTGAGCATAACACTAAACTTAATGTGACCAGTCTTGTGCATGGTTTCCAATGCACAAGACAGTTATACTAATGTTTCTGATGCTGAAAACCCCTTTAAGGCCTCTTGCACACGACAGTATTTTGCGGACCGTATACTGGCAGTTTTTTCAGTTCAGTATACTGACAGTATACTGAACCATTCACTTCAATGGGTCTGCAAAAAATACTGAAGTGTCTCCGTTTGCCTTCCGTTTCCGTTTTTCCGTTTTTCCGTTCCGTTTAAATATAGAACATGTCCTATTCTTGTCCGCAAATCACGTTCAGTGGCTCCATTCAAGTCAATGGGTCAGCAAAAAAAATGGAAAGCATACGGAAAGGCATCCGTATGTCTTCCGTATCCGTTCCGTTTTTTCTGAACAATCTATTAAAAATTTAAAGCCCAGCCCAATTTTTTCTATGTAATTACTTTATACTGTATATGCCATACGGAAAAACGGAACGGAACAACGGAACCGAAACGGAAACACAACGGAAGCAAAAAACTGAAAAACGGATCGGAAAAAAACGGACCGCAAAATACTGAAAAAGCCATACGATCGTGTGCAAGAGGCCTAAACCTGTCTGCGTCCATATCTAAGCTGCCACATTGGTTCTGTACAGTATCTATGTACTGAGCCCAGCTCAGTTATATATATATATATATATATATATATATATACCCAAGGCCCAGTCCTTTTCCTGTATCTATGTTCTTTTAACATATCCATGCACTAGTCTTGATTATGTTATAACATATATGTTCTATTATGCATGGTCTACTAAGTCTGGTTCTGATACAATGTCTGCACACTGAGCTTTGATCTGTAACAAATATGGTGCCATGTAACCCTAATAAATGAGGTTCCACATTCTAAAATTAAAGGGGTTGTTTGGCTTATTTTAAAAGCTCTCCAAAGCCCCCATATATGTAAAAAATAATAAAAAATGGTATACTTAAAGTCACCAGTTAATCCCCTACCATTCCAATGCTGCCTCTCTGGTCCTAACTTCCAGTCTGTGATTATACTGTAGGCTGCAGTGGTGACGTAGTTGTACATGGCCTGTGACTACTGCAAACAGTCATTGATTGGTCATTATGAATTAGGGGTTTGGTTATGGTAAATAATTTGCAGTATATCCATGCGTGGCTCCTACTGGGTGTATTTAAGCAGTGAATGCATGTATGTACGTTTTGTACTGTGTTCCATATACAGATGTGTAAATAAGTAATAAAGTTTTGTAATGTAGCCATTCCGCATACTGTAATTATGTAGTTGCATTAATGGAATAGTAGTGAGTGAAATACACTGTGCACAATTATTAGACAAATTAGTATTTTAACCATACCATAATTTTATTTTACTACTAGTGATGAGCGGCAGGGGCAATATTCCATTTTGCGAATATATGGGCGAATATTCGCCATATATTCCTGAATTCGTTATCTTCGTGCACAATTTTTTTTCATTGTGAAAATCGCAATGTAAAATGCGCTTAATGCATATGTGCAAAAGGGGCGTGGCCTAATTCAAACTACCCGTAGTTTGAGAAGATTGGAAAAGATAGTGGAAGCAATTTTCGCGACAGTGAGGAAGAACTACTGATCACTGTAAGTAATTTGAGATTACAGAAGTGTATTTGATTACAATCACTTTATATGCAGATAGAATATTATGTAATTACATAAATCGCCACTTATGATACAAATTTATTTTTGCAATACATACAACTTTATATTTTATAAAGACTAAGTAGATTTTACTGATTTTTGCACTATTGGTTGCTAGGGATGTAGCTAAAGCCTTGTGACAAAGCCTTCTCATTGGCCCAGAAGCTAGAAGAAGGAAGGGATGATCACCTGATGTGTACTGTGTAAAAAAATATATATATATATTCGTCATTACGAATATATAGCACTATATTCTTTTTTTACATCTGAACCCATGATCCCGCCCTGCTTCTTGCTTGTAGGCTAATGAGAAGACTGCAATGTCTTTGTCTAAGCTTAGCAACATCCCTAGCACCCAATAGGATAGTTGCCTACCCCTTTAGTATATAAGAACCTCCCCAGCAGCCATTTTGTGCAGTTTTTTGCAGTTCTGAGAGAGACATCAGTGTTATTGCTGTGCTCTCTGCTTTCTTGTGTCATTACATTAGATAGTCAATTAGTTAGCTTATATATATAATACAGATGGTTAGAACCATTTTCTCCAGTCTCAGGAAACTTCTAGCAGCTTGAAAAAAGTAGCAACGCCTGTATTGCGCGTGCATTATGTGCATATTACAATGCCGATTTTCGCAATCAAAAAAATATTTGCGAACTCTCGAATACTCTACCAAATATTTGCAAAATATCGCGAATTCGAATATTTTCCCTGCCGCTTATCACTATAGTTACATCTTATAATTCTGCACACTAATAGTTGCTAAATAATATGCACACATAGATATTCTCCTGAAAAAGCCAAAACCTCATCTTTACTTTCTTAAATATTCAGGTTTGAGGTTTATTGACATTTTGGATTGACTGACACCACTGTAATTGTTCAATATAAAATTAATCCTCAAAAATACAACATGCCTAATAATTCTGCACACAGGACTGTCTAGACGTGCACCAAATTTATAGGCTCAAATTCAAAAACAAATTTGATTCATGGGTAGAAACTTTTGTCCAACTATTGGTTGGCTTAGTTTGAGACAGACATAGTTTGGGACGCGAGAACTGTGGCAACATTTTTGTGTTCAATATCACATTTTAGACAATGCTACCTAAACAGGGGCATTTATCAAATCTTCTACTCCAATTTTGCTCCATAAAAATATCACAAACGTGCAATATTTGTGCAAGTTATGTCATTTTATAAATATTTTTATGTACATTTTACAATAAGAACATTCATAGATCCTCTGGGTAAACAGATTGTATGGCTGAATATAATAAAATGTTTAATAAAAGAAGTAATTGTTGTCAGAAATTTACTTTATGAACATAATTTAAACTTCATAATTTCAATCATAATTAGAGATGAGTGAATCAAAGCTGGCAAACTGAAATTCGATCTGAATTTCAGGAATTATTCGATTCGCACCGATTCCGAATTTCCTCAAGCTTCTTGGTAACGAGTCGCATATTTTCCTAAAATGGCTGCTACACGTGTGAGGACATGGAGCAAGGTACTCTGGGAAGGCAGGATCACCCATAATGCGATGCAAGCAGCCAATCAGCAACCAGCTAGCCGTATGATATCATAGCTAGAGTTGAGCGGACACCTGGAAGTTTGGGTTCGACGGGTTTGGCCGAACTTCACAAAAAGTTCAGGTTCGGGACCCGAACTTGATCCGAACTTTACCCCGAACCCCATTGAAGTCAATGGGGACCCGAACTTTTGGGCACTAAAATAGCTGTAAAAAAGTCCTGGAAAGGGCTAGAGGGCTGCAAAAGGCAGCACAATGTGGGTAAGTGCCCTGCAAACAAATGTGGATAGGGAAATAACTTAAAATAAAATAAATAAAAATGTAAAATTATTAACCTGCAACTGGCAGGAGGAGGTGGATGTGGAGTCGGAGGTTGAGGAGGCGGTGAATGTGGTGTTGTAGGTGGAAGTGGCGATTGGAGGAGGAGGAGGTAGCCAGCTAACAATGTGTTTTTTTTTTGTTTTTTTTCTAATTGGGGTAGCCCCCAAAATAATTAGACAAATAAAAAAAAATAAATCAATGAATAAGTGAACTTGAGTACAAGAATGTATGGTTGAGGCGGGTATAAATGTCTATTCTGCACAAGGTACAGACAAGTCTTGTGGGATCCAAGCCTGGTTCATTTTAATGAACGTGAGCTTGTCCATGTTGGCTGTGGACAGGCAGCTGCATTTGTCTGTAATGACGCCCCCTGCCGTGCTAAATACACGTTCAGACAAAACACTGGCTGCAGGGCAGGCCAGCACCTCCAAGGCATGAAGGGCAAAGCTCAGGCCATGTGGACAATTTGGAGACCCAGAAGTTGAATGGGGCAGAACCATCAGTCAGTATGTGTAGGCGTGTGCACACGTACTGTTTCACCATGTTGTTTAAATGCTGCCTCCTGCTAAGACGTTCCATATCAGCTGGTTGTGCAGGTTGATGTGGCGTGGTTACAAAGCTTTTCCACATGTCGACCATGCTAACCCTGCCTTCTGAGGTGCTGGCGGTGCCCCAGCTGCGTTGGCGACCTCTTCCTCCTTCGCCTCTACCTTCGCCTTGTGCTTCCACTTGTCCCTCGGTGTCAGTTGGGAATGCCCTCAGGAGCGTGTCTACCAGCGAGCTCTTGTAGTCATGCATCTTCCTATCACCTCCAGTGAGGGAATTAAGGATGGCGCGTCGTCTTTGTAACAGGGATCCAGTAGGGTGGCAACCCAGTAGTCAGCACAAGTTAAAATGTGAGAAACTCTGCGGTCCTTGCACAGGCAATGCAGCATGTAGTAGCTCATGTGTACCAGGCTGCCCAGAGGTAAGGATAAGCTGTCCTCTGTAGGTGGTGTATATTCTGTGTCCTCCATATCCCCTCCAGCCACGCTCCAGTGATGGCCATGAGCTGTGTTGGGTGCCACCCTGCTGTGAACCCGGTTCCTCCACCTCTACCTTATCCTCATCCTCTTCATCCTCCAGAACTGTGCCCTGGTTGGCCAAATGTGTACCTGGCCTCTGCTGGTGCAGGAATCCACCCTCTGAGCCACTTCTGAATGACTGGCCTGAAACCCTGTAAAATGCCCCCTCTTCCTCCTCCTCTTCCATCTGTGCCACATCCTCTTCCATCATCGCCCTAAGTGTTTTTTCAAGGAGACATAAAAGTGGTATTGTAACGCTAAGAACGGCGTCATCGGCACTGGCCATGTTGGTTGAGTACTCAAAACACTGCAACAAGGCACACAGGTCCTGCATGGAGGCCCACTCATTGGTGCTGTTCCGCAGAGCAACTGACCCATGTGTGCTGCAGCTGAAACTCCACTATCGCCTGCTGCTGCTCGCACAGTCTCTCCAGCATATGCAAGGTGGAGTTCCACCTTGTGGGCACATCGCATATGAGGTGGTAAGCGGGAAGGCTGAAGGTACGCTGCAGCGCAGACAGGCGAGCAGCAGCAGGGTGAGAACGCCGAAAATGCGCACAGATGGACCGCAGTTTCTGCATGAGCTCTGACATTTAAATGCAGACTAGGCCGCAAATGTGCTATTTACCACAAAACAGGTATTTTTGCAACCAACTATGTAAATGCAGAGTTCCACAGGTTACTTAAAATTACTGAAATACAGGGTAGGCCTAAAATATGCTATGTAGCACAAAACCAGTGTTTATTGCAACAAATTACAGAAATGCAGCATGTCACCCCAAAATTTTAAAACATTTTTTTCAGCGTTGTATGCAAATGTGCTCTGTGGCACAACAGTACGAGTTTATTCCCCCAAATATAGAAATGCAGTATGTCACCCCCAAAGTTATAAAACAGGTTTTTCATGTTGTATGCAATCATGCTCTGTGGCACAACAGTACGGGTTTATTCCCCCAACTACAGAAATGCATTTTTTCACCGCAAAATTTTAAACAGTTTTTTCAGCGTTGTATGCAAAGTGATCTGTGGCACAATAGTACGGTTTATTTCCCCAACTACAGAAATGCAGTTTTTCACTGCAAAATTTTAAAACTGTTTTTTAAGCATTGTATGCAAACGTGCTCTTTGGTATGACAGTACGGGTTTATTCTACCAACTACAGAAATGCACTATGTCACTGCAAAATTATAAAACAGGTTTTTCAGCGGTGTATGCAAACGTAATCTGTGGTACGACAGTACGGATTTATTCCACAAACTACAGAAATGCACTATGTTACCGCAAAAATATATATCTGTGGCAGAGTGTGGGGGTGGGGTAGAAGCAGTTCCAGCTCCATCAACAGCAACTTGAGTCTAGAGTCGCTGATGAGTAGCTTTCTTCACCCTACTAGAGAAGAAACTACTCACCAGCAGCAGCAGCTAGACCTGGTGCAGGATCAGAAGCAGCAGGTGGTGGCATACTAGGACACTACCCTACCACCCCACATTGAAAACCGGCTGGACTACTGGGCAGCCAAACTGAATTTATAGCCGCAACTGGCAGAGTTTGCCCTGGAAAAGCTATCCTGCCCGGCCAGTAGTGTGGCATCAGAGCGGGTGTTTAGTGCAGTGGGGGTCATAGTTACCCCAAGATGAACTCGCCTGTCCACCCAAAATGTGGAGAGACTGACCTTTGTCAAGATGACTCAGGTGTGGATCAGCAAGGATATCCACTCACCAATGCCTGATGCATCAGGCTAAATCATCCATGGTGCCACACAAACACTTTGACAAAAGAGACTGGCTTCTTCTGGCTACCTAACTCAGCTACTATTCTGATGCTGCCACCCACCTGATGCCACACATCTGATGCTAAGTGCTCCTTCTTTCACCCACCATCTTCAACTGGCACTCATATTGCCACCCACCTCCCCACTCTGTCACTGGATCACTCTGTGTTCTCCTGATGCTGCTGCCACCTTCCCACTCTATCACCGGGTCACTCTGTTGTCTCTTGATGCTGCTGCTGCCACCTCCACACTATATCACCTTTCCACTCTGTGGTCTCCTGATGCTGATGCCACCTCCACACTATGTCGCCTTGCCACTCTGTGGTCTCCTGATGCTGCTGCCACCTCCACACTATGTCACCTTGCCACTCTGTGGCCTCCTGATGCTACTGTTACCACCTCCACACTCTGTCATTGTGCCACTCTGTGGCCTCCAGATGCTGCTGCCACCTCCACACTCTGTCCTTGTGCCATTCTCTGGCCTCCTGATGCTTTCGCCACCTCCACACTCTGTCATTGGGCCACTCTGTGGTCTCCTCATTCATGTGTCCTCTCTGTTTTGGATCCACTCCTTTTTTTGGGCATTAGCAATGCTGGTGGATTACTTACCAAATGCTGACCGAGTGAAGGCAGATGCTCAACAGACAGGATCTGATTTTTGGGGGTTATTGTTTTGACGGATCAGATGAACTGCAAAAGAATCAGTGACCTCAACACAAACTTACTGCTGACACCCTCTCCACTCTGTCGGGGGGCTCTACTTGTATAAATGTTTAATAGAACAAGTTCTGTAGACATCTATGTGTAATCAGTTGACAACGATGTAAAACAAGTGCGCTTCTTCTTGGTGCTAACATCGACCTGTAAGGCTGAGTTCATACTTGGGTTATTCGGTCAGTTTTGGCCCCTTGACTGCCCAAATAAGTGAAGTGTGCAGTAATTCTAATAGCGACGCCTGTCATCTGAATGTCATACTGACTCACAGTATTATTTCACTACCACAGCTGCAAGGCACAGTGTGGTATGTGTGTTGCTGCAAGGCACAGTGTTCTACACCACTTTAAAGGCTCTCTGAAGCCAGGAAATAGCCATTTTTTACGCAATTTGCCGCAAATAAATTCAGATCTAACCAAAATTTTTTTTAAAATAAGGCGAACCGGACGAAATTCGCTCATCTCTATAATATTTTAGTGGATGCTAAGGAAGTTCTTTTATTAAATACAGATGTGGCTTCTCACTGTAAACTGAGCCTATTTTTTCCATATTGACTGAGCTTTTCTGAAACAACCAAACCTATTGGAGCAATAGCAGAATTATTAAACTATGCAGTGGGGTTGAGGCCACAGCCATTACAGTTGCCCCATGGAGATTCAATTTTACTATTCACTTTCCTATTTAGGTCTAATGTTAGAATTGCATATTCAATATAGCTTGCTGTAGCCTTTTTCTTTTCTGCCGAATTATTCTGAACTTTATAGTAATGGAATGGCTGTTTTCTTATAATGTGTCATGGACATGGTCTACAGTAGTACAGTGGTGCCCAACCACTTTTCGTCTGAGGGCTGCACTAGACTTGGTATAAATTTTGCGGGCCAGAACCAGGTAGCTCTGCAAGAAAGAAATGCAAACACTGTGAGGGGCATGTGTGAGCATCACTACTGTGAAGAGGGCACATATCTGGCCATTATTACTGTGAGGGGCACATGTGAGCAATTCTACTGTGAAGAGGGCACATATCTGGCCATTATTACTGTGAGGGGGTATATGATGTATACATGTGTATGATGTATGTAATGCAGTATGTGATGTATGTAGTGCACTATGTGATGTATACATGTGTATGATGTAGGTAGTGCAGTATGTGATTATCACACACTGCACTACATACATTACACACATCAATACAGTACACCCTGCGCTGTCACCATCTTCTGCAGGTCCATCTTGATGTCTAGGCTGTAGGCATCAAGATGTTGATTGCGCAGTGCGCCTGGCACAATTTTCTTCAGCCACCCCCCGAGCGCCGGCCCCTTCCAGCTTCCGCCGGCTTCCCCTACTGCAGGGCGCTGTATCGCTCCGGTGCCCGCCCAATCTAACCAATAGCAAAGCTCCTTGCTATCAAGAGCTTTGCGATTGGTTATTGCAGGCACAGGCAATTTCACTGCGCTGACAGTGCCATTCACAGCGCACACTGTGCTGATAAAAAGCAGGGAAAAGTCTAAGGCCTCCGGTCACTGCGTGGGCTGCATGACACAGCTTCGCGGGTCGCATTTGGCCCACGGGCCGTAGGTTGGGCATCACTGGTCTAGTACAATTCCTTCAATGTGGTAGCAAGCGCCAAGTCCGAATTAAAAGTTAAAACAAAATCTGGTATAATTTATTATGTAAATCAGTTTCCTAATTAGTTTTCTTTGTTTTAAAATTCCACATTACGGTTTCTGTTAGATAGGCAGGACCTTGCCTTGTGATCCCTTATCAGCAGAGAACTGACACAACTGCAAACATATTTAGTACAAAACATAATGGACAAACTACAGGAACTCACAAACTCTGAATGCTGGATGACTATAAGTGTTGGACATTATATTCATATTGTCTTGATATGTCATATATATGCCCATCCATTTAAAATATAATTTTCAGAAATGCATGGTCAAACATTTTATTCCTTGAAGTACGGTAGATTGTTAAAATATTGTAGTTAATGCTGTAATGAATCAATAAGCTTCCTTCACTTGTCTTCCTGTGTTCTTGTCTAGCACGCTCCCATGGCTCTTTTTCTGTGCCTGAAGCAGAAAGCATATCAATGATTAATAGCTTTGAATTTTTTTCTAATATATTTCTTAAGGTGGTAACGAAAAGAGGCTTATTATTTTGACCCAGCATGCTGAGCTTTGTATAAGCTCTTATGGCTAAATACAATTTTCAAGAGTAAGTAAGCTATTTTATTGTTCTGTGAGGACTGATATGCTGATCAGTTTGGACAAACACAACAGCAATCTGTTGAATTACTGCATCAATTATTTTAATTCTGTTTGGTTTACATTGTGGAATACAAACGGGATACATGTACAAACAGAACACAACTACATCATGGGGATAAAATTGGCTAAAATTTTCCTTGAACTTCAGTTTACAAAATAACAAATTCAAATATTTTTAGATAGTTTAGATTTTTTTTCTGCATAATATTGGTGTGTAATTTAAAAACCCCTAATTCAAGCAGTTTTTTTTTTCATACCTGAAAAGTAAACACACTAACTAAAAAAAACTTTGCATTTATTTCCCAGTTTCTCTTGAAAATCTTGTTTAAAATTTACCATAGATAGAAGGAGATGAAAATTTAGTTTTTTTGGGGGGAATAGGAAGAAAAACTTTGAGCACATTGGATAACTTTAGAAAAGATGTTTAATGTTGCATTTTTAATCATGTCTATAAGGGTGCATTCACATGACCAAATGTATTTTGTGGTCCACAAATCACGGATCCACAAAAAATATGGATGACGTATAGAGATGAACGAATCGAAGCTGATGAAGTAGAATTCGTTTAGAATTTCAGGAAAAATTCGGTTTGCAACGAATGCAAATTTCCTCACACTTCGTGGTAACCAATCGTAATTTTTCCCAACATGGCGGCTAAAATGGCGGCTACTTGTTTGAGGACATGGGGCAAGGAACTCTAGGAAGGCGGGATGACCCATAATTCCATGCATGCAGGCAATCAGCAGCCAGCCCAGTTATGTCACAGCCCTATAAATACGTCGGCCATCTTAGATTCTGCTATTCACAATCGTACTTTTTTCAGGGACAGACGTGTATGCAAGCACTAGGGAGAGTGAAAGAAAAACTGATTGTTAAAAAAAAAAGGAAAGAAGCGATTTACTAGTGCAGGGAAAGGATAGTGAGAGGAATAATTTCACAGGCAGGGAGAGATGTGTGCAGATGCTAGGGAGAGTCATAGGAAAATCCTAGAGGAAAATCCTTGAGAGTCATAGGAAAGTCATAGGAAAATCCTTATTGTGAGAAAAAGTGATTTACAAGTGAAGAGAAAGGATAGTGAGAGGAATCATTTCACATGCAGGGAGAGACATGTGCTAGAGAGAGTCATAGGAAAATTCTCATTGTGAAAAAAAAGCTATTTACAAGTGCAGGGAAACATTACTTGGGGAACCAGATAGTCATAGGAAAATCCTTGAGAGTCATAGGAAAATCCCTATTGTGAAAAAAAGTGATTTACAAGTTATGGGAAAGGATAGTGAGAGGAATAATTTCAAAGGCAGGGAGAGATGTGTGCTAGAGAGAGCCATAGGAAAATTCTCATTGTGAAAAGAGTATAGGGAGATATTTCAGTAATACACGAAAAATATAAACGCACTGCACGTTTGCAGTCATTTCTGGTGAAAGCATATAGGGTCGTATTTCAGTACTACAAGAAAAATATATACGCACTTCACTCTTTAATTATTTTCTGGTTAAAGCGTATACTGGCCTTTTTCTGTCCAACAAGAAATATATATTCTTGGGTCACTTGTGCAGTTATTTCTGGTGAAAGGGTATAGGGGCCTATTACAGTAAAAAAAGAAAAATATATATATGCACTGCAGTGTTGCAGTAATTTCTCTTGAAAGTGTATCGGGGTGTATTTTAGTCAAAAGAGAAAAATATATATGCACTGCACTGTTGCAGTTATTTCTGGTGAAAGCATATAGGCTCATATTTTTGTACAACAAGAAAACTATATTCTCAGTGGATTTCCGCAGTTAATTGTGGTGAAAGCGTTTAGTGGCCGATTTCAGTCCAAAAAAATATATATATTTGTCGCTTTTAGTGGTGTTTTAATATCCGTTTAATTTGTTTAGTTCAGCTACAAGTATGTCAGGCAGAGAAGTGCCAGGCCACTGAATGTCTCTGGCGCAAGAAGAGGTCACAGCAGAAGCAGGGGTCGTGGCAGCAGTAGTCGCAGCAAGAGGACTAAGCTCCCGGTGTCATCTACCGGTCGTGTCTTGACCAGGAACCCAGTGGTTTTTGATTGGTCATCCACATCATCCCAAGTGACATCAGACACACCCAGCCAACAGTCGGTGGGTTTGTCAGACACAACCCTTAGTTGGCATCACCTGTCCTCAACCTGCCTCTGACATTTTCTGTTCCCTCTCCGCGAGAAGTACTACATGCAGTGGGCTCAGTTGACCTTTTCAGTGAGGAAGAGCTACTAGAGGACAGTCAGCAGCTACTGCCCAGCCAAGATGTGGAGGAGACATCCGCTGCTTCCTCCGCTAGGCAAGTAGTGGTAAGGAGAGTGGCACGAGAGCATGTGTTGGGAGTGGTCAGCCTCCTGACACAGAGGCCATTGAAGAGGACATCAGTGATGTGCAGACACTACTCGATGATGATGTAGCCAATCGCAATTGGGAGCTGGGTGATGAAGAGGGTGGCAGTTTGCCCGTCTGGCAGCGAAAGAGCTAGCAAGTCGCTAGCATGGCCAGGAGTCAGCAGGGTGGCAGCAGTGAGAGTTAGGGAGCCAAACGGGCACAGGGTAGACCACCCGCTTTGCAGAAGCCTACCTGCCCGGAAAGGGGTGGGGCATGGGTTCACGGAAGCAGTGCTGCTAGCAGTCAGCCAGTGAGTAGTGTTGGGGGGAAAATCAGGTACTCAGGGGTGTGGCAGTTTTTTGTGAAGCAGCCGGAGGAGGTCAACATGGCCATATGCAAAATATGTGGGCAGAATGTGAAACGTGGCCAGGGTGCCAATGTTGGCACCACGGCCCTGCATCAATATATACAGTGTCACCATCAAGTGGCCTGGGAGAACTATGGCTCTGATGTGGTGGTCCAGCCTTCCCCAGCTACCGCTACATCACCCAGTGGCACACACCCAGTTTCAGACAGTCAAGGCTCAATCGCCTCAGCCGAAGGGAGCTGTCTGTCAATCCCATCTTCTGCTGGTCCAGATGCTCCTGCTCCTACTTTTTGTCAGTCATTCTGTCAGCAATCGCTGACCGAAGCGATTGCCAAGAGACAAAAGTATGTGTGCACGCATCCAACGGCGCAGAAGCTAAACGTGCTCCTGTCCAAGTTGCTGGTGCTTCAGTCCCTCCCTTTCCATATGGTGGACTTTGCACTAGGGTTGAGCGGACACCTGGATGTTCGGGTTCGCGAGTTCAAGTCAACTTCGCAAAAAGGTTCGAGTTCGAGACCCGAACTTGACCCCGAACCTGAACCCCATTGAAGTCAACGGGGACCCGAACTTTTGGGCACTAAAATGCCTCTAAAAATGTCATGGAAAGGGCTAGAGGGCTGCAAAAGACAGCAAAATGTGCTTAGGAGTATGGCATGTGCTCTGTAAACAAATGTGGATAGGGAAATAATTTAAAATAAAATAAATTTAAATTAAAAATAACAATCTTGAACTAGGAGGAGGATGTGGAGTAGGAGGTCGAGGAGGCGGTGACCGTGACGGTGTAGGTGGAAGCGGGGGTGGAGGTGGAGGAGATAGCCAACACTGCTTTTTTATTTTTTTATTGGGGTAGCCCCCAAAATATTGGGACATTAAAAAAAAATAAAACAAAGAGTAAGTGCACTTGAGTACAAGAATGGATGGATAGATGTCTATTCTGCACAAGGTACAGACAAGTCTTGTGGGATCCATGCCTGGTTGATTTTAATAAACTTGAGCTTGTCTACGTTGGCTGTGGACAGGTGGCTGCGCTTGTCTGTGATAATGCCCCCTGCCATGCTAAATACAAGTTCAGACAATACACTGGCTGCAGGGCAGGCCACCACCTCCAAGGCATAAAGGGCAAGCTCAGGCCATGTGCTCAATTTGGAGACCCAGAAGTTAAATGGGGCAGACCCACCCGTCAGTACGTGTAGGCATGTGCACACATACTGCTCCACCATGTTGCTGAAATGCTGCCTCTTCTAAGACGTTCCATATCAGCTGGTGGTGCTGGTTGTAGTGGCGTGCTGAGAAAGCTTTAACACATTTCGCCCATGCTAACCCTGCCTTATGAGGTACTGGGCGGGCCCCAGCTGTGTTGGTGACCTCTTCCTCCTCCTCTGCCTTGTGCTTGCACTGAGCCCCTACTGTCAGGTGGGAATGCCTTCAGCAGCGCGTCTACCAGCGTGCGTTTGTAGTCACGCATCTTTCGATCAGTAACAGATGTTTTTACTAAATTTAGTTCCGTGTCAGCAAAGCAGAGCAGGGGTTTTTGACCGGCAAAACTGGGTTCATGTCACCCACCAATGGAACAGACGATTTTTTGAAAGTTAGGTCCCTGTGTCCCAGGCAGAGCAGGGGTTTATTCACGGCAAAACGAGGTTCATGTCACGCACCAATGAAACAGACGATTATTAGAAATATAGGCCCTGGCACCAAGGCAGAGCAGGGGTTTATTCACGGTAAAACTGGGTTCACATCACCCACCAATGGAACAGACGATTTTTAGAAATGTAGGCCCCTGGCACCCGAGCAGAGGTTTATTTACGGCAAAACTGGGTTCATGTCACCCACCAATGGAACAAACGATTATTAGAAATTTAGGCCCCTGGCACCCAGGCAGAGAAGGGGTTTGTACCCGGCAAAAATAGCAACATGTCACCCAAAAATTTAAAAGAAGACTTTTCGAAATGTAGGTCCCTGTCACCTATGCAGTGCAGGGTTACTTGACAGAAAAAAATTGGAATATGTCAACCCCTGAACTCCCAGACGGATTAACTATATTATTGTCCCTGGCTCATATGCAGTGCAGGCCGCAAAGGCAATTCCTTTTTTGGAGTGTAGGACCTCATCGTTCTCCACATCATCTTCCACCCAGTCTTCACCCCTGCCCTCTTTGTCGGTCTGCACACCGCGGAAAGCCGCAACAGTTTGCACCTGTGTTTCGTCATCATCGGAGACGTGCTGCTGTGGTCTTCCCATGTCCTCATAAACTTAATTATAAGTGGTTGGGTATTAGTGCACTCAAACTCTTCCACTTCTTGGGCAGGGCTATGTGGATGGTCCTGGGAAACTCTGCCAGCAGAGTCATCAAAGCATAAGAGACTGCTGCATGACTTGGTGCTCAGACTGCTTGGCTGATTTGCAAACGGGTGAGGTGCAAGATAGATGCCCATGGGCTGCAGGTGCCAACTCTGCACTTTCAGCAAGGGACGGGGTGGGAGACAACGTGAAGGAACTGAAGGCACTGTCAGCCACCCAATCTACTAGCGTCTGTATTTGTTCTGGCCTCACCATTCGAAGAGCAGCATTCGGGCCTACCAAATAACGCTGAAGGTTCTGTCGCCTACTCGCACCTGAGGAAGGTGTTTCACTTGGGCGGGTAGCTGCCACAGAATGACAGACATTTTTTATAGGTAAAATTGTTAGGAAACATTCTTTCCTGGATATTCAATTGTATAGACAGTGCAAATCTTGCCAAAAATTACAAGGAAGAAGCACTCCGATACTGCCTGTACATCACATAAAGGAGGGCCTCATTCACATGGTGATACAATTGTTCAGGTACACTGCTGCACTCATAAAGCCTATGCACCAAATGAAAGGGTTGCCAAAGATTATATTACACATAAAGGAGGGCATCATACACACCCTTGAAAAATGATCATTGATGGCCTACTGGTGGCCCTCAAAAACATTTGGAGCAAGGCCGTGCTGGTTACCCTCTAAAACATTATAGTTGAGGGCCTGAAGGTCAGCGGACCCAATAAAAAATTGTAGTGAGGGCCTGAAGGTGAGCAAACCCCATAAAACAATGCAGCGATGGCCTACAGGTGAGCACACCGTATAAAAAATTAGAAGTGAAAGCCTGAAGGTGAGTGAACCCCATAAAACATTGCAGTGATGGCCTACAGGTGAGCTGACCATATAAAACATTAGAGGAGAGGGCCTGAAGCCGAGCGAACCCCATAAAACATTGCAGGGATGGCTTACAGGTGAGCAGACCGTATAAAGCATTGGAGGTTACGGCCTGAAACCTAACAAACCCCATAAAACATTGCAGGCATGGCCTACAGGTGAGCAGACCATATAAAACATTAGAGGTGAAAGCCTGAAGGTGAGCGAACCCCAAAAAACATTGCAGTGATGGCCTACAGGTGACCTGACCATATAAAACATTAGAGGTTAGGGCCTGAAGCCTAGCGAACCCCATAAAGCATTGCAGGGATGGCCTATAGGTGAGCAGGCCATATATAGCATTGGAGGTGAGGGCCTGAAGCCGAGCGAACCCCATAAAACATTGCAGTGATTGCCTACAGGTGAGCAGACCATATAAAGCATTGGAGGTGAGGGACTGAAGCCTAGAGAACCCCATAAAACATTGCAGTAATGGCCTACAGGTGAGCAGACTGTATAAAGCATTGGAGGTGAGGGACTGAAGGTGAGTGAACCCCATAAAACATTGCAGTGATGGCCTACAGGCGAGCAGCCCGTATAAAGAATTGGAGGTGAGGGACTGAAGCCTAGCGAACCCCATAAAACATTCCAGTAATGGTCTACAGGTGAGCAGACTGTATAAAGCATTAGAGGTAAGGGACTAAAGGTGAGTGGACCCCATGAAACATTGCAGTGATGGCCTACACCTGAGCAGACCTTATAAAACATTGGAGTTGAGGCCCTAAAGCCTAGCGAACCCCATAAAACATTGCAGTGATGCCCTACAGGTGAGCAGACCTTATAAAGCATTGGAGCTGAGGGCCTAAAGCCTAGCAAACCCCATAAAACATTGCAGTGATGCCCTACAGGTGAGCAGAAAGTATAAAGCTTTGGAGGTGAGGGCCTGAAGCCGAGTGAACCCTACAAAACATCGTAGTGAGGGCATATATATTCTGTATGGAAGAGGAGGCAGATGAGAAAACAAGATTCAAACACATACCCTTTTTTTTGCGGTGAAAAGTGTGCATCTGAATCTTGTGGATTGAGTACATTATAAAGCATACATTTAAATTGCGTTTTTGTTCGCCCTTAGCTCAGCTTTCCTCTGGTGGAGTGGAGAAGTCAGGGGCTATCCAATATTTGTTCATATTTATCTGAGTCAACCTGTCAGGTTTGTCAGTGGACAAGCGGATACACTTATCTGTTGTAATGCCACCAGCAGCACTAAATAAACGTTTAGACAATACCCTGGCGGAAGGGCAGGCCAGCACCTCCATGGCGTAGAGCGCAAGTACGTGCCATGTGTCCACCTTGGACACCTAGTAGTTATAAGGCACTGAGGGATCATTTAGGATGCTGACATGGTCTGTAATGTATTCCTTCACCATCTTCTACAACTTTTCCCTTCTTGTAGCACGAGGCAGCCATTCAGGGTGAGGTTGCTGGGGGGTGTCATGAAAGTGTCCCATGCCTTGGAAAGTGTTACCATGCCTCTGTTGGAACTACTGTGAGTTCCCCTTGTCTCCCTTCCTCGGTTGCCTAAGGAAATACAGACTCTGGCGGACGCATTGTCAGATGGAAAATTTTGGAGCAATCTGTCAACACAGGAATGAGACATGAGAAGTTCTCTTTGTAGCGGGGGTCGAGAAGGGTGACCACCCAGTAATCTATGTTACCTAAAATGCGTATAACGTGACGGTTGCGGGAAAGGCAGCTTAACATGAAGTCAGCCATGTGTGCCAGAGTACCAACGGGCAAGATGTCGATGTCAACTTCAGGATGACTCTCCATACCCTCATCCTCCTCTTCTGCCCATCCACGCTCAACAGATGGAATTAAAGTTCCATGGGTACTAGCCTCTGTAGGAGAGGCAAGAGTCCCCAGCTCCAACTCCTCTTCATGGCCCAATTCGCGCTGAGAAGAAGAACTGAGGTAGATCTGGCTATCACCCTGTGTCATCTCCTCAACCATTACCTCGTCTGCCACATTCAAAGCATCCTCCTTAATTGTGAGCAGTGATCATTTGAGTAGACACAGCAGTGGGATGGTTACACTGATAATAGTGTTATCGCCACTAACCACCTGTGTGGATTCATCAAAGTTTTTTAAAACCTCACATAGGTCTGACATCAGTGCCCACTCCTCGATTGTGAATAGTGTCAGTTGACTGGAAAGGCGACGACCATGTTGCATCTTGTATTCCACATCTGCCCTCATCCGCTCACAAATCCTGGCCAACATGTAGAACGTAGAGTTCCACCGCGTGCTCACGTCGCACAACAGTCTGTGAGCTGGAAGCCGCAAGCGCTGCTGCAGCATTGACAGACTGGCTGAAGCTGTGGACAACTTGCGGAAATGAGCATACAAGCGGTGAACCTTCGCTAGTAGCTCCTACAATTTGGGGTAGGTTTTGATAAACCGCTGAACCACTAAGTTTAAGACATGGGCTAGGCATGGAATGTCTGTAGGTTGCCGAGCTTCAAAGCCGCCACCAAATTGCGGCCACTGTCAGACACAACCATGCCTGTTTCTAGGCTGAGTGACGAGAGACACAGCTCGGTATGGTCCCTTATACCCTGCCACAGCTCTGTGACGATGTGCTATTTGTCCCCTAAACAGATCAGCTTTAGCACGGCCTGTTGACTCTTACCCACAGCAGTGCTACACTGCTTCCAGATAGCGACTAATGGCTGACTGCTGTTGGAGGTGGAAGTGGAGGAGGAGGCGGTGGAGGAGAAGTGGGGGTTGGAGCCAGTAACATAGCTGCTGGCGGAAACCCTGATGGATGTAGGGCCCACAATCCTGGACATAGGTAGCACCTGTGCCATCCCAGGGTACGACTCACTCCTGGCCTCTACAACATTCACCCAGTGTGCGGTCAGGGAAATGGAGCGTCTCTGGCCACCAGCACTTGGCCATGTGTCCGTGGTGAGGTGGACCTTCCCAGTAAGTGCGTTGGCCAGGGCACGGGTAATGTTCTGGGACACATGCTGGTGTAAGGCGGGCACGGCACACAGGGCAAAATAGTGGCGGCTGGGGACTCCGAAGGACGGCTGCCGACATCAGGCTGTGGAAGGCCTCAGTGTCCACAAGCCTAAATGGCAACATTTCAAGGGACAGTAATTTTGAAAGTTGCGCATTTAGTGCTATGGCCTGTGGGTGGGTATTTGCGTTTGCATTCAAATGCCTGTGTTATCGACATTTGGATAGGGAAGTGGATGTTGTTGCTGACGGTTCATGCAATGGTCCAGGTGCAGGGCGAGGGGCATTCGGGCCTGCGCCTTCGACAGGGGATTGGCTAGCAGTGCGTAACACAGGTGAAGTGGAGGCAGTGGTCGGACCCGCAGATGCAGAGTGAGGACCCGGGCGTTCGGCCCACTTATTAGGGTGCTTGGCTGCCATGTGACGGATCATGCTGGGGGTGGTGAGGTTGCTTGTGTTCACGCCCCGGCCCATTTTGGTACGGCACAGGTTGCAAACTACCACTCTTTTGTCGTCTTCGCTTTCCTCAAAAAAGCTTCATACTGCGGAACACCTACTCCTTGGCAAGGTAGATTTACGCATGGGGGTGCTCGGTGTAACGGTTGCGGGCCTGTTTGGTGTGGGCCGGCGTCTCCCTTTTGAAACCCCACTGCCTCTTCCAGACTGTTGCGGTGCTACGGATCCCTCCCCCTCTGTACTGCTGTCCTCGCTAGGCTTTTCACCTAACCATGTTGGGTCAGTGACCTCATCCTCCACCACCTCCTCTTCCACCTCCTCACTCTGCTCATCCTCCTGACTTGACCTAACCACCACCTCAGTTATTGGCAACTGTGTCTCATCATCATCGACCATGAGACTGTGAAGGCTCAAGAGGTTGGGAATAAGGTCACATTATCCCAGGTACTTCTTTAAGCGTGCTTGGTGAGAAAACCAAACCAAGTACTGGCGATGAAAAGAGGTCATGTGAATATCCGAGTGTGGGATCACTTGTTTGGCCTGACGCGACATGGTGGAAGGAAGAAGGATGAGAGGGAGGATTTGGTTGACCAGACTCTTGGCTACAGAGACTGGACTTCGCGGAAGAGAGGTTGGTGCTTAACCGACTCGAAGCATTATCTTCTGCAATCCAACCGACCACCTGTTCGCACTGGTCCTACTTGGACAGTGTTGTCCTGCGCCGCACAGTTAAGTTGGAAATGAAGCTGGGTTAGGTGGATTTTTTGTTTTTTTCTGGTGCACTGGCAGCAGGCACACTTTCATTACGCCCAGGGCTACGGCCCCTGCTTGCACCATCAGCATCATGCCCAGGGCCACGGCCTCTGCTTGCACCATTAGCATCACGCCCAGGGCCACGGCCTCTGCTTGCACCATCAGCATCACGCCCACTTCCCCCTCCCTTTGTGCTCGCCTTCTTCATATTAATGGTTTTGTCTGTAGATGTGGCGCAGATTGTTTTACTGTCTGCTAAAGACACAGTTTTCTGATGCAGGACAGTACTGGATACTGAAAAATACAGATTTTCGGCACTACACTAGCGTAGAGATAATGTAATTTTTACAATACAGACTGTATTGGCTTGCTGTAATGTACTGGAGACAGAGAAATGCCAATTTTCAGCCCTACAGTAGGCCACAGCTAATGACATTTTTACAGTACACACTGTATTGGATTGCTGTTATGTACTAGAGACAGAGAAATACTAATTTTCCCCACTACAGTAGGCCACAGATAATGACATTTTTACAGTACACACTATATTGGCTTTCTGTAATGTACTGGATACAGAGAAATACAAATTCCAGGCACTACAGTAGGCCACAGATTATGACATTTTTACAGTACACACTATATTGGCTTTCTGTAATGTACTGGATACAGAGAAATACAAATTTTCGGCACTACAGTAGGCCACAGATAATGTAATTTTTACAATACACACTGTATTGGCTTACTGTAATGTACTGAATGCAGAGAAATACTGATTTTTGGCACTTCATTAGCCCAGAAATAATGTAACTTTTACAATATAAACCGTATTGCCTCCAGTAAGGTAATGGATACAGAAAAATACAGATTTTCCCAGAGATAATGTAATTTTGACAATACACACTGTATTCGGATGTAGTTCTATATTGGATGCAAATTTGTCCCAATTAAAATGTATTCTCTGCGGGAATACTGTATATACGGTTGCGGCCTAAATGCACACACAGATGTGCCCAAAACTAGTTAACTATGGTCAAAATATAAATCGCTCTCTGCCTGAGTAATTAATATAACGATTGTGGATTGAAAGCACACACAGATGTGGCACAAGTTAGGTTAATTTCCCCAGAACAAATAATTTCTCTGATGGTGCAGTGTATGTCTCAGTAGCAGGAACACTGTTGTGAATAAGCCCCTTTTTATAATGTCTGCCCAACACACTGCTTTCTGATGGTGCAGTGTATATCTCAGTACCAAGGAACACTGTAGTGAAAAAGCCCCTTTTTATAATGTCTGCCCAACACTCTGCTTTATGTCTTTTAGAAGTTAAAAAAGGGGGGCGTGGCTTGGCTGCCAAGTGTAATGGACGCCTGAACGTGCAGCTCCTGCACACCAGCGACTAGTGTACAGCATTGCAACTGCCCAGCAGCCTCTTTTGGTGATCCAGTCGACTACCTATCCTTTTGCTGCGATGGGGAAATCAAAGAGGTTACTCCCGAGAGTAAGTACTTTGACAGAGGAGGATCCCAAGATGGCGCCCGGTCGCATGGGAGCGAGACTCCATCCGCCGCTTCCCCGCTCCTCCCTATGTCTCCAGCTACTACTCCTGACCCGCAACCCTCGCCTCCTCTTCAGAACCCCGCAGGATCTCCCCACTCACCGCATCCCTCCTTCCCTGCCACACCGGAGGACTTCAGAGTTGTTCCCTCTGATCAGTGCGCAGTGCGGGGAAGCGCAGTGTCCGCCGTCCATTCACCTTCCTCCAGCCCTGTGAAGAGAAAGCCAAGGACCGACTTCACAACAGCAGTTCAGGTCAGTGTGGAGCCTTCTCAACCTGCCGCTGATTTCTTCACTAACTACCCTGCTTCGGACAAATTGGTGTCTGAAGACTCCTTGAAGCAGATGCTGCTGGCACCTAGGACCTCAATGCAAAGTGACCTGGCGGCCATGATTGCTCCTTTATCCTCTACAGTGCATGAAGTGACCTGTAAGATCCAGCATGTCGAATCTAAAATGGCGTCGTTCACGTCTTCACAAAACGAGGTTATAGATGCGCATAACTCCCTTGCGGATGAGCTGGAAAGCGTTAAATTGAAACTTGCCGATATGGAGGACAGATCGCGGCGGAATAATATTAAATTCCGCAGCATCCCAGAAACTGTTCTCAACTCTGAACTATCCTCATATATTCAAAAATTGTTTCTGTCCCTGCTGTCTGAGCTCACTCCGCAGGAGCTTATTATTGACCGAGCCCACAGGGTGCCCAAGCCCAAGTACCTAGATGCAGAAGTCCCAAGGGACACTCTGGCAAGGGTTAATTTTTATCCTACTAAAGAGGCGGTGCTTCCAATTACTCTCTCCCTGCGGAAACACGGTATACCCTATAAATGGGGTTACCCTATGAAGTTGCTTGTTTCCAAGGACAACCGCACATATCCCATACGGTCCCTTGAGGATGGGAAATCTTTGCTTCACTCGTGGCGTATCTCTGTCACAGCTATTGAGACTCGCCCACTTCATCCCCGGGACCCTCATGCGGAGACATGAAGAGGCTTGCAGGTCTATATACATCTTGGTTGATCTCCTTCTTACGTGGCTGGTATTAGGTTGCGACCTTCGTGGGCAAGCCGAGAAGACTCCCTGGATTATGACCCTCGTCTGATTCAACATATGGGAACTTCTCCAGTTATCTGTTGACTGTTCCATTGTTCTGGCCGTGCTCCGCGGCTGAAGGTTAATGACAAGGCTGAGTTGCACTATTCCGTTTTCTATATAATTGTGCAGTTCTAGTTCAGCTATACGTTCCTTTTGTTTACTCTGCTCCTATACCTGGTTACATGCTGGATCATGTGCCCCAACGGGCAGATGGGGCTCTAGCTCTATCTTGCCTTCTTTATCTTTTTCTTTGTCCACGTCCGTTACACTATTTTGTTGTTTTTTATGATAACATCAGTATATCCTTTTTTTTTTAAGTGATCCATGAGTACCACAGCAGTCTTTGTCAGCGGCTCTCTCCAAAGATATGGGATTGACAATACTGTCCCTCAACTCCAAGGGGCTGAACTGCCCTCAAAAGAGGTCATACCTCTGGAAGGAGGCGATGTCGGGCAAAGCTGACATTCTTTGTATCCAAGAGACTCACTTGAAGTCTGATGCCCATCGGATCAGTCATCACTTATTTCCTGTGGTTATTCACTCTCATTTTGATAAGAAAAAAAGAGGAGTTTTTATTGCAATTAAAAATACTGTCTCATTTTCTCTGAACACCCAGGTTATTGACCCCCGTGGCAGGTACGTGATCTTGGTATGCACAGTGAACAATATCCAGTACACCATTGTGAATGTCTATGCCCCAACTATCCGCTAGGTATCCTTTCTGCGTAAGGTGATGCGGAGGATTCGCCCTGTTCAACAAGGTAAACTGATCATCTGTGGAGACTTTAACACTATTTTAGACCCAACACTTGATTCCACTAACCCAAACAGACGCTATGCTCCTAGCCTTTCCCTACTCTTGCACTCCGAGGGTTTGTTTGATGTATGGCATGCCCAGCACGGTCAGGAGAAAGATTTCACTTTTTTCTCTCCTATACATCTCTCCTACTCTAGGATTTACATGTTTTTAGTAGACCAGATTACCCTTTTTCATTCCCGCACCTCTTCTATTGGCCTGATTAAATGGTCGGACCATGCCCCTATTGTGCTCCAACTTGATGACCAGTACCAGCACACCACCCCTCCGGTTTGGAGGAATAATACTTTTTTGTTCTCCCACCCTAAGCACAAGTTAACCATCGAGAAGGCGTTACAAGAATATTTTCAGCTTAATAAAGATTCTGTCTCTGACCCTTTAGTGGTTTGGCAAGCACATAAAGCCTTCATTAGGGGGATTTTGATCAAGCTGGGTCACGTAGAAAAGAAAAACCGCGAAAGGGAACTGTTAGCTACAATTGATAAAATAAAATAATTAGAATTTAGCACCAAACGGAATCCGAACAGACTCACTTGGGATAACCTTAGAGCTGCTAGGGACAAATGCATGTACCTCCTTGACAAGGACTACCACAAAAAACTCCTATATTCTAAAGCTAGGTATTATGCCCAGGGCAATAAAGCGGGGAAGTTACTAGCATCCAAGCTTAAACAGCAACATGTCAAATCCAGAATACCGTATATCCTCCACCCTACTACTAAAGTCAAATTGATGGACCCAAGGGAGATAGCGGAGTAGTTTCGCCTCTACTATGAGGCGTTATACAATCCAAAAGATCACATTTCACTGCCACTGGATTATAACACACTGGTCCAAAATTTTCTGCAGAAGGCTGATCTACCCCGACTGTCCGCATCTCAATTGGATCTATTGAACGCTCCCATTCAAGATTCTGAACTGCAAAAAATAGTCAACTCTCTCCCGTTGGGCAAGTCCCCCAGTCCCGATGGACTTTCCAACAAGTATTATAAACATAATTATGCGGTTCTTGCCCCATTTTTGTTAAATATTTATCAACAGACAATGTCTGGTACCCCGTTTCCTTCGAACATGTTGATGGCCCTAATTGTGACATTGCCCAAACCGGGGAAATCCCCTGATTCCCCCAAAATTTTCGCCCTATTTCCCTTTTAAATTCGGACATTAAACTCTTTGCTAAACTTCTTGCATCTAGGTTATCCCCTATCCTATCTATTTTGATCAAGGATGATCAGGCGGGATTTATTAAACAACGACAGGCCTCAGATTGTGCTGAAGCAAACCCCTTCTTAAAAAAATAAATAAAATGTACTGCACTGATCTCAAACACACACTCTAGTCCTTAAAAGGACTGTTAGGTCTTTCAATAAGGTTTTTTGAGTGAAATCAGTAAGTTTAGAGCAAAACGCTATCTGTCAATGCCTACTGTCTGCTCTCCCTGACGCTTAATGAGCCAAGCGCCAGACCTCAGCTCCTATATGAAATGGTATCACGTGTTCAGGCCAGCCAATCAGCATAAGGCTTACAGCTGACATTGCTATGGCCTTAAACTGAGGGGAATTACTTACCTGGACATTCATTGGCTGCTTTGAAGGAGCCAAACGAGCGGGTAGGAGACTCGAGCAATGTGACGATTACAAGTGGTGCTCGGCCGAGAAAAGCCAAAGGCCGAGCATAGCGATGCTCGAGCTGAACCAGTACTCGGCCCAGCATGCTCGCTCATCACTAAAAACCATTGTTTTTTGCAACCAACTATAAAAATGCAGTATTTTACTGGTTAATTAGAATATCTGAAATGCAGACTAGTCTGCAATTGTGCAATCTACCACAAAGCCTGTGTTTTTTGCAACCAACTATAAAACTGCAGTATTTCACTGGTTAAATGGAATATCTGAAATGCAGCATAGAACATTAGTGTGCTATGTGGCACAATAACAGTTTTTTTTTGCAGCCAACTATACAAATGCAGTATTTCAATGGTTAATTGGAATATCTGAAATGCAGACTAGGCCGCAAATGAGCAATCTACTATAAAACCTGTGTTTTTTGCAACCAACTATAAAAATGCAGTATTTCACTGGGTAATTCAAATATCTGAAATGCAGACTAGGCTGCAAATGTGCAATCTACCACAAAACCAGTGTTTTTTTGCAACCAACTATACAAATGCAGTATTTCACTGGTTAAATGGAATATCTGAAATGCAGCGTAGAACACTAATGTGCTATGTGTCACAAAACCAGTGTTTTTCCCGCCAACTATAAAAATTCAGTATTTCACTGGTTAATCGGAATATCTGAAATGAGGCGTAGAACACTAATGTGCTATGTAGCACTATAACAGTGTTTTTTGTAGCCAACTAAAAAAATGCAGTATTTCATTGGTTAATTGGAATATCTGAAAGGCAGCTTAGAACACTAATGTGCTATGTGGCACTATAACAGTGTTTTTTGCAACCAACTATTAAAATGCAGTGTTTCACTGGTTAATTGGTTTAAATTATATTTATTTTAAGTTTTTTGTGCATAATTATTAGCAATACAAAAAAACTTTCCAAATAGAGAAAACATAGTCAAGTATAACAAAGAAAAGTATCAATTGAATATGCAGAAGAGTACAATTTGTAGTACAATGAAGCATCATAAGAGGTTGCATAAAGTCAAACATAAAACATGCCCAAAGGTTAGTGGACGTCAATGTCCAATTCGCATTGAAGGGGGATTTGGGGTTAATATGTGAGCGAAGGGGGGAAGAGGATGGGGAGACGTAGGATAAAATCTGTGTTCAAACTAAACGTCATAATAATCACACAATTTACGACGGAATTAAGTATTGCAGAAAAGACTTCTACAAAACGGAACCACTTTTCCCAAATAGTGTTGAATTTTTCTTCTTTAAGAAGAATAGACCATCGTCGATGTTCGAAGTTCTTTACTCTAGTAAATTCTTTGTACCATTCCAGGATAGTGGGAGGAGTAGTACGTTTCCAGTTTCTAGGAATTAATATCTTTCACTGGTTAATTGGAATATCTGAAATGCAGCGTAGAATGCAAATATGCTATCTGCAGTATTTAATTAATGTAATAGAATAATATTCATGGCCAGGTATACACTGCAGGGCGCAGGGGTACTTGACCGGCCAAAAAAGGGAATCTGTCCTCCACTGAGCTACCAGAACATAATTAATATAAAGTACCTGGCACACATGCAGCTCACATACAGTTGCAAAGGCACTGCACTTGCAAAAATGGCCGCCTAACTAACAGATGGATTAAACTTTTTTTGGAGTGTCAATGGGCTCAGGGCTGGGTACAAAAATGATAATTTTATAATAATCGCTGTAGTTTGAAGATTGTAGTACATCAAGGACACCTGAATTCTTGCCTAATCTGTCCCACACAGCAGCAGCCTTTCCCTACACTAGTTAGAGCAGAGTGACGTGCGGCGCTACGTGACTCCAGCTTATATTGAGGCTGGGTCACATACTTCATTTGGCCCATCACAGCCATGCCATTAGTAGACATGGCTGTGATGGCTTCTAAGGACAGACTAGTTAAATGCTTGTTGATTGGCTGCCCTGCAGCGTTTCAACAAGCGCCATAAAACAGCCGAACACCAAACTCGAACCCGAACATTCAGTAAAAGTTCGGGTTCAGGTCCGGGTACTAAAAATCATAAACTTTACAGTTCGGGTTCGCTCAACTCTACTTTGCACCTTTCAGAGAACTGATGGCTTGTGCCAAGCCGAGGTGAGAGTCCCAAGCCGTCATTCTGGCTTTCTCTGCGACAACTGAATATCAGAACCATGGTGACAGACAACAGGAAAAAGATGGTGTCTGCGCTGAGTCAAGGAAGGCTGAGCCATGCACCCTGCATGGCACACGTGTTCAATCTGGTTGTCAAGCGGTTCCTGAAGTCTTCCATCCATCTGCAAGACATCCTAAAAATGGCCAGGTAACTTTGTATGCACTTCAGCCACTCGTACACCGCAAAGCACACCCTCCTTGAGCTGCAGTGACAGAACGGCATCCCCCAACATAGGTTGATATGCGACGTTTCCACCCGTTGGAATTCCACCTTCCATATATTTGACCGACTATATGAACAGAGAAAGGCCATCAAAGATTTCTTAATGACGCAAGTGGATAGGAGTACACCTGCCGTTTGCTCAGCCCCTTTGAGGACGCCACGTTATTTGTCAGTCACCAAGACTATGGTATGAATGACGTCATTTCACTGCTTCATGTCCTGGAACGGATGGTGGTAACAATGGCTGGTCAAGGGACAGGAGATGTGGCGCCTCGATGTCATGGCCACATGAACATAACCATAGCAAAAGCAGGTGCACTCTGCGGCAATACTAAACCCTCACACTGATAAAATTGAGGGGTTAGTTCGACATATCCAACTAGGAGGACATGTCTTAAGCTCGGACACCATGGCAAGGTCCCTCAAGTAGCCCGAGGCCCTACCACTCAACCTACCTGAGCCGTATGGGCGATACCAGGAGCCGTTGGGCATTACAGGAGCGTAAGGCCTGACTCACAGACAGCTCACCAGTGACCTCCAGCATGACCTCCTCCACGGCCACATGAACCCTAAGGGAGCTGAACTGGAAGAGGAAGAGGAGGTGGAGGAGGACATTGGAACACAGACAATGTGTAGCCAAATGGGTGGTTTTTCTACTCAGTTGACAGGACAGGAGGAGCAGCAGCAGCCAGAGAAGCTACAGGGTGATGAGGAAGACGAGATAGAGGACCCCGACACACCGTGGCAGTATGTAGTGGAGTCCCTCGACTCACTTGCACAAATGGCCCGATGCATGCTCACATGCTTGCGTAGTCACAGCCGAATTGTCACCATTCAGCAGAGTGATGACTTTTGGCTCTCCACCATGTTGGACCCTTACTACCGGTCCAGAATGGGGACCTTTTTTACACCCACTCAGAGGGAGGACAAACTGAACTACTATAGGGACATCCTATGTAGTCAGTTGGCTGCTGCCAATCTGCACCATCGTCCATCTTCTCGCAGGTCTTACCAGCGGAGTCCTCTGCGCTGATGTTCCACTACCATGGCAGCTGTGGAGGGGTGGCCAGAGCAGTACTATTTTTATCAGCAGCAGCCTGAGTCTACAGTCGCTGATGAGTAGCTTTATTCACCTGCATAATGAAGAAACTACTCACTAGAACCAGCAGCAGCAGGTAGAACTGGAGCAGGACCTGAACCAGCAGGTTGTGGCATACTTGGACCCACATTGAAGATCTACTGGGTAGCCAATCTGGATTTGTGGCCGCAGCTACCAGAGTTTGCCCTGGAAAAGCTGTCCTGCCCGGCCAGTAGTGTGGCATCATAGTGGGTGTTTAGTGTGGCAGGGGCCATAGTTACTCGAAGAAGAACTCGCCTATGCACCCAAAATGTGGAGAGACTGACCTTTGTCGAGATGAATCAGGCGTGGATCAGCAAGGATTTCCAACCACCAATTCCTGATTCGTCAGACTAGATAATCCATGGTGCCACACCAACATGGTGCCACAAGACCGGTTTCTTCAGACTACTTGCCTCAGCTACTACTTTGATGCTGCAACCCACCTGATGCCACACATCTGATGCCAAGTGCTCCTTACTTTACCCACCTTCGGCAGCAGGTACTGATATTGCCACCCACTGCCCCACTCTGTTACCGGGTCACTTTGTGGTCTCCTGATGCAGCTGCTGCTGCCAGCTCCAAACTATGTCACCTTGTCGATCTGTGATATCCTCCTGCTGCTGCTGCTACTGCCATCTTCACACTATGTCACCTAGCCACTCTGTGGTCTTCTCATGCTGCTTCCACCTCCCAACTCGGTCATTGTGCCACTGTTTGGCCTACTCATGCTGCTGCCACCTCCAGGCTCTGTCTTTGTGCCACTCCGTGGCCTACTCATGCTGCTGCCACCTCCAGACTCTGTCATTTTGCATCTCTGTGGTATCCTCATGCTGCTGCCACCTCAAGACTGTCATTGTGCCACTCTGTTGCCTCCTCATGCTGCCGCCACCTGCAGACTCTGTCATTGTGCCACTCGGTGGCCTTCGCCTAATGCTGCTGCTGCTAATCTCTGACCTACTCATGCTGCTGCCACCTCCAGACTCTGTCATTGTGCCACTCTGTGGCCTACTCATGCTGCAGCCAACTCCACACTCTGACATTGTGCCAGTCTGTGGCCTACTCATGCTGCTGCCACCTCCACACTCTGTCATTGTGCCGCTCTGTGGCCTAATCATACTGCTGCCACCTCCAGACCCTGTCATAGGGCCACTCTGTGGTCTCCTCATACTGCTTCCACTTTACCACTATGCTATAGGTCCACTCTGTGGACTTCTCACTTCTCACCCTCCCCACTTAATGACTGGTCCACTATTTTGGCTTTCGGCCTGGCTGACATCATCATTTATTTGACACTTCTTTAGATCTGTCAGAAGGAAGGAAAAATGAGATGCACAACGGATCCTGTCTGTGTAGCAGCTTTAAGGCCTGTATGGTCCCTTCAGAAATTACTTATGATTTGCCTATAGCAATACTGATGGAATATTAATCAAAAGGAGTAAAAGGAGTGCTCTTCTTCTTGACGATAACATCTACCTGTAAGGCTGAGTTGATACTTGAGTTATTTGGTCAGTTTTGGCCCTGTGACCGCCCTAATAAGTGAAGTGTGCAGTGATTCTAAGAGCTACGCCTGTCATCTGCATGTTATATGGACTTACAGTATTATTTCACTACCAAAGTAGACTCCCTATGCGTGTTACTGCAAGGCACAGTGTTCTACACCATTATAAAGGCTCTCAGCACCCAGGAAATAGCCGTTTTTTAATGTAATGTGAATATATTCAGATCGAATAAAAATTTTCCCGAAACAGTCGGCGAATCTGCGAATCGAATTTTTGAAAAATTTGCTCATCTCTAATGATGTTCATGTGATATCCGTGTTGCATCCGTTTTTTTTTTGTGTGTGTGGATACATTAGAACAATACCTATTCTTGTCCTTCAAACAGACCATTAAAATTAATAGGTCCACATCTGATCAGATGCATCAGATGCAGTGAAAGAATATGGTCGTGTGAATGGGGCCAAAATCTTTAGTTAAAGGGGACCTTTCACATTTAAAATTCAGAAAAATCGTCAGGCATCATGTTATAGAACTTGATGAGGTCACATTCTACACTAGCACATCCAAAGTAACAGGTGCACATCACATTCATAAATCTAACATACAGACAGCAAACAGAATATGGTAGGACACCATTACACATGCAAACAATAGAACTACGGATTATTCTGGATTACAATGTTACTATACCTATTATACATGAAAAATGGAAGCTCTTTGTGCAGGTTTTTGATCGAACATGTGTTGGGTCCATCTACCAATGTCAAGGTGGCTTCTGTAGATGGGTACTTAAAAATAACAGAACTGCCTCTCCTGGATTTGATTTGAAGGGAGTCTGTCACCACAATTTGACATTATATACTGCTTACATAGCGGTGTAGCATAAATGTACATGAGTCAAATGATACCTTTGTTGTTTTGTTCTGAGGTTCACCACAGGTGAAAAATGCTGTTTTATTCATATGCAAATGATGGCTCGCAAGTGCCCAGGAGCCCTCCCCAGCCTGTTGCTTGGCCCGCCATGTAAGCCCCTTGCATCATCTAGTGTACTTGCCGAGATCCCACGGGCGCATGCACACTGTATGGAGCGATGCCACTGCCCACAATGGTCATCACAGTGTGCATGCCTAGGCCCTGCTGTGAACTGTGCACTTGTGGGATCTCGGCCAGTACACTGGATGATGCAAGGGGCTTACAGGGTGGGACAAGCAAGAGGCTAGGTAGGAGTTATCTGAGGAGAAGGCAGAGGGGCCTGGGCACTTACAGCCCAAACGCCACCCCTGGGCACTTGAAAGCCCTCATTTGCATATGAATAAAACATAATTTTTGCCTCTGGTGAACTTCAGAACAAACCATTAGAAAACATGGTGCGGTGTTTAACAAGCAGGATATGCTCAACTCATATGCAGTTGGGAATGTATATAGGGGAGCACACATTGCACTTGTAGTCCGTTGTTAGGAGCAATCAACATAAAAAAATGCATACAGTGGAAGATGCCAGCAACGGACTACAAGTACCACAATAACCATCCTACATACGATAACGATTATGTGGATGTGGAGAACAATCAAAAACATAACCATAGCAAAGGCAGGTGCACTCTGCGGCAATACTAAACCCTCACACTGATGTTAAAATTGAGAGGTTAGTTCGACACCTCCTACTAGGAGGACATGTCTTAAGCTCGGACACCACGCCAAGGTCTCTCAAATAGCCCGAGACCCTACCACTTAACCTACCTGTGCCGTATGGGCGATCCCAGGGGCCGTTGGGCATTATTTCTCCCTATATTGAGCATATGGGTAATGAGATTTTTTTTTTCCGTTCAGCCTCTGGGCTGAAAAACAAAATGTATAAGAGAATATAAGAAATAAGGTTCCTGGACAACACTTGATGCTTCGTGATTTATTAAAGCTTGGTATACAATGTGCGTTATGCCAGTTTGTAAACAAATAGTTTCAGTGACGTTTCGGCCGTAGCCTTCATCAGGAAACTGGATGAGCCGCACTGTATGTAAAGGAATGGCCACAGTGGCGTGTAGGGGGGCTCTATGGCCCTGGGCGGATAGGTCTGTCTGGATTAGGGCAGTATGCCTGTTTGTATTCCGCCATGACGGAATACAAACAGGCATACTGCCCTAATCCAGACAGACCTATCCGCCCAGGCCATAGAGCCCTACACGCCACTGTGCCATTCCTTGCTACAGTGCGGCTCATCCAGTTTCCTGATGAAGGCTACGGCCGAAACGTCACTGAAACTATTTGTTTACAAACTGGCATAACGCACATTGTATACCAAGCTTTAATAAATCACGAAGCATCAAGTGTTGTCCAGGAACCTTATTTCTTATATACTTATCCTGGTGTGGGAACCTTTTCCTGTGATCCACAAGTAAAAGTTGAGTGTTACCCAACCCATACAGAACTGAAAAACAAAATGAACGGCACAGATTTCTTCATTCGCATCAATTAATGTGGATGAAAAAATCTCAGCCAAAAAATGTGCAAAAAAAAAAAAAAGAGGGGAAAGGACATAGGAGTGCTTGCGAAGTAAGGCCCCGCAATTCTGTGGAATAGATGCGGACCCATTCAGTGTGAATGGGGCCGTCGGTGATGCGGAGAGCACACTATGTGCTCTCTGCATCAGCATTTGCGGAGTTGCGGCGGCGAACTTCCGGGTTTCGGCCCCGAAACCTCAGGCCGCAGCTCCGCAAAAGATAGAGCACGTCCTATTCTTGTCCGCAATTGCAGACAAGAAAAGGCATTTTCTATATAGTTCTGGCAATGTGCGGATCCGCAAAATGCGGAAAGCACATTGCCAGTGTCCATGTTTTGCAGGTCCGTGGATACGCAAAACACATACGGACGACTGAATGAGCCTTACAGGGGGGTGATTAGTGACAGGGGGGGGTGACAGGGGGTGATCAGGAGGGTGACATGGGTTAATCAGGGGTTAATCAGGGGTTAATCAGTGATGGGGGGGGGGCGATTGGTGCACTTACTTTTGCTGCCTGTGTCCTCTGATGGTGCATGGCAGCAGGAGGGAGTGAGGGAACTTGGTGCCTGTTTCTGTGTGTGGGGGCAGCAGCACAGGGACAGAGCGCTGGGCTAACACTCTGAAAAGTGCATCTATTTTTTATGTTCAGAAAACTATATTTAAATGGTTTTAGTGGTCAGTCAGAGTGTCACAGGTAACATGTGATCCAGCTGTATGTCAGTGATAAAGAGATATCAGGCCATGTGAGAGAGCTTGATATCCACTTAACCTGGCTAGTTCTTTTTCCTCAGTTACTCAGTTACTAAGGAGACATGTTTCAAGTATAGGCTTAATAGCATGAATCCATAGCCAGTAGATCTTGTAATAGTATACTTAATTCCATAGAAGAATAAAAACTAATTCTACATATTTAGTCCTTCATGAACAATGAATATTCCACTGTTTATAACTATAGTGTTTATAACTAGATTCAAAGTTGATTTGTTAAAAAAAAAAAATTGTTTGTAATACTCTTTCAGTACAGCACTAAAATGTATGGGCTCTGTGTAGCAAAACTAAATCTTAGCTGGAGTTACATGACACTTCAGTGAATGACTTTGGTATTCCTATCTGCGTATTTAAAAACATTTTAAAATAGGAATCTGAAGTCGGCTTAATGTACCCATGGAAATAAGTTTACCATTTCATGTACGATGAGGGCCGGCTATGGATTCCCATATTAAAGCTTCAGTTATTGAGGATAAGATGGCTTCTGTTTGTCTATATTGGCTATTGCTTACTTATGGCAATATGAGTTTAAAGGGGTTCTCTAAGTTATTTATATTGATGACCTATCCTCAGGATAGGTTATCAATAGCAGATCGGCAGAGGTCCAACAACTGGCATCCCTGTCAATTAGCTACTTGAAGAGAAGTCATGCGCTGAGCTAGCATGGCCTTCTCTTCATTGTTTACCTGCTCTTTGTTACAACAGCAGCGAAGAGCAGGTGTACCTACAAGAGGCCATTCCATTCATTTCAGTGGGACGGCTCGTTCCTATTCAAGTGTGCAGAGTCACACCATTAAAGTGAATGGGATGGCTTCTTGTAAATACACATGTTCACTGCTGATGTTGTGACGGAAAGCAGGTAAACAATGAAGAGAAGGCTACGCTGGCGCAGTACACATCTTCTCTTCGACCAGCTGAGTGGCAGAGGTGTCCTGTGTTGGACCCCCGCCAATCTGATATTGATGACCTATCCTAACTTGGACAACCCCTTAAATCTTTGGATAAATTGCCTGACATGAGGGATTAATGCAAATGAAAATATGTCAAGCTTCAGAAATAGCTGAGGGGATAAAATCTGAACATAACTGTAGAATTCCTCATAATAGAATTCACTTTTGTTGTTTTCTAATCAAATGTGGCTTCTGGTAAAGTGGTGTTTCACACACACTTAATCGGTGTATACCGTAATTAGCAATTCATACATTTCGGTACACTTATACTTAATATCTGGTCACTAAATTATATTTAAAAAAAACAAGAGGAAATATGTCACATTATTTCTTGGTGGAGGATAGTAGCTAGGAAAAACTTTTGACCCTATTCTCCAGATCATATCTCACCACCTGTGCGTGTTTATCCCTGCCCTAACCCATCTCTTTAACCTATCACTAACCACCACTATCCTCCCCTCCTGTTTTAAACATGCTAACCATCCTCAAAAAGCACTCCCTTGACCTATGTTCTTTGTCTAGCTTTCATGCCATATCACTATTCCCATCTGCCTCAAAGATACATGAACAACATGTCTACCCTGAACTATCCTCCCACCTCTCTTTGTGCTCCTTATTTGACTGGCTACAATCTGGCTTCTCATCCACCACTCAACTAAAATTGGTCTTACCAAAGTCACCAATGACTTGCTAACTGTAAAAGCCAAACAATATTACTCTGTCCTCCTTAACCTGTCCTCTGTCTTTGACATCGTCGACCAACCTCTTCTCTTACAAACACTCTCATCTCTTGGTGTCATGGACTTGCCCCTCTCCTGGGTCACCTCATACCTCACAGACCAGACATTTAGTGTCTCCCTCTTGCATACCACCTCCTCGTCCCAGCAGCAGCCATGGCAGTGGAATGTGAGTGCAGAGCCCCCCCCCCCTGGTCAGACCTGCAAGAGGATGGGCGATGGTGCAGATAGGCAGAGGCCAACTACCTACATAGGATGTCTCTGTAGTACTTCATTTTGTCCTCCCTCTCAGTCGGTGTAAAAAAGGCCCCCATTTTGGACCGGTAGCGAGGGTCCAAAATGGTGGAGAGCCAGAAGTCATCCCTCTGCCAAATGGTGACAATTCTGCTGTCACTACGCAAACAAGTGAGCATGCAGCGGGCTTTTTGTGCAAGTGACTCTGTGGGATTACCTGCCTCAATCTCCACTGCATACTGCCACAGTGTCTCTGGGTCCTCTATCTCATCTTCCTCATCGCCCTCTTGCTCCTCTGGCTGCTCCTGCTCCTCCTCTCCTGTCACTGCAGTAGAAAAACCACTCATCTGGCTACATATTGCCTGTGCAAAAATGTCCCCCCCCCTCCTCCTCCTCTTTCAGTTCAGCCCCAACAGGGCTCACGTGGCTGTAAGATCTAGGCACCACATCTCCAGTCCCCTGACAAGCCATATTCACCGGCATCTGTTCCAGGACATGAAGCAGTGGAATAACATTGTTCATCCCGTAGTCCTGGCAACTGACAAATAATGTGGCCTTCATAAGGGCCTGAGCAAACGGCAGGTGTCACGCATGAGCTGCCACTGGCTGACATCAAAGTTACACAGGGGAGTACTCCTATCTGCTTGGATCATCAAGAAATCGTTGATGGCCTTTCTCTGTTCGTACAGTCAGTTCAACATACGGATAGTAAAATTCTAACGGGTGGAAAAGTCGCATATCAGCCTAGGTTAGGGGATGCTGTTCTACCGATGCAGCTCAAGGAGGGTGTGCTTTGCGGTGTATGAGTGGCTGAAGTGCATGCAAAGTTTCCTGGCCATTTTTAGAATGTCTTGCAGATGGGTGGAAGACTTCAGGAACCGCTTGACAACCAGATTGAACACGTGTGCCATGCAGGGCACATGGATCAGCCCTCCTTGATGCAGCGCCGATAACATGTTTTTCCTGTTGTCGGTCACCGTGGTTCCGATTTTCAGTTGTCGCGGAGAAAGCCAGCAGTTGATTTCTTTCTGAAGGACACGGAGCAGTTCCTCCCCTGTGTGACTCCGTTCGCCCAGGCAAACCAGGTGCAGAACTGCGTGACACCACCATGCCCTGCACATGTGGCATGCTGGAGGGGCACTGTGACTTGTCCCTGCAGTGGAGGCTGAGGAGGCAGAGGCGGACTTTGTCACAGGACCAACAGTGTGACAACGTGGATGCAGAAGCGGCGTCACCTTGCCAAGTTGCTGGTGTGGCTGTGCAGGAACCACATTTACCCAGTGGGCCGTAAAGGACAAGTATTGTCCCTGGCCATAGTTACAACTCCACATGTCAGTGCTACCGTGCACTTTGGCAGACACCGACAGGCTCAAGGAGTGGTACACCTTCAGGCTGGACCACCACATCAGAGCCATGATTGTCCCAAGCCACTTTGTGGTGTCGCTGCACAAGTTGTTGCAGGGCAGTGGTGCCCACATTGGCCCCTTGGCCACGCCTAACCTTCTGCCCACAGATTCGACATATGGCCATGTTCACCTCCTCCGGAGTCTTGACAAAAAACTGCCACACTGCAGAGTAGCTTATTTTCCCCCCAACACTGCGCACTGACTGACTGCTAGTGCCCCTGTTTGCGTGAACCTGTGCACCACTCCTTTCCAGGAAGCTAAGTGGGTGGTCTATCCCGGGCCCGTTTGGCTTCCGACCTCCCACTGCTGCCACCCTGCTGGCTCAGCCGTTGCCTTGTGGGCAAGCTGCCACCCTTTTCTCCCGATGATGATGAAGCCGCTTCTTCACCCAGCTCCCATGTGCAATCGCCTTCATCATCATCGAGAAGTGTCTGCAAGTTACTGGTGTCCTCCTCAACGCTCTCTGGGTCAGGAGCCTTACCGCTTGCCACACCACCTCCCACACCACTCTCCTCATCACTACATGCCCGACCAACGGGGGAAGCAGCGGATGTCTCCTGCAAATCTTGGCTGGCCAGTAGCTGCTGACTGTCTTCGAGTTGGTCGTCCTTGCTGAATAGTAGAGTTGAGCCCACAGCAGATAGTACTTCTGTGGCTGAGGGAACAGCAAAAGACAGAGGCAGTTTGAGGACAGGTTAGGGCACAGGGTCTGATCTCGGGCCATGCCATCTAAGGGTTGTGTCTGATGAACCCACCGACTCTTGTCTGTGGGTGTCTGATGTCACTTGGGATGATTTAGATGACCATGTTAACCAATCAATAACCGCTGGGTTGCTAGTCAAGACACGACCAGTGGGTGACACCGGGCACTCAGGCCTCTTGCTGCGACTCCTGCTGCCATGCCCCCTTAATCTGCTGAAACCTCTGCCTGCACCATAAACATTTAGGCCTCTGCCACTCCTCTGTGCTTGGCCTGGCACTTCTCTGTCTGACATACTTTTTGCTGATCTAATATAATTAAAAGCAAATGAAAAAAAAAACTTAAAGCCCAGAATATATAACTCTTTTTTGACAGAAATAGGTCACTTTTAGCACAAATGCAAGTAAACGTGAACCGCCTATATATTTCTTGTTTTGGACTGAAATAGGCCACTAAATTATTATAGCGGAAATAAAAACAAACCTGACCTGCGTATATATTTCTCTTATTCGACCGAAAAAGTCCAATATATGATTTCAGTGTAAATAACAGGAAAAGTTAACTGCGCTTTTATCAAAATGTGAACTGCATATATTTTTCTGTTATTGTAATGAACTGGCAATAAATGGTTTAAGCAAAAAATAACAAGAAATGTCAACGCTGTGTATGAAATAACTGCTAAAGCGACAGGAGAAAATATATTTCTTGTTGAACTGAAGTAGGCCAATACACTCTTACACCAGAAATTACTGCAACAGAGCAGTGTGTATATATTACGCTTTTTTTTACTGAAACAAAGCCACTATGTGCTTTCACCAGAAATGACTGCAACAGAGCAGTATGTATATATTACGCTTTTTTTACTGAAACAAGGCCACTATGCGCTTTTACTAGAAATTACTGCAAAAGAGCAGTGTGTATATATTACGCTTTTTTTACTGAAACAAGGCCACTATGCGCTTTTACCAGAAATTACTGCAACAGAACAGTGTGTATATATTACGCTTATTTTAAATAAACCAGGCCAAAATGCGCTTTCAACAAAAATTACTGCAACAGAGCAGTGTGTATATATTATGCTTTTTTTTTGTGAAACAAGGCCACTATGCCCTTTCACCAGAAATTTCTGCAACAGAGCAGTGTGTATATATTACGCTTTTTTTGCTGAAACAAGCCCAATATGTGCTTTCCCCAGAAATGATTAAGAATGCAGTGGGTATATATTTTTCTTGTATTACGGAAATAAGGCCAATATATGCTTTCACCAGAAATTAACGCTACAGTGCAGTGGGTATATATATTTTTTTGTATTACAGAAATAAGGCCACTATACGCTTTCAACAGAAATTACTGCAAATGATTTTAGCATAAAGAACAACAAAGGTGACCTGCATATATATTTCTTGTATTGTATTGAAATTGGCCACTAAATTATATCAGCGCAGTTAACAACAAAAGTGACCTGCGTATACTGTATATTTATCTTTTTCAACATATAAAGGCTACTAAAGGCTTTTCAACATAGCACTTGCACCCCAATAACTAATTGCTGGAATGACAGAGACTAGTATTATGAGACTATACTATTTCTCTCCCTAGCATCTGCACAAGTCTATCCCTGACTGTGAAATGATTTCACTCACTGTCCTTTCCCTGCACTTGAAATCGCTGGTTTTCACAATGAGGAAATACTGATTACTCTCCCTACTAGCATCTGCACACGTCTCTTCTTCCTTGTCTGTGAAATGATTCCTCTCACTTATTATCGCTTCTTTCCTTTTTTTTGTTTAGCAATTAGTGTTTCTTTCACTCTCCCTAGCGCCGTCTGTCCCTGAACAATGCACGATGGTAAATGCCAGCGTCTAAGATGGTGGCTGTATTTATAGGACTTTCACATAACCGGCTGGCTGGCTGCTGATTGGCTGCATGCATGGCACATTACGCCTTCCCAGAGTTCCTTGCCCCATGTCCTTACATGTGTAGACACCATTGTAGGAAATAAATAATGCAATTCGTTACCATGAAGCGCGAGGAAATTCGCTAATTCGACTTCGTCAGCTTCGATTCGCTCATCTCTAATATATACAACAAGATAGATTCACATTTTGGAGACTCATTCAAGAAGATCTGATTGTCTCAAACTATGAATTCTTAAGGTGCACAATGACACAGTTAAATGACAATCATTTTGCTATGGTATGTGTTTAAGAATAACACAATGAACATCTGCTGTAATAATGCACACTGTTTACGCTATGGAAGGTAACAATTACTGCAACCTTTTTTATGGCACTTAAAAACATTTCACAAAAATTATATTATGCACAAAAATCTAAATGTAAGTTCTAGAAGCTTACCGCAGTCATTACTCAGGATGTACACTTTTCTAATTAATTATTGAAGTGGAAGTATTGTCCCTTCACAGTATGTACTTTTTCATAATTATCGCTCTGGGTAGCATTTATCTTAATTAAGATCTCTTGCCTCATAAGGATTCTGAGAATGGTGCATACTGTACATAAATCTATTATAGGTATTTCTTTAGAGTATACAAATGGACCAATTGTTCAGAGAATAAATGTAAGAAATCTCTTCCGGGGTTTAACTTGTATACGGATTTCTGTAATAGGGTGATTTTCTGAAAATACGGCTATTGCTAAAGCTAGATGATTTTACCACGGATAATACTGTAATTAGGTGTTTAAATAAAAAAAAGGCTAAGCTATTAAATCAGAATATTTATCGTAAATCCAAGAGCATTAAAATATGCAATTATAACATCCAAAGAGTAAAGTTGTTAATCTTAAATATTGGAACCATGTCAGCAATTTATTATAACATTCTTTTTCGCCATATGTAACATATGTTGACGTTAACTTGCCTTAAAGACTCACTTTGAAACACTGATTTTATTAAAAAAATAAAATGGAAAAATTAAAAAGTTTGTGCCATAAAATACTTTCCACTCCAAGCTTTATTTTCATCAATTACTCTACCTTCTATTCTTCTTTAGAATTTTTTTTTCTTCAAATTTATCTCATTTGCCGTTTTTCTCTTATCCCCCATGTTTAAATCCTACTTCCTGGTTTGTCATATGTCTGCTGTCCCATCATGCATTAAGGGCAGTGAGATGTGTCCTGACAGACTGATCATGTAACAAAAACAACCCCCTTGTTCTTAAAAAGGATATGTGTGTCTCCTATATTACAGCAACTGAGTATCAAGATTTGCCACAGGGCGCAATGGTAGGCTAATAACTTTAAAATGAGGCATTTTTTAAATAAATGGTGGTATTTGGGGGAACTGATACAACAGTGATATCTATTGACTGGGATACATTTATATAAGTAGCACAGCCCTTTTAAGTCTAAAATTATGAGTGATTAGAAGAGATGAGCAAATGAATTCTACACAAATTGAATTTGCTATGACTTTCCCAAAAGATTCTAACTTTGGAGAATATGAAACTGCTATTTCTCACACTAATTGCTCAATATGGATTGGTTGGATACAGTCCTAGACGCAAATTTTCAGCAAAATTTGGACACTTTTGATTAGAGTTAATTATTTGGACCAAATCAAATCTGATGTCCATTTTGACCAAATCGGACCTTAAGCAAATTTTGGAAAACGTGCCCATCTCTAGTAATTTGCTTTTCTAATCTAAGGCTTATTTCACACACAGAATTTTCCATTAAAATGCAATACATACAATGTCTTAATTTAGCTTGGGCTTAATTTACACCTAATTTATTAAGAGGTGCAGGCCTCTTAATAAATAAGATGCATCTCTGGTCCTCCATTCACTAGAAAGTCCAATCTATGAGCTGCTGTAGATCTGAGCTATAATTTACACCCATCTCAGATAAAAATTATATCCAATAAATATATTCCGGAGTCCTGCCTCATTCAATATTTATTGGATATATATGGGCTTAACAACCTACAGTAATTAAAGTTGCCGGGCTGTATAGGCCATGACTCTTCTGCTAATTCTCACCCATGCCACGTTCAGGAAAGTAAAACTGCCCAATTATCTACATTTTTCCCCAAATGGAAAATGCCCCCAAAATTAGGACTTTTTGAAGCCATTTTTCTGTCTTCTAGGAGTTGGTAAATTGTGCTCAGCGTGTTTTGGCTTGTGGAATTTCCAGTTTGGGTCTTTTTAATTGAATTAATGATGATGTATTTAAAAAAAAAATGCATGTACAAAGTGACAAGAAATAAAAAAATTCCACCAAAGAATGTGCTGTTTTAAAGGAAATTTTTATGCATATTGAAATACCAGAAATTAAGAGCCCTAATGTTTGAAGGAGCCCTAAAAGGGTTTGTCCACTAAAGAGGTTTACAGTATGTTCACTAAATTTTTCAGAATCCATGCCCTAACTGCCAGGTGTGGCCACCCACCAATTTACCCTTTGCCTTTACTCTCTGGGATCCCTAACTTTTTAAATTATTCCCATTCAAGGACCACCTGCAAGTCAATTGTTAAGGCAATATCTTTCATCTGTTTAAATGCTAACAGCAAAGGGGTGAAAACTTTAACATTAATTTTATTACTAAGTTTCCACACTGGAATAATTTTAAAACCTTTATAATAAAATATTGGCTGGAAAATTCAGTCATTTATAATCCAGGCAAAATATTTCAGGGCATAAAATAATTTTGAAGGAAACCTAGATATACCACTGCCAGGAATTACTGAGACATATGCATGACATGTTCATTTTTAAGAAGTTTAAGAACTTTTATTTTATGTAACAAAAAGAAAAATACTTCTTCAGCACATTAGAAGCATTATATGTTTTCTGTTCTACTGTGTTTCCTTATTGTAAAAACAGAATTTTTTTTCCATACATAGTTTCCCGATTGATCATAATAACAGTTTTATGAAAGTTCGCCCAGCATAATAACTAATGGAAACAATTATTCTTGCTAAATAGATCTAGGCATTGACGATTCCCACATATGTGGTGATATATTCAACACTTTAAGTTTACTACATAGTGCAACATTCAGGGGAACAACATATTTGTACTGGCTTCGTTCACATTATGTTCTGAGTATTAGGCCTTATGCACACGAACGTAGGTGTTTTGCAATCCGCTGTTCCGCGTTCTGTTTAGCAATTTGCGGAACATGCGTCCGTGGAGTAGAAGAAATTGACTTTTCTCGGCGCTCAAGCAGTTGGACTCAAACCAGAGTTATGGTGGTGCAGATAAATGAGCTTTATTCCATGTCAACGCATTTCAGGGGCGAACAGCCCCCTTCATCAGGACTATAAAAGGCTCAATACAATTTGCAGAACGGAACACGGCCCATTGTAGAAATGCCTATTCTTGACGCAAAACGGACAAGAATAGGATATGCTATATTTTTTTTGCGGGGCCACGGAGCAAAGGACACGGACAGCAAACAGAGTGCTGTCGGCATCTTTTACGGCCCCATTGAAGTGAATGGGTCCGCGCCCGAGCCGCAAAATTTGCGGCTCGGAAGCGGACCCAAAATACGTTTGTGTGCATGCGGCCTTACACTGGAAAAGGAACGGAAGATTTTTCAGTAAGTAAAGTTTGGATAAATAGGATGAAATACACATAATTATCAATAATGTGATACAGAGCAACTCATTTGCCTTGTTAAAATAACTCTGAACAAGTAAACAAAATAAAATGAATGATGCAGAAAGCGTGATTTACTACTTATCCCAAAATTTTGGTCATATTATCTTAAATTTGTCGGGCTGCATAAGCCCTGCTTCCTCCCACTCTAATTTTAGAAAAGCAGTGAGCCAGACATAAAAGAGACAAAAGTTGCACATTTTTGTGCAAAAAATTAGCAATGTTTTCTACGCTATTCCAATCACAATGTGAAACAATTTCAAGGGGTGTGTTAGTAGAAAATGGCCTATTTTTTTTAATTTTTTTACGTTAAACATAAAATTATTTAGGATTTGTATTGATTGAAATTTTTCAAATTTCAATCTATATTAAAATAAATTGTTTCATTTCTTTCACTTTTTATTTCCTAAAAAGATATGCAAAAATTTGATTTAAGCAATAGGTCATTTTCTGATGACACATTTCCTTTGACTTTGCCTGTAGTGGTGCTGACGAGTGCTGATTACTTACTGCCAGTTTTTCCACAGTTTAAAGTTCATTACTGGGGTGTTAGTAATGGGCCCTTTACACGGGCTGACAATTGAAACGATCATGGGTAAGCAGCTTTACTAGTAACGCTCCTTAGCAATGATATTGTGGTATAAATGCACCGCAGAGCAAAACGCTCATTCATCGGGTGATTGTATCTTTTGTGCAGCACAAAAGATTATCGTTTCCCAGTGGCAGATTGTGCTGTGTAAACACAATCTGCTGCTGGGTAGAGATGTCCCGAACTATTCGTGTGCGAACAGTTCCCGGCGAACATAGCTTGTTCGCGTTCGCCGCGGCGGGTGAACATATGCGATGTTCGGTCCGCCCCCTATACATCATCATTGAGTAAACTTTGACCCTGTACCTCACAGTCAGCAGACACATTCCAGCCAATCAGAACCCTCCCTCCCACACCTTACCACCTCCTATAAAAAAGGCAGCCATTTTAGATTCAGTCTGAAGCTGCATGTTAGTGAGAGCAGGGAGACTGCAGCTGCTGTTGCGTTGATGATTCTGAATTCATAGGGAAAGTGTTAGCTAGGCCAGTGTTCTGTGTCCACAGACACATCTGCTGTAAGGACAGCATCACGGCACCCCAAAAAGCCCTTTTTAGGGCTGCTATATTAGTCTGCTTTTAATTATTTTTTATCCATATATATATTGCAGTTGCCTGGCCTGCACGTGTGTGAGGAGCTGCAGGCCCACAGACTGTAGTGTGCCCACAGCCAGTGCCCACCACTCATACCGTGTGGCACAGGACTTTGCATAAAAAAAGGCATTTAATTTTTACCCTTTAATCCAAGGTTAGTTGCCTGCCAGTGTGTGTCAGGCCCACTGCCACTGACTGTAGTGTGCCCACTGCCAGTGCCCACTAGTGATGATCGAATATGCCCATATTCGAATTCGCGATATTTCGCGAATATTTCGTAAAATATTCGCTATATATTCGCAAATTCGAATATTCGTATTCGTCATCATTTAATCGCCATCTTTTTTTTTATAAAATCGCGGATAATTGCATAATGCGTATGATCATGCGCATAGAGTGTGAAAAAAATCGCATTACGGAAAAATCGCATAAAGGCAATATTTCAATTTTCAAGTCAATGCGCAGGCATGTCAGCAAGTGTTAGATATTCGCATCGCTTTCAAAAAAATCGCATTACGGAAAATCGCAAAAAAGGCAGGATTTTGCCTATGGCTTTGAAAAAGAGCCTTGATGCAAAACAACACCTTAAATGAATGAAACTTAAACTCATTTATCAACACAAGTGAACTGAAGTACTTGAACTTATTGTGTATCATCTAATGTAACCAACGCGAATATTCGCAATATCGAATTTATGGCATGATATTCGAAAAAATCGCGAAATCGCGAATATGCGATATTCGCGCAAAATATTCGCATCGCGAATATTCGCGCCCAACACTAGTGCCCACCACTCATACCGGATGGCACAGGACTTTGCATAAAAAAAGCATTACATTTTTACCCTTTAATCTAAGGTTAGTTGCCTGCCAGTGTGTGTCAGGCCCTCTTCCACTGACTGTAGTGTGCCCACTGCCAGTGTGTCCACCACTCATACCAGGTGGCACAGTAGCTTGCCGATAAATAAAGCATTTCATTTTTACCCTTTAATCAAAGGTTAGTTGCCTGCCAGTGTGTGTCAGGCCCACTTCCACTGACTGTAGTGTGCCCACTGCCAGTGCCCACCACTCATACCGTGTGGCACAGGACTTTGCATAAAAAAAGGCATTTGATTTTTACACTTTAATCTAATTTCAGTTGCCTGCCTGTTCACAGTGTGTGTCAGGCCCACTTCCACTGACTGTAGTGTGCCCACTGCCAGTGCCCACCACTCATACCAGGTGGCACAGTAGCTTGCCGATAAATAAAGCATTTCATTTTTACCCTTTAATCTAAGGTTAGTTGCCTGCCAGTGTGTGTCAGGCCCACTTCCACTGACTGTAGTGTGCCCAATCCCAGTGCCCACCACTCATACCGTGTGGCACAGGACTTTGCATAAAAAAAGGCATTTGATTTTTACACTTTAATCTAATTTCAGTTGCCTGCCTGTTGCCAGTGTGTGTCAGGTCCACTTCCACTGACTGTAGTGTGCCCAGTGCCAGTGCCCACCACTCATACCGTGTGGCACAGGACTTTGCATTAAAAAAGGCATTTAATGTTTACACTTTAATCTAATTTCAGTTGCCTGCCTGCTGCCAGTGTGCGTCAGGCCCACTTCCACTGACTGTAGTGTGCCCACTGCCAGTGCCCACCACTCATACCGTGTGGCACAGGACTTTACATAAAAAAGGCATTTCATTTTTACCCTTTAATCCAATGTTAGTTGCCTGCCAGTGTGTGTCAGGCCCACTTCCACTGACTGTAGTGTGCCCACTGCCAGTGCCCACCACTCATACCAGGTGGCACAGTAGCTTGCCGATAAATAAAGCATTTCATTTTTACCCTTTAATCTAAGGTTAGTTGCCTGCCAGTGTGTGTCAGGCCCACTCCCACTGACTGTAGTGTGCCCACTGCCAGTGCCCACCACTCATACCGGGTGGCACAGGACTTTGCATTAAAAAAAGGCATTTCATTTTTACCCTTTAATCTAAGGTTAGTTGCCTGCCAGTGTGTGTCAGGTCCACTTCCACTGACTGTAGTGTGTCCAGTGCCAGTGCCCACCACTCATACCGTGTGGCACAGGACTTTGCATTAAAAAAAGGCATTTAATGTTTACACTTTAATCTAATTTCAGTTGCCTGCCAGTGTGTGTCAGGCCCTCTTCCACTGACTGTAGTGTGCCCACTGCCAGTGCCCAACACTCATACCAGGTGGCAAAGTAGCTTGCCGATAAATAAGGCATTTCATTTTTACCCTTTAATCTAAGGTTAGTTGCCTGCCAGTGTGTGTAAGGCCCACTTCCACTGACTGTAGTGTGCCCACTGCCAGTGCCCACCACTCATACCGGGTGGCACAGGACTTTGCATTAAAAAAAGGCATTTCATTTTTACCCTTTAATCTAAGGTTAGTTGCCTGCCAGTGTGTGTCAGGCCCACTTCCACTGACTGTAGTGTGCCCACTGCCAGTGCCTACCACTCATACTGGGTGGCAAGTGGCATGCCGATAAATAAGGCATTTCATTTTTACACTTTAATCTAATTTCAGTTTCCTGCCTGCTTCCAGTTTGTTTCAGGCCCACTTCCACTGACTGTAGTGTGCCCACTACCAGTGCCCACCACTCATATCGGGTGGCACAGGACTTTGCATAAAAAAAGGCATTTTATTTTTACCCTTTAATCTAAGGTTAGTTGCCTGCCAGTGTATGTCAGGCCCACTTCCACTGACTGTAGTGTGCCCACTGCCAGTGCCCACCACTCATACCGGGTGGCACAGTAGCGTGCCGATAAATAAGGCATTTAATTTTTACCCTTTAATCTAATTTCAGTTTCCTGCCTTCTTCCAGTGTGTGTCAGGCCCACTTCCACTGACTGTAGTGTGCCCATTGCCAATGCCCACCACTCATACCGTGTGGCACAGGACTTTGCATAAAAAAAGGCATTTCATTTTTACCCTTTAATCTAAGGTTAGTTGCCTGCCAGTGTGTGTCAGGCCCACTTCCACTGACTGTAGTGTGCCCACTGCCAATGCCCACCACTCATACCGTGTGGCACAGGACTTTGCATAAAAAAAAGGCATTTCATTTTTACCCTTTAATCTAAGGTTAGTTGCCTGCCAGTGTGTGTCAGGCCCACTTCCACTGACTGTAGTGTGCCCACTGCCAGTGCCCACCACTCATACCGGGTGGCACAGTAGCGTGCCGATAAATAAGGCATTTAATTTTTACCCTTTAATCTAATTTCAGTTTCCTGCCTTCTTCCAGTGTGTGTCAGGCCCACTTCCACTGACTGTAGTGTGCCCATTGCCAATGCCCACCACTCATACCGTGTGGCACAGGACTTTGCATAAAAAAGGCATTTCATTTTTACCCTTTAATCTAAGGTTAGTTGCCTGCCAGTGTGTGTCAGGCCCACTTCCACTGACTGTAGTGTGCCCACTGCCAATGCCCACCACTCATACCGTGTGGCACAGGACTTTGCATAAAAAAAGGCATTTCATTTTTAACCTTTAATCTAAGGTTAGTTGTCTGCCAGTGTGTGTCAGGCCCACTTCCACTGACTGTAGTGTGCCCACTGCAAGTGCCCACCACTCATACCGGGTGGCACAGTAGCTTGCCGATAAATAAGGCATTTAATTTTTACCATTTAATCTAAGGTTAGTTGCCTGCTAGTGTGTGTCAGGCCCACTTCCACTGACTGTAGTGTGCCCACTGCCCGTGCCCACCACTCATACTGGGTGGCACAGTAGCTTGCCGATAAATAAGGCATTTCATTTTTACCCTTTAATCTAAGGTTAGTTGCCTGCTAGTGTGTGTCAGGCCCACTTCCGCTGACTGTAGTGTGCCCACTGCCAGTGCCCACCACTCATACCGGGTGGCACAGGACTTTGCATAAAAAACGGCATTTAATTTTTACCCTTTAATCTAAGGTTAGTTCCCTGCCAGTGTGTGTCTGGCCCACAGACTGTAGTGTGCCCTCTGCCAGTGCTGCCCATCAATCAAACCGTGTGGCACTGGACGTTTCCTAAAATAAGGCACTTTATCTGTACATTTTAATCTAATTTCAGTTGCCTGCCAGCCAGTGTGTGTGTGTCAGGCCCACAGACTGTAGTGTGCCTTCTGCCAGTGCTGCCCATCAATCATACCATGCGGCACTGGACGTTGCCTAAAATAAGGCACTTTATCTGTACATTTTAATCTAATTTCATTTGCCTGCCAGCCAATGTGTGTGTGTCAGGCCCACAGACTGTAGTGTGCCCTCTGCCAGTGCTGCCCATCAATCATACCGTGCGGCACTGGACGTTGCCTAAAATATGGCACTTTATCTGTACTCTTTAATCTAATTTCAGTTGCCTGCCTGCCAGTGTGTGTGTGTCAGGCCCACAGACTGTAGTGTGCCCCCTGCTAGTGCCCAACACTCATACCGGGTAGCACAGTACCTAGCACGCGTAGTACCACTTATCTAAAATCCATTCAATACACGTCCTGATAGGGGACGTAACAAGGATTAAACTGATGAGAATAGTACTACAGAAAATACCACTCATATCGGGTGTGACAGTAAATGGCACGGCACAGACGCAGTGACCGTGGATTAAAACAAAGGGGAGGGAGCCAACGTTTTTTTAACCATCTCCCCGTTCGAAAAATCAATTCAATAAATGGACCCCAGATTGGGGACGTAACAGGGATTAAACTGATGAGAAGAGAACTACAGAAAATAACACTCATATCGGGTGTGAGAGTAAATTGCACAGCGCAGATGCAGTGACCGTGGATTAAAACAAAGGGGAGGGAGCCAGCATTTTTTTAACCATCTCCCCGTTCGAAAAATCAATTCAATTCACCTTTCGGGGATCCTTGGTGTTGTGCGTGGCTGGGTGGAGGAAGAAACCTTCAATGACATCACCGGGACATGGCTAGCTTGGTATCCAACCTTGTGCAAATGGGGAGTTTGCGGTTGTGCAAATGGGGAGTTTGCGGTTGTGCAAATGGACTGTTTGCGGTTGTTTCCGGTGCATTAAAAGGGGAGTTTGGTCTGTCAATGTCTGTGAAGTGGGTGTAACCCTTACACTACCTGATCGATACAACATCATACCTGATCGTATACATACACTGAATGTTATAAACCACGTTGTTTATGCCTTTTATGGATTAAAACCCAACTCTGCGTCAACTATGTAATTTTCCATGGGAGTTTTGCCATGGATCCACCTCCGGCATGCCACAGTCCAGGTGTTAATCCCCTTGAAACAACTTTTCCATCACTACTGTGGCTAGAAAGAGTCCCTGTGGGTTTTAAAATTCGCCTGCCTATTGAAGTCTATGGCGGTTCGCCCAGTTCACCCGTTCGCGAACATTTGAGGAATTTTGCGTTCGCCGTTCGCGAACGGAAAATTTTATGTTCGCGACAGCTCTACTGCAGGGAAACAATGGAACAGCATGGGGAAGAGAGATGGCATTATTGATCATGATCACTCTTCCCCATACTCTGGTGGAGCTGGAGAGGATCGATGCATGTAAATGCACTGGTCTCCTCTGCTAGTGATTAGCAGATTATCCGCTAGATTGTCATCCTGTGTAAAGAGAACATAAGGGTACATGTTATAATCTGCTTGTTGTCAAGGAACTCTTCTAATAAGTAGTGATTAGCTTCTAAAGCAGGCAACCTTTTCAAATGTTTCTCTGTCAAGCATGTACTGTATTTCATATGTCATTTGATACATCACTGCTTCTAAAGACTTTAGCTCAGACTAGATCATGGTTAAAGCCACAATAGTAGGTCCTTAATGCTCCAGTAAAAATCTAGTCTGAACAGGAGTAGGCTGAAGTGGAAGCAATATATAATTACTTTCTCTAAGGCTGTATTAGACTGCCTTATTCTGCTGGCCATTAATTTGTCAGGAAGGAAGCATTCCTTCCCGGCAATCGCATGCTAGCTAGTGGCGGAGACTATAACATGCAGTGATCTCCTCCTCAGTATAGGGAGGCGCAATGGTTATATCTAGTGATGGACAAACATCGGCCGGGAAGTTTCAAGAACACAAATGCGCATTCGTGATCAATTGTTCACAAACCCCGTGTTCGCAGCGGGCCCCATTGACTTTAATGGCAGGCGAACATAAAAAACCTTCAGGTCATATTTGCAGCCATAACAAATGACAAAACAGGTGCACACTGCGGTCTTACTAAGCCTTCAAACTGATATTAAAATTTAGAGATTAGTCAACATGTCCTGCAGTGGAGAACATGTCTTAAGGCCGAGCACCACGCCAAGGTTTCTCAAGTAGCTGAAGACCTAACACTCCCCTGGCTGTGCCGTATGGGCAATGCCAGGGGCCAGTGGGCATTACAGGAATGTATAGTACGACTCACAGCAAACTCCACAATTACCTCCAGCATGTAACCATGCCTGCAATGGGAGGAGGGAGAGGGCTGTGAGCCCCACCCAAGACTGGGTGATATGGCCCAGGCCTCACAGGTGCACCTAAATGTAGCCTGTGGATGTAAAACAGGCTACATTTACATATGAGTTTATACACCTCCAAAAATTAAACACAAAACAACTGAAAGGTGGAATGAAGCAGGATGTGCTCAACCCAAAAATGCAGTTGTGCATATATATATACAAGGTAGAAGATCCTGCACTTGTGGCCCGTTGCTAATGGCAAAAATGCCTAAGGTGGAGGATGTCCGCAGTGGACCACAAGTACCACAATAGACATCCTACACAAGATGGCAATTGTGTGGATGTGATAAATAATATAACAATATAGCAATAACAAATGACAAAACAGGTGCACACTGTGGTCTTACTAAGCCCTTAACAGGTAGGTGAGTGTTAGGGCCCGAGCTACTTGAGAAACCTTTGTGTGGTGCTCGGGCTTAAGACATGTCCTCTTCTGCAGGACATGTTGACTAATCTCTCAATTTTAACATCAGTTTGAGGGCTTAGTAAGACCTCAGTGTGCACCTGTTTTGTCATTTGTTATTGCTATATTGTTATACTATTTATCACATCCACACAATTGCCATCTTGTGTAGGATGTCTATTGTGGTACTTGTGGTCCGCTGCGGGAATCCTCCACCGTATGCATTTTTGCTGGGGATCGCAATTCGCAACGGGCCACAAGTGCAGGATCTGCTCCCCTGTATATATATGCACAACTGCATTTTTGGGGTGAGCACATCCTGCTTGATGCCACCATTCAGTTGTTTTGTGTTCATATTTGCAGCCACCAAATTCTTACTAGAAGTGCACAAATAGTCCCACAACATTTTTATGCATCTTAAAGGGAAACGCTCCAAAATGTGCCCTGCTGGAGCCTAGAAAAAATTTATTTTAGGCCACAGGGGTACAGGCCCCAAAAATTAGGCATTCACCCAGTGACTTGTGATTATGTGGCTGGAGGCAGGGCCAGCTTCAGGTTCATGTGGGCTCTTTGGCAATAAATCCCAGTGGGCCCCCCTTGAGGCATTTTTGTACATTTACATGTCCCTCTGTTGCTCCGACACGGCATAATGACCACCAGTGGCCCCAATACAGTATAATGACCACTAGTGGCCCTTCACACAGTATAATGAACACCCCAATGCCCCCAAACACAGTATAATGACCCCCAGTGGCCCCACACACAGCATAATGCCCCCACAGTGGCCCTCTATTCAGAATAATAACCCCCAGTAGCCCCCATTCAGAATAATGACCCGCAGTGACCCCACACTGGGGGTTTTACTGTATGGAAGGGGCACTGGGGGTCATTATACTGTATGGTAGTCACTGGGGGTCATTATATTGAATGGGGGCTCTGGTGGTCATCATACTGAATGGAGGGTCATTGGGGATCATTATACTAATTGGGGGGAAGCTGTTGCTGCCTACTCCAAGGTCTCAAATGTCAGTGGTGGTGAAGGTGACGATGATGACGTGTCGATGGACTTCACGTGGGTGCCCACAAGAGAAGAAGAAGAGGGGGTTTCAGAGGGAGAGACGGAGCAGCAGAGAGGGAGGAGAAGGAGGAGAAGCAGGCAGAGCTCGCAGGGCATAGGAGGCAAAAAGCAGACTGCAAATGTATCTAGAGCGAGCTATCCACCATGCATGGTTGGTCACTTCAGGCACTCCCAGAATGCCGGCACATGGCTCTGCAGTGTGGGCTTTTTTTAACGTGTCAGCTGCTGACAATAGTGTTGCCATCTGCAGCCTGTGCTGTCAACGCAAAAGTTGCGGTAAGCCCAACACTTACCTAGGGACGACCGCCTTAAGAAGGCACCTGGCCTCCCATCACCGAGCCCAGTGGAGGCAACGCCATCAGAACCCACAAAGCCACACTCATGGCGCTCCACGTCCTGCCTCTTCTCCTTCTCCTCTCTTTTGTCCTCCACTCCACCTTCCATGCCACCGTCGTGTTCATCTGGCAGAAAACAGGCTTCCATGGCCCAAATGTTCGAGCATAAAAAGTTGATGACGCCGGATAACCTCCTTGCCCAATGGCTTTCTGCTGGCTTATTGGAACTGCTAGCCCGCCAACTACTGCCATATAAACAGGAGGACTCAGAGGCCTTTTGAAAATTTGGGGCCATTGGCACAACGCAATGTAATGTCCCTGGAAGGAAATAGTTCTCCCAGAAGGGCATCCCAGAGCTATATGGCCACGTTCAGCGGAAAGTGAATATAGCTCTGGTATACAGTGTCGGTGCCAAGATACATGTGACCACAGATATATGGTCTAGCAAACACGGGCAGGGAAGGTAAATAACTTTTACTGCCCACTGGGTGACCCTTCTGACGCCTGTCAAGCATGTAACCCGTGACTCCCGTGTGGATTTGGTGTTACCGCCAAGGATTGTATGCATGCCTGCCTCTTCTTCTCCTCCTCCTTCTCCATCCTCCATCTCCTCCTCAGCAGACTCCTCCTTTTCCACTGCTACTGTCTCTTCCGCTGCGCCCCCCCCCCCCAAGCTCCCCAGAACCTATTCGACGTCCCAGGTGAGACGTTGCCATGCTGTACTGCAGCTGTTGTGTCTGGAAGCCAAGAGCCACACCGGACCTGCATTGCTTTCAGCGGTCATAGGCCGATTAGTGGCTAAACCCGTTCAATTTGACAGTTGGTAAAGTGGTGTGCGACAACGGTGTAAATCTGCAGAGCATGCTGAAACAGTGCAAAATGACACACGTGCCATGCATGGCACACGTCCTGAACTTAGTCGTGCAGCAATTCGTTGCCAAATACCCTGGGGTCCAGGACATCTTGCGGCAGGCCAGGAAAATCTCTGCCCATTTTAGAACATCTTACACGGCCATGGCTCGCCTTGCTGACGTAAAGCGGTGACACCACCTGCCGGTCAGACGTTTGGTACTCCACCTTGTATATGCTTGATATGCTGCTCCACCGTGCTGTTAACGACTACCTCTATGAACTCTGCAGCAAGAGAGGTTCTGGGGAGCTTGGTTTATTTTCACAGCGCGAGTGGCTGCTCATGCGCAATGCATGAAGACTTCTGCGGCCATTTGATGAGATCACCAAACTGGTCAGTTGCAGCCAGGGCGCCATCAGTGACATCGTATCTTATGCCTTCTTTTTGTAGTGTGCATTGCATTGAGTCATTGATCAACCCATCAAGGAGTGGGAGCTGGAAGATGAAGAAGTTGCAATACTGAATAAATTCCCAGGGGGGGCTACTCCATCTGAGACAATTCAGCAGATGTCTGAAGAGGAGTCAGAGGAGGATGGTGTATGGGGGGAGAAGGAGAAGGAGCAAGAATAGCAGTCTATGAGGGGAACTTTAAACTTTTCGGAGATGCCTGGTATTGTCCGTGGCTGTGGGGAGGAGACAGAGGATTACATTCTCCTGGGCGATGAGCAAGAGCCAGAGCGCTCTACCCCTTCCAGTTTAGTGCAAATACGGGCCTTCATGCTCCAGTGTTTGAAGAGGGAGCCCAATATAAAAAGCATAAAGGGCAAGGACCAGTACTGGGTGGCAACATACTTAGACCCCCGGAACAAACACAAAATGGCAGACATGTTACCAGCATCACAGAGGCCTGGCAGTATGCAGCATTTCCAGGACTTGCTGCAAAAGATGCTGCATTATGCTGTTGCGGCCGCAGGCAGAGGAATTTCAACCCACAGCGAAACAGGTGCGGTTTGAAGATGTGTTGGTCACTTCATATTCTTGCAACCAACCCATCGACAGCCGCCCTCCGGATCCTGCCTCAGTGAACACATAGACCGACAGGTGTCCGACTACATCGGGTTAACAGCCGATGTCGACACTTTGAGAAGCGAGGAACCCCCGGACTACTGGGTGTGCAGGCTTGACCTGTGGCAAGAGCTGGCACAATTTGCAATGGAACTCTTGGCTGGCCACTCGTCTAGTGTCCTGTCCGAAAGGGGGGATCGTGACCGATAAGCGCACTTGCCTAGCTCACGACAGTGTGGACTACCTCACATTTCTAAAAATGAATGAGGCATGGATCTCGGAGGAATTTAACACCTGTGACAACCACGTGTAATTGAATTTAAAAATATGAGACAAAGATAAATCATTTCAGAACTTTTTCCCACTTTAATAAGACCTATCAACTGTACCACTCAATTGCAAAACAAACTGAAATCTTTTAGGTAGAGGGAAGAAAAAAAGATAAAAATAAAATAATATAGTTGCATAAGTGTGCAAACCTCACAGGCTTCTTGGTAGCCTCCCAGACCAGTTTTCTTCTCGTCTTTTCATCAATTTTGGTAATGTCACTGTTGTTCAATATTTTCTCCACTTGATGATGACTGTCTTCACTGTGTGCCATGGTTTATCTAATGAATTGGAAATTCCTTTGTACCCTTCTCCTGACTGATAGCTTTTAACAATGAGATCCCTCTGATGCTTTGGAAGCTCTCTGTAGACCATGGCTTTTGCTGTGGGATGCGACTAAGAAAATTTCATGAAAGACTAACTAGAGCAGCTAAACTTTATTTGAGGTTAATCAGAGGCCCTTTAAATGATGGCAGTTGTATGCTGACTCCTATTTAACATGATTTTGAATGTGATTGCTTAATTCTGAACCCAGCTACATCCCCAGTTATAAGGGTGTGCACACCTATGCAACCACATTATTTTTTAATTTTTTTTGTTTTCTTCCCTCCACCTAAAAGATTTCAGTTTGTTTTTCAATTGAGTGGTACAGTTTATAGGTCACATTAACCCCTTAAGGACCGGGGGTTTTGGGATTTTTGCGTTTTTGTTTTGCGCTCCCTGCCTTCCAAAAGCCATAACATTTTTATATTTCCGCTCACATAGCCATATGACGGCTTATTTTTTGCGGGACAAGTTGTACTTTTTAACGCTACCATTTATTTTTGCATGTGATGTAGTGGGAAACGGGAAAAAAATTCCAAATGGGGTGAAATTGCAAAAAAAAAGCAATTTCACCACAGTTTTACGGGTTTTTAAATTACAACGTTCGATTTGCGATAAAACTGACTGGTTAATTTTATTCTTCAGGTCAGTACGAATCCGGCAATACCTAATATGTATAGTTTTTCTTGCGTTTTGATAGTGAAAAAAAAATTAAAAGTGGGAATTTTTTATTTTATTTTTTGTCGCCATGTTTTGACCCCTATAACTTTTTGTAATTATGCGTATGGAGCAGTGTAGGGGCTCATTTTTTGCGGGGCAATCTGAACTTTTAATTGATACCATTATGGGGTGCGTATGATGTTTTGATCACTTTTTATTCATTTTTTTAGGAAATGAAGCGTCCAAAAATGGCGAATTAGCCATTTGGACGCTTTCTTTCCGTTTTTATGTTTACCGTATGGTGAATATTTTTAATATTATTATAGTATGGGCGTTTTCGCACATTGCGACACCCATTATGTGTAATTTTTTATTTTTTATTTATTTTATTTTCATTTTGGGGAAAGGGGGTGATTTGAATTTTTATATTTTTTTATTTAATTTTTATTTTTAAACTTTTTTTTTTTTTTTACCACTTTCTTATAGTTCCCATAGGGAACTATAAGATGCAATCATCTGATTGCTATTCTCATATATTCCAATGCAATAGCATTGGAATATATGAGAAAATCATATATTCCTATGGAGCCTATTACAGTCATAGGCTCCATAGGAATACTGTAGTACCCTAGGTTTCATTCACAGAAACCTAGGGTACTACATGCATGCTCCGGCTCCCCTTGTGGCCATCAGGGAGCCGGGCAAAACCGAAAGTGAAACTTTCGGTTTTTGCGTGATCAGATGCCGTGGTCAGGATTGACCACGGCATCTGAGGGATTAAATGTCCGCGATCGGCATCGCTGCCGGTCGCGGACATGAGCTGCGGGTGTCAGCTTGATGAATCAAGCTTTTACCCGCAGCTCGGGCGCCCGCTCCGTGCGGGAGCGGGCGCCATCTTTAAAGTGCGGACGAAGGGCGTACATGTACGCCCTTCGTCCTTAAGAGGTTAAAGGTGGAAAAAGTTCTGAACTTATTTATCTTTATCTGTCTCTATTTTTTACAGTATAGAAACCTGACATTTTAACACTGTATATTGCATGCCTCAATCAATATTTAGTGGAAGCTGGTATATCGCACCACTCAATCAGTATTTTGTGGAAGCAGGTATATCGCAGACCTCAATCAATATTTGGTGGAAGCAGGTATATCGCACCCCTCAATCAGTATTTTGTGGAAGTAGGTATTTCGCAGGCCTCAATCAATATTTGGTGGAAGCAGGTATATCACACCCCTCAATCAGTATTTTGTGAAAGCCGGTATATCGCAGACTTCAATCAATATTTGGTGGAAGCAGGTATACCAAACCCCTTAATCAGTATTTTGTGGAAGCAGGTATATCGCACCCCTCAATCAGTATTTTGTAGAAGCAGGTATATTAAAACCCTTAATTAGTATTTTGTGGAAGCCGATATATTGCTAAGCTCAATAAGTATTTTGTGGAAGCAGGTAAATAGAATCCCTTATCAATATTTGGTAGAAGCAGGCATATCGCACCCCTCAATCAGTATTTTGTGGAAGCAGGTATATCAAACCCCTTAATCAGTATTCTATGGAAGCAGGTATATCGCTCCCCTCAATCAGTATTTTGTGGAAGCAGGTATATAACACCCCTTAATCAGAATTTTGTGGAAGCAGGTATATCGCAGGCCTCAATCAATATTTCGTGTAAGCAGGTATATTGCATCAGTATTTTGTAGAAGCAGAATATATTGTGGAAGCAGGTATATCAAACCCCTTAATTAGTATTTGGTAGAAGCAGGCATATCGCACCCCTCAATCAGTATTTTGTGGAAGCAGGTATATCAAACCCCTTAATCAGTATTCTATGGAAGCAGGTATATCGCTCCCCTCAATCAGTATTTTGTGGAAGCAGGTATATAACACCCCTTAATCAGAATTTTGTGGAAGCAGGTATATCGCAGGCCTCAATCAATATTTCGTGTAAGCAGGTATATTGCATCAGTATTTTGTAGAAGCAGAATATATTGTGGAAGCAGGTATATCAAACCCCTTAATTAGTATTTTGTGTATGCAGGTTTATTGATCATCTCAATCAGTATTTTGTGAAAGCAGGTATATAGCACCCCTTAATCAATATTTGGTGGAAGCAGGTATATCGCACCCCTCAATCAGTATTTTGTGGAAGCAAGTATATCAAACCCCTTAATCAGTATTTTATGGAAGCAGGTATATTGATCCCCTCAATCAGTATTTTGTGGAAGCAGGTATATAGAACCTTTTAATCAATATTTGGTGGAAGCAGGTACAGTGCTGCCCATAATTATTCATACCCCTGGCAAATTTTGACTTAAAGTTACTTTTATTCAACCAGCAAGCCATCACTAGTTATATCATCGCTCTTCCATATACTGAATCATTGTTTGCCAGCAGCAGATCTTGATTAGACATCACAATCTGCCTAAACCTGAGCCAGATGATTGCTAACGAGCGTTACTACGAACCTTCGTTAGCGATGATCTGGCAGAAAATCTGCCCCTCTAATACAGATGAAAAGATGGAGTCAGCGACATTCTTGCCCTGTTTAGGTGGATGATCTGTTATTGTCTTTCTACCCCTGTATAGCTTTAGATGACCCAAGAGACAGCAGTCACTTGATGTTTTCTGCATATTATTAACTTCCAAACAATGAGAACTTACTTATTCCCGGGGATCTTTTCTTTAAAAAAAAAAAAGAGATGAACAATTTGTAATCTATTAACTCCTGCATCGAATTAGATGTTCCAGTGTGCTAATCCCATTTTTCAAATAAATTGCACAAAGTATCTGTACCACACACACACAAACATCAATAGAGTATCTGCTTACATTGCTTCTAGAATTAAATCTGCTTACTACTTCTCTAGTGACATTCATTAAACATTATACTCATACTGATAGCAATTTATCCAACTAGTTTCACAAAAGCTTGAATTAATTTATTTTTTATTGTGCACAGCATTTATTTATGCCATAGAAATATATTTTTTCCACACTAAAACTATTATGAAACTTTTACATTGACCATTTAAAAAAAAATCAAAGTGAGACATTTCTTCTTCAATATCTTTGAAATATTACTTAGAAAAGTGAGAGTTCAGTTTCGCAAATCAGAAAGTTGAGAGCGTGAAGAGAATAACAGAAAATAGTTTGAATGTTTCCATACAACTAATTATATCAAATTAATTTATTTTATTTTTTTTGTAAAAAAGATCATACCTTAGCACTAGCTTTTAACAGTCTCATGAATATGATATAGAAATGTTCTAGACTGGACATCCATTGTCTTCACTTACCTTTATTGCATTAACAGAACACTGTCATCCAAGCTTAAAAAATAACTCAGAGGTTTAGTTTATGGACTTACTGTAGCTTTGGTTCAATGATAGCTATGCAAGTGTATTCCCTTGAGGTATATTCTATACAAATAGTCCAGGTCACCTTTGTATTATTGGCTGTAGTTATAAATATAGTGAGAATTATTCCTACTCGTTGGGTTCACTGTAATATGTTATCTACCAAAAAGGATTGTAGTGAATAGCAGCATACCATGCAGCTGCCGAAGGCTCCAATTACTCTTATGTTTTAAAGTGTCAAAAGGAAAAGTAAAACAAAACTTAAGATGCATTTCAAAGGATCGCTTTATGCATATCCTTACATTACTATGTTGAAACATTGATCTAAGTTTTTCTTATCTCTTATTTTATCTTCACTCTATAATATTCACTCTAAATATACACTAAAATTATTAGCAATACTAAAATGTAGGATATAAACCATGATTTCTATCGGTGTCAGAGTCTCCTGTGGTGAATTCGAAATAAGTTTTCGGGGAAAAAATAATCTTACTGTTACTAAAATGAGACCAGCATCATCATAAATAGAGATGAGACAAATTTCTCAAAAATTCTATTTGGATGGTTGGCCGAATTTTCTGAAAATATTTGCTTCAATCTGAATTTATTCGCTGTGAATGGCGTTAAAAATGGCTCTTTCCAGGCTGCAGAGAGCCTTTATAGAGGTGTAGAACACTGTGCCTTGCAGTAACACTCATAGGGAGTCTGTTGTGGTAGTGAAATAATACTGTCAGTCAGTATGACAAGCAGATGACAGGCGTCGCTCTTAGAATCACTGCACACTTCACTTATTTGGGCAGTCACAAGGCCAAAAATGACCAAATACCTCAAGTGTGAACTCAGTCTTACAGGTCCATGTTAGAGTCAAGAAGGCTACAGAGTGGCACAATGACAGAGTCTGGAGTTGGCAACAACATCAGGAGGCCACAGAATGGCACAATGACAGAGTCTAGATGAAAGACTGAGGGCACAGATTGTTGAGAAAGATGCAGATGGAAAGTTATCTATAGAGCTGTACGACGGTAACCTGCAGATTAATGCAGCCCTCAAAAGCAAGTTGGGTTTGTCGGTTCCAAAACCCAAATTAGATCTTGGGGCGGGTGATCAGTCCAAGACCTTCAAGCAGCAGCAGCATGATACCAATGAGTGGTAAGATGACATAGTGTGGAGATGACAGCAACAGCAGCAGCATGATACCACAGAGTGTCAAGGTGACATAGTGTGGAGAAGGCAGCAACATCAGCAGCATGATGCCACAGAGTGGCAAGGTGACATAGTGTGGAGATGGCAGCAACAGCAGCAGCATGATACCACAGAGTTGCACAGTGACATAGCGTGGAGATGGCAGCAACAGCAGCAGCATAATACCACAGAGTGGCAATGTGACATAGTGTGAAGATGACAGCTAGTGATGAGTGAGCACCAAAGTGTTCGGGTGTTCGGGTACTCGGTCCGAACACATAGCGATATTCGTGCACTCGGCCAAGCACCCGAGTATAATGGAAGTCAATGGGAGACAACCAGGCACCTCCTGCTCGGATGAGGGGAGGGTGCCTGGTCAATTGGAAAAGGTCAGAAAGTGACAGAAATACCACCAAAATGGATCTGGAAAAGCATGGGACCATGTCTGGGTGCATCTTGGACTACAATGTCACTGCAAATAACCATATTGTCCCAGTTGTCTGCCAATTTTACATGGCGACAAAATCAGCCCAAAATCCCGCCCCCCTCAAAAAAAAAAACATTTTTAGAGGTGAAATTGTTAGGAAACATTCTTTCCAGTATATTCATTTGTATATACAGTGCAAATGCTGCCAAAAATTACAAGGAAGAAGCACTCAGATACAGCCTGTATATCACATAAAGAAGGGCCTAATTCACATGGTGCTACAATTGTTCAAGTACACTGCTGCACTCATAAAGCCTATGCACTAAGTGAAAGGGCTGGCAAAAATTACAAGGAACCGCCACTCCAATACACCCTTTATTACACATAAAGGAGGGCATCATACACACCCTTGAAAAATTATCATTGATGGCCTACTGGTGACCCTGGTGAAAGTTGGAGCACGGGCCTGCTGGTTACCCTCTAAAACATTATAGTTGAGGGCCTGAAGGTGAGCGGACCCTATAAAAAATTGTAGTGGGGGACTTAAGGTAAGCTAACCCCATAAAACATTGCAGTAATGGCCTACAGGTTTGCAGACTGTATAAAGCATTTGAGGTGAGGCCTGAAGGTGAGCGAACCCCATAAAACATTGCAGTGATGGCTTACAGGTGAGCAGACCGAATAAAACATTAGAGGTGAGGGCCTGAAGCCACGTGAACCCTATAAAACATTGCAGTGATGAGCTACAGGTGAGCAGACCGTATAAAGCATTGGAGGTAAGGGTATGAAGCCTAGCAATCCCCATAAAACATTGCAGTGATGGGCTACTGGTGAGCAGACCGTATAAAACATTAGAGGTGAGGGCCTGAAGCCGAGCGAACCCCATAACACATTGCAGTGATGGCCTCCAGGTGAGCAGACCATATAAAACATTATAGGTGAGGGCCTGAAGCCGAGCGAACCCCATAAAACATTGCAGTGATGGCCTACAGGTGAGCAGACCGTATAAAGCATTAGTGGTGAGGCACTGAAGGTGAGAGAACCCATAAGACATTGCAGAGATGGCCTACAGGTGAGCAGACCGTATAAAAAATTGTAGTGAGGGCCGGAAGGTGAGCTAACCCCATAAAACATTGCAGTAATGGCCTACAGGTGTGCAGACTGTATAAAGCATTTGAGGTGAAGCCTGAAGGTCAGCGAACCCCATAAAACATTGCAGTAATGGCCTACAGGTGAGCAGACCGTATAAAGCATTGTAGGTGAGGGCCTCAAGCCTAGTGAACCCCATAAAACATTGCAGTGATGGCTTACAGGTGAGCAGACCGAATAAAACATTAGAGGTGAGGGCCCGAAGCCACGTGAACCCCATAAAACATTGCAGCGATGGGCTACAGGTGAGCAGACCGTATAAAGCATTGGAGGTAAGGGTCTGAAGCCTAGTGATCCCCATAAAACATTGCAGTGATGGGCTACTGGTGAGCAGACCGTATAAAACATTAGAGGTGAGGGCCTGAAGCTGACCAACCCCATAAAACATTGCAGTGATGGCCTATAGGTGAGCAGACTGTAGAAAGCATTGGAGGTGAGGGCCTCAAGCCTAGCAAAACCCATAAAACATTGCAGTGATGGCCTACAGGTGAGCAGACCGTATAAAACATTAGAGGTGAGGGCCTGAAGCCGAGCGAACCCCATAAAATATTGCAGTGATGGCTTACAGGTGAGCAGACCGAATAAAACATTAGAGGTGAGGGCCCAAAGCCACGTGAACCCCATAAAACATTGCAGCGATGGGCTACAGATGAGCAGACCGTATAAAGCATAGGAGGTAAGGGTCTGAAGCCTAGTGATCCCCATAAAACATTGCAGTGATGGGCTACTGGTGAGCAGACCGTACAAAACATTAGAGGTGAGGGCCTGAAGCCGAGCGAACCCCATAAAACATTGCAGTGATGGCCTACAGGTGAGCAGACCGTATAAAACATTAGAGGTGAGGGCCTGAAGCCGAGCGAACCCCATAAAACATTTCAGTGATGGCCTACAGGTAAGAAGACCGTATAAAGCATTGTAGGTGAGGGCCTGAAGCCTAGCGAACCCCATAACACATTGCAGTGATGGCCTACAGGCGAGCAGACCATATAAAACATTATAGGTGAGGGCCTGAAGCCGAGCGAACCCCATAAAACTTTGCAGTGATGGCCTACAGGTGAGCAGACCATATAAAGTATTGGCGGTGAGGGACTGAAGGTGAGAGAACCCCATAAGTCATTGCAGTGATGGCCTACAGGTGAGCAGACTGTATAAAGCATTGGAGATGAGGGCCTGAAGAATAGCGATCCCCATAAAACATTGCAGTGATTGCCTACAGGTGAGCAGACCATATAAAACATTAGAGGTGAGGGCCTGAAGCCTAGCGAACCCCATAAAATATTGCAGTGATGGCCTACAGGTGAGCAGACCGTATAAAGCATTGGCGGGGAGGGACTGAAGGTGAGCGAACCCCATAAAACATTGCAGTGATGGCCTACAGGTGAGCAGACCGTATAAAGCATTGTAGGTGAGGGCCTGAAGCCTAGTGAACTCCATAAAACATTGCAGTGATGGCCTATAGGTGAGCAGACCATATAAAACATTCTAGGTGAGGGCCTGAAGCCGAGCAAACCCCATAAAACATTGCAATGATGGGCTACAGGTGAGCAGACTGAATAAAGCATTGGAGGTGAGGGACTGAAGGTGAGCGAACCCCATAAAACATTGCAGTGATGGCCTTCAGGTGAGCAAACCGCATAAAGCATTGGAGGTGACGGTCTGCAGCCGAGCGAACCCTACAAACCATTGTAATTAGGGCATATATATTCTGTATGGAAGAGGAGGCGGAGAATGAGGCGGATGAGAAAACAAGATTCAAACATATACCCTTTTTTGCAGTGAAAAGGGTGCATCTGAATCTTGTGGATTGAGTACATCATAAAGCATAAATTTAAATTGCGTTTTTGTTCCTCATTAGCTAAGCTTTCAACCGGTGGAGTGGAGAAGTCAGGGGCAATACAGGCCTTGTTCATTTTTATCTGAGTCAACCTGTCAGCATTGTCAGTGGACAAACAGATACGCTTATCTGTTATAATGCCACCAGCTGCACTAACTACATGCTCAAACAATACTCTGGCGGCAGGGCAGGCCAGCACCTCCCAGGTGTAGAGCGCAAGTTCGTGCCACGTGTCCAGCTTGGACACACAGTAGTTGTAAGGCACTGAGCAATCATTTAGGAAGATGACACGGTCTGCAATGTATTCCTTCACCATCTTCCAAAACTTTTCTCTCCCTGTAGCACTAGGCCGCGATACAGGGTGAGGCTGCTGGTGTCATGAAAGTGTCCCATGCCTTGGAAAGTGTTGACCTGCATCTGTTGGAACTACTGTGTGTTCCCCTTGTCTCCCTTCCTCGGTTGCCTAAGGAAGTACGGACTCTGGCGGCCACATTTTCAGATGGAAAATTTTGGAGCAATCTGTCAACAAGTACATTCTGGTATTGCACGTCCTTGCAACCACAGGAATCAGAGATGAGAAGTTCTCTTTGTAGTGGGGGTCGAGAAGGGTGAACACCCAGTAATCTGTGTTACCTAAAATGCGTATAACGCAAGGGTCGCGGGAAAGGCAACCTAACATGAAATCAGCCTTGTGTGCTAGAGTACCTACAGGCAAGATGGTAAACTTCCGGGTGACTCTCCATACTCTCATCCTCCTCCTCTTCTGCCCATCCACGCTCAACAGATGGAATTAAAGTTCCAAGGGTACTAGCCTCTGTAGCAGAGGCAAGTGTCTCCAGCTCCTCCTCCTCTTCATGGCCCAATTCGAGCTGAGAAGACGAACTGGGGTATGTCTGGCTATCACCCTGTGTCATCTCCTCCACCATTAACTCGTCTGCCACATTCAAAGCATCCTCTTTAATTGTGAGCAGTGATCATATGAGTAGACACAGCAGTGGGATGGTTACACTGATAATAGCATTATTGCCACTAACCATCTGTGTGGATTCATTAAAGTTTTTTAAAACCTCACATAGGTCTGACATCAATGCCCACTCTTCGCTTGTGAATAGTGGCAGTTGACTGGAAAGGCAACGACCATGTTGCAGCTGGTATTCCACAACTGTCCTCTGCTCCTCACAAAGCCTGGCCAACATGTAGAACGTATAGTTCCACCGCGTGCTCAAGTCGCACAACAGTCGGTGAGCTGGATGCTGCAAACGCTACTGCAGCGTTGACAGACCGGCTGTGGACGACTTTCAGAAATGGGCACACAAGCGGCGCGCCTTCACTAGTATCTCCTGCAAATTGGGGTAGGTTTGGATAAACCGCTGAACCACTAAGTTTAAGACGTGGGCTAGGCATGGAATGTGTCTCAGGTTGCAGAGTTTTAAAGCCGACCACCAAGTTATGGCCATTGTTAGACACAACCATGCCTGTTTCTAGAGAGCCTCAGCTCAGTCTGGTCCCTTATACCCTGCCACAGCTCTGCGGTGGTGTGCTCTTTGTCCCCTAAACAGATCAGCTTCAGCACAGCCTGTTGACGCTTACCCGCAGCAGTGCTACACTGCTTCCAGCTAGAGACTGATGGCTGACTGTTGTTGGAGTTGAAAGTGGAGGAGGAGGCGGCGGAGGAGGAGAAGTGGGGGTTGGAGCCAGTAAAATAGCTGCTGGCGGAGACCCTGATGGACGTAGGGCCTGCAATCCTGGGCGTGGGTAGTCCCTGTGCCATCCCAGGGTCTGACTCACTCCCGGCCTCCACAACATTCACCCAGTGTGTAGTGTTGAACGAACAGTTCGAGCATCGTATCGGGTTCGTACCGAATTTTGGGGTGTCCGGGACACGGACCCGAACCCGGACATTTTCAAAAAAGTTTGGGTTCGGGTCCATTTTTCGTCGATTTCTTCCCGCTTTCTGAAGGGCTGCACAGCAGCCAATCAGCTAGCGTTTTACTTCTTGCCCTAAGAGCCCATCACAGCCATGCCTACTAATGGCATGGCTGTGATTGGCCAAGTGCAGCATGTGACCCAGTCTCTATTTAAGCTGGAGTCACGTAGCAGAGCACGTCACACTGCTCTGATTAGTGTAGGGAGAGGACGCAGCTTCTGTCAGGGCGAGATTAGGTAGGCTAAAGTCAGCAACAGCACTTAATGAACGGATCGATCTACAGCTGAGAATCATTGAACTTCTGCTAGTTACTTGCTCGCTGGTTTTTAGGCTGCACAGAGCGTTTTTCTGTCACTTATTTTCTGGGTTGATCGGCGGCCATTTTGTGACTTGGGGTGCACCAGAAGAAGCTGCCACCAAGTCCATCAATCCATCAATACTAGTTTTTTTTTTTTGCTATATCCTACATCAGGGGGTTGGCTGTGCTAATTGTCACCCCTAGAAACTCAGGATAGCAATTTCTATATTTTATTAAGGGGTTAAATACAATTGCCCAAATACCAATCCCCTAAATCTGGTGTTCCAGCTTTGGCTAGACAAGTATAATAATGTCTGCTGTCTGGCAAAGGATAGATTATTTTCTGGGGTGAAATTCAATTGCCAAAATAGCAATACCATAAATCAGTGGTTTCAGCTGTGGCTGGCAAAATAGAATAGTGTCCGCCCAAACATATATTTTGTTCTGGGGTGAAATTAATCTGGCAAAATAGCAATACCCTGATTCTCGTGTCCCAGCAGTTGCAGGCCAGATTATATAGTGTCCGCTAAAACATATATTTTGTTCTGGGGTGAAATTAATATGGCAAAATAGCAATACCCTGAATCTGGTGTCCCAGTAGTTGCAGGCCAGATTTCATAGTGTCTGCTGAAACATATATTTTGTTCTGGGGTGAAATTAATCTGGCAAAATAGCAATACCCTGATTCTGGTGTCCCAGCACTTGCAGGCCAGATTTCATAGTGTCTGCCAAAACACATATTTTGTTCTGGGGTGAAATAAATCTGGCAAAATAGCAATACCCTGATTCTGGTGTCCCAGCAGTTGCAGGCCAGATTTCATAGTGTCTGCCAAAACACATATTTTGTTCTGGGGTGAAATTAATTTTGCAAAATAGCAATACCCTGAATCTGGAGTCCCAGCAGTTGCAGGCCAGATTTCATAGTGTCTGTTAAAACATATATTTTGTTCTGGGGTGAAATTAATCTGGCAAAATAGCAATACCCTGATTCTGGTGTCCCAGCAGTTGCAGGCCAGATTTCATAGTGTCCGTCAAAACATATATTTTGTTCTGGGGTGAAATTAATTTTGCAAAATAGCAATACCCTGAATCTGGTGTCCCAGCAGTTGCAGGCCAGATTTCATAGTGTCTGCTAAAACATATATTTTGTTCTGGGGTGAAATTAATCTGGCAAAATAGCAATACCCTGATTCTGGTGTCCCAGCAGTTGCAGGCCAGATTTCATAGTGTCCGCTAAAACATATATTTTGTTCTGGGGTGAAATTCAATTGCCAAAATAGCAATACCCTGAATCTAGTGTCCCAGCTGTTGCAGGCCAGGATTCATAGTGTCTGCCAAAACACATATTTTGTTCTGGGGTGAAATTAATTTTTCAAAATAGCAATACCCTGAATCTGGTGTCCCAGCAGTTGCAGGCCAGATTTAATAGTGTCCGCTAAAACATATATTTTGTTCTGGGGTGAAATTAATCTGGCAAAATAACAATACCCTGATTCTGGTGTCCCAGCAGTTGCAGGCCAGATTTCATAGTGTCCGCTAAAACATATATTTTGTTCTGGGGTGAAATTAATCTGGTAAAATAGCAATACCCTGATTCTGGTGTCCCAGCAGTTGCAGGCCAGATTTCATAGTGTCTGGCAAAACACATATTTTGTTCTGGGGTGAAATTAATCTGGCAAAATAGCAATACCCTGATTCTGGTGTCCCAGCAGTTGCAGGCCAGATTTCATAGTGTCTGCTGAAACATATATTTTGTTCTGGGGTGAAATTAATCTGGCAAAATAGCAATACCCTGAATCTGGTGTCCCAGCAGTTGCAGGCCAGATTTCATAGTGTCTGCCAAAACACATATTTTGTTCTGGGGTGAAATTAATTTTGCAAAATAGCAATACCCTGAATCTGGTGTCCCAGCAGTTGCAGGCCAGATTTCATAGTGTCCGCTAAAACATATATTTTGTTCTGGGGTGAAATTAATCTGGCAAAATAGCAATACCCTGAATCTGGTGTCCCAGCAGTTGCAGGCCAGATTTCATAGTGTCTGCCAAAACACATATTTTGTTCGGGGGTGAAATTAATCTGGCAAAATAGCAATACCCTGATTCTGGTGTCCCAGCAGTTGCAGGCCAGATTTCATAGTGTCTGCCAAAACACATATTTTGTTCTGGGGTGAAATAAATTTTGCAAAATAGCAATACCCTGAATCTGGTGTCCCAGCAGTAGCAGGCCAGATTTCATAGTGTCCGCTAAAACATATATTTTGTTCTGGGGTGAAATTAATCTGGCAAAATAGCAATGCCCTGATTCTGGTGTCCCAGCAGTTGCAGGCCAGATTTCATAGTGTCCGCTAAAACATATATTTTGTTCTGGGGTGAAATTAATCTGGCAAAATAGCAATACCCTGATTCTGGTGTCCCAGCAGTTGCAGGCCAGATTTCATAGTGTCTGCCAAAACACATATTTTGTTCTGGGGTGAAATTAATCTGGCAAAATAGCAATACCCTGATTCTGGTGTCCCAGCAGTTGCAGGCCAGATTTCATAGTGTCCGCCAAAACATATATTTTGTTCTGGGGTGAAATTCAATCTGCCAAAATAGCAATACCCTGATTCTGGTGTCCCAGCAGTTGCAGGCCAGATTTCATAGTGTCTGCCAAAACACATATTTTGTTCTGGGGTGAAATTAATTTTGCAAAATAGCAATACCCTGAATCTGGTGTCCCAGCAGTTGCAGGCCAGATTTCATAGTGTCCGCTAAAACATATATTTTGTTCTGGGGTGAAATTAATCTGGCAAAATAGCAATACCCTGATTCTGGTGTCCCAGCAGTTGCAGGCCAGATTTCATAGTGTCCGCTAAAACATATATTTTGTTCTGGGGTGAAATTAATCTGGCAAAATAGCAATACCCTGATTCTGGTGTCCCAGCAGTTGCAGGCCAGATTTCATAGTGTCTGCCAAAACACATATTTTGTTCTGGGGTGAAATTAATCTGGCAAAATAGCAATACCCTGATTCTGGTGTCCCAGCAGTTGCAGGCCAGATTTCATAGTGTCTGCCAAAACACATATTTTGTTCTGGGGTGAAATTAATCTGGCAAAATAGCAATACCCTGATTCTGGTGTCCCAGCAGTTGCAGGCCAGATTTCATAGTGTCTGCCAAAACACATATTTTGTTCTGGGGTGAAATTAATCTGGCAAAATAGCAATACCCTGATTCTGGTGTCCCAGCAGTTGCAGGCCAGATTTCATAGTGTCTGCTAAAACATATATTTTGTTCTGGGGTGAAATTAATCTGGCAAAATAGCAATACCCTGATTCTGGTGTCCCAGCAGTTGCAGGCCAGATTTCATAGTGTCCGTCAAAACATATATTTTGTTCTGGGGTGAAATTAATTTGGCAAAATAGCAATACCCTGAATCTGGTGTCCCAGCAGTTGCAGGCCAGATTTCATAGTGTCTGCTAAAACACATATTTTGTTCTGGGGTGAAATTAATCTGGCAAAATAGCAATACCCTGATTCTGGTGTCCCAGCAGTTGCAGGCCAGATTTCATAGTGTCCGCTAAAACATATATTTTGTTCTGGGGTGAAATTCAATCTGGCAAAATAGCAATACCCTGAATCTAGTGTCCCAGCAGTTGCAGGCCAGGATTTCATAGTGTCTGCCAAAACACATATTTTGTTCTGGGGTGAAATTAATTTGTCAAAATAGCAATACCCTGAATCTGGTGTCCCAGCAGTTGCAGGCCAGATTTCATAGTGTCCGCTAAAACATATATTTTGTTCTGGGGTGAAATTAATCTGGCAAAATAGCAATACCCTGATTCTGGTGTCCCAGCAGTTGCAGGCCAGATTTCATAGTGTCCGCTAAAACATATATTTTGTTCTGGGGTGAAATTAATCTGGCAAAATAGCAATACCCTGATTCTGGTGTCCCAGCAGTTGCAGGCCAGATTTCATAGTGTCTGCCAAAACACATATTTTGTTCTGGGGTGAAATTAATCTGGCAAAATAGCAATACCCTGATTCTGGTGTCCCAGCAGTTGCAGGCCAGATTTCATAGTGTCTGCTGAAACATATATTTTGTTCTGGGGTGAAATTAATCTGGCAAAATAGCAATACCCTGATTCTGGTGTCCCAGCAGTTGCAGGCCAGATTTCATAGTGTCTGCCAAAACACATATTTTGTTCTGGGGTGAAATTAATTTTGCAAAATAGCAATACCCTGAATCTGGTGTCCCAGCAGTTGCAGGCCAGATTTCATAGTGTCCGCTAAAACATATATTTTGTTCTGGGGTGAAATTAATCTGGCAAAATAGCAATACCCTGATTCTGGTGTCCCAGCAGTTGCAGGCCAGATTTCATAGTGTCTGCCAAAACACATATTTTGTTCTGGGGTGAAATTAATCTGGCAAAATAGCAATACCCTGATTCTGGTGTCCCAGCAGTTGCAGGCCAGATTTCATAGTGTCTGCCAAAACACATATTTTGTTCTGGGGTGAAATTAATCTGGCAAAATAGCAATACCCTGATTCTGGTGTCCCAGCAGTTGCAGGCCAGATTTCATAGTGTCTGCCAAAACACATATTTTGTTCTGGGGTGAAATTAATCTGGCAAAATAGCAATACCCTGATTCTGGTGTCCCAGCAGTTGCAGGCCAGATTTCATAGTGTCCGCTAAAACATATATTTTGTTCTGGGGTGAAATTAATCTGGCAAAATAGCAATACCCTGATTCTGGTGTCCCAGCAGTTGCAGGCCAGATTTCATAGTGTCTGCCAAAACACATATTTTGTTCTGGGGTGAAATTAATCTGGCAAAATAGCAATACCCTGATTCTGGTGTCCCAGCAGTTGCAGGCCAGATTTCATAGTGTCCGCCAAAACATATATTTTGTTCTGGGGTGACATTCAATCTGCCAAAATAGCAATACCCTGATTCTGGTGTCCCAGCAGTTGCAGGCCAGATTTCATAGTGTCTGCCAAAACACATATTTTGTTCTGGGGTGAAATTAATTTGGCAAAATAGCAATACCCTGAATCTGGTGTCCCAGCAGTTGCAGGCCAGATTTCATAGTGTCCGCTAAAACATATATTTTGTTCTGGGGTGAAATTAATCTGGCAAAATAGCAATACCCTGATTCTGGTGTCCCAGCAGTTGCAGGCCAGATTTCATAGTGTCTGCTAAAACACATATTTTGTTCTGGGGTGAAATTAATCTGGCAAAATAGCAATACCCTGATTCTGGTGTCCCAGCAGTTGCAGGCCAGATTTCATAGTGTCTGCCAAAACACATATTTTGTTCTGGGGTGAAATTAATCTGGCAAAATAGCAATACCCTGATTCTGGTGTCCCAGCAGTTGCAGGCCAGATTTCATAGTGTCTGCCAAAACACATATTTTGTTCTGGGGTGAAATAAATTTTGCAAAATAGCAATACCCTGAATCTGGTGTCCCAGCAGTTGCAGGCCAGATTTCATAGTGTCCGCTAAAACATATATTTTGTTCTGGGGTGAAATTAATCTGGCAAAATAGCAATACCCTGATTCTGGTGTCCCAGCAGTTGCAGGCCAGATTTCATAGTGTCTGCCAAAACACATATTTTGTTCTGGGGTGAAATTAATCTGGCAAAATAGCAATACCCTGATTCTGGTGTCCCAGCAGTTGCAGGCCAGATTTCATAGTGTCTGCCAAAACATATATTTTGTTCTGGGGTGAAATTAATCTGGCAAAATAGCAATACCCTGATTCTGGTGTCCCAGCAGTTGCAGGCCAGATTTCATAGTGTCTGCCAAAACACATATTTTGTTCTGGGGTGAAATTAATCTGGCAAAATAGCAATACCCTGATTCTGGTGTCCCAGCAGTTGCAGGCCAGATTTCATAGTGTCTGCTAAAACATATATTTTGTTCTGGGGTGAAATTAATCTGGCAAAATAGCAATACCCTGATTCTGGTGTCCCAGCAGTTGCAGGCCAGATTTCATAGTGTCTGCCAAAACACATATTTTGTTCTGGGGTGAAATTAATCTGGCAAAATAGCAATACCCTGATTCTGGTGTCCCAGCAGTTGCAGGCCAGATTTCATAGTGTCTGCCAAAACATATATTTTGTTCTGGGGTGAAATTCAATCTGGCAAAATAGCAATACCCTGATTCTGGTGTCCCAGCAGTTGCAGGCCAGATTTCATAGTGTCTGCCAAAACACATATTTTGTTCTGGGGTGAAATTAATTTTGCAAAATAGCAATACCCTGAATCTGGTGTCCCAGCAGTTGCAGGCCAGATTTCATAGTGTCCGCTAAAACATATATTTTGTTCTGGGGTGAAATTAATCTGGCAAAATAGCAATACCCTGATTCTGGTGTCCCAGCAGTTGCAGGCCAGATTTCATAGTGTCTGCCAAAACATATATTTTGTTCTGGGGTGAAATTAATCTGGCAAAATAGCAATACCCTGATTCTGGTGTCCCAGCAGTTGCAGGCCAGATTTCATAGTGTCTGCCAAAACACATATTTTGTTCTGGGGTGAAATTCAATCTGCCAAAATAGCAATACCCTGATTCTGGTGTCCCAGCAGTTGCAGGCCAGATTTCATAGTGTCTGCCAAAACACATATTTTGTTCTGGGGTGAAATTAATCTGGCAAAATAGCAATACCCTGATTCTGGTGTCCCAGCAGTTGCAGGCCAGATTTCATAGTGTCCGCTAAAACATATATTTTGTTCTGGGGTGAAATTAATCTGGCAAAATAGCAATACCCTGATTCTGGTGTCCCAGCAGTTGCAGGCCAGATTTCATAGTGTCTGCCAAAACACATATTTTGTTCTGGGGTGAAATTAATCTGGCAAAATAGCAATACCCTGATTCTGGTGTCCCAGCAGTTGCAGGCCAGATTTCATAGTGTCCGCCAAAACATATATTTTGTTCTGGGGTGAAATTCAATTGCCAAAATAGCAATACCCTGATTCTGTGGTCCCAGCAGTTGCAGGCCAGATTTCATAGTGTCCGCCAAAACATATATTTTGTTCTGGGGTGAAATTAATCTTGCAAAATAGCAGTACCCTGAATCTGGTGTCCCAGCAGTTGCAGGCCAGATTTCATAGTGTCCGCTAAAACATACATTTTGTTCTGGGGTGAAATTAATATGTCAAAATAGCAATACCCTGATTCTGGTGTCCCAGCAGTTGCAGGCCAGATTTCATAGTGTCAGTCAAAACATATATTTTGTTCTGGGGTGAAATTCAATCTGCCAAAATAGCAATACCCTGAATTCTGGTGTCCCAGCAGTTGCAGGCCAGGATTCATAGTGTCTGCCAAAACACATATTTTGTTCTGGGGTGAAATTAATCTGGCAAAATAGCAATACCCTGATTCTGGTGTCCCAGCAGTTGCAGGCCAGATTTCATAGTGTCTGCTAAAACATATATTTTGTTCTGGGGTGAAATTAATCTGGCAAAATAGCAATACCCTGATTCTGGTGTCCCAGCAGTTGCAGGCCAGATTTCATAGTGTCCGCCAAAACATATATTTTGTTCTGGGGTGAAATTAATCTGGCAAAATAGCAATACCCTGATTCTGGTGTCCCAGCAGTTGCAGGCCAGATTTCATAGTGTCTGCCAAAACACATATTTTGTTCTGGGGTGAAATTAATCTGGCAAAATAGCAATACTCCTGATTCTGGTGTCCCAGCAGTTGCAGGCCAGGATTTCATAGTGTCTGCCAAAACACATATTTTGTTCTGGGGTGAAATTAATCTGGCAAAATAGCAATACCCTGATTCTGGTGTCCCAGCAGTTGCAGGCCAGATTTCATAGTGTCCGCCAAAACACATATTTTGTTCTGGGGTGAAATTAATCTGGCAAAATAGCAATACCCTGATTCTGGTGTCCCAGCAGTTGCAGGCCAGATTTCATAGTGTCCGCCAAAACACATATTTTGTTCTGGGGTGAAATTAATCTGGCAAAATAGCAATACCTCTGATTCTGGTGTCCCAGCAGTTGCAGGCCAGATTTCATAGTGTCCGCTAAAACATATATTTTGTTCTGGGTGAAATTAATCTGGCAAAATAGCAATACCCTGATTCTGGTGTCCCAGCAGTTGCAGGCCAGATTTCATAGTGTCTGCCAAAACACATATTTTGTTCTGGGGTGAAATTAATCTGGCAAAATAGCAATACCCTGATTCTGGTGTCCCAGCAGTTGCAGGCCAGATTTCATAGTGTCTGCCAAAACACATATTTTGTTCTGGGGTGAAATTAATCTGGCACAATAGCACATACCTTGATTCTGGTGTCCCAGCAGTTGCAGGCCAGATTTCATAGTGTCCGCCAAAACATATATTTTGTTCTGGGGTGAAATTAATCTGGCAAAATAGCAATACCCTGATTCTGGTGTCCCAGCAGTTGCAGGCCAGATTTCATAGTGTCTGCCAAACACATATTTTGTTCTGGGGTGAAATTAATTTTGCAAAATAGCAATACTCCTGAATCTGGTGTCCCAGCAGTTGCAGGCCAGATTTCATAGTGTCTGCCAAAACACATATTTTGTTCTGGGGTGAAATTAATCTGGCAAAATAGCAATACTCTGATTCTGGTGTCCCAGCAGTTGCAGGCCAGATTTCATAGTGTCCGCTAAAACATATATTTTGTTCTGGGGTGAAATTAATCTGGCAAAATAGCAATACCTCTGATTCTGGTGTCCCAGCAGTTGCAGGCCAGATTTCATAGTGTCTGCCAAAACACATATTTTGTTCTGGGGTGAAATTAATCTGGCAAAATAGCAATACCCTGATTCTGGTGTCCCAGCAGTTGCAGGCCAGATTTCATAGTGTCTGCCAAAACACATATTTTGTTCTGGGGTGAAATTAATCTGGCAAAATAGCAATACCCTGATTCTGGTGTCCCAGCAGTTGCAGGCCAGATTTCATAGTGTCTGCCAAAAACACATATTTTGTTCTGGGGTGAAATTAATCTGGCAAAATAGCAATACCCTGATTCTGGTGTCCCAGCAGCTGGGAAAATGGAGTCACATAGTGCCCTACAAAGCACATATTTAGTCTAAAGGCCTCACCTTTGGTAAAATAGCACCTGAATCTGGTGTCCCAAAAAGAGTCAGGCTAGATTTCATAGTGTCCGCTAAAAATATATTTTGTTCTGGGGTAGAAATTAATCTGGCAAAATAGCAATACCCTGATTCTGGTGTCCCAGCAGTTGCAGGCTAGATTTCATAGTGTCTGCCAAAACACATATTTTGTTCTGGGTGAAATTAATCTGGCAAAATAGCAATACCCTGATTCTGGTGTCCCAGCAGTTGCAGGCCAGATTTCATAGTGTCCGTCAAAACATATATTTTGTTCTGGGGTGATATTCAATTGACAAAATAGCAATACCCTGATTCTGGTGTCCCAGCAGGTTGCAGGCCAGATTTCATAGTGTCCAGCAAACATATATTTTGTTCTGGGGTGAAATTAATCTGGCAAAATAGCAATACCCTGATTCTGGTGTCCCAGCAGTTGCAGGCCAGGATTTCATAGTGTCTGCCGAAACACATATTTTGTTCTAGTGAAATTAATCTGGCAAAATAGCAATACCCTGATTCTGGTGTCCCAGCAGTTGCAGGCCATATTTCATAGTGTCTGCCAAAACACATATTTTGTTCTGGGGTGAAATAAATTTTGCAAAATAGCAATACCCTGAATCTGGTGTCCCAGCAGTAGCAGGCCAGATTTCATAGTGTCCGCTAAAACATATATTTTGTTCTGGGGTGAAATTAATCTGGCAAAATAGCAATACCCTGATTCTGGTGTCCCAGCAGTTGCAGGCCAGATTTCATAGTGTCCGCTAAAACATATATTTTGTTCTGGGGTGAAATTAATCTGGCAAAATAGCAATACCCTGATTCTGGTGTCCCAGCAGTTGCAGGCCAGATTTCATAGTGTCTGCCAAAAGACATATTTTGTTCTGGGGTGAAATTAATCTGGCAAAATAGCAATACCCTGATTCTGGTGTCCCAGCAGTTGCAGGCCATATTTCATAGTGTCTGCCAAAACACATATTTTGTTCTGGGGTGAAATAAATTTTGCAAAATAGCAATACCCTGAATCTGGTGTCCCAGCAGTAGCAGGCCAGATTTCATAGTGTCCGCTAAAACATATATTTTGTTCTGGGGTGAAATTAATCTGGCAAAATAGCAATACCCTGATTCTGGTGTCCCAGCAGTTGCAGGCCAGATTTCATAGTGTCTGCCAAAACACATATTTTGTTCTGGGGTGAAGAAATTAATCTGGCAAAATAGCAATACCCTTATTCTGGTGTCCCAGCAGTTACAGGCCAGATTTCATAGTGTCAGTCAAAACATATATTTTGTTCTGGGGTGACATTCAATTGCCAAAATAGCAATACCCTTATTCTGGTGTCCCAGCAGTTGCAGGCCAGATTTCATAGTGTCTGCCAAAACACATATTTTGTTCTGGGGTGAAATAAATTTTGCAAAATAGCAATACCCTGAATCTGGTGTCCCAGCAGTAGCAGGCCAGATTTCATAGTGTCTGCTAAAACATATATTTTGTTCTGGGGTGAAATTAATCTGGCAAAATAGCAATACCCTGATTCTGGTGTCCCAGCAGTTGCAGGCCAGATTTCATAGTGTCTGCCAAAACACATATTTTGTTCTGGGGTGAAATTAATCTGGCAAAATAGCAATACCCTGATTCTGGTGTCCCAGCAGTTGCAGGCCAGATTTAATAGTGTCCGCCAAAACATATATTTTGTTCTGGGGTGAAATTCAATCTGCCAAAATAGCAATACCCTGATTCTGGTGTCCCAGCAGCTGCAGGCCAGATTTCATAGTGTCTGCCAAACACATATTTTGTTCTGGGGTGAAATTAATCTGGCAAAATAGCAATACCCTGATTCTGGTGTCCCAGCAGTTGCAGGCCAGATTTCATAGTGTCCGCTAAAACATATATTTTGTTCTGGGGTGAAATTAATCTGGCAAAATAGCAATACCCTGATTCTGGTGTCCCAGCAGTAGCAGGCCAGATTTCATAGTGTCTGCCAAAACACATATTTTGTTCTGGGGTGAAATTAATCTGGCAAAATAGCAATACCCTGATTCTGGTGTCCCAGCAGTTGCAGGCCAGATTTAATAGTGTCCGTCAAAACATATATTTTGTTCTTGGTTGAAATTCAATTGCCAAAATAGCAATACCCTGATTCTGTGGTCCCAGCAGTTGCAGGCCAGATTTCATAGTGTCCGTCAAAACATATATTTTGTTCTGGGGTGAAATTAATTTTGCAAAATAGCAGTACCCTGAATCTGGTGTCCCAGCAGTTGCAGGCCAGATTTCATAGTGTCTGCTAAAACATACATTTTGTTCTGGGGTGAAATTAATATGTCAAAATAGCAATACCCTGATTCTGGTGTCCCAGCAGTTGCAGGCCAGATTTCATAGTGTCAGTCAAAACATATATTTTGTTCTGGGGTGAAATTCAATTGCCAAAATAGCAATACCCTGAATCTAGTGTCCCAGCAGTTGCAGGCCAGGATTCATAGTGTCTGCCAGAACACATATTTTGTTCTGGGGTGAAATTAATTTTTCAAAATAACAATATCCTGAATCTGGTGTCCCAGCAGTTGCAGGCCAGATTTCATAGTGTCCGCTAAAACATATATTTTGTTCTGGGGTGAAATTAATCTGGCAAAATAGCAATACCCTGATTCTGGTGTCCCAGCAGTTGCAGGCCAGATCTCATAGTGTCCGCTAAAACATATATTTTGTTCTGGGGTGAAATTAATCTGGCAAAATAGCAATACCCTGATTCTGGTGTCCCAGCAGTTGCAGGCCAGATTTCATAGTGTCTGCCAAAACACATATTTTGTTCTGGGGTGAAATTAATCTGGCAAAATAGCAATACCCTGATTCTGGTGTCCCAGCAGTTGCAGGCCAGATTTCATAGTGTCTGCCAAAACACATATTTTGTTCTGGGGTGAAAATTAATCTGGCAAAATAGCAATACCCTGATTCTGGTGTCCCAGCAGTTGCAGGCCTGATTTCATAGTGTCTGTCTAAAACATATATTTTGTTCTGGGTGAAATTCAATCTGGCACAATAGCAATACCCTGAATCTGGTGTCCCAGCAGTTGCAGGCCAGATTTCATAGTGTCTGCCAAAACACATATTTTGTTCTGGGGTGAAATTAATTTTGCAAAATAGCAATACCCTGAATCTGGTGTCCCAGCAGTTGCAGGCCAGATTTCATAGTGTCCATAAAACATATATTTTGTTCTGGGGTGAAATTAATCTGGCAAAATAGCAATACCCTGATTCTGGTGTCCCAGCAGTTGCAGGCCAGATTTCATAGTGTCTGCCAAAACCACATATTTTGTTCTGGGAGTGAAATTAATCTGGCAAAATAGCAATACCCTGATTCTGGTGTCCCAGCAGTTGCAGGCCAGATTTCATACAGTGTCTGACAATACACATATTTTGTTCTGGGGTGAAATAAATTTTGCAAAATAGTAATACCCTGAATCTAGTGTCCCAGCAGTAGCAGGCCAGATTTCATAGTGTCCGCTAAAACATATATTTTGTTCTGGGGTGAAATTTATCTGGCAAAATAGCAATACCCTGATTCTGGTGTCCCAGCAGTTGCAGGCCAGATTTCATAGTGTCCGCTAAAACATATATTTTGTTCTGGGGTGAAATTAATCTGTCAAAATAGCAATACCCTGAATCTGGTGTCCCAGCAGTTGCAGGCCAGATTTCATAGTGTCCGCTAAAACATATATTTTGTTCTGGGGTGAAATTAATCTGGCAAAATAGCAATACCCTGATTCTGGTGTCCCAGCAGTTGCAGGCCAGATTTCATAGTGTCTGCCAAAACACATATTTTGTTCTGGGGTGAAATTAATCTGGCAAAATAGCAATACCCTGATTCTGGTGTCCCAGCAGTTGCAGGCCTGATTTCATAGTGTCTGCTGAAACATATATTTTGTTCTGGGGTGAAATTAATCTGGCACAATAGCAATACCCTGAATCTGGTGTCCCAGCAGTTGCAGGCCAGATTTCATAGTGTCTGCCAAAACACATATTTTGTTCTGGGGTGAAATTAATTTTGCAAAATAGCAATACCCTGAATCTGGTGTCCCAGCAGTTGCAGGCCAGATTTCATAGTGTCCGCTAAAACATATATTTTGTTCTGGGGTGAAATTAATCTGGCAAAATAGCAATACCCTGATTCTGGTGTCCCAGCAGTTGCAGGCCAGATTTCATAGTGTCTGCCAAAACACATATTTTGTTCTGGGGTGAAATTAATCTGGCAAAATAGCAATACCCTGATTCTGGTGTCCCAGCAGTTGCAGGCCAGATTTCATAGTGTCTGACAATACACATATTTTGTTCTGGGGTGAAATAAATTTTGCAAAATAGTAATACCCTGAATCTGGTGTCCCAGCAGTAGCAGGCCAGATTTCATAGTGTCCGCTAAAACATATATTTTGTTCTGGGGTGAAATTTATCTGGCAAAATAGCAATACCCTGATTCTGGTGTCCCAGCAGTTGCAGGCCAGATTTCATAGTGTCCGCTAAAACATATATTTTGTTCTGGGGTGAAATTAATCTGTCAAAATAGCAATACCCTGAATCTGGTGTCCCAGCAGTTGCAGGCCAGATTTCATAGTGTCTGCCAAAACACATATTTTGTTCTGGGGTGAAATTAATCTGGCAAAATAGCAATACCCTGATTCTGGTGTCCCAGCAGTTGCAGGCCAGATTTCATAGTGTCTGACAATACACATATTTTGTTCTGGGGTGAAATAAATTTTGCAAAATAGTAATACCCTGAATCTGGTGTCCCAGCAGTAGCAGGCCAGATTTCATAGTGTCCGCTAAAACATATATTTTGTTCTGGGGTGAAATTAATTTTGCAAAATAGCAATACCCTGAATCTGGTGTCCCAGCAGTTGCAGGCCAGATTTCATAGTGTCCGCTAAAACATATATTTTGTTCTGGGGTGAAATTAATCTGTCAAAATAGCAATACCCTGAATCTGGTGTCCCAGCAGTTTCAGGCCAGATTTCATAGTGTCTGCCAAAACACATATTTTGTTCTGGGGTGAAATTAATCTGGCAAAATAGCAATACCTTGATTCTGGTATCCCAGCAGTTGCAGGCCAGATTTCATAGTGTCCGCTAGAACATATATTTTGTTCTGGGGTGAAATTAATCTGGCAAAATAGCAATACCCTGATTCTGGTGTCCCAGCAGTTGCAGGCCAGATTTCATAGTGTCCGCTAAAACACATATTTTGTTCTGGGGTGAAATTAATTTGGCAAAATAGCAATACCCTGATTCTGGTGTCCCAGCAGTTGCAGGCCAGATTTCATAGTGTCTGCCAAAACACATATTTTGTTCTGGGGTGAAATTAATCTGGCAAAATAGCAATACCCTGATTCTGGTGCCCCAGCAGTTGCAGGCCTGATTTCATAGTGTCTGCCAAAACACATATTTTGTTCTGGGGTGAAATTAATCTGGCAAAATAGCAATACCCTGATTCTGGTGTCCCAGCAGTTGCAGGCCAGATTTCATAGTGTCCGCTAAAACATATATTTTGTTCTGGGGTGAAATTAATCTGGCAAAATAGCAATACCCTGATTCTGGTGTCCCAGCAGTTGCAGGCCAGATTTCATAGTGTCCGCTAAAACATATATTTTGTTCTGGGGTGAAATTAATCTGGCAAAATAGCAATACCCTGATTCTGGTGTCCCAGCAGTTGCAGGCCAGATTTCATAGTGTCCGTCAAAACATATATTTTGTTCTGGGGTGACATTCAATTGCCAAAATAGCAATACCCTGATTCTGGTGTCCCAGCAGTTGCAGGCCAGATTTCATAGTATCTGCCAAAACACATATTTTGTTCTGGGGTGAAATTAATCTGGCAAAATAGCAATACCCTGATTCTGGTGTCCGAGCAGTTGCAGGCCAGATTTCATAGTGTCCACTAAAACATATATTTTGTTCTGGGGTGAAATTAATCTGGCAAAATAGCAATACCCTGATTCTGGTGTCCCAGCAGTTGCAGGCCAGATTTCATAGTGTCCGTCAAAACATATATTTTGTTCTGGGGTGACATTCAATTGCCAAAATAGCAATACCCTGATTCTGGTGTCCCAGCAGTTGCAGGCCAGATTTCATAGTATCTGCCAAAACACATATTTTGTTCTGGGGTGAAATTAATCTGGCAAAATAGCAATACCCTGATTCTGGTGTCCGAGCAGTTGCAGGCCAGATTTCATAGTGTCCGTCAAAACATATATTCTGGGATGAAATTCAATTGCCAAAATAGCAATACCCTGAATCTTTTGTCCCAGCTGTTGCAGGCCAAGTGTAAATCTGTCCATAAAAGGATACCTGTCATCCAGGGCCTAAATACTAGCCCTAAAAGAGATATTCCCCTAAATCAGTGGTTACTAATAACCAAATATTTTTTTCCTTATTGTGGTGCTTGGTGAACGGTAACAATGAGGAAAACATCTAGTAAGGGACGCGGACGCGGTCGTGGTGGTGTTATTGTACCCTCTGGTGCTGGGAGAGAACGTGGCCATTCTGCCACAGCCACACGTCCTAGTGAACCAACTACCTCAGGTTCCAGTACCCGCCAGAATTTACAGCGATATTTGGTGGGGCCCAATGCCGTTCTAAGGATGGTAAGGCCTGAGCAGGTACAGGCGCTAGTCAATTGGCTGGCCGACAGTGGATCCAGCATGTTCACAACATTATCTCCCACCCAGTCTTCTGCAGAAAGCGCACAGGTGGCACCTGAAAACCAAGCCCATCAGTCTGTCACATCACCCCCATGTATATCAGGGAAACTGTCAGAGCCTCAAGTTATGCAGCAGTCTCTTATGCTGTTTGAAGACTCTGCTAGCAGGTAGTGATGATCGAATATGCCCATATTCGAATTCGCGATATTTCGCGAATATTTTGTAAAATATTCGCGATATATTCGCATATTCGAATATTCGTATTCGTCATCATTTAATCGCCATCTTTTTTTTATAAAATTGCGGCGCCCAACACTACTGGCAGGGTTTCCCAAGGAAATCCACCTAGCAATTCCCCAGTAGTGGAAGACATAGAATGCACTGATGCACAACCACTGATGTTTCCTGATGATGAGGACATGGGAATACCACCTCATCGTAGTCCGCACGTCTCTGATGATGACGAAACACAGGTGCCAACTGCTGCGTCTTTCTGCAGTGTGTAGACCGAACAGGAGGTCAGGGAGGAAGACTGTGTGGAAGACGATGCAGGGGACGATGAGGTCCTAGACCCCACATGGAATGAAGGTCGTGCCACTGACTTTCATAGTTCAGAGGAAGAGGCAGTGGTGAGACCGAGCCAACAGCGTAGCAAAAGAGGGAGCAGGGACAAAAGCAGACCAGCCGCCACCAAGCGAGTTCGCCTGCTACTGGCCACCGCCACCGGGGACCGAGCAGCCCAAAGGCAGCTTCAAGGAGTTCCCTGGCATGGCACTTCTTTAAACAATGTGCTGACGACAAGACCCGAGTGGTTTGCACGCTGTGCCATCAGATCCTGAACCGAGGCATTAACGTTCTGAACCTTAGCACAACCTGCATGACCAGGCATCTACATGCAAAGCATGAACTGCAGTGGAGTAAACACCTTAAAAGCAAGGAACTCACTCTGGCTCCCCCTGCTCCCTCTTCTGCTGCTGCCTCGGCCTCTTCCTCCGCCTCGGGAGGAATGTTGGCACCTGCCGCACACCAAACAGAGGATGTGCCACCGACAACACCACCTGCGTCACCAAGCATCTCCACCATGTCACACGGCAGCTGCTCAGCTCTCCATCTCACAAACCTTGAGAGAAAGCGTAAATTCCCACCTAGCCACCCTCGAGCCCTGGGCCTGAATGCCAGCATTTCTAAACTACTGGCCTTTGAAATGCTGTCATTCAGGCTGGTGGACACAGACAGCTTCAAACAGCTGATGTCCATGGCTGTCCCACAGTATGTTGTTCCCAGCCGCCACTACTTCTCCAAGACAGCCGTGCCTTCCCTGCACAACCAAGTATCCGATAAAATCAAGTGTGCACTGCGCAACGCCATCTGTGGCAAGGTCCACCTAACCACAGATACGTGACCAGTAAGCACGGCCAGGGACGCTATATCTCCCTAACTGCACACTGGGTAAATGTAGTGGCGGCTGGGCCGCAGGCGGAGAGTTCCTTGGCGCACGTCCTTCCGCCGCCAAGGATCGCAGGGCATCATTCTTTGCCTCCTGTAGCCTCCTCCTCCTACTCGGCTTCCTCCTCCTCTGCTTCCACCAGCTCATCCAGTCAGCCACACACCTTCACCACCAACTTCAGCACAGCCCGTGGTAAACGTCAGCAGGCCATTCTGAAACTCATATGTTTGGGGGACAGGCCCCACACCGCGCAGGAGTTGTGGCGGGGTATTGAACAACAGACCGACGAGTGGTTTCTGCCGGTGGGCCTCAAGCCCGGCCTGGTGGTGTGCGATAATGGGCGAAATCTCGTCGCAGCTCTGGGACTAGCCGGTTTGACGCACATTCCTTGCCTGGCGCATGTGCTGAATTTGGTGGTGCAGAAGTTCATTCACAACTACCCCATCATGTCAGAGCTGCTGCATAAAGTGAGGGCCATCTGTGCGCGCTTCCGGTGTTCACATCCTGCCGCTGCTCGCCTGTCTGCGCTACAGCGGAACTTCGGCCTTCCCGCTCACCGTCTCATATGCGATGTGCCCACCAGGTGGAACTCCACCTTGCACATGCTGGAGAGACTGTGCGAGCAGCAACAGGCCATAGTGGAGTTTCAGCTGCAGCACGCACGCGTCAGTCGCACTGCGGAACAGCACCACTTCACCACCAATGATTGGGCCTCCGTGCGAGATCTGTGTGCCCTGTTGCACTGTTTCGAGTACTCCACCGACATGGCCAGTGGCGATGACACCGTTATCAGCGTTACAATACCACTTCTGTGTCTCCTTGAGAAAATGCTTAGGGCGATGATGGAAGAGGAGGTGGCCCAGGAGGAGGAGGATGAGAGCTCATTTTTAGCACTTTCAGGCCAGTCTGTTAGAAGTGGCTCAGAGGGAGGTTTTTTGCAACAGCAGAGGACAGGTACAAATGTGGCCAGCCAGGGCTCACTACTGGAGGACGAGGAGGATGAGGAGGAGGTGGAGGAGGATGAGGATGAAGCAGGTTCACAGCGGGGTGGCACCCGACACAGCTCAGGCCCATCACTGGTGCGTGGCTGGGGGGATACGGAGGATGATGACGATACGCCTCCCACAGAGGACAGCTTGTCCTTACGTCTGGGGAGCCTGGCACACATGAGCGACTACATGCTGCAGTGCCTGCGCAACGACAGCAGAGTTGCCCACATTTTAACGTGTTCGGACTACTGGGTTGCCATCCTGCTGGATCCCTGGTACAAAGACAATGTGCCCACCTTACTTCCTGCACTGGAGCGTGATAGGAAGATGCGCGAGTTCAAGCGCACGCTGGTAGAGGCGCTCCTGAGAGCATTCCTAAATGTCACAGGGGAACAGGTGGAAGCCCAAGGCGAAGGCAGAGGAGGAGCAAGAGGTCGCCAACGCAGCTGTGTCACGGCCAGCTCCTCTGAGGGCAGGGTTAGCATGGCAGAAATGTGGAAAAGTTTTGTCTCCACGCCACAGCTAACTGCACCACCACCTGACACTGAACGTGTTAGCAGGAGGCAGCATTTCACTAACATGGTTGAACAGTACGTCTGCACACCCCTCCACGTACTGACTGATGGTTCGGCCCCATTCAACTTCTGGGTCTCCAAATTGGCCCCGTGGCCAGAGTTAGCATTTTATGCCTTGGAGGTGCTGGCCTGCCCGACGGCCAGCGTTTTGTCTGAACGTGTGTTCAGCATGGCAGGGGGCGTCATTACTGACAAACGCAGCCGCCTGTCCACAGCCAACGTGGACAAGCTGACGTTCATAAAAATGAACCAGGCATGGATCCCACAGGACCTGTGCCTCCCTTGTGCAGAATAGACATTTATAACTGCCTCACCCTGAACAATGTATTCTTGTACTCCTGGGCACTTCTTTTTTGAATCCTCATTTTTTTAACTTTACCATGATCTTGCGGTGCAACCCAAAGTTAAATGAACCTCTCCTCTGTCTGGGTGGTGGGGCCGAAATAACTGAGAGTGGCCTTCTCCGGTGGTGGTTGATATGACGCATGATTCCTTGCTGTGGGACCTCTCTCCTCTATCTGGGTTCTGGGGCCGAAATAACTGAAAGTGGCCTTCTCCAGTGGTGGTTGATATGACGCATGATTCCTTGCTGTGGGACCTCTCTCCTCTGACTGGGTGCTGGGGCCAAAATAACTGAAAATGGCCATCTCCAGTGGTGGGTGATATGACACATGATTCCTTGCTGTGGGATCTCTCTCCTCTGTCTGGGTGCTGGCCGAAATAACTGAGAGTGGCCTTCTCCGGTGGTGGGTGATATGACACACGATTCCTTGCTGTGGGACCTGTATCCTCGGTCTGGGTGCTGGGCCGAAATAACTGAAAGTGGCCTTCTCCAGTGTTGAGTGATATGACGCATGATTCCTTGCTGTGGAACCTGTATCCTCGGTCTGGGTGCTGTGCCGAAATAACTGAAAGTGGCCTTCTCCAGTGGTGGGTGATATGACACATGATTCCTTGATGTGGGAGCTGTATCCTCAGTCTGGGTGCTGTGCCGAAATAACTGAAAGTGGCCTTCTCCAGTGGTGGGTGATATGACGCATGATTCCTTGCTGTGGGACCTCTCTCCTCTGACTGGGTGCTGGGGCCTAAATTTACTGAAAGTGGCCTTCTCCAGTGGTGGGTGATATGACACATGATTCCTTGCTGTGGGACCTCTCTCCTCTGTCTGGGTGCTGGCCGAAAAAATTGAGAGTGGCCTTCTCCGGTGGTGGGTGATATGACGCATGATTCCTTGCTGTGGGACCTGTATCCTCGGTCTGGGTGCTGTGCCGAAATAACTGAAAGTGGCCTTCTCCAGTGGTGGGTGATATGACGCATGATTCCTTGCTGTGGGACATCTCTCCTCTGTCTGGGTGCTGGGCCTAAATAAGTGAAAGTGGCCTTCTCCAGTGGTGGTTGATATAACGCATGATTCCTTGCTGTGGGACCTCTCTCCTCTGTCTGGGTGCTGGGCTGAAATAACTGAGAGTGGCCTTCTCCGGTGGTGGTTGATATGACGCATGATTCCTTGCTGTGGGACCTTTCTCCTCTGTCTGGGTGCTGGGGCCGAAATAACTGAAAATGGCCTTCTCCAGTGTTGAGTGATATGACGCATGATTCCTTGCTGTGGAACCTGTATCCTCGGTCTGGGTGCTGTGCCGAAATAACTGAAAGTGGCCTTCTCCAGCGGTGGGTGATATGACACATGATTCCTTGCTGTGGGACCTGTATGCTCGGTCTGGGTGCTGTGCCGAAATAACTGAAAGTGGCCTTTTCCAGTGGTGGGTGATATGACGCATGATTCATTGCTGTGGGACCTCTCTCCTCGGTCTGGGTGCTGGCCGAAATAACTGAGAGTGGCCTTCTCCGGTGGTGGGTGATATGACGCATGATTCCTTGCTGTGGGACCTGTATCCTCGGTCTGGGTGCTGGCCGAAATAACTGAGAGTGGCCTTCTTCGGTGGTGGTTGATATGACGCATGATTCCTTGCTGTGGGACCTCTCTCCTCTGTCTGGGTGCTGGGCCGAAATAACTCAGAGTGGCCTTCTCCGGTTGTGGTTGATATGACGCATGATTCCTTGCTGTGGGACCTCTCTCCTCTGTCTGGGTGCTGGGGCCGAAATAACTGAAAGTTGCCTTCTCCAGTGTTGAGTGATATGACGCATGATTCCTTGCAGTGAGACCTGTCTCCAATTGATATTGGTTAAATTTTATTTATTTTATTTTAATTAATTTCCCTATCCACATTTGTTTGCAGGGGATTTACCTACATTTTGCTGCCTTTGGCAGCCCTCTAGCCCGTTCCTGGACTATTTTACAGCCTTCTTAGTGCCTAAAAGTTCGGGTCCCGATTGACTTCAATGGGGTTCGGGTTCGGGATAAAGTTCGGGTCGAGTTCGGATCCCGAACCCGAACATTTTCGGGAAGTTCGGCCGAACTTCTCGAACGCGAACATCCAGGTGTTCGCTCATCTCTACCAGTGTGCAGTCAGGGAAATGTAGAGTCCCAGCCACCAGCACTTGTCAATGTGTACACTTCCCAGTAAGTGTGTTGGTCAGGGCACGGGTAATGTTCTGGGACACATGCTGGTGTAAGTCGGGCACAGTGAAAAATAGTGGATGATGGGGACTGTGTACTGAGGGATGGCCGCTGACATCAGGCTGCGGAAGGCCTCAGTGTCCACAAGCCTTAATGGAAACATTTCAAGGGCCAGTAATTTAGAAAGTTGCACATTTAGTGCTATGGCCTGTGGGTGGGTATTTGCGCTTGCATTCAAATGCCTGTGTTATCGACATTTGGACGCTGCGCTGGAAGAGGGAAGTGGATGTTTTTGGTGTCGGTTCTTTCAAAGGTCCAGGTGCAGGGCGAAGGGCATCCGTGCCTGCGCCTTTGAAAGGGGATTGGCCAGCAGTGCGTAACACAGGGGAAGTTCAGGCAGCGGTGGGACTCACAGATGCAGAGTGTGGACCCAAGCATTCGGCCCACTTATTAGGGTGCTTGGATGCCATGTGGCAGATCATGCTGGTGTTGCTGAGGTTGCTAGTGTTCACGTCTAAGCTCATTTCGCTACGGCACAGGTTTCAGACTACCACTCTTTTGTCATCTGCGCTTTCTTCAAAAAAGCGCCATACTGCAGAACACCTACCCCTTGGTAAGGTAGATTTACGCATGGGGGAGCTAACTATTGCGGGCCTGTTTGATGTGGGCCGACATCTCCCTTTCGCAACCCAACTTCCTCTTCCAGACTTTTGCAGTGCTACGGATCCCTCCCCGTCTGTACTGCTGTCCTCGCTCGGCTTTTCACCTTTCCATGTTGGGTCAGTGACCTCATCATCCACCACCTCCTCTTCCTCACTATGCTCATCCTCCTGACTTGACCTAACCACCACCTCAGTGATTGGCAACTGTGTCTTACCATCATCCACTTCTTGAACGAATGAAGGCTCAAGAGGTTGGGAATCAGGGCACAATATCTCAGGTACCTCTGCAAACGTGCTTGGCATGAGAGCCAAACCAAGTACTGGTGATGAAAAGAGGTTATGTGAATATCCGAGAGTGGGATCACTTGTTTGGCCAGACGTGACATAGTGGGAGGAAGGAGGATCAGAGGGAGGATTCAGGTGATCAGACTCTTGGCTACAGAGACTGGACTTTGTGGAAGAGAGGGTGGTGCTTAACCGACTGGAAGCATTATCTTCTGCAATCCAACAGACGACCTGTTCGCACTGTTCCGACTTGGACAGTGCTGTCCTGCGCCGCCCAGCTAAGTTGGACATGAAGCTGGGTAAGGTGTTTTTTTTTTGTTTTTTTCTGGTGCACTGGCAGCAGGTACAGTTTCATTGCGCCCAGGGCCACAGCCTTTGCTTGCACAATCAGCATCACGCCCATAACCACGTCTCTACTTGAACCATCAGCATCATGCCCACTTCCCCTTCCTTTTGTGCTCGCCTTCTTCGTATTATTGGTTTTGTCTGTAGATGTGGCGCAGATTGTTTTAATGTCCGCTAAAGACACAGTTTTCTGATTTTCGGCACTACACTAGCCCAGAGATAATGTAATTTTCACAATACACACTGTATTGGTTTGCTGTAACATACTGGATACAGGAAAATACAGATTTTCGGCACTACATTAGGCCACAGATAATGAAATTTGTACCATACACACTGTATTGGCTTGCTATAATGTACTGGATACAGAAAAATACAAATTTTCGACACTACACTAGGCCATAATTATCGAAATTTTTACACTACACACTGTCTTGTCTTGCTGTAATGTACTGAATACAGAAAAATAAGGATTTTCAGCAGTACACTAGGCCAGAGATAATATTATTTTTACAATACACACTGTATTGGCTTGCTGCAATGTACTGGAGACGGAGAAATACAAATATTTGGCACTACACTCGGCAACAGATAATTAAATTTTTACAATATACACTGTATTGGCTTGCTCTAATGTAATTTAGAAAGAGAAATTCAAATTTTCGGCATTATACTTGGCCACAGATAATGAATTTTTTACAATACACACTGTATTGGCTTGATGTAATGTACTGGAGAATGAGAAATTCAATTTTTCGGCTCTACAGTAGGCCACAATTAATGAAATATTTACAATACACACTGTATTGGATTGCTATAATGTACTTAATACAGAAAAAGCAACATTTTCAGCAGTACACTAGCCCAGAGATAATGTCATTTTTACAATACACACTGTATTTGCTTGCTGTAATGTTCTGAAGACAGAGAATTACAAATTTTCGGCACTACACTAGGCCACAGATAATGACATTTTTACAATAAACACTGTATTGGCTTGCTGTAATGTACTGAATACAGAAAAATAAAGATTTTCAGCAGTACACTAGCCCAGAGATAATGTAATTTTTAAAATACACACTGTATTGGTTTGTTGTAATGTACTGGAGACAGAGAAATACAAATTTTCGGCACTACAGTAGGCCACAGATAATGAAATTTTTACAATACACACTGTATTGGCTTGCTGTAACGTACTGAGACAGAGAAATACACATGTTTGGCACTACAGTAGGCCAGAGATAATGACATTTTACAATACACACTGTATTGGCTTGCTGTAATGTACTGGAGAAAAGGGCACTACACTCGCAACAGATAATTAAATTTTTACAATACATACACTGTATTGGCTTGCTCTAATGTAATTTTTAGAAAGAGAAATTCAAATTCTCGGCATGATACTTGGCCACAGATAATGACTTTTACACACTGTATTGGTTTTTTGACGTAATGTACTGAGAACGAGAAATTCAATTTTTCGGCTCACAGTAGGCCACAATTAATGAAAATATTTACAATACACACTGTATTGGATTGCTATAATGTTGCTTAGAATACAGTGAAGCAACATTTTCAGCAGTACACTAGCCCAGAGATAATGTCATTTTTGCGAATATCACACTGTATTTGCTTAGCTGGCCTTGAAGAGCAGAGAAAATTACACAATTTTTCGGCACTACACTAGGCCACAGATAATGACATTTTTACAATAAACACTGTATTGGCTTGCTGTAATGTACTGAATACAGAAAAATAAAGATTTTCAGCAGTACACTAGCCCAGAGATAATGTAATTTTTAAAATACACACTGTATTGGTTTGTTGTAATGTACTGGAGACAGAGAAATACAAATTTTCGGCACTACAGTAGGCCACAGATAATGAAATTTTTACAATACACACTGTATTGGCTTGCTGTAACGTACTGGAGACAGAGAAATACACATGTTTGGCACTACAGTAGGCCAGAGATAATGACATTTTTACAATACACACTGTATTGGCTTGCTGTAATGTACTGGAGAAAGAGAAATACAAATTTTCGGCACTACACTAGGCCACAGATAATGAAATTTTTATAATACGCACTGTATTGGCTTGCTGCAATGTACTGGAGACAGAGAAATACAAATTTCCGGCACGGCACTAGGCCACAGATAAGAACATTTTTACAACACACACTGTATTGGCTTGCTGTAATGTACTGAATACAGAAAAATAAAGATTTTCAGCAGTAAACTAGCCCACAGATAATGTAATTTTTACAATACACACTATATTGGATTGCTATAATGTACTGGAGACAGAGAAATACAAATTTTCGGTACTTCTCTAGATCACAGATAATGACATTTTTACTAGCAATATTCGATTTTGTGATATTTCGCGAATATTCGATTGAATATTCGTCACATATTCGTCGAAATCGAATATTCGTCATTGTTCTATACATTGCAAATGTTACACGAATTTATATTCGCATTGCGTATTAAACTTGGAGCTGAGTTCCTCATGGTTGTAACTTGTATTGCTAGAATTGACGAAGATAGCGAATATCAAGAATATAGCACTAAATTCTCAATCTTCGTTATATTCTAGCAACAACCATTAGGAACTCAGCTCTAAGTTTTATTCGCGAAGCGAACGTATAATCACATTGTGAATTGATCTTAGATCTAAGTTTCTAATGGTTGTATTGCTAGAATATAACGAAGATCAGGAATATCACAAATTCACGAATATAGCACTATATACTCTATCTTAGTTGTATTCTAGCAACAACTATTAGGAATACAGCTCTACGTTTCATTCGCGAAGCGAACATATAATCGCATTGCGAATTTATCTTAAAGCTAAGTTCCTAATGGTTGAATTGCCAGAATATAATGAAGATGACGAATATCACGAATTCACGAATATAGCACTATATTCTCAATCTTCGTTATATTCTAGCAACAACCATTAGTAACTCAGCTGTAAGTTGATTTCACAACGCGAGCATATACTCGCATTGCGAATTTAACTTAAAGCCTAATAGTTGGCTTGCTAGAATATAACGAAGATTGAGAATATAGTGCTATATTCGTGAATTTGTGATATTCGTTATATTCTAGCAATACAACCATTAGGAACCAAGTTCTAAGTTGAATTCGCAATGCGAGTAATTCAGGTTATATTAATCGCATTGCGATTACAACTTACTCAAATTTGTGAGATCGCGATTCTCACATCCGGCAGTACATTTTAGCATGGAGGCGTTCCCATGCACACGGGAAGTCGGCAGAAGCGGCAACGGGCATTGACTGGAGCGGGCAGGGAGTCAAAAATCCTCTGGACAGGTAAGAACAGCTTTTGGGAGGTGGGAAGACAACCAGAGAGCAACAAGGATTAACAACTTAAAAAAAATAAAAGAAAATTTGAAATAGCGAATATATAGCGCTATATTTACAATATTCGCGAATTTGCGAAGTGCCGATATTCACTAAAAAAAATTCGCTATTTGAATATTCGCACTCAACACTAATTTTTACAATAAACACTGTATTTGCTTGCTGTAATGTACTGGAGACAGAGAAATACAAATTTCAGCACTACACTAGGCCAAAGATAATGCCATTTTTACAATAAACACTGTATTGGCTTGCTGTGATGTACTGAATACAGAAAAATAAAGATTTTCAGCAGTACACTAGCCCAGAGATATCGTAATTTTTACAATATACACTGTATTGGTTTGCTGTTATGTACTGGAGACAGAGAAATACACATTTTCGGCACTACACTCGGCCATGGATAATGAAATTTTTACAATACACACTGTATTGGCTTGCTGTAATGTACTGGAGATAGAGAAACACAATTTTTTGGCACTACAGTGGGCCACAGATAATGACATTTTTACAATACACACTGTATTGGCTTGCTGTAATGTACTGAATACAGATAAATAAAGATTTTCAGCAGTACACTAGCCACAAGATAATGTAATTTTTTACAATACACACTGGACACAGAAAAATACAGAGTTTCGGCACTACACTAGCCAAGAGATAATGTAATTTTACAATACACACTGTATTCGGATGTAGTTCTATATTGGATACAAATTTGTACCATATAAAATGTCTTCTCTGCGGGAATGCTGTATATACGGTTGCGGCCTAGACGCACACACAGTTGTGCCCAAAACTAGTCAACTATGGCCAAAATATAAATCACTCTCTGCTGGAGTAATTAATATAACGGTTGCGGATTGAACGCACACACAGATGTGGCACAAGTTAGGTTAATTTCCCCAGAACAAATAATTTCTCTGATGTTGCAGTGTATATCTCAGTAGCAGGCATACTGTAGTGAATAAACCCCTTTTTATAATGTCTGCCCAACACACTGCTTTATGATGGGGCAGTGTATATCTCAGTACCAAGGAACACTGTAGTAAATAAGCCCCTTTTTATAATGTCTGCCCAACACACTGCTTTATGATGGTGCAGTGTATATCTCAGTACCAGGCACACTGTAGTTTTTTAGCCCCTTTTTATGTCTGCCCAACACACTGCTCTATGATGGTGCAGTGTATATCTCAATACCAGGCACATTGTAGTGAATAAGCCCCTTTTTATAATATCTGCCCAACACACTGATTAATGATAGTGTATTGTAAATGTCACTAATCTGAAATCTTTCTGTCTTTTAGAAGTTAAAAAAGCGATTTTCAAGCCCTGCACTATCTGTCCCTTCCTGGTGACGCCTATCCCTGATAGTGCTGAAGCAAACCCCTTCTTAAAAAAAATAAAATAAAAGGTGCTGCACTGCTGTCAAACGCACACACTCTAGTCCTTAAAAGGACTGTTAGGTTTTTCAATAAGGTTTTTGGAGTGAAATCAGTAAGTTTAGAGCAAAACACTATCTGTCCCTGCATACTGTCTGCTCTCCCTGATGCTGAATGAGCCGAGCGCCGGACCTCAGCTCCTATATGAAATGGATCACATGTTCTGGCCAGCCAATCAGTGTAAGGCGTACAGCTAACATGGCTATGGCCTTATACTGAGGGCAATTACTTACTTGGATCTTCATTGGCTGCTTAGAAGGCACCAAACGTGCGCGGAGGAGACTCGAGCAATGCAACAAATACACGTGGTGCTCGGCCGAGTGAAGGTGAGTGAGGAGCATAGCGATGCTCCAGCCGAACCTACACTCGGCAGAGCATGCTCGCTCATCACTAATGACAGCAACAGCATGATACCACAGAGTGGAAAGGTGACATAGTGTGTAGATGACAGCAACAGCAGCAGCATGATACCACAGAGTGGCAAGGTGACATTGTGTGGAGACGCCCGTAACAGCAGCAACATGATACCACAGAGTGGCAAGGTGACATAGTGTGGAGATGACAGCAACAGCAGCAGCATGATACAACAGAGTGGCAAGGTGAGATAGTTTGGAGATGGCAGCAACAGGAGCAGCATGATACTACAGAGTGGCACAGTGACATAGCGTGGAGATGGCAGCAACAGCAGCAGCATGATACCACAGAGTGGCAAGGTGACATAGTGTGAAGATGGCGGCATCAGAAGGCCACAGAGTGGCCAGTTGACATAGTGTGGAGATGGATGATCTAATCTGATGTGTCAGGCATCGATGGGTTAAAATCCTGACTGATCCATGTCTGATTCATCTTGACCAAAGTAAGTCTTTCCACATTTTGGTGGGACAGGCGAGTTCTTCTTTGTGCAACATCTAGTATGTGTGCATTTCGTACATATCATTTACATATACTGTACTTTATCTGTAGACGGTGTATGCTAGTCTGTGACATTATCAGGGCTACATCTCCTGTGTAAAGTGTGCGCATCCCAAATACCTGTTTTAATTTATTGGCGCATACACTTACAAATCCTACGCTACTGTACTTGTGACATACTTTTAAGCAGATATAACATTTAATATTAAGAATGCGTCCAGTAAGGGATGTGCAAATGGCCGGGATGCTGATGGTGCACGCAGAGGCCGTGGCCCTGGGTGCAATGAAACTGAGTTAATTGAATGTAGCTGAGGGCCTCCAGGTGCGCTAACCCTCTAAAACAGTGATGGCGATGGCGAACCTTTTAGAGACTGAGTGCCGAAACTGCAACCCAAAACCCACTTATTTATCGCAAAGTACCCACATGGTCATTTACCCTGAGTATTATAGTCCAATATAGTATATCATCTCTCATTTCCCCTCCCGGGTTACTCAAGGAACTACGTACTCTGCCACCAGCATTGTGAGATGGAAATTTATGGAGCAATTTTTCAAGAAGGACTTTCTGGTATGAGGAATGAGAGATGAGAAGTTCTCTTTGTAGCGGGGGTCGAGAAGGGTGAACTGAACAACCAGTAATCGCTGTTGTGCAAAAGGCGGAGAATGCGAGGGTCACAGGAAAGGCAGCATAACATAAAGTCAGACGTGTGTCAGAGTCCCAACAGAATAGACTTTGCTGTGCTCATCAGGAGGATGACTCTCAATCTCCTTATCCTCTTCCTCCTCTCCTGCCCATCTATGCTAAACAGATGGAATAAACCTGCTATGGTTACTTCCCTCTGTAGTGCAGGCAATCGTCTCTTGCTCCTCCTCATCATCATCATCCAATTCACACTGAGAAGACAAACTGAGGGTAGTCTGGCTATCACCCTGTGCAATCTCTTCCTCTTAGTTCCACCTCTTCCACATATAAAGCATCCGCCTTCATTGTTAGCAGCCAGGGTTTCAGTAGACACCGAAGTGGGATGGTTAGGCTGATAATAGCGGCATCGCCACTCACCATCTCTGTTTATCCCTCAAAGTTGCGTAAAACCTCACAGAGGTCAGACATACTAGACCAGGGATCAGCAACCTTCGGCACTCCAGCTGTTGTGAAACTACGACTCCCAGCATGCTCCTTTTACTTCTGTGGGAGTTCAGAGAACAGTCAAGCAAGTGTGCATGATGGAAGATGTAGTTTCACAACACCTGGAGTGCCGGAGGTTGCTGATCCCTGTACTAGACCATGTTCCAGCTGGTATTCCACTACTGCCTTCTGCTGCTCACAAAGCCTGGCCAACATGTGTAATGTGGAATTCCAGCACGTGCTCACATCACACAACAGTCGGTTAGCTGGAAAATACAAGCGCTGCAGCAGCACCAGACCATCGGCAGCTGTAGATGACTTTCTGGAATGGGCACACACAAGGTGCACCTTCACCAGTAGCTGAGACAAATTGGAGTAGGTTTTGAGAAATTTCAGAACACGTGGGCTAGGCATGGTATGGCCGGATCCCGGACATTAATGAGGGATCCACATGGCCATATTAACATTTGGCCCATGTACAAGTTTGCCTCCTTCACTGGGCAAAGGTTGTTTTCTGCCCAGTGATTAAGATTCCATTATTAGGACAGGTTTTGAGGGACAATTTCCCGAAGTTTTGCTGTGGTCACTGGGAAGAGTTATCATTCTGCCCATTGAGTGCCGTGATTGGCTGTGGGCTGGGCCTGTTATGTTCCAGTGTTTGAGTTTGAGTTTATGACTACGCTGTAAAATATGTTATGGTTATTTGGTTATTTATGAGTTCTTAAACAGGCCATGCCATTAGTTTGCCTCCACTCTCGTGTGTTATGTTTTTTATTTATATTAATGTATTAGTTTAGGATGTTTGTTGTGCATAGTACATATATGCTGTGTCATTGCCATGTGTGTAAGCTTGCCGAGCTACAAAGCTGCCAACAAGTTATGGCTATTTTCAGACACAACCAACCTTGTCACTTATACCTTGCCAAAGCACTGTGGCGGTGTGCTGTTTGTCACCCAAGCAAATTAGTTTCAGCACAGCCTGTTACCGCTTCCCCACTGCCGTGCTACACTGCTTCCAGCTACTGACTGATGGTTGACTGCTACTGCAAGATGAGAATTCAGAGTTTCCAGTGACGGAGGAGGTGAAGGCGGAGGAGGAGGAGGGGGGGGGGGGGTTGCAGCCACTAATGTAGGTGGTGGCAGAAATCCTGATGGAAGTAGGGCCCGCAATCCTTGGCATGGGTAGCACCTGAGCCATCCCAGGGTACGACTCTCTACTGGCCTCCACAAGGTTCACCCGGTGTGCCGTCATGGAAATGTAGCATCCCTAGCCAAAAGCACTTATCCATGTGTCCGTTGTTAAGTCGAACTTCCCAATAACTGTGTTGGTCAGGGCATGGGTGATGTTACGGGACACAATTGCTGGTGTAATGTGGGAGCGGCACACCGTGAAAAATAGTGGTGGCTGGGGACTGAGTAACGAAAGACAGTCGGCTCCATGGGGCTGAGGAAATCCTCAGTGTCTACATGCCTAAATGGCAACATTTCCAAGACCCTCACTAATTGACAACTGTGTCTCATCCGCATCATCCACCCCGTGAAACACTAATTGCCATTTCCCCACGTCATCTTCTTCTAACTGTGGTTGCTGAAGAGTTTGGGGATCAGTGCACAAGATCTCCTCATGTCCCTCTTCAGGGAGGGTCAGCTCACCTGCAGGCCCTCACCTACAATCTTTTACAGGGGTATCAATCTGTCAATCCTTTCAGTGTCCGTTCTGGGTTAGGTTTCCCATGTGGAATTAAATTAAGCCGCAGGCTCCACTCCTGGTGGTGCCCTTCCGTCAATTAGTTTAAGTTTCTGCTTTGCAACCATACTTCCCTCGGAACCCAAAGACTTTGGTTTCAGGGAAAATGCTCAGAGGGTAATGGGAATAATGCCGCCGGATCGTGTGTCGGATCTTTTTCAAACCAGGCCACAAATTTCATCTTAGATTAATGAAACCATTCTTGGCAAATGCTTTCAGTGTGGTCCTTCTGACGCCAGTCAAAGAATTTCACCTATAGCAGTGCAATACGGATACCTCTGGCCGTCCATCTTAATCATGGCCCCAGTTCTGAAAAAAAAACTAAAAGAAATTTTGGGCAGCATTTGCACTTTATATACAATTGAATATAAAGGAAAGAATTTTTTTTTATTTTTTTTTTGGGGGGAGGGGGGGGGGTTTGGGCATATTTTTGTCAGTCTTTAAAAGTGGCATACAACTAGGACAACATGATTCCCAGCAGCAACCTGGGAGTCCAAGATGTATCCAGACATGGTCCCCATGCTGTTCCCAATCAATTTCAGTGGTGTTTCTGTCACTTTCTGACCTTTTGTTATGAACCAGACACCCTCCCCTCTTCAGAGCGGGGGGTGCCTGGTTGTCTCCGATTGACTTCCATTATACTCGGGTGGTCAACCGAGCACACGAACATAGCACTGTGTTTGGTCAGAACATCCAAACACCTGAATACTTTGGTGCTGGATCATCACTAATAGGCAACCAAAGGATTTGAAATTGGCAACGAAACGATTTCAGCATAAATAACAGAAAAAGTGAAATGCGTATATTTATCTCTTTTTCTCTAGAAATATGACAATAAATACTTTCAGCGCAAATAACACCAAATGTGAACTGCGTACATTTTTCTCAGATTGTAGTGAAATATGGCAATAAAAACTTTTAGTGCAAATAACACCCAAATGTCAACAGTGTATATTTTTCACAGGTTGTACTGAACTGGCAATATTCGCTTTTAGCGCAAATAACACCCAAATGTGAACAGGGTATATTTTTCTCGGGTTGTACTGAACTGGCAATATACGCTTTTAGTGCAAATAACACCCAAATGTTAACGGTGTGTATTTTTCTATTCTTCGCTAGAAATATGACAAAAAACACTTATAGGGCAAATAACACCAAAATGTGAACAGGGTATATTTTTCTTGGGTTGAACTGAACTGGCAATATATGATTTTAGCGCAAATAACACCCAAATGTGAACAGGGTATATTTTTCTTGGGTTGTATTGAACTGGCAATATACGCTTTTAGTGCAAATAACACCAAATTGTCAACAGCGTATATTTTTCTCGGGTTGTACTGAACTGGCACTGAACACTTTTACCATATATAGCTGCAGTGAACAGAGAATAAGAGTATATATTTCTCTTTTTCTACAGATATAAGCCACTACAGTTTTTTTAACATAGCACTTGCACCCCAATAACTAATTGCTGGAGTGACAGAGCTGTATTATGAGACTATCTGGATCCCCAAATAATTTTTCCCTGCACAATGAAGTTTTTCCTATGATTCTCCCTATCTCTCAATGCCTGTGAAATGATTCCACTCACTATCCTTTCCCTGCACTAGTGAATTGCTTCTTTGCTTTTTTTTTTTTAAACAATTAGTTGTTCTTTCACTGACTCTCCCTAGCGCCTACATACACGTCTGTCCCTGAACAAAGTACACTGGTGAATGGCAGAATCTAGCTGCCATGTTAGGAAAAAATGTGATTCGTTACCACGAAGCGCGAGGAAATTCGCATTCGCTCAGAATCAAATTTTTCCTTAAATTCTGAACGAATTTGACTTTGTCAGCTTTGATTCATTCATCTTTTATCATAAACATTCACTAAACCCATGAACTTTTATGAATTGTGCATAGTCAGCTGGTGTTATGTTACTTTAATACAGCATGGATTCCTTAATTTCTATTTCAGAGACATCCTCTTCCTGCCGGCTATGGTTAATTCTATTTTTAAATTGTGCAAATTGTATTTAAGAAAATTTACAATTTCAATTTTTTTAACCTATTTAACCAATAATTATACAAGATACATAGATGGTCATTTACTAACCAGAAATGTGCCTACATTAGGCGTCCTAAAGGTCCTTTGCGGCACAATCCGCTAATTTTCCCCACTCATGCCAGCTCTAAAAAAGTGTAAGTGGCCTGGGCGGGGATGGCGAGGGGCCGGCAAGCTTGCCATGTTTACCATTTTCTATGCCTGGTTTAGGCATAGAAAGTTGTCTAAATGTAAGACAGCTAGGAAGATTGCTGGCGCCCTAGCCGGGCGCGGTGTCATCATTAGTGATTATGTTGCTGCGCCTGGCCAGCATTATGACTTCATCACATAGCCACATGTGGTGTCTTCAATCAATATGGCCGCGACTGGCTTCTCCATAAGCAAATGGGTAAGGTGAGTATGTGTTTTTTTACCTGAATTTACTCCGGAAAGACCACAATTTTAGCATCAGCATTCTGAGTGCAAGACAGACGTGAGAAGGCACTAGGGATAGCAATTAGTGATGAGCGGCAGGGGCAATATTCAAATTCGCAATATTTCGCAAATATTTGGGCGAATATTCGCCATATATTCGCGAATTCCTGATCTTCAGGCATTATTTTCTTGATTGCGAAAATTCGCATTAAAATTTGCATACACTGATATCTAAAAAAAAAATGAATATTCACGATTACGATGGCTGTGCCATGGTAACAGAACGCTGATCAGATTTCTGCTAAAGGCAAAAGTCTAATCAGACTAAGTGTCAAGTAAAAAATACAGTACAGTACATTATATAATGTACTGTACTGTATTATACAGACACCAGATCCACTGGATCTTCAAGAACCTAGTGGCTCTGGGTAAAAAAAAATGTTAAAAAAGTGAAAAGAGGTAAAAATGAAAAAAACTTTACATTTTTTTAATCACTAATAAAAATTTAAAAAATTAAATACACTACACATGTTATATATCACCGCGTCCGTAACGACCCGATCTATAAAATGGGCTTGTTACTTTCCCCACACGGTGAACGTCATAAAAAAAAACTATGATAAATTTGAAATTTTGCCCACTACACTTCCCAAAAAAGTTTATAAAAGTGATCAAAAAAGTTGTATCTACAATGGCACTAATCAAACTGTCACCTCATCCCACAAAAAATGATACCCTACCTAAGAAAATCGCTAAAAAAAACAAAAAAAATAATGGCTCTTAGGCTATCAAATTACTTAGTGGTGAAATTCTTTTTCCTGAAAATATATGGGTGATTGTACAACTCCTATGGGACAATTTATGTAGTGATGAAATTTGTAATATGAAACAGGCTTTTTGGGGAAAATTCATGGGTTACTGTACACCTTTTTGCTGTATGGACTGAATTACGTAGTGGTGAAATTTGTTACATGAAACAGGCTTTTTTTCATCAAATTCATGGTTGATTGTACACCTCCTTTTGCGGCATGGGCCGAATTACGTAGTGTTGAAATTTGTAATATGAAACTGGCTTTTTTTGGGAAAATTCATGGGTGACTGTACACCTCCTTTTGCTGTATGCATCAAAATATGTATTGGTAGAATTTGTGATATAAAACTGCCTTTTTTTGTCAAATTTATGGGTGATTGGACACCACCTTTTGCGGTATGGACCAAATTACTTAGTGTGAAACTTGTTATATGAAACAGGCTTTTTTCGTCAAATTTATGGATCATTGTACACCTCCTTTTGCGGTATGGACCAAATTACTTAGTGTGAAACTTGTTATATGAAACAGGCTTTTTTTCGTCAAATTAATGGGTGATTGTACACCTCCTTTTGCTGTATGGACCAAATTACTTAGTGTGAAACCTGTTATATGAAACAGGCTTTTTTTCTTCAAATTTATAGGTGATTGTACATCTCCTTTTGCGGTATAGACCAAATTACTTAGTGGTGAAATTCTTAAGGTGACACTGTTTTTTTTTTCCTGAAAATATATGGGTGATTGTACAACTCTTATGGGCCAATTTATGTAATGGTGAAATTTGTAATATGAAACAGGCTTTTTTGGGGAAAATTCATGGGTTACTTTACACCTTTTTGCTGTGAGGACTGAATTACGTAGTGGTGAAATTTGTTATATGAAAAAGGCTTTTTTTGGTCAAATTCATGGTTGATTGTACACCTCTTTTTGCGGCATGGGCCGAACTACGTAGTGGTAAAATTTGTAATATGAAACGGGCTTTTTTTGGTCAAATTCATGAGTGACTGTACACCTCCTTTTGCTGTATGCATCAAATTATGTATTGGTGGAATTTGTTATATGAAACTGCCTTTTTTTGTCAAATTTATGGGTGATTGGACACCTTCTTTTGCGGTATGGACCAAATTACTTAGTGGTGAAATTTGTTATATGAAACAGGATGTTTTTGCCAAATTCATAGTTGATTGTACATCTCCTTTTGCGGTATGGACGAAATTACTTAGTTGTGAAATTCTTATGTGACACTGGCTTTTTTTTGGAAAATGTATGGGTGATTGGACACCTCCTTTTGCGGTGGGGGCCAAATTATGTAGTGGTGAAATTTGTTATATGAAACAGGCTTTTTTGGTCAAATTTATGGATGATTGTACACCTCATTTTGCGGTATGGACCAAATTACTTAGTGTGAAACTTGTTATATAAAACAGGCTTTTTTTCGTCAAATTTATAGGTAATTGTACATCTCCTTTTGCGGTATGGACAAAATTACTTAGTGGTGAAATTCTTAAAGTGACAGTTTTTTTGGGGGGGAAAATTCCTGAGTGACTGTGCACCTCCTTTTGCTGTATGGACCAAATTACGTAGTGGTGAAATTTGTAATATGAAACCAGTTTTTTGGGGAAAAATTCATGGGTGACTGTGCACCTCTTTTTGCTGTATTGAACGAATTACGTAGTGGTGAAACTTGTTATATGAAACAGGCTTTTTTTCGTCAAATTTTTAGGTGATTGTACACCTCCTTTTGCGGCATGGGCTGAACTACGTAGTGGTCACATTTGTAATATGAAACGGGCGTTGTTTTGGGAAAATTCATGGGTGACTGTACACCTCCTTTTGCTGTATGGACCAAATAACGTAGTGGTGAAATTTGTTATATAAAACTGGCTTTGTTTTGTCAAATTCATGAGTGACTGTACACCTCCTTTTGCTGTATGCATCAAATTATGTATTGGTGGAATTTGTTATATGAAACTGCCTTTTTTTGTCAAATTTATGGGTGATTGGACACCTCCTTTTGTGGTATGGACCAAATTACTTAGTTGTGAAATCCTTAATGTAACACTGGCTTTTTTTCAGAAAATGTATGGTTGATTATACACCTCCGTATGCGGTATGGGCCGAATTACATAGCGGTGAAATTTGTTTTATGAAACTGACTTTTTTCGTCAAATTTATGGATGATTGTACAACTCCTTTTGCGGTATGGACCAAATAAATTAGTGGTTTGCATCAATCTTGACAGGATTCATCTCCAGGTGGAGAGAAATTGTTTTTTGGAATGCGTTCTCCATCGCAACCACTTTGTTGAATAAACAGAAGACTGGCCGATTCTCTCCTGTCTTAGGCAACACTTTATTGAGTAATCGCGGAAAGTCAAAAAACAGTTGTCCACTAACCTTTCCGGTGCAGGTTAACCACAAATAAGTCATTACAAGGACTGTTGCCAATTATCAGATCGAATTGTCCCCATTCTTCAATCTGTTTCCTGGTTATAATTAGTGTTGAGCGCGAATATTCGAAAAGCGAATTTTTTTAGCGAATATCGGCACTTCGCTAATTCGCGAATATTTCGAATATAGCGCTATAAATTCGCTATTTCGAATATTCGTTTTTTTTTTTTTTAGTTATATTTTTTTCTTTCCTACTTCCCAAAAGTAGTTCTTACCTGTCCTGAGGATTCCTGGCTTCCTGGCTGCTCTAGTCAGTGCCCGTTGCCGCTTCTGCCGACTTCCGTGCTCATGTGGAGCGTCCCCATCCATGGGAGAATCTCCATATACTAAAATGTACTGTCGGATTTGAGGAATTACGTTGAAATCGCAATGCGATTAATTCAAGTTATATTAATCGCATTGCGATTACAACTTAGCACTGCTATCTTACATAGGCTAGAATTAACGAATATGGAGTATAGCTATGCACTAGCAGTGCTAAGTTGAAATCGCAATGCGAATACTTTAAGTTGAATTAATCGCATTGCGATTTCAACTTAGCACTGCTGCTATATTCCATATTCGTTAACTTCGTTAATTCTAGCAAGCTGACCCATTATAAACCCAGCTCTAAGTTGAAATCGCAATGCGATTAATATAACTTGAATTAATCGCATTGCGATTTCAACGTAATTCCTCAAATCCGACAGTACATTTTAGTATATGGAGACGTTCCCATGGTGATGGGGACGCTCCATGAGCACAGAAGTTATGGTTGGCTTGGTAGAATTAGCGAATAGCTGAATATGACGAATGTATTCGTCATATTCTCAAAACGAAGATAACGAAGTATTCTACATCTTCGCTTTAGCTACCTATTCGTCTCGTCATCGTCAACTTCGCCATTCGCTAATTCTAGCAATCAAATAGGAAGGTTGACTTACAGACAGTTGTAGTTAATTCGCTATGCGATTTTTTTTTTTAATACAATAATTATATTACTTGATAAAATTATTATAAGTATTCTATTTATTAAAAAAAAAATCGCATAGCGAATTTAACACAGCTGTCTCTATAGTCAACCTTCCTATTTGATTGCTAGAATTAGCGAAGTTGACGAATAGGTAGCTAAAACGAAGATGTAGAATACTTCGTTATCTTCGTTTTGAGGAATAGACGAATACATTCGTCATATTCGTCATCCTCGCTAATTCTAGATATGAAACCAATAGGAAAGTAGCCTTAAGTACAAATCGCAATATGCGATTATTTAAATCGCATGTTAATCGCGATAACTAGAAAAAATGACGAATATTCGATTTCGACGAATATGAAACGAATATTCATTCGAATATTCGCGAATTTCGTCGAAATCGAATATGGCACCTGTCGCTCATCACTAGTTATAATTTGTTTGTTGCCCACATATACAATCTCCCCTGGATGGCGTACTTGTCCTATCGTGATGGCGTCCTCACAAACCTCTGATGATATATTTTTCAACAGTGATTCTAAGATTTTTTCATGATGACTGGGAACCCGTGATGCTTTCCCTGATGAAGAGACCAGGGGCTGGTAGAGCTTGAATCTTGATGAACTTCTTGACTCTTCTGGGTTCCAAGCAATCTTGAAGCTTTGTCTTCTCATTGTCTGTAGCTACTAGAGGCCTGTTCATATCAGGCAGGTTTCCCCAGAAGTATCTGGCTCGATGAGCAGCCGATACTGCAATTGCATCAATCTTGACAAGATTCGTCTCTAGGTGGAGAGAAATAGTTTTTTGGAATTCTTTATCCATCTAAACCACGTCATCGAATAAACAGAAGACTGGCCGATTCTCTCCTGTCTTAGGCAACAATACATTTTTTAAATAAAATTTATTAAATATTTTATACTAAATTGAACCAAAACTTAATTAAAATTATAAGAAAGTAAACTTAAATTCGCCAATATATTTTCCTAAACTTCGAGGGAAATCCCCGGACAATCAATTTGCCAAGCCTTTTGTTCCGGAGAACATGTATTATTAAATCATATTTTAAGCAACACTTTATAAAGTTTAGACATTTTAGCTTTCTGTTCTCTCCCATATTCCCTATAAATGAATAGACGAAGCAGCCACTCTGTGGCCTTCTTATGCTGCTGCCACCTCCACAATCTCTCGTTGTCATGCCACTCTGTGGCCTCCTGATGCTGCCGCCACCTCCTCACTATGACACCTTGCATGACACCTTGCCACTCTATGGTCTCCTGATTCTGCCGCCACCTCCAGACTGTCATTGTTCCACTCTGTGGCCTCTTCATGCTGCTGCCACCTCCACACTCTGTCATTGTTCCACTCTGTGGCCTCTTCATGCTGCTGCCACCTCCACACTCTGTCATTGTTCCACTCTGTGGCCTCTTCATGCTGCCGCCACCTCCAGACTCTGTCATTGTGCCACTCTGCAGACTTCTCATGCTGTTCCCACCCTCCCAACTTCATGACTGGGCCACTATTTAGCCTTTTTGGCTTGGCTGACATCATTTATTTGACCCTTCTTCTGATCTGTCAGAAGGAAGGAAAAATGAGACGCACAACAGATCCTCTATGTGTAGCAGCTGTAAGGACTGTATAGTCCCATCAGAATTGACTTGTGATTTGGTAGCCAAAAGCAGGAGTGGGTACAAAACACAGTCAGTTAATATGTCATCTCTGTTTTTTTGGCATTAGCAATACTGATGGAATACTGAATAAATGCTGACTGAGTGAAGGCAATTGCTCAACAGACAGGATCCATTTAGTGTGTGTGTGTGTGTGTGTGTGGGGGGGGGGGGTTATTGTTCTGACAGATCAGAGGAGGGACAAAATAATCAGTGATGTCAACACAAACTTACTGCTGACACCCTCTCCACTCTGTCAGGGGGTCTTTACTTTTATAAGCGTTTAATAGAACAGGTTCTGTGTATATCTATGTTGAATCAGCTGATGACAATATAAAAGGAGTGCTCTTCTTCTTGACATTAACATTGACCTGTAAGGCTGAGTTCATACTTGAGTTATTTGGTCTATTCTGGCCCCGTGACTGCCCAAATAAGTGAAGTGAGCAGTGATTCTAAGAGCGACGCATGTCATCTGCATGTCATACGGACTGACAGTATTATTTCACTACCAAAGCATGTTACTGCAAGGCACAGTGTTCTACACCACTATAAAGGCTCTCAGCAGCCAGGAAATAGCTGTTTTTTAATTTAATTCCCTGCGAATATATTCAGATTGAACCAAATTTCTCCTGAAAAATTTGGCGAAACGGCAAATCGAATTTTTGGAAACTTTTATCATCTCTAGTCACTATTAATTATATTTACAATTGTGGGTTGCAATTACATATAAGTATATATATTTAATCAGGTTAATTAGTAATTCTGTAGGTCCCCTGGGATAATAGAATTAATTTTGTGATTTTGATGCCCTGGCAATTAATATATATGCCTTAGGCTACTTTCAAATTAGTGTTTTTGCTGGATCCGGCATGGGATCAGCAAAAATGCTTCCATTAGGATAATACAACCAGCTGCATCCATTCTGAACGGATCCAATTGTATTATCTCTAAAATGAACAAGACAGATCTGGCACTAAATCCATTGTAAGTCAATGTGTGTTGGATCTATTTTTTTTTGTGTTCGAAAAAACAGATCTGGCATGAACCACAATGTAGGTCAATGCAACTTGCAGGATAACAGGCCGAACTGGATGGACAAATGTCTTTTTTCGGCCTTATATACTATGTTACTATGTTATTATGTAATGGTGCCGCGAGGCGGTTCTTCCATTAGGCCACTTAGGCCGCCCCCTAAGGCCTCATTCTGGTGGGGGCCTCGCTCTGGCTCCCACCCGACCCCGCCACAAGTACAATGCTGCTGCAAGGCACGCTGGTAAAATGAGTTCTCATGAAGGGAGAAATCAAGGGCGAAAAAGAGAGAGAAACTACAACATGTCCTGACCAATCACATCCGTCCTCTGCGGGCGGCCTACCCTGCTTCTCAGGTGCACCGCTTATTGATTGGTTCTCCTGCTGTCAGTCGGCGCTGAGGTCCCGCCCCCTGTGTCTACACTCTCCTGTTTACCAAGCTGCTGTGAGAGGCGCACGCAGAGAAGCTTAACCCAGCCATCTCCTGCCGGCTGCCAGAGCTACAGCCTGGAGCCCAGAGCAGGTCAGTGTTCCCCAGAACCAGGAGGGCCCCAATATGTGCACCTAGTCTGTAAGCATCACCTACACTGCACCCCGGTCATACATCACACCTGATAACTGCACCCTGTATACTGAGCACCTGCCCCCACAGCCATATACATCTCCCCATAACTGCATCCTATATACAGAGCACCTGCACCCCTAGCCAGGGGCAGACATAACGCCTGTGCAGCTCATTCAGCTGCATTGGGGCCCAGCGTGCGAGGGGGTCCATGCAGCTTGAACTGGTGCACTGCACTGGTGAGTGGGGCCCCCTTCCTGAACGTCAGACTGAAAGATAATGTGCTGCTCAGGGGCTGATTGACAGGAGGGCTGACAGGTTTAATTGTAATCAGCAGCACTCCTGGTCAGTAAGGCTGTGTCGACAGGGTCTGATTTTTACAAAATCACAGCAAAAAAAACACAGCATTTTGCTGCGATTGTCTCGAAACTAGGACCTTGTGGGCCCTGCAGGAGAACTCATTGGTCTAAAAACTGTCACTCAAAAGCACTGACAGCCACTCCTCCAATGGGCCAGCACTGCTAATCAGTGAGGAAGGAAGGACCCAAGGGAGCCCTGCTACTGAGAGGGGGATAAGCCTGGCTGAGGACACAAGAAACAGCAATACAGAGGCAGGAGGTGAAGAAGGGATCTGTATGCAATGTAGTGTAAAATAGTTCCTGCATGTATGACAGTGTGTATGTGAGTATGTGTACAAGTGTGTGTGTGTGTGTACTGTGACTTCTCAGTATAGCCAGGGTTAATGCAATGTGACATCATAGTACAGAGTTAAAATGCACTGTGACATCTCAGTATAGCCAGGGTTAATGCAAAGTGTTAATATGCACTGTGAATACAAGCCCTGTACTGTGTTGTCACTGTGCATAGTGTATGTGAGTGACTGCATATGTGATAGTGTGTGTGTGTGTGACAGTGCCTGCATGTGTACAAGTGTGTGTGTGTACTGTGACATCTCAGTATAGCCAGGGTTAATACAAAGTGTGAATATAAGCCCTGTACTGTGTTGTCACAGTGTTACTGACTCACTGCATATCAAAGGATAGGAGATAAATGTCTGATCGGGGGGGGGGGGGGGTCTAGCCGATGGGATCCCCCACGATCTGCTGTACGGTACTCCGGGTCTTCTTGTGCCCAGAGCAGTGGTCAACACTCCCCCTCCATGTATCTATGGGAGAGCCGGAGATACAGCACTTGTGTATCTCCGTCTCTTCCATAGAGATACATGGAGGGGGAGTGTTGACCACGCATGTCTTGTGTTCGTAGGGGCCTCATGTTCGAGTTTCGCCTAAGGCCTCACAAAGTCTAGAGCCGCCTCTGGCCAGATCGGTATCCCATGACACACACAAAAACCCTGCTTGCAGTGTTTTTTTGTCCAGCATGGGAATTCAACCAAATGGGATGGAATGCATTCTGGTGCATTCCGTTCTATTGAGTTCAGTTTTGTTCCCATTGACAATGAATGGAGACAAAACTGAAGCCTTTTCCTCTGGATTTGAATCCTATGACAGATCTCAATACAAGAAAGGAAAATTCAGATGTAAAAGTAGTCTTATTCAGTTCTTATAGGGTTAATTACCATTTGACCAATCCAGATTGTATTGGGTCACTTCCTTCTTAGGAATTCTAATATCTGCCCCCTTTTTTTGGAGTGGTGTACATCACAGAGGCCGGCTTCCTGATCTCTTCTGCAAGTTTGTCTTTAAAGTGGTTGTCCAAGTTATGAAAAAAAAAATATATATAGTGCTGTCAATCTGATGGGCAAGTTTTAGGTAAAAAAAAATATATATTTCATAATTTCCCTGGTTCTCTTCTGGCCCTTGGTTTACCTGCAATAACAACAATCTCTGTCCCTCCCCCTGCTCTGCAAAGGGAGAGAATACAAGTGCTGCCCTGAGTCACATGTCTGCCTGCTGGGAGACTCAGTAGCATGTTGTATTTGTAGGACTACAAGTCCCAGGTGTATAATAACACATGCTAATACACACAGGATCTTCTCCCTACCTATTCTTGTGCAGAACTCCTTTAGTCTGTGAGCTCATATACCCAGAATTTGTCTTCTCACTGCCTGCAGCTACTCAGTAAAGCCTTCAGCCCTGAGTCTGTGCTCCTGAAGGAGTTAATCTTTCCTGAAGGATCCAACGGGCAGGAGACACAGGGCAGGCAGCAGCAGCAGAAAGCAGAGCAGGAGGGCGCGGCCAGCACAGTGACGTCTCATGTACAGACTCATATCTGCTCTCTCAGGCTTGTGCACAAAACATCCTCAGAGCAGGGAGAGAAGCTGACATCACAGGTCATGTGACCCTCAGTGAAATCTGAAAAGGGAGCAACTACAGATACAGTAAGTGCATGGTAAATCTGTTACATTTGATTAGTTAGAAACATAAAAAAGAACAAGAAAATAACTTGGACAACCCCTTTAATGGTTTGCGCTCACATAATGCGAGTGCATGGTGCCGAGGCACCGCATGACCAGCCTTGAAGGTACGCAACCATAGAAGGGCGGAGGAGAATATATTTGGGTTAAACAATGGGCGTCACTCAATTAAGTGCACATGTGACTTGGCAAATATTTTTAATTGGCTGCGGGTTCCTTTACCCTCCCCTCTTTAACCTACCTACATCACCTCTGGATGAAGCTGAAACAAAACGCATGTTGAGGTGACCAGGTATGCAGTGTGCATTGAGGCGGTGAGCGGTGCCATTTATATACTTTTAGATTGTTATTTGGGGCATTTTCCAATCATTTTAAGTCATGGCCGATCCATAGGATAGTATTTATATTATAGTGCGAAGGAGATAGCACGACTGTAATTTTAAGCCTTATTACTGCTGCTAGCCCACACATAGCAACTTATAACGGAGGCTATAGACATCTTATTTCTGCTGCTTTTTCAAATACTTCTTTATTAGTGCCCTATTATTAACTGGCTGCTATATGAGTGTATTGTTTATGGCCATACAACTGTCTTCAATTTATTCTCTATGGCATTTTTGGTGTTACATATTGATTTGATACCCAGTCATAGGAATTATATGGACCCTTTTGGGTATTGATTAGATGGTTTTAATTAGAGATGAGCGAATCGAAGCTGACAAAATGGAATTCGATCTGAATTTCAGTAAAAATTTGATTCGCACTGAATCCGAATTTCCTCACGTTTCGTGGTAACGAATCGCATTTTTTCCTAAAATGGCTGCTGCATGTGTGAGGTTATGGAGCAAGGTACTTGCAGGGAGTACAGTGCAGGGAGAGACATCAGCAGGCGCTAGGGACAGTTAGAAAAAAACTTAATTGTGCTAAAAAAAACTATTTACAAGTCCAGGGAAAGATTATTTACGGTGTAGGGAATGGATAGGGAGGAATCATTCCACAGCCTTTATGTTGAACAGGGTTCAGTAGGGGAGGTTACAGCCTGGTAAATAAGAACAATCCTATTACACCTTGCTGCACTGACTTGCCGCACTGACTGGGGACCCAAATTGCCATTATACAGCTCTGTAATTCCAGAAAACTGTTAGGGTATGTTCAGACGACAACAATTGTCGCGCAACAAAAAGCCGCACTATTGTCGCGCGACAATTTTTATAATGGGAGTCTATGGTGTCGCAGTGCGACATGCTGCGACACGACAGTCGGCAAAAATCCATCCGGGATGGATTTTTTGCGACTGTTGTGTTGCAGTCGCAACATGTTGCATGTTGCACGTGCGACACCACCATAGACTCCCATTATAAAAATTGTCTCGCGACATTAATGTGACATCAATGTCGCGCTACAAATGTTGCAGTGTAGTGTAGTGTAGTGTAGTGGTTCCCAAATTGTCGCGCGACTTTTTGTCGCGCGACAATTGTCGTCGTGTGAACGTAGCCTTAATGTTATTGGGGTGCAAGTGCTGTTTGATACAGCCATTAATAGGGTTTATTACAAGGAAATATTTCAACGTCTTATTTGCCCTTGTGCGGTGTAGTTATATGTTCTAAAGCATTTCTTGACTTGTTTTAGTGGGAAAAGAGGGTTTATTAGCGGTTGTGTGGTGAAGTACAAAAATTACAGCCCTTTTGGTCAGTTGCAGTCAGGGGCGTAGCTAACAGCTCATGTTGTTCATCAGTGCTTTGTGTGTCTTCTTATGCGGCACAAGGGTCTTTGGGCCCCTCAGGCTCCTGGGCCCGGTAGCCACTGCTACCTCTGCACCCCCTATAGCTACACCCCTGGTTGCAGTTATATGTTCTAAAGACCTTTTTGTTGTGCAATAGTGGCAAAAGTAAAATATATTTGTAATTCAGCAGTGCAGTTATATGTTCTAAAGCCCTTTTTGTCGTATATTAGTGGCAAAAGAAAAATATATTTGCCGTTCAGCGGTGCAGTTATATGTTCTAAAGCCTTTTGTGGTGTCTATTAGTGGAAAAAGGAAAATATATTTGCCGTTCAGCAGTGCAGTTATATGTTCTAAAGCCCTTTTTGTTGTGTATTAGTGTCAAAAGAAAAATACATTTGCCGTTCAGCGGTGCAGTTATATGTTTTAAAGCCTTTTGTAGTGTGTATTTGTGGCAAAAGAAAAATACATTTGCTGTTCAGCGATGCAGTTATATGTTCTAAAGCATTTTGTGGAGTGTATAAGTGGAAAAAGAAAAATATATTTGCCGTTCAGCGGTGCACTTATATGTTTTAAAGCTGTTTTTGTCGTGTAATAGTGGCAAAATAAAAATATATTTGCCGTTCAGCGGTGCAGTTATATGTTCTAAAGTCCTTTTTGTCGTGTATTAGTGGGGAGAAAAAAGGACTTATTAGCCGTTGTGTGGTGAAATTAGAAAATTACAGACTTTTTGGGGGTGTTTTCATTTCCTTTTTATTTATTTATTTATTTGATCTAAAAGTATGTCACACAGAGAAGTGCCAGGCCCTGCACAGAGGAGTGGCAGAGCCCTAAATGTTTCTGGCACAGGCAGAGGTCGCAGCAGAGTACGGGGCCGTGGCAGCAGGGGTCACTTTGAGAGGCCTAAGCTTCCAGTGTCAGCTAGCCGTCGTGTCGTGACTAGTGTTGATCGAGCACCCAAGTGCTCGGGTGCTCAACCCGAAAACGTTGGGATGCTAGGGTAGGCTGCCAGGTTCATAGAAAAAGTTCAGAAATTGATGGAAACACCACCGAAATAATTCGGAAACAGCATTTGAAGGATGTCTGCATGCATCTTGAACTCCCAGGTCACTGCTGGGACCGATGTTGACGAGTAGTAGGCCACTTTTACAGACTGACAATCATACGCACAAAACCAAAAGATAAAATCGATTTTGGAGGAAAAAATGTTAGGAAACATTCTTTCCTGTATATTTACTTGTACACTCATAAAGCCTATGCACTAAGTGCTGCCAAAAAATTACAAGTAACCAATGCTCCAATACACCTATTGTTACACATAAAGGAGGGTGTCATACACACCCTTGAAAAATTATGATTGATGGTCTGCTGGTGACCCTAAAAAACATTTGGAGCAAGGGCCTGCTGATCTGACCATCTAAAACATTAGAGGTGAGGGTCTGCTGGTGAGCTGACCCTCTAAAAGGTTGTAGGTGAGGGCCTGCAGGTGAGCTGACCCTGTAAAACATTATATGCAAGGGCCTGCAGGTGAGCTGACCCTGTAAAAGACTGTAGGTGAGGGCCTGCAGGTAAGCTGACCTTCTAAAACATTATATGATAGGGCCTGCAGGTGAGCTGACAGTGTAAACGATTGAAGGTGAGAGCCTGCAGGTGAGCTGACTTTCTAAAACATTATATGTGAGGGCCTACAGGTGAGCTGATCCTTTCAAAGATTGTAGGTGAGGACCTGCAGGTTAGCTGACCTTCTAAAACATTATATGTGAGGGCCAGCAGGTGAGCCGACCCTGTAAAAGATTGTAGATGAGGGCCTGCAGGTGAGCTGACACTGCAAAAGATTGTAGGTGGGGGCCTGCAGGTGAGCTTCCCTTCTAAAACATTATATGCGAGGGACTGCAGGTGAGCTGACCTTCTAAAACATTATATGCGAGGAACTGCAGGTGAGCTGACCCTGTAAAACATTATATGCGAGGGCTTGCAGGTGAGCTGACCATTGAAAACATTGTGGGCTGCCGCTTTGTTGACTCTAGATAACTTCTGGCTGATCACACATTCCCGTGACGTTGATGATCCATTTGGATGTCTGCACTATCATCTTTTGGGTATTGTCCAGCAGCACATAACATAGGGGAAGAGGAGGAAGTGGTGTGTCCCGCAGACACAGATTGTGGACCCAGGCGTTCGTCCCACTTATTAGGGTGCTTGGATGCCGGTGGTGCCGGATCATGCTGGTGGTGGTGAGGTTGCTAGTGTTCACGCCCCAGCTCATTTTGGTACGGCACAGGTTGCAAACTACTATTCTTTTGTCATCCGCACTTTCCTCAAAAAGGCGTCATACTGCAGAAAACCTACCCCTTGGCAAGATAGATTTCCGCAAGGGGGTGCTCCGTGGAATAGTTGCAGGCCTGTTTGTTGTGGCCCTCCTTCTCCCTTTTGCCACCCCACTGCCTTGTAAATGTCACTTTTAGAAGCAGACACCGTCTATTGAAAAAGTACACTGTATTTCACAGATACATTTTTTAAACGCACACGTTACACTGGAGATATCCCACAGATAATGTTAATGCTGTCACCAGCAGCTAATAAAAATAACAAGGAATCTCACAGATATTTGGGATGAGGAAACGATATATTCAAGAGGTACCACAGGTAATGTCACTGTTCGCAGCGTCTACAGAAAAAGTACACTGTATGTCACAAATAAAAAAAATTAAACGCACACGTTACACTTTAGATGTCGGCCTGGTAATGTCACTGTCAGAAGCGGACACCGTCTATTGACAAAGTACACTGTATGTCACAGATACATTTTTTAACTGCACACGTTACACTGGAGATATACCCCTGGTAATGTCACTGTCAGAAGCAGACACCGTCTATTAAAAAACACTGGATGTCACTGATATTTTTGGGATGCGCACACTTTACACAGGAGATGTTGAGCGGATAATTTAACTGTCCGCAGCGGACACCACCTACGGAAAAAGTACACTGGATGTCACTGATATTTTTGGATGCCCAAACTTTACACAGGAGATGTGGCACAGATAATTTAACTGTCCACAGCGGACACCGTCTAAGGAAAAAGTACACTGGCTGTCACTGATATTTTAGGGATGCGCACACTTTACACAGGATATGTGACACGGATAATTTAACTGTCCACAGCGGCCTATTAGACGCTATTTAGCGCAGGATGTGCTAAAAATATATATTGCTGCTGTCACACACAATAGTCCTTAAAAGGACTTTTGAGTAGAGATGTCCTGAACTATTCGCCGGCAAACAGTTCCCAGCAAACATCGCATGTTCGCGTTCGCCGCGGCGGGCAAACATATGCGATGTTCGATTCGCCCCCTATACTTTATCATTGAGCAAACTTTGACCATGTACCGCACAGACAGAATACACATTCCAGCCAATCAGCATACCCTCCCTCCCAGACCCTCCTACCTCCTACCAAAAAGCAAGGACAGCATCCATCTTAGATTCATTCTGAAGCTGCAGTGTTAGTTAGAGCAGGGAGAGTGCTGCTGCTGCTGAAGTAATGTCAAATTAGTGTCCACTCCAGTCCTCAAAGACTCATCGGCCTCTTTCACACAAGCGTGTCCGGATTAGGCCCCATTCACACGTCCGTAGTGTGTTGCGGATCCGCAACACACCATGCCGCCACTCCCCATTGAGATGACTATTCTTGTTTGCAGAATAGGACATGCTCTATCTTTTGCGGAGCCGCGGCCGGATGTTTTGCGGCCGAAACCAACAAAACACAACACACCCGCACTTGCTTGCGGAAGCAATGCATTTTTCACGCAGCCCCATTCACTTCTATGGGGCTAGGGCTGCGTGAAAAATGCAGAATATAGAACATGCTGCGATTTTCACTCAAAGCACAAGTGATGCGTGAAAAAAAACGCTCATGTACACAGACCCATTGAAATGAATGGGTCAGAATTCAGTGCGGATGCTATGCGTTCACGTCAAGCTTTGCACCCGTGCGGAAAACTCGCTTGTGTGAAAGGGGCCATCTGCTGTAAGGACAGCGTCCTGACAGTACCCCAAAAAGCCCTTTTTAGGGCTGGTACATCAGTCTGCTTTTATTTATTTTTTCTTTATATATATATTGCAGTTGCCTGCCCGTGTGTTAGAGGCCGCAGGCCCACAGACTGTACTGTGCCCACTGCCAGTGCCCACCACTCATATCGGGTGGCACAGTACCTTTCAGATAAAAAAGTCATTTAATTTTTCCCCTTTAATATAATTGCAGTTGCCTGCCAGTGTGTGTCAGGCCCACAGACAGTACTGTGCCCACTGCCTACCACTCATATAGGGTGGCACAGTACCTTGCAGATAAAAAAGTCATAACATTTTTCCCCTTTAATATAATTGCAGTTGCCTGCCAGTGAGTGTCAGGCCCACAGACTGTACTTTGCCCACTGCCAGTGCCCACCACTCACATCGGGTGGCACAGTACCTTGCAGATAAAAAAGTCATTTAATTTTTACCCTTTAATATAATTGCAGTTGCCTGCCAGTGTGTGTCAGGCCCACAGACTTTACTGTGCCCACTGCCCACCACTCATATAGGGTGTCACAGTACATTGCACGGCGCACGTAAAGTGACCTAAAATTCAAATGAAGCAGACCGAGCATGGGTCTTTTTCCATCTCCCGGTTCCAAAAATCTATACACTACACGGGCCCTGGCCCTGATAAGGGACAAAACAGAGATTAAACTGATAGGAATAGTACTTAGTTAACACTAGTTGCATTGGTGGCAAATTCCATTGCAAGTGCCCAAAATTTAAAGGAAGCGGACAGAGCAAGCTTTTTTCTCTATCTCCCCATGCAAGGATTCAATTCAATACACGTCCCCTGATAGGGGACTTAAAAAAGATTAAAATGGTAATAATAGTAGTTCACACAATTTTTTATTTGTGGCACAGTACATTGAGCGGCGCACGAGCAGTGCCCCAAATTGGAAGTAAGAGGACCGACCAATAATCTTTTTCCATCTCCTGGTTCCTAAAATCTATTCGATACACGGCCCCTGATAGGGGACGTAACAGAGATTAAATTGATAGGAATAGTACTACTTAACACACCACTTATATAGGGTGGCACAGTAAATTGCACGGTGCACGTGCAGTGCCCTAAATTGGAAGGAAGAGGACCAACCAACCATCTTTTTCCATCTCCCGGTTCCTAAAATCTATTCTATACACCGGCCCCTAATAGGGGACAAAACAGAGATTAAACTGGTAAGAACAGATTTTTTTAATTTAAAAAAAGAGGACAGCCTCTGCGGAGCTGGGTATTTTTGGGCGCATTACTGAGCGCTCATGCACAATGGCTGTAGGCTCATGCGTCCTTTTGTGGAGGTAACAAACCTTGTCAGTCAAACCCAAGGCAACAACATCGACCTCATCCCATATGCGTTTTTTCTGTAGGGTGCCCAGCGAAGAGTGCTGGATCAGGCCGTAGATGAGCATGAAGAGGAAGAGTTGTGGTCACCATCACCACCAGAAGCAGCCTTGTCGTCGTCGATTGCTAGACCTGCGGCAACGCAGAGAAAGGAGTCTGAAGAAGAGGAGTCAGAGGAGGAAGGTGGCTTTAGGGAGGTGGAAGACCAACCACAGCAGGCGTCCCAGGGGGCTTGTTGTTACGTTTCGGGGACCCTTGGCGTTGTACGTGGCTGGATGGTGGAAGAGACCTTCAATGACGTCAGTGAAGACAAGGAACAGGACATGGCTAGCTTGGTATCCAACCTTGTGCAAATGGGGAGTTACCTGTTGTGCAAATGGACTGTTTGCGGTTGTTTGCAGTGCGTTAAACGGGGAGTTTGGTCTTTCAGAGTTTGGTCTGTTACTGTGAAGTGGGCGTAACCCTTACACTACCTGATCGATACAACATCATACCTGATCGTATACACACACTGAATGTTTTAAAGCACGTTATTCCAAACAATTTAGGAATGTTAGGTGATTTATGCCCTTTATGGATTAAAACCCGACTCTGCGTCAACTACGTAATTTTCCATGGGAGTTTTGCCATGGATCCCCCTCCGGCATGCCACAGTCCAGGTGTTTGTCCCCTTGAACCAACTTTTCCATCACGATTGTAGCCAGAAAGAGTCCCTGTGGGTTTTAAAATTTGCCTGCCAATTGAAGTCTATGGCGGTTCGCCCGGTTTGCCGGTTCGCGAACATTTGCGGAAGTTCACGTTCGCCGTTCGTGAACAGAAAATTTTATGTTTGCGACTACTTTTGAGTGTCTGAAAAGTTTTTTAAATAAAAATCTTCCAATAACACTCCCTACACTGTCTGTCCCTTCCTATGCACAGCTCTCCCTAAGACTGAGCAATTTAGCGCAGGTTGTCCTACAAACAAATATTGCTGCTGTCAAACAAAATAGTCCTTAAATGGACTTTTGGGTCTCTGAAAAGTTTTTTTTAATAAAAATCTTCCAATAACACTCCCTACACTGTCTGTCCCTTCCAATGCTCAGCTCTCCCTTACTAATACTGAGCCGAACATGTGTCATCAGGTGCTATATAGCCAGCCAATCACTGTAATGACAGTAGCCAGCATGGCTACGGCATTACAATGTGTGCCAGTACTCTCCTGCAAGTTTGTTGGCTGCGTAGCAGCCAAGAAATGTGTGGGAAGGAGACTCGAGCATTGCACTTGAACACATGCGGTATTTGGCCGAGTACCGCCATGTGCCGAGCATCGAGATGCTTGAGCCGAACTAGTGTTCGGCCGAGCATACTCGATCAACACTAGTCGTGACAAGCAACCCAGCGGTTTTTGAATGATTGACTCGATCTTCGACTTCGTCACAAGTGACATCAGACACCCCCAGCCAAGAGTCAGTGGGTTCGTCAGACACAGGGCCGGCGTCACCCATAAGCAGAGTACGCCACCGCGTAGAGCGCACTCTTGCTGGGGGCGCCGGCTCCCGCCCGGGCTGACGCGCACCGCCCGGGCGCAGTATTAAGGCAGATGGTGTGAGCGCTTCCCTAGTGTCAGTCCCTGTGGAGTAGCGTAGCTCTGTACAGTCCGCAGGTACAGGAGCTTTTGTTTGTGTGCACTTCCTCTCAGTCCGGCCGGGTACAAGGAACAAAAGCTCCTGTACCCGCGGAACCGGACAGAGCTCAGCCACGCTACTCCACATGGACTGACACCAGGGAAGTTCTCACACTGCCTGCCTTAATCCTGCGCCCTACTCCACAGGTACTGACAGGAGGGACAGAGTGACACAAGAGGGGGAGGGGGGTTGAGAGTGACAAGAAGGGGCGGCCACACCACACCACACCAGAGGGACTGACAGGAGGGAACAGAGTGACACAAGGGGCAAGAAATAGAGTGACTAGGGGGAATAAGAGTAATGATGGGGTAATGAGAGTGACAAGAAGGGGAAAAGAGTGACACAAGGGAGGGGGGTAAGAAAGAGAGTGACTGGGGGGGGGGGGGAGTTTGACATCCATCACACACACACACTGCATCCCTTACACACACTGAAACACAATGCATCTCTTAGGCTCCATTCACACATCCAAGTGTGTTTTGCGGATCCATAAAACACGGACACCGGCAATGTGCGTTCCGCATTTTGCGGACCGCACATTGCCGGCACTCGCATAGAAAATGCCTTTTCTTGTCCGCAATTGCAGACAAGAATAGGACATGTTCTATTTTTTTGCGGGATGGTAGTGTGGACCCGGGAGTGTGGATAGAAATAAATTGGTCCGCAATTCCGTTCCGCAAAATGCGGAACAGAATTTTGGATGTATGAATAGAGCCTTACACATGCAAACACAGATTCACAGAACGCACTCTGTACACACATTCAGAAACACACAACACAAACCTTATACACAAACACAAACTTCTTTCTATCCCTTGCACACACCCACACTGCATCACCTACACACTGGTCTCCCTATACACTCCACACACACATACACTGCATCGACTACACACACACTGCATCCACTGCACACTGCACACACACTGCACACACACTGCATCCACTGCACACTGCACACACACTGCACACACACTGCATCCACTGCACACTGCACACACACTCCACACACACTGCATCCACTGCACACACCATGCATCCACTGCACACACACTGGTATCCCTATACACTACATTCCATAAGCACACACATTAGATTCTCTACAGCAACACATAACACATCCCCTACACACTCCACCCTCTGTGAACAAACTCATGGGTGGAACATGTAGGTGGACTTATGGGTGGGCCTTATGGGCATACTCTCCTGGGGCCCAGACCTTGAACTGTGTAAAGGGCCCCAAAAAATTGAGCCGCTTCCCGTTCTCCCAGAACATTGAGTTTTGCCTCCAGAGAGCCTGTCCCACACCAGATCAGTGGAGCCAGAGCCCATCATCATCCTCATCTGGGTGTAAGGAGGCGATCTAGTACATTATTCATGGGACTAGTCTCTAATTTACCTCACATTAAAGGGACACTATAGTCCCCAGAACTACTGCAGCTAAATGTAGTGGCTCTAGTGTCTATAGCCTTTCCCTGCAGGCTTTTTAATGTAAACACGGCGGCACTCGCGTTAGTTATTATGGCAGATCATATGGGTGGGGCATTGTGATGTCACATGAGGGGGGGGCGGCAAACTTTTCTTTTGCCTAGGGCGGCAAAAATCCTTGCACCGGCCCTGGTCAGACACAACCCTTATTTGGCATGGCCCAAGAGCAGGCCCTGTGTCCTAACCTGTCCTCAACCTGCATCTGTCTTTTTCTGTTCCCTGAGCCAGAGAAGTATTGCATGCTGTGGGCTCAGCTTCACTATACAGTAAGGACAAGCTACTAGAAGACAGTCAGCAGCTACTGGCATGCCACGATGTTGAGGAGACTAGAGTTGAGCGAACACCTGGAAGTTCGGGTTCGGCCGAACTTCATAAAAAAGTTTGGGTTCGGGATCCGAACTTGACCCCAACTTGACCCCAAACCCGAACCCCATTGAAGTCAAGAGGGCCCAAACCTTGGGGCACTAAAATAGCTCTAAAAAAGTCCAGGAAAGGGCTAGAGGGCGGCAAAAGGCAGCAAAATGTGGGTAAGTGCCCTGCAAACAAATGTGGATAGGGAAATGACGTAAAATAAGATAAAGTAAATACAAATTACAAATTTTAATCCTGAATTAAGAGCAGGAGGTCCATATGGACTAGGAGGTTGATCAGGCGGTGAACGTGGCGTTGTAGGCGGATGTGGTGGTGTAGGTTGATTTGGTAGTGTAGGTGGAATCGGCGATGGAGGAGGAGGTGGAGGCAGCCAACTGTTTTTTTTTTTTTTCATTTAGTTTGAGTAGACCATAAAACATTGTGGAATATATAAAGTAACACAAAGAGAAAGTACGCTGGAGTATAACAATGGCGTGTGAAATCGGTATACTTGTCTATTCTGCACAAGGTACAGAAAAGTCTTGTTGGATCCATGCCTGATTCATTTTAATGAACGTGAGCTTGTCCACATTGGCTGTGGACAGGCGGCTGCGCTTGTCTGTCATAACAACACTTGCTGTGCTAAACACATGTTCAGACAATACACTGGCTGCAGGGCAGGCCAGCACCTCCAAGGCATAAAGGGAAAGCTCAGGCCATGTGCCCAATTTGGAGACCCAGAAGTTGAATAGGTCAGACACATCAGTCAGTACATGTAGGCGTGTGCACACATACTGCTCCACCATGTTGCTGAAATGGTGCCTCCTGCTGAGACATTGCGTATCAGCTGGTGGTTCTGGTTGTTGTGTCGTGGTGACAAAGCTTTGCCGCATTTCGGCCATGCTAACCCTGCCTTAAGAGGTGCTGGCTGCATGCCCTGGCTGCGTTGGTGGCCTCTTCCTCCTCCTCTGCCTTTGCCTTGCAGCAGCAGGGTGAGAACGCTGAAAGCGCGCACAGATAGCCGGCACTTTCTGCAGCAGCTCTGACATATTGGGGTAGTTTTTCAGGAATCTCTGCACCACCAAATTCAGCACATGCGCCAGGCAAGGGATGTGCGTCAAACCGGCTAGGCCCAGAGCTGCTACGAGATTATGCCTATTATCACACACCACCAGGACGGGCTTGAGGCTCAGTGGCACCAACCACTCATCGGTCTGTTGTTCCAGGCCCGTTAAAAGCTACTGTGCGGTGTGGGGTTTGTCCCCCAAACAGATGAGTTTAAAAATTTCCTGCTGTCATTTTCCCCTGGCTGTGCTGAAGTTGGTGGTGAAGGTGTTATGCTGAGAGGATGAGGAGGTGGTAGGGAATATAACGGCCCTGGCAGTGCTTTCTGGTCCACATATCAGTAGTTATGTGGACCTTGCTACAGATGGCATTGTGCAGTGCACACCTTATTTTGTCCGTCACTTGCTTGTGCAGGTAAGGGATGGCTCGCCTGGAAAAGTAGTGGCGGCTTGGAACGGCGTACTGTGGGACAGCCACCGCAATAAGGATTTTAAAACTCTCCGTCTCCACTAAACGGAATGACAGCATTTCAAAGGCCAGCAATTTTGAAATGCTGGCATTCAGGGCCAGGGATCGTGGGTGGGTAGGGGGGTACTTCCTCTTTCGATCAAGTGTTTGGGAGATGGACAGCTGAACGCTTCTATTGGACACTGTGGTCGTGCTTGTTGAAGGTGATGGACGTGGTGGTGTTGGTTTCACATTCTCCATTTGCGGGGTAGCCGTTGCCAGTTGCCACTGTCACTCCAGAGGTAGAGGAAGAGTCTGAGATTGTAGCAGAAGAGGGAGCAGGAGCAGGAGCAGCCAGAGACTTTTCTTGGTTTTGGAGGTGTTTACTCCACTGCAGCTCGTGTCTTACACTTAGATGCCTGGTCATGCAGGTTGTGCTCAGGTTTAGAACGTTTATGCCTCCCTTTAGGCTCTGATTACACAGAGTGCAAACCACTCGTGTCTTGTTGTCTGCACATTGTGTGAAGAACTGCCACGCCAGGGAACTCCTTGGAGCTGGCTTTGGTGTGCTCGGTCCCTGAGTGTGGTGGGCAGTAGCAGGCATAGTGTCTAGGGGAAAGGCTCTCTGCTTCTGCACCCTGCTCCCTCTTTTGCTGTGCTGGTGTCTCTGTGCGACCACCGCCTCTTCCTCCAAACTGCACAGGTCACTAGCATGACCTTCATCCCATGTAGGGTCTAGGACCTCATCGTCCTCCACATCATCTTCCACCAAGTCTTCTGCACCCCTGCCCTCCTTGTCGGTTTGCACACTGCAGAAAGCCGCATCAGTTGGCACCTGTGTTTTGTCATCGTCAGAGATGTGCTGCGGTGGTCTTCCCATGTCTTCATCCTCAATCATAAGTGGCTGGGCATCTCTTCCACTTCTGGAGCAGGGCTAGGTGGATGGGCCGGGGAAACCCTGCCAGAAGAGTCATCAAAAAGCATGAGAGTCTGCTGCATAACTTGGGGCTCAGACTGCTTGGCTGATTTGCAAGGTGGTGAGGTGCTAGATAGCTGCCCATGGCCTGAAGGTGTCAACTCTGAGCTTTCAGCAGTGGACCAGGTGGGAGACAATGTGAAGGTACTGGAGGCACTATAAGTCACCCAATCTACTAGCGCCTGTACGTGCTGTGTCCTCACCATTCGTAGAGCGGCATTCGGGCCTACTAAATGTGGAAGGCCCTGTCACCTACGCAAACCTGAGGAAAGTGTTTAATTTGGGCGTGTAGCTGGCACAGATCCACCACGTCCTCTCCCTGCAACAGGAGCCCCACCAACACTAGCAGCACTACGACCATGGCCACATCCCTTATTTGACACTCTCCTCATTCTTCTCGTAATCCAACAAAGTAACAGACAGATTTAATAAAACTTGTTCCCAGTCAGGTATGCCGTGCCCGTGTCAAAAAAAGAAAAGATTGGCTTTGGTAACACCTCTATGTGACAGATGAATTTATTACACTTTGTGCCCTGCCTAATATGCCCTGGCAGTGTGATAAAGATAAAAGATATATCTAGGCCACACCACAATATGAGAAACAAATTTATTACACTGTGTGGCCTGCCCAATAGGCCCTTGCAGCGTGTTAAAGATAAAAGATTGGTTAAGGTCACAAGTTACTTTGAAAGATATGAGGGGCACAGATCCCCCAACAATCGGTAGTACGCCACCTAATTTACTGAATAAATTTTGGTAAGTCAAGTATTCAGTGCTGCAGGAACACCAACACAGGCCGCAGGGGTACTTTATGGGCCAAAATTATGTTTTTTTGTCAACAACAATGTCCTAGTGGAATTTACTGATTTTATTTGATTTGCAGTACAAGGCAGTAAGGTACTTTATAGGAAAAAAAGGGGATTTTTTTTCAACTCCAGTGAAACAGATGAATTAACAAATTATTTTTCACTATCAGATTGCCTGTGCAGGCAGAGGACGGAATTTATTTCAACAAAATATATGTTTTCTTCAACCCCAGTGAAACAGATGAATTACCGGATTATTTTTCACTATCAGATCGCCTGTGCAGGCAGAGGATGGAATTTATTTCAACAAAATATATGCTTTCTTCAACCCCAGTGAAACTGATGGATGCAAATGAAATTCTTTCGCTACCACTAGTACCGAGCAGGCCACAAATTTACTTTGTGCCAAAAATTACGTGTTTTTTCCACCCACAATGTCTCAGTGGAATTTACTGATTTTATTTGATTTGCAGTACAAGGCAATAAGTTACTTTATAGGAGAAAAAAGAGGATTTTCATCACAGTGAAACAGATGGATTTACTGATTATTTTTCAGTATCAGATTTGCTGAGCAGGCAGAAAAGGCACTTAACCTCTTAAGGACACAGGACGTACATGTACGTCCTGTGTCCGGTCTTTAAAGATGGCACACGCTCCTACTCTATGCGGGCGCCTTAGCCGCGGGTGTCTGCATAGTTCCTGTAGCAGACACCCGCGGCTAATGTCCGCGACCGGCAGTGATGCCGATCGCGGACATTTAACCCCTCAGATGCCGTGGTCAATCCTGACCACGGCATCTGAGTGCGCACAAACCGAAAGTTTTACTTTTGGTTTGCGCTCCGGCTCCCTCGTGTGGCGATCGGAGGAGCCGGAGCGTGCCTGTAGTAGCCTGGGTCTCTATGAATGAAACCCAGGCTGCTGTATAGTAATTCCTATGGAGCCTTGCCTGTAATAGGCTCCATAGGAAATATGCGATTTTTTCATATATTCCAATGCTATTGCATTGGAATGTATGAAAATCGCAATCAGATGATTGTAAGTTATAGTTCCCTATGGAAACTATATAAAAGTGTAAAAAAAAAATAAAAAAAAAAAATAAAAAATAAAAAATAAAAAAGTTCAAAAGTTTTGCTAAAATAAAAATTAAAAAACTAAAAAAATTAAAAAAATACACATCATGGGTGTCGCAATGTGTGAAAATGCCCATAGTATAAAAATATAAAAAAATATTCCCCATACGTCAAACAGCAAAACGGAAAAAAGCGTCCAAATGGCGGATTCGCCATTTTTGGTTGCTTCATTTTCCACAAAAAATTACATAAAAGGTGATCAAAAAGTCATACACACCCCAAAATGGCATAAATAAAAAGATAAGATTATGACGCATAAAATGAGCCCCCAAACAGCTCCGTACATATAAGTACAAAAAAGTTATAGGGGTCAAAACATGGTGACAAAAAGTAAAACAGATTTTTTCCCACTTTACAATTTTTTTTTCACTATCAAAACGCAAGAAAACCTATACATATAGGGTATCGCTGGATTCGAACTGACCTGTAGAGTAAAAGTAACTGGTCAGTTTTATCGCACATTGAACGTCGGAATTTAAAAAGCCGCAAAACTGTGGTGGAATTGCTTTTTTTTTGCAATTTCACCCCATTTGGAATTTTTTCCCTGCTTTCCACTACATCATATGCAATATTAAATGGTGGCATTGGAAAGTACAACTTGTCCCGCAAAAAACAAGCCCTCATATAGCTATGTGAACCGAAAAATAAAAAAGCTATGGCTATGGGAAGGCAGGGAGCGCAAAACGAAAACTCAAAAAGTAAAAAACTTCCGGTCCTTAAAGGGTTAATGATAAAAAAATATATATTTTTTCACCCACAGTGAAAAAGATGGATTTACAGATCATTTTTTTCACTATCAAAAATGAAGTGCACAGAGGAAATGTACTTTTTAGCACAAAAAAAAAAAAAAAGCCCAGAATCTGATGGATTTATAGAATTAATGACAAGGATATATGCAGCACAGGGGTACTTTACAGAATAAAATTGTCACCCACTAGGTCCCTAAAATCACAAATGGAGTAACAGTATTATTTTTGCCTTATCCAGCCAGATATGCAGTGCAGGTGCACTTAAAAATGAGAACATTTTGCCAAATGAAGTACAAAGACTGGATTCAATTACTGTCCCTGGCACATATCAATTACTGTCCCTGGCACGTCACTTGCACAAAATGGCCGGCGACACCAACCACTCACGGGTGATGGATGGGGAGGGAGGGGGGCTCCCTCCCTCTGCGATCCCATCCTGTTGGGGGGCTGCAAAGGCACAGCAGCCCTCCGATGGGAGAGGGAGGGAGCTCCCTCCCTCTTAACCAGCTTTCAGCTGATTTCAGCAGGTACCTTGTTCCGATCACTGCCGGCTGAGCATCAGTGATCGGAACTACTCATGACGTACCTGTACGTCATGGGTATTTAAGGACTTGGAAACCATGACGTACAGGTGCGTCATGCGTCCTCAAGGGTTAACCAATAATTTATAAATTATTTATATATGGACTAGGACTATATATAAAGGAGTATATGAAGATATAGGACTATCATTCATCTTAATTATTTTTATTTGTTTTTATATGTTTTAAATATCATTTTTTTGTGGGTGTTTATACTTGTTTTCCTTTTTTAATTTGTTTACTATATAATATCATGCATTGTAATTAAATAAAAGATTGATTAATATAAACCAGTGGTATTCTCTCATATATCTCCAGATGCTAGTGTGCCTGTCATTTTGTTTCTTTATTTTCCCCACAGTATCATTGTTCTTTATGGTTATATTTTACTGTTGACTATGCAAAATAAATGTTACTTTATTGTGCCGGTGAGTACAATTAGATCAATACCAAACCTGAATATTTTTTTTTTACTACTTGAAAATAAAACCAATAAAATTGTTTTGTGTCAAAGCATTCTGAGACACATAACATTGTTATTTTTCCATTAATGGACTTGACCTGTATGATAACTTTCTTTTTTTTTGGGACAACAATTTTTTTTCATTGGTACCATTTTGAGGTTCATATGACGTCTTGATCATTTTTATACAAGGAAAAGTGTTTGTCATTAGGTTTTATGTACTTTTTTAACTTATTTATATTTTTACACACTAAAGCATTTTTTAACAGAAACATTTTTTTTTATATTTCATATTTGTAACATTTTATCTAACTTGTTTTTTTTTGTCTATTTTTAAACATGCAATCACTTTTTTACTAGGGTAATGTTGGCAACACTAAATAGAAGTACAAAGATGGCAGACCTGGGGGCTTTTATTGACTAATCAACACTTGGCACTGGACATACAGGATTGGGTGACATGTTACCTCTAATACTAGGCCTTGCAACCAGGCAGTAAGTATATAGTGCAGAGTGGAATGGAGTCTTACGTACCTAAACCGTGTTTCTACATTTGTGTGCCTTTATGCGAACAGTACTAGACCAGCGTTAACCACAGTTGCATTAACAGGCAAGCACAGAGTTTGCAACCATGAAAATATCCCTGCATTAACCCCACATTTGCCTGCATAGAAGTTGTATACAAAAAATGTATATTGTATATTAATTCAAGACTATATATATATATATATATATATATATATATATATATATATATTGTATGTTATTATATATGCATTAGAAAAAAAAGGTCTCTACATACAGTAGGTGTACATAGCCTTTACATCATGGCGTTTACATCATACATCATTGTTCAGGACAGTACAGGTACAGCCTTGCCTCAAATGGTGGCTTAGTCTCTGCTGACATATAATTTACAATAAATACAGTAGTACAGTATATTGGTAGATGATAGGACAGGGTAACTGACTACAGGCACCATACATATCAGATCTTGTTCACATTGACCTACATATGATTTTTCCTCTAGTGTGCAATAGAAGGAAAGGATTAGAAACGCACAGTGTATCTGCTCATTTTAAAAAATGTCATGGTAAAGATCCGAGAGGTCTCAAGTTTTTTGGTGTAGAATTGGTACAAAAACACGGGAGGGTAGGAGACCCAGTGAAACAAATAAATAAAAAAGAAGCGGAATGGATATACAAGATGGGTACCCTCCAGTCCAGAGGTATGAATGTTGAGTGGGACATGAAATCAGTCAGCATCATTTAACCACTCAATGTTCGGCAGTGTGATCCGTAAAATTGAATATATAATCGGACTGATAAATGCAACATAATCGGCTTGAGAGTATCTTGTTCCTCCTTGCCCCCCCGCCCCCCCTTTATAAGTGGCTACTAAAGTCCCCGTTTTAAACACAAAATATTGTAGAATTTTCTAAGGTCTTTTTTTCCCCCTCCCTGTATCTAGCTCCTTGTAGGAAGACGTTGAAGTCTGCGCGATAATCTGGGTGATTACGGGAGATCGATATTTCGTGGATGTGTGGTATCCCTCGCGCTATGTTTTCAGCGAAAAGTGTATAGAATGTTAATATGTTTAGAGGAATTGGATGGTTATATCTATGTATGGCATAGTGTATATTATATTTTATGAAATTGTTTGTAATTTATGAGATGTTTTTATGTATATGAATTTTAATACATTTTTAATCTTCATTCATTTGTTATTTATTTAATTTATATATGGGAGGATCATGTACCCCACTTCACCATTTGCACTAATCTATGTTTTTATTATTTGTATGTATTTAATTTGGCCCTTGACCAACGGAAGTAGTTGAAAAAATTGGAAACAGGAGATTAAGCACAGAGGTATTAAATTGCCTCAGGTGCTCAGTTGTAAGAAGCCCCGAAGAAGCAAAGAGGAGAAACCCGGGTCGGGCGTCTAATGTGTGTTTTATGCTGATAACAAGTTTGAGTTTGAAAAGTAGAATAAAAGTGACATTACTTCATTCATTTGGGGCATTGCGCAATATGTTCTGTCTCTGTATAAGGATACCCTGGTGAATGAGAAGTACCGGTTGGAGTTTGTGATGAAGTTACCTGGATTGAGCTGAATGTGGATACAGCGCTACTTGAGCATGTGCCTACGATGTAGTGAATAGCACGGACCTGATATTATATATACTGTTATAAATTATTGGTTGTTATTGGTATTTTTAGCAGTAGATTACTGTCAGTGGCAAAATGAATAAGTATGCCCAAAGGTACTGAGCTCAATATTACCACTCCTGGAGTTGTGCTGTGTTGTCTTTTGCTACTGGAAAGGAACGCTGGCTTGTGCTATGCGCTTGGCGTCCCATGTGTGTGGTACTTTCCAGCTTTGCGTAGATTCTCTATGCACAAACACACTTAATCTTGCATTCACCTCCTCATTCGTTTGGTGTCCCAAGTGACGTCCAGCCCCTGTACTTGTCAGCCTAATGCTCTGTATGATCTGTGCTTACTCTTCCAATACAGCCCTCCAGCCGGGTGCATCTATCTGTACTTGACAGGGATTCTCGTTGCTTTGAATATTTTAGATAAAAATTATTTGCCAAATGCATTTCGGAGCTCACATGCTCCTTCCTCTCTGAGCCACTGAAGTCAGGAATTAGCCAAGAACTACATGGGAGGACCTGGTCAATGACCTGAAGAGAGCTGGAACCACAGTCTCAAAGTTTACCATTAGTAACACAGTATACCATCATGGATTAAAATCCTTTACGGCATGAAAGGTTCCCTTGCGCATGCCAGCCCACGCCCATGACCGTTTGAAGGTCACCAATGACCATCTAGATCATCCAGAGGAGACAAAGGAGAAGGTCATGTGGTCAGTGGAGACCAAAATATAACTTTTTGGTATAAACTCCACAGCCACAGCCAGGGCAACTAAGAAGTGGCTCCGTAAGAAAGAATTTCAAGGTCCTCAAGTCGCCTAGCCAGTCTCCAGACCTGAACCCAATCGAAAATCTTTAGAGGGAGCTGAAACACAATGTAGCCCAGTGACAGATTTGAAACCTGAAAGATCTAGAGAATATCTGTATGGAGGAGTGGGCCAAAATTCCTGCTGCAGTGTGTGCAAACTTGGTCAAGAACTATAGGAAACATCTTACCTCTGTAATTGCAAACAAAGGTTTCTGTACCAAATATTAAGTTCTGTTTTTCTATTATATCAAATACTTGATCCATGCAATAAACTGAAAATTAATTATTTACAAATCATACAATGTTATTTTCTGGATTATTTTCTTAGATTCTGTCTCTCACATTTGAAGTGTACCTGAATTGCAGTCCTCTTCATTCTCTGTAGGTGGAAAAACTTGCAAAATAGCCAGTGTATCAAATACTTATTTTCCCCACTGTATGTTGCAATGACATAGAATTTTTTTTTGGAAAACTCAGTGACATTTTATGGCAACACACTATAACCATATGGAAGTGGGAACTTGCTGTCATTGAACTCATGATTTATCTCAATATATCATATTGGAACATATATTTACAGTATATAAAGAGTTGTTTTTAATTCCTGAATAAAATACGAATTTAATGATATCACGTGTAACTTCTTAAATTTATCTGTTTTATGACATTTAATTATGGTTACAATTTATTAATATTTACCCATGTCTCTAAAGAGTATCTACTATGTTACTCTGTATCTACTATGTTTCTTTTTTAAACCAAACAAAATAAATTAAAACAATTCAATTAGTCTTTAATTTCCATTTCACCCAAATTACTTTGGAAATTTTAATTAGTTCTTTTAGTCATTTAAATGATGGGTTCAATACATTTCAAAATAATTTGTTTGGCAAGAGAGCAAAGTAGGGACACTTGCATATTAAGAAATTTGAACAGGGGCAAAATGAATACTTAATAACTAAGCTTATATGAAAGTAACTTGTGATGAGCAAAGCAGGCTTCAGATGTTACACCTGAAGTTGATTCGTTCATAACTTTGGATAAATACTGTACAGTCGGAATCGAACCCGAGTTCGGTTCCAAGTTGTAAAGTGGATTTCCAAACAAATACCGAAATTATTCAACAAAGTCACATGCGACTTTGCTAATAACAAACTTCAGATCATTGGAGCCCATACAGTCTAATACTGTACAGAGACAGATCTCTGTACAGGATTATTCAGAAGTTAAGAACAAATCGACTTCGGATGTAATATCGGAAGCTCGCTTCACTCATCACTAAAAGTAACAGCAACATATGTATACTGTATGTCTGTTAAATTAAGTGATCCTAAACATTGTTGTCAATGAATAATGAGAAAATTGTAGTTTTTGCTAACCTACTGTATAATGAAAGGTTATAAAAAAGTTAAAACATAATTTGCCGGCATTTACTAAAGTGATTAACAATTTTGTTTATTTCCCTTAGGCCCATGACAGCATCCTTGAGAGAGCCCGTCTCTATCCTGTACATGAAACAGGAACTTCCCTGGAAAGCTTCTTAAGGAGGGACCGGCATCTATCCACCAGTTCCTGTTTCCTGTCCTAGGGATAGGACGGGTTCTTTCAGATGGAAAGCTACACTGGCTGCAGGGCCCTGTCGGTAAATGGAGACAAAGGGTTACCTGGTATGGTGTAAGTCTCCTCTAGGAGCCATCTATAGTCTGGATTCCACCCCTCTGGTCCTGGCTGAGACCACTCTGTTAAGTGCTATGGCAGTACCGGTGGTACTGGGAGGTACCGCCGTCACTCCGGATGCTCCTGGTGGTGATCGGGAGGTCTGGGGCCTATTCCACCGGCCGGCCTGAACAGCATTTCAGAGGCTGGGGTGGAACTAGCTTTGGACGCATCGCTCGGCGTGCTCCGGAAGTGATGCGCAAGGTCACTTCCAGTATTTGGAACACATAGCGTTCAGGAAGTAAAGATACAGGCCGCACAGAGCGCTACAGGAAGGACCTTACCGGGGGTTATTCAACCTCACAAGTGCGCCGCTGGAGGGGTGCCAGACAGCCACAGGAAGACACAGAGGAGCACATACAGGATCCGGTATATGGAAGTCCCTCCATCCCTGAACCTAGCCATGGAGGATGAGGGTGCTCAGCGCACTGGTGACCAGGACAGCCATGATACACATCCGGTATTCCTGCTGGGGTAAGGGGGTTAATCTCCGACTGTTTTCTGACTTCTGTTGTTTGCTAAGGAGGGCCTTGTCTTTTTTTTGTGTATTCCAAGAATGTCAAAAAGAGCTCCAGAAAAGCGACCACTAAAACTCAGAGTATTAAAAATATGGTGAGATCAGAAATTGCGGATTCTATGAAGGAATTCAAAAAGTTTCTTCCATCAAGGCGCTCAACAAGGGCGCTCTAGTCGCTTCTCCCATTCAGACTCCTCGGAGGATGAAGCCGAATTAGGAGAGATACATGATATTTCGGATTCTTCATCTGAGGGGGAGTCAGCGGGTAAACCGCTTTTCTCATATGAGGACACAGACTCCTTACTTAAGGCCATTAGTTCAGCAGATAATGTTCGGGGATCTAGCACATAAAAAAATCTAGAGTCTTTCCGATAAATGAAAGCATAAAAATGTTTATACAAAAAGAATGGAAAAAAACGGATAAAAAGTTTTTTGTCCCCAGGAATATTAAAAGAAAATATCTGTTTGATGAAGGAGAGTGCTCTACTTAGGATAGACCCCCTAAATTAGATGCACTACTCGCGAAAATGTCTAAACGGTCAGCCTTACCCTTTGAGGACCTAGGGACCTTAAAGGACCCAATGGACAGAAGAGCGGACATGTACCTTAAAAATGCTTGGGAAGCCTCTACTCAGGCTTTTAAACCCAACAAAGCAGCTACCTCTACTGGCAGGTCTCTTAAAATGTGGCTACAGGACCTAGAATCCCACATAGAAAATAAAACACCAAGAGAACAATTCCTAGAAGTGTTTCCTACCATTTTAAAAGTGGTCGAATTTATCTCAGATGCCTCAGAGGACGCCCTAAAACTCAGTGCAAGGTCAGCTGCATTAGCTAACTCAGCAAGACGAGCGGTTTGGTTAAAAGACTGGTCTGGGGACACGGGTTCAAATACCCTGTCAAGGTGATTTCCTTTTTGGCTCAGTCCTAGATGAATTATTAGAGAAAGCTGCGGACGATAAAAAAGGCTTCCCCTCTGCCAAACCCACAAGAAATTGCCAGTTTTTTTCGTAAAAACAGGAGGGAGAATTTCCAGGATAAAAGAAAAATGTTTTGGAGAGAGAACAAAACTAGGAAGGAGAAAGGGTTTATATTAAATTCCCAGTCCAGTAACCGATCCAAAAACGCCCAGCAATGACGGTTCCATTCCGGTGGGAGGAAGGTTATCTCTCTTCCGCGGGGCCTGGGAGTCCATCTCCGCAAGTCCCTGGATTTGCAGCATCATAAAAGACGGGTTCCGTCTAGAGTTCCACTCCCCCCACGGGAAAGGATGAAAATGACATATCTTGAATCTTGATCAAGACTCCATAAAAAATTGGGCCTTGAAGGAGGAAATTCTTTCACTCATAGAGAAGAAAGTTCTGGTAGAGGTTCCGGAATCAGAGAAAGGGAAGGGGTTTTAGTCCTTCCTTTTTCTGGTCCCCAAACCAGACAACTTCTTCCGTATGATTATAAACCTGAAACATGTAAACCAATGTTTGAGATACAAAAAATTCAAGATGGAGTCAGTCCAGTCCACGCTAAAATATCTGTTTCCATGATGTGTAATGACTACCCTAGATATAGGGGATGCGTATTACCACATACCAATACATGCAGATTCCCAGAATATCCTGAGAATAGGGGGGAATCCTGTACTTTCAGTACAGGGCGCTTCCTTTTGGGGTAGCTCAGGCTCCCAGACTGCTTACCAAACTCGTGGCAGAAGTAATGGCACACGTGAGAGAAAACGATATTCTTACAGTAACATATCTGGACGACATTCTCGTCATAGCAGATTACGAACCCATTATGGCCTCGCACCTTTCAGTGATAATCAAAATTTTAGAAAAATTAGTGTGGTGTATAAACTGGAAAAAATCAAATCTAGTTCCGTCAAAAACCTGCATGTTCAGTAAACCAGCGCTGCCTACTTCCCCAGTCGAAAATCTCCAAGATTCAGGAAGGAATACAATCTTTAGTCTCTTCAGAAAACAGAACAATTAGGCAAGGGATGACAGTATTAGGCAGGATGACGGCTGCAAATCCAGCTGTGAAGTGAGCAATGTTACAGACTCGAAAACTGCAGTGGCAGATTCTAAACGAATGTCAGGGGTCCCTATCTCCTTTAGAGACTTCCAGCTCAGGTCATTCAGTCTTTGCAGTGGTGGCTGGTTCCAGCAAACCTATCTCAGAGACTTCTCTGGGATATGCAGGAACAGATCTCCATTAGTCCAAAAGGTTGGGGGGCTTACTGCCAGGAGGAGATTGCGCAAGGAGAATGGACTTTTTCGCAAAAAAAGCCTCCTCCTCCTATGCCTGTAATCCTTAATTTTTTGCAGAATGGTCTGAATAAAAAACTTAGGGTCAGTACTCTCAAGGTCCATGTGTCGGCCCTAAGTGCATATTTTGATTTCTCCCTAGAAAATCATCCCTGGGTGAGAAGATTTTTCAAAGCAGCTAGCCGTTCCAGTCAGGCACCCAGAATTTCTACTCCCCCCTGGCACCTCAACATGGTATTGTGTAGTATGATGGAACCACCTTTCAAAACCCTACTGGAGCTACCGATCAAAATTCTAACCTTTAAGGCAGCTTTTTTGGTAGCCATCACTTCTGCTAGGAGGGTGAGTGAAATATCAGCCCTTTCGACCTCACCTCCCTACACTAAAATAATGGACGACAGAATAATTCTCAAGCCGTACCCTTCCTTTCTTCCCAAAGTTGTCTCCTTCTTTCATAGATCACAGGATATTGTCCCTCCTTCTCTCTTCCAGGATCCAAAAAATGAGAAGGAGGAGAAGCTACATTGTCTGGAAGTTAGGAGATGACTTATGAGATCCTGGAGGAAATCCTACAGGCTGTTTGTACAATTCGCAGGGAAAAATATGGGTGATAGAATTACATCTAGAACTCTTTCCAGGTGGATTGTCCCGGCTATATCCTTAGCCTACAAGTCGGCGGATAAACCCTGCCCCCTGGGCTTTGGGGCACACTCAACCAGATCTGTTTCCACCTCCTGGGCAAAAAGAGCTGAGGCTTCCTTAGAACAGATCTGTAGGGCTGTCACCTGGAAGTCCCCTTGCACTTTTTTCCGCCACTGCAAGTTAGATTTAGATAGCAAGAACCAATTATCCTTTGGAAGGAAGGTCTTGCAGGTCTTGCTCCCTAATTAGTTACTAGTCTAGTCTTCTCTCAAGGGTGCTGTCATGGGCATAAGGGAAATATAAGATTACACTCACCGATAATCACTTTTCCATGAGCCCATGCCATGACAGCACCCGCCATTATTCCCTCCCAAAAAAAAAAATATATATATATATATATATATATATATATATATATGAAAATAAAAACATTATAAAAAAATAATATAAAAAAAATGCAGAGTTTTGGAATGTATATATTCTAGGACAAGTTCTCGCGAATAACTTGTGGATAGATGCTGGGTCCCTCCTTAAGAAGCTTTCCAGGGAAGTTCCTGTTTCCTGTCCAGGATAGAGGCGGGCTCTCTCAAGGGTGCTGTCATGGGCTCATGAAAAAGTGATTACCGGTGAGTGTAATCTTATATTTCTGGTGCAAAATGTTTCAAGATATGCGAATAATTTACCACTGTAATAAATATAGCCCATCTTTAGACTGCCTATCGATTACCCCCAATGTGTTTTGAGAAGCATAAACTTTAGACGAGGGCTTAAAGATTCTTTGCAAATTGTACAGAAGTTGCTAAAGGCTGCCTCAGCATTAAGGGATTTTGTATAATAGTGAGAGAAAATCAGGGGTTTTCCACCAGGACCCAATGGGGGATAGAAGGGGAGAACATTTGCAATATTCTCATTGTTCTGAAGTTGCATGGTGTCATGCCTTTTCATGAGTATATAAATATTTATACATTATTATTGTTATAACGTGTATTCATGGCCTATAAGCAGCCATGTTGTACTTATATTCACCCTCCTGTATGAACCTTCATTGTAAAAGAGAAAAATGGGTTCAAGGAAAGGTCCTTCCTGGCAGATGTGGGCCTATCTAAGAGAGTGATTTTGCCTTATCACTAGGCTATGAGCCGAGATTAGAGATGGCCCGAACTATTCGCCGGCGAACATAGCTTGTTCGCGTCCGCCGCGGCGGGCGAACATATTTGATGTTCGCGTTTGCCCCTATACTTTATTATTGAGCAAACTTTGACCCTGTACCTCACAGTCAGCAGACACATTCCAGAAAATCAGCATACCCTCCCTCCCAGACCCTCTCACCTTCTATCTAAACGCATGGACAGCATCCATCTTAGATTCATTCTGAAGCCGCAGTAATAGTAATTGTAAATCGCAATGCGATTAATATAACCTGTATTATTCGCATTGCGATTGCAACTTACAGTTGTGTTCAAAATTATTCAACCCCCAATGCTGTAAAGGGTTTTAGGGAATTTAGTGTACATTTGTAATTGTGTTCAGAATGAAATCTTACAAGGACTTTTTAAAGAACCAAATGCAACAAAAAATTTTCAATGACACAATTATTCAACCCCTAAAGACTATCACTCTTAAGAACAGAGGTTCATTCAAGTGTTTTCGATTAGGTATTGAAAACACCTATTGGATGTCAAGGAGCAGCAATCAAGCATAATAAGCACCAATTTGGCAGATTTAAAATGACTGTGATACTCAGCTCCTTCTAGACATTTACTGGTGTGTTTACAAACATGGTGAAGTCAAGAGAATGGTCCAGGAAGACAAGAGAAGAGGTGATTTTTCTTCACAGGAAGAGCAATGGCTATAAGAAGATTGCAAAGAAGTTAAAAAAGTTAAGAGACACCATAGGAAGCATCATTCGCAAATTCAAGGCAAAGGGCACTGTTGAAACGCTACCTGGTCGTGGCAGAAAGAAGATGCTGACTTCGACTGCTGTGTGCTACCTAAAGCGCAAAGTGGAGAAAAGTCCCTGTGTGACTGCTGAGAAACTGAAAAAAGATTTGTCAGATGCGGGTACTGAAGTTTCAGCTCAGACAATAAGGCGCACACTGCGTAATGAAGGCCTCCATGCCAGAACTCCCAGGCGCACCCCCTTGCTGTCTCCAAAGAATAAGAAGAGTCGACTGCAGTATGCCAAAAGTCATGTGGAGAAACCACAAAAGTTTTGGGATAGTGTTCTGTGGACTGATGAAACAAAATTAGAACTGTTTGGGCCCATGGATCAACGCTATGTTTGGAGGAGGAAGAACAAGGCCTATGAAGAAAAGAACACCTTGCCTACTGTGAAGCATGGCGGGGGTCAATCATGCTTTGGGGCTGTTTTGCTTCTACAGGTACAGGGAAGCTTCAGCGTGTGCAAGGTACCATGAATTCTCTTCAGTACCAGGATATATTGGATGAAAATGTGATGCAGTCCGTCACAAACCTGAGGCTTGGGAGACGTTGGACCTTTCAACAGGACAATGATCCCAAGCATACCTCCAAGTCCACTAGAGCATGGTTGCAGATTAAAGGCTGGAACATTTTGAAGTGGCCATCGCAGTCACCAGACTTAAATCCGATTGAGAACCTCTGGTGGGACTTAAAGAAAGCAAGCTTAAGAATGTGACTGAACTGGAGGCTTTTGCCCATGAAGAATGGGCGAAGATACCCGTAGATCACTGCAAGACACTTGTGTCAAGCTATGCTTCACGTTTAAAAGCTGTTATAACTGGAAAAAGATGTTGTACTAAGTACTAAGATTGAATGTCACTTGGGGATTGAATAAAACTGATAATGATGTGAGCACAGAAAAGACATTTGCGGTTATTTCATTATAAATGTTATGTTATATTTGTCTGACTTACAAGTGCCTCTTTGATTTAATTGTAAACAAGATGACTGAAATGATCAAAATCAATGTCAAACTGGCCAAAACACTCAATTTCAGTGGGGGTTGAATAATTTTGAACACAACTGTAGATCTGAGTTCCTAATGGTTGTCATGCTAGAATATAACGAAGATAACAAAAAAAGCACTATATTCTCAACCTTCGTTAAATTCTATCAAAAACGCCCAAATGGCCCCTGGGGGGTTCAGATATCTTGCTTTGGAGGCAGCAGAACGTTGGTGGTAGTCATAGTCAACCGTCATATACAATCAAATAGAGGCATCAAATGGATTCGCAAAGCGATTAATAATTGCAACTATTATTCGCATTGCCATTACAACTTAGAGCTGAGTTCCTAATGGTTGTATTGCTAGATTATAACGTATATTCTAGAAATACAACAACCATTAGGAACTCAGCTCTAGGTTGAATTCGCAATGCGATTAATGCAGGTTATATTAATCGCATTGAGAATTCAACTTAGATCTGATTTCCTAATGGTTGTTGTATTGCTAGAATATAACGAAGATTGAGAATATAGCGCTAAATTCTCAATCTTCATTATATTCTAGCAATACAACCATTAGGAACCCATCTCTAAGTTGAATTCGCAAATAAGATGTCCCAAATAATTCACCGGCGAAAAGTTCCAGACGAACAAAGCTTGTGCGCGTTCGTCGCGGCGGGTAAGTAAACTTTGACCCTGTACCTCACAGTCAGCAGACACATTCCAGCCAGTCAGCAGCATACCCTCCCTCCCAGACCCTCCCATCTCCTGGACAGCATCCATTTTAGATTCATTCGGAAGCTGCAGTCTTAGTGAGAGGAGGAAGAGTGTAGTTGCTGCTGATTTAATAGGGAAATCGATAGCTAGGCTAGTGTATTCAGTGTCTACTCCAGTCCTGAAAGACTCATCAGATCTCTGCTGTAAGGACAGCGTCCTGACAGCACCCCAAAAAGCCCTTTTTAGGGCTAGTATTGTACATCAGTCTCCCTCCCAGACCCTTCCACCTCCTATCAAAAAGCAAGGACGGCATCCATCTTAGATTCATTCTGAAGCTGCAGTGTTAGTAGTTGTAATCGCAATGCGATTAATATAACCTGTATTAATCGCATTGGGATTACAAATTAGATCTGTTCCTAATGGTTGCATTGCTAGAATGTAACGAAGATTGCGAATATAGCTCTATATTCTCAATCTTCGTTATATTCTAGCAATACAACCATTAGGAACTCAGCTCTAAGTTGTAATGGCAATGCGATTAGTAGCTAAGGCTGAGTTTCAGCCTGTATTTGTGGGAGGGGTGTGTTATATTTATACACCCCTCCTGCAGAACGCTAGGTGCACTGACAGCCGGTCAGCTTACCCTCCCTCCCACCCCTTTCTTTTTCATCGAACCCTAGGGTATGCCCCCTTTCTTGGCATACCCACGTTGTAGCTCCCGGCACACCTCAGCCACTGTTGTGGGTTTAGGGTTACCGTTCCCCCAAGTTCCTAGCCCTGACCACAAATACAGGTTATATTAATCGCATTGCGAACAGCTGTCTCTAGTCACATTCAACCCTCCTATTTGATTGCTAGAATTAGCGATGTTGACGAATAGGTTGTTAAAACGAAGATGGAGAATACTTCGTTATCTTCGTTTTGAGGAATATGACAAATACATTCGTCATATTCGTCATCTTCGCTATAATTCTAGATGTAAAACCAATAGGAAATTTGCCTAAGTTAAAATCGCAATACGTGAATATTTAAATCGCATATTAATCGCGATAACTAGAATAATGACGAATATTCGATTTCGACGAATATGAAACAAATATTCTTTCGAATATTCGCGAATTTCGTCGAAATCGAATATGGCACCTGCCGCTCCTCACTATCCGACACTACCCAGAACAAAGAATGGTCCTTGTCTTATGTATATACAGCTGCATAAAAGGCCTTTTCTGTCACATGAATACCTAATGTTTGGGGTCTGTACTCCACTGGCCTACATTAAAATTGTTATCCACTGACCGCCTAATATACCTCCAGCCACATAGTCACTTATTATTTTCTGTTCGTTGAATGCCTAATGTTTGGAGCCTGTATTCCACTGGCCTACAGTAAAATTGTTATCCACTGACCATGTAATATACCTCCAGCCACATAATCAATTGTTCTTTTCTGTCCAGTGAATGCCTAATGTTTGGGGCCTGTACTGCAGTGGCCTACAGTAAAATTGTTATCAAGTGAACGTCTTATAAACCTCCAGCCTCATAATCACTTTTTCTTTTCTATCAGGTGGATTTTTAGGGTCCGTACTCCCGTGGCCCAAAATAATAAAAAAATTAGGCTCCAGCAGGGCACATTTTTGAGAGTTTCCCTTTAAGACGCATACAAATGGCCCCTAATTAAATTACATATTTTTTGTGGGAATTTTTGCCATTGATCCCCCTCTGGTATGTCACTGTCTATGTTGTGGGGCTATTTGTGCACTTCTAGTAAGTATTTGGTGGCTGCAAATATGACCTGAAGGTATTTCAGGGTCACCTGCCATTAAAGTGAATCAGGACCGCCACGAACGCGCGGTTTGTGAACATTTGATCATGAACGAGCATTCGCGAAACATCCCAGCCGATGTTCGTCCATCACTAGTCATCAGGCTCACTGCTAAATTCTGAGGATTTTGGAAAGTTTCTTCTAATTTAGTGACACAAACTGAACTCATACATCACGGGCCATGTGACATTAAAATATGAGTAGTGTGGTTAACCTCACTTTTTGCAAAAAGGGAGGCTAATACTGGCATAGAAAGAATCCCTTTAATGGCTATTCTAGTTAAACAATTGACTTTAGTGACATGAGCTCCTGATGGTGGTAAATCAAAAATAAAATCAAGCTTATCGGTAACTCTAAACTTTATACAAAAAGAGTTAAGGTGCACAATACCATGGCTTCAATATAAAAACAAACAATAACTAAAACCAACAACATACCACTCCATGCACAAAGACACATGCAAACATTGAAAACAAGAATAAATATAAATTCTTTGCCCATATCTTTGATCAAGAATATGTTGGGCCCATCTACCAGTGATGTTGTGGCTTCTATCAGACAGGACCTACATAGAGTTGAGCGAACACCAGGAAGTTAGAGTTCACCGGGTACAGCTGAATTTTGTCGCAAAGTTCCAGTTTGGGACCCGAACTTGACCCCGAACCCCATTGAAGTCAATTGGGACCCGAACTTTGGGGCACTAAAATGGCTCTGAAAAAGTAATGGAAAGGGCTAGAGGGCTGAAAAAGGAGCAAAATGGGGGTAAGAGCTGGACAATTGCCATGCAAATAAATGTGGATAGGGAAATTACTTAAAATAACATAAAATACATAAAAATTTAAAATAATAATCTTGAACTAGGAGGAGGTCAATATGGAGTAGAAGGTTGAGGAGGCGGTGGAGGTGGCGGTGCAGGTGGAAGCGTGGTGGAGGAGGTAGTCGACAACAACACATTTTTTGTTTTTATTAAACTATTTTTTTTGAGTAGACCCAAAAACATTGGGAAATATAGAAAATAAAACAAGGAGAAAGTATAACAAAGGCTGGGTGAGGCCGGTATACATGTCTATTCTGCACAAGGTACGGAAAAGTCCTGTGGGATCCATGCCTGGTTCATTTTAATGAATGTGAGCTTGTCCACATTGGCTGTGGACAGGCGGCTGCGCTTGTCTGTGATAAAGCCCCCTGCCGTGCTAAACACACGTTCAGACAATACACTGGCTGCAGGGTAAGCCAGAACATCCAAGGCGTAAAGGGCAAGCTCAGGCCATGTGCCCAATTTGGAGACCCAGAAGTAGAATGGGGCAGACCCATCAGTCAGTACTTGTAGGCGTGTGCACACATACTGTTCCACCATGTTGCTGAAATGCTGCCTCCTGCTAAGACCTTCCATATCAGCTGGTGGTGCTGGTTCTTGTGGCGTGCTGACAAAGCTTTTCCACATTTAAGCCATGCTAACCCTGCCTTCTGAGGTTCTGGCGGTGCCCCAGCTCCGTTGGCGACTTCTTCCCCCAGTGAAGGGGTAGTTTTAAAAAAAAAAGGAGTACAGATCACCCAAAAATCTAAACGCCGCCAAATTTACAGAATATATTTCCCAGTCAGGTATGCAGTGCAGGGGTAGTTTGAAAGAAAAAAAGGTTACAGATCACCCCGCAATCTAAATGCCGCTAAATTTACAGAATATATTTCCCAGTCAGGTATGTAGTACAGGGGTAGTTTGAAAGAAAAAATGGGTCATGGAGCGTCCCCGTCATCTGGCATCTATTCGCCCCGCTGAATGATTGTTTTGAAAGTGTGTAGAAGCCACACGGGGCTCCCACGCTGCAGATTTATCATAGAGATATCATGCAGATTTTACAGCATATAACCACAGCACCCAACAATGTAAATGCTGCAGAATTTACAGAATATATTTCCCTGTCAGGTATGCAATGCGGCAGGAACACACCCTCCAAGCCACTTGTGAATGACTGGCCTGATAACCGTGGAAATGTCCACCCACAATCTAAGAGCTGGATCTACTGAATAAATTTCACTCTCCGAAAGGCAGTGCAGGCCGCAAATGTACTTTATGGCAAAAAATAAGTAATTTTTTTAACCCACAATGTCACAGTTGTATTTACTGGTTATATTTCACTCTCAGAAATGCAGTGCAGGCCGCAAATGTACTTTATGGCAAAAAATACGTGATTTTTTTTAACCCACAATGTCACAGTTGTGTTTACTGGTTATATTTCACTCCCAGAAATGCAGTGCAGTCCGCAAATGTACTCTATGGCAAAAAATAAGTGATTTTATTCACCCACAATTTCCTAGTTGCATTTACTGGTTAGATTTCACTCTCAGAAATGCAGTGCAGGCCGCAAATGTACTTTATGGCAAAAAAATATAAATTATTTGTCCCCCCAGAATCTAACCGATGGATTTACTGAATTGATTACCCTGTCACATATGCAGCACAGGGGTACTTTACAAAAAAAAATGTGAACATGTCACCCCCTGGGTCCCTGAACTCACAGCCGCATTACCTATATTATTTTCCCTTCCCCTGGCACATATGCAAAGCAGGTGCACTTAAAAAATGGGTATATGTCGCCCACTGAACTACAAGAACAGGATTATACTATTGTCCCTGGCAAATTATTGTCCCTGGCAATATTGTCACTTGCACAAAATAGCCGCCGACACCCACCTAACAGACAGATTGAAACTTATTTTTCTGTGTCACTGGGCTCAGGGCAGGGTACAAAAATGTTGCATTGCACCCACAAAAAAAATTGCTGTGGATCGCAGACTTAACACCAAGCTCTGATATCAGATTATTTCCTAATCACTCCCTCACAGCAGCAGCATCCTATCCCTAAACTAGTAAGAGCTGACGTGACGTGCGGCACTACGTGACTCCTGCTTATATAGAGGCTGGGTCACATGCTGCACTGTCCAATCACAGCCATGCCATTAGTAGGCATGGCTGTGAAGGCTTCTAAGGCACACATCTTAAACACTTGTTGATTGGCTGCCCTGCAGCCTTTCAACTAGCTTCATTAAATGGCCGAACAACGAACTTGAACCCGAACTTTACAGTTTGGGTTCGCTCAACACTAGGCTTAAACTAACAGTCTTGCCTCTCCTCTGCTTTTGGCCCTCAATTTTCAGGGCAATATAGAATCCAGCTATAGGCTACTCTGTTTACTCTGGCAGATGGGCAGGAGTATTCTTATTTTTGACATTTGCATGTGTTTTTGTACATGGAGGATGTGCTGCTGCTTGTAGTTCTTGTTTGTTTTTGCATTGCAGCCATGGTAACATGCACCTGCACCCTTTTTGTATATAGTTTGGGGGTACTGGTTTAATTTTCTTTTGCACTGTATATTTAGGTGAGTGTTTTCCCTTTTTTCAAACTGTGCACTCCCTCAAATCTGCCCAGTACTTTTAATCAGAATAGCCCATAGCTGGTGTCACAGTGTGGTTCACTATGGCACGGGTTGCCGTGTTACTCACATTTGTAGCTCTGGCATACTGGCTACGTGGATTCGGTGTAGGCTGGTTTCTATGGGTATGTGTAGCTCATGTTTGTAGCTCTGGCAGACTGGCTACGGTGGACTCTGTGTAGGCTGGTTTCCATGGGTTACGTGTAGTTGTGGCAGCCTGTGTGTGAACTGCTCTTTGTGTATGCGTGCTCCCCTACCCTGTTGTCTCAGTTTTTGTGGGGTTAATGGTCTGGTCTGGGTGTGTCTGCTAGGTATCAGATGACCTTGTTATCCTGCTCTTTATATACCGTTGAGCTGTGGGTTTGGGGGTCAATCTGTCTCCAACTTTGCTGGGTCCTGGCTATGTACCTGACCTAGGGATATTCCTTCTGCCCTGTCTGTGTGGTCACCTAGTGAGACCTGTTTGTGCAGCTCTGCCTGTCACCACCATACATCCGTTCCGAATTGAGTCCAGGCATCTGCTTGTCTGCCTGTCTGGGCAGCTCTGCCTATTACTGCCATGTATCCGACACAATATTGCATCAGAACGCGTGTTTCCTAGACAATTTAGTATACAAATGTAACTGTTGAACACGTGATACTGAAAGCCTCATAGACAATTCACCACAAACACTGTATTGTTCTATCTGTGTTAGCAGACCCATTATTGCATCTGACCGTGTGTATGATAGACAATTTAGCATAAAAATGTAATTGATGATCAAGTAAAACTACTCGCTTAGTTGACAATTCACCTCAAACACTGCATTGTTCTATCTGTGTTAGTGGACGCTCATTATATATATATATATATATATATATATATATAAGGAAGATTGTGGCAGCACCGTATCAAGTTCAAAAGGCGGGTGCACGCCTCACAGAGACCAGCCAGTCTCAAAATAAGTATAACAGGGAAAAAAGGCAGCACTCCAAAATGTAAAAGAAAACAAACCGAGTTTTATTCACCCATGTGGGCAGTGCGACGTTTGGCTCAGACTGAGCCTTTCTCAAGCTTGAGAAAGGCTCAGTCTGAGCCGAAACGTCGCACTGCCCACATGGGTGAATAAAACTCGGTTTGTTTTCTTTTACATTTTGGAGTGCTGCCTTTTTTCCCTGTTATATATATGTATATATATATATATATATATATATATATATATATCTATATCGCCTCATCCCCTAAAGAACTTAAATACAGAACTTAAATGTTAAGCTAAGTTACCAAGCACCATCTTGCTGATCCTGCTGACAGCTTTCCTTTGAGGCTACCTTGTAAATTGCCAAGTATGCTTTACTCTTGAAAACAATCTGAAAGTAACTCAACTACACCACAGCATTTAACCTTAATAAGTGAAACCAATAAAGTTTTAGTTTACATGGAGAAGGTTAACTATGATGGATTCCAGTAAGTAGACATCCATAATGTAGAGAACCTGATGTTAGCATTTATCCTATAGAACAAGCCTATATTAGAATATGCACTTAAGTGGGCCAGAAAATGTTCTTCTAATTTGTTAAATTTTAATTAAGTGATGGACAACTACTACAAAGACTTTCTATCTTCACAGTTTGAATAAGCCTTTACTATTTTTTCAGATCATTTACAACGACAAATGCTGTGTAATACGTCATTTGTCTGTAGTTAAGACAAGCTGTATAGAAAGGGCAGAGGAAGCTGGCTCTGTATAAATCCTGGACATAATTATTTAAAATGTACCTTTTTTTAAGCAGGGGGGAAATAGTAGTTGTTGTTCAATGTGTAATCAAATATAAGACTTTATACCATATATCCATATATATTAAGCATATATTTCATTCTGATGAGTTATTCAATATAAATGTTAAATGTTAAAAGCTGGGGTTTTTTTTGTTGTTTTTTTGTAGCACTTATTTATAGTGTCATCCCTTTCCATTGGAGACCTCTTGGTTTGTGATTGCAAGAATAATGTAATCTGCAGTGTTATGCTTCTCCATAAAAATGCTGTAAAAACAATAGAAATCTGACAACCAGAAAAGTATTTTGGCTCCTCCAGGTTTGTAGTGACCTGTTTTAAAATGGAATAATCACAGTTTTATTTACCTAAATGTTGCCTTTACGTCAATGTGCTGCTATCCCCTAATAATCTTTGTCATTCGGCCGAACTTCACAAAAATGTTCAGGTTCAGGAGACGAAGTCGACCCGAACTTGACCCCGAACCCCATTGAAGTCAATGGGGACCCGAACTTTTGGGCACTAAAAAGGCTGTAAAATAGCCCAGAAAAGGGTTAGAGGGCATCAAAATGCAGGTAAATCCCCTGCAAACAAATGTGGATAGGGAAATGACTTAAAATGAAATAAATAAAAATTAACCAATATCAATTGGCAACTTGGAGGAAGAGGTGGAATAGGAGGTTAGGGTGGCGTCAGGTGGGAATGCTATGGGAGTTGAAGTTCTCATCACAGCCAAAAAGGATTCATGTCTGCCTGCAGTGCCACAGGCCTTATTCACAGACTCAGAGCCATGGCAACCATAAATGGGAGTTGAAGTTCACATCACAGCCAAGAAGGATTCATGACTGCCAGCAGGGCCACAGGCCTCATTTAAACATTCAGGCCCACGGGACCCACAGAGAGGAGAGTTAAAATCACGCCAAGACAGTATTGATTTCACCCAGCAATACCACAGGCCTCATTCACAGATTCAGACCCATGACACCCACAAAGAGGAGAGTTACAATCATGCCAAATCAGTATTGATTTCACCCAGCAGTGCCACAGGCCTCATTTACTAATTCAGGAGGACCATGGCACTCGCAAAGAGGAGAGCGGTCCCGTAACAGCAACACAGGCCTTAGGTCAACCTGCAATGGAACAGGCCACTATCATTTATGTAGGCCCCTGACACTCAGAAAGAGGAGAGGTTATTTGACAGTAAAAAGAGTTTAATGTCTCCAACCAATGCAGCAAGCGATGAAACAAAATATAAGCCCCTGACAACCAGACAATGTAGAGGTCATTTGACAGTATAAAGAGGAGAATTTCACCCAACAAACCAACAAATTATTAAAAAACATATAGGCCCCTGATACCCACACAATGGGGCAGTCATTTGACAGTAAAAAGAGTTAAATATCTCCCACCAATGCAGCAAGCGATTAAACAAAATATAGGCCCCTGACACCCACACAATGGGGCAGTCATTTGACAGTAAAAAGAGTTAAATGTCTCCCACCAAGACAGCAAGCGAGTAAACAAAATACAGGCCCCTGACACCCCACAATGGGGCAGTAATTTGACAGTGAAAAGAGTTTAATCTCTCCCAACAAGACAACAAATGATTAAACGATATATAGGCCCTTGACACCCACACAATGGGGCAGTCATTTGACAGTAAAAAGAGTTAAATGTCTCCCACCAACACAGCAAGTGAGTAAACGAAATATAAGCCCCTGACACCCTTGGCAATGGGGCGGTCATTTGACAGTAAAAAGAGTTTAATATCTCCCACCAAGACAACAAATGATTAAATGTTTCCCACCAAGACAGCAAGCAATTAAACGAAATATAGGCCCCTGACACCCAGACAGAGTAGAGGTCATTCGACATCAAAAAGAGGATAATGTCACCCACCAAAGCAACAGGCGATAATCTGAAATGTAAGCCCCTGGCACCCAGACAGAGGAGAAAGGTCCCATAGCAGCAAAACAGGCATCATGTTACCCACCAATGGAACAGGCCACTTTCAGTTATTTAGGCCCCAGCAGCCAGACAGGGGAGAGTGGTCCCATAGCAGCAAAACAGGCATGATGTTACCCACCAATGGACCAGCCACTTTCAGTTATTTAGGCCCCTGACACCCATACAGGTCATTTGACAGCAAAAAGAGGTTAATGTCACGCACCAAAGCAGCAGGCACCCAGACAGACGAGAGTTTCATTCAACTTGGTTTTGCCCCCAAAAATAATGGTACGATAAAAAAAAAGAGGATTCAATAAAGAAGTGCCCTGGAGTACAAGAATGTATGGTTGAGGGCAAGGAAGTTATAAATGTCTATTCTGCACAAGGGATGGACAGGTCCTGTCGGATCCATGCCTGGTTCATTTTTAAAAACGTCAGCTTGTCCATGTTGGCTGTGGACAGGCGGCAGTGTTCGTCTGTAATGACGCCCCCTGCCGTTCTAAATACACGTTCAGACAATACACTGGCCGCAGGGCAGGCCAGCAACTCCAAGGCATAAAAGGCTAGCTCTGGCCATGTGGACATTTTGGAGACCCAGAAGTCAGTGGCGTGACCTTCATTCCATGTGGGGTCTAGGACGTCATCGTCCCCTGCAACGTCTTCCACACAGTCTTCCTCCCTGACTTCCTGTTCGGTCTGCACACTGCAGAAAGACGCAGCAGTTGGCACCTGTGTTTCATCATCATCAGAGACATGCTTACTCTGCTGAGGTGGTATTCCCATGTCCTCATCAGGAAACATAAGTGGTTGTTTGTCAGTGCATTCTATGTCTTCCACCGCTGGGAAAATGCTAGGTGGATGCCCTTGGGAAACTCTGCCAGCAGATTCTTCAAACAGCATAAGAGACTGCTGCATAACTTGAGGCTCAGACAAGTTCCCTGATATGCATGGGGGTGATGTGACAGACTGATGGGCTTGGTTTTCAGGTGCCACCTTGTGAGCTTTCTGCAGAAGACTGGGTGGGAGATAATGTGAAACTGCTGGATCCACTGTCGGCCACCCAATCGACTAGCGCCTGTACTTGCTCAGGCCTTACCATCCTTAGAACGGCATAAGGCCCAACCAAATATCGCTGTAGATTCTGGCGGCTACTGGGACCTGAGGTAGTTGGTTCACTAGGAAGTGTAACTGTGGCAGAACGGCCACGTCCTCTCCCAGCACTAGAGGGTCCAGTAACACCACCACGACCATGTCCGCGTCCCTTATTAGATGTTTTCCTCATTGTTACCATTCACCACAATAAGAAAAAACTTATTTGGCCCAATGTATAGAGTTCAAATTAAAGCCTTCATTTACAGGCACCTAACACTATCTAGCTATCTATTTATGTATCGTATTACACTAATACAGGCACAGCAGAAACCACAGATTTAGGGGAATATCAATTTTAGACCTAGTATTTAGCCCCTGGCTAGAAGGTATCCTTTTATGGGCAGAATTACACTTGGAGATGCACAATAGCGTGTGCAAATATAGAGGATTACGCTTTCAGGCCTTGTATTTAGACACTTAGTGTAATATACCCTTTTACGGACAGAAATACACTTGGAGATGTACAGTAGCGTGTGCAAATATAGAGGATTTATTTTTCAGGCCTTGTATTTAGACGCTGACACACTGAATTTAATATACCCTATTGCGGACATAATTACACTTGGAGAGGAACAGCGGAAAGCACAGATGTTTAGGATTTCTATTTCAGGGATTTTATTTAACCACAGAAAAAAATGTATGCTTTGACGGACAGTATTACACTTGGACAGCCACAGCTGGAACACCAGATTTAGGGGATTGCTATTTTGGCAATTGAACTTCACCCCAGAACAAAATATATTCTTTGACTGACAGTATTAAACTTAGCCAGCCACAGCTGGATCACCAGATTTAGGGCTCTTTCACACTTGCGTTCTGAGGATCCGGCGGGACGCAAGTGGACTGACAGCATTTGAAGACTGATCAGTTTCCTGATCAGTCTTCAACATGCTTTCACTGTTACCATGGCAGCCAGGACGCTACTGGAGTTCTGGCTGCCATGGTACTCAGCAGCAGTGTACTTACCTGCGCTGCGGCTGCCGGGCGCTCCTTAATGACGTCACAGGTCCGGGCGGCGCATAGATCAATGCGCCGCCCGGACCTGTGATGTCATAATGGAGTGCCCGGCGGCCGCAGCGCAGGTAAGTACACTGCTGCGTTGTACTTACCATGGCAGCCAGGACTCCAGTAGCGTCCTGGCTGCCATGGTAACCGATCGGAGCCCCAGCTTACACTGGGGCGCCGATCAGAACGGCTGCTGCGCATGCGCCAAATCGACGTTTAGCTTAATAACGGATCCGGAATAATGCTCTTCAATAGGCATTAATTCCGGATCCGGCATTGCGGCATGTCCTCCGGCTTTTTGGATGGAGACAAATCCGCAGCATGCTGCGCTTTTGTCAATGTCCAAAAAACGTTCACATACTGAACGGAAGACATCCTGATGCATCCTGAACGGATTTCTCTCCATTCAGGATGCATTGGGATTATACTGATCAGTTTCTTTCCGTCCTAGAGCCCCGAGGACGGAACTCTAGGACGGAAAGAAACAACGCTAGTGTGAAAGAGGCCTAAGGGGATTTTTATTTTGGCAATTGAATTTCACCCCAGAAAAAATCTATCCTTTTACTGACACTATTACACTTGGCCAGCCATAGCTGGAACCCCAGATTTAGGGGATTGGTATTTTGACAATTGAATTTCACCCCAGAAAAAAAGCTATCCTATGACAGTATTACACTTGGCCAGCCCCAGCTGGAACACCAGATTTAGGGGATTGGTATTTTGGCAATTAAATTTCACCCCTCAATAAAATATAGCAATTTTTATTCTGTGTTTCAAGGTAACATAGTAACATAGTATATAAGACCGAAAAAAGACATTTGTCCATCCAGTTCGGCCTGTTTCCTACAAGTTGATCCAGAGTAAGGCATAAAAAACCTGTGAGGCAGAAGCCAATTTTCCCCACTTAAGCAGAAAAAATTCCTTCCCGACTCCAATCAGGCAATCAGAATAACTTCCTGGATCAACGACCCATCTCTAGTAGCTATAGCCTGTAATATTATTACTCTCCAGAAATACATCCAGTCCCCTCTTGAATTACTTTATTGTACTCACCATCACCACTTCCTCAGGCAGAGAGTTCCATAGTCTCACTGCTCTTACCGTAAAGAATCCTTTACTATGTTTGTGTACAAACCTTCTTTACTCCAGACGCAGAGTATGTCCCCTCGTCACAATCACAGTTCTGGGGATAAATAAATGATGGGAGAGATCTCTGTAATGACCCCTGATATATTTATACATAGATATTAGATCTCCCCTCAGTCGTCTTTGTTCTAAGGTGAATAACCCTAATTTTGAGGATACTGTAGTTGCCCAATTCCAGTATTACTTTGGTTGCCCTCCTCTGAACCCTCTCCAGCTCTGCTATGTCTGCCTTGTTCACAGGAGTCCAGAACTGTACACAGTACTCCATGTGTGGTCTGACTAGAGATTTGTAAAATAGTAGGACTATGTTTTCATCACGGGCATCTATGCCCCTTTTGATGCAAACCAATATCTTATTGGCCTTGGCAGTAGCTGCTTGACACTTGTTTTTACAGCTTAGTTTGCAGTTTATTAAAATTCCTAGATCCTTTTCTATGTCAGTGTTACTGAGTGTTTTACCATTTAGTATGCACAGGTGAATTGCATTATTCCTTCCCATGTGCATAACATTACATTTATCAGTGTTAAACCTCATCTGCCAATTTTCTGCCCAAGCCTCCAATCTATCCAGATCCCTCTGTAGGAGAAAACTGTCCTCTTCAGTTTTAATTACTTGACACAGTTTAGTGTCATCTGCAAAAATTGATATTTTACTGTGCAAGCCTTCTACAAGATCATTAATAAACAAATTGAAGAGAATAGGGCCTAATACTGACCCCTGAGGTACCCCACTAGTGACAGTGACCCAATCTGAGTGTGTACCATTAATAACCACCTTTTTTTTTTCTGTCACTCAGCCAGTTACTTACCCACTTACAGACATTTTCTCCCAGTCCGAGCATCCTCATTTTATATACCAACCTTTTATGAGGTACAGTGTCAAATGCTTTGGAGAAGTCCAGATATACGACATCCATTGATTCGCCGATATCAAGTCTAGAACTTACCTCCTCATAGAAACGGATTAAATTAGTTTGGCATGACCGATCCCTCATGAAGCCATGCTGATTTGGCGTTAAGGTGTGACAGTAAGCACAGCTGCACAACCCCTGATGTAAGTTATTGCAAAAAAAAGCCTACTATTGAACCCAAAAATGTATGTTGAACTTGGTGGCAGCTGAAAACATGTGTCGGTGCACCAAAAGATCACAAAATGGCCGCCGATCACCCCAGAACAAAAGTGACAGAAAAACGCTCTGGGCAGCCTACAAACCAGTGAGCAATGAACTAACACAAGTTGAATGATTCACAGATGTAGATCGTTCACTTAATTAAGTGGTTTGTTGACTCTTCCCTGCCTAATCTCGCCCTCACAGCAGCTGCATCCTATCCCTACAGTAATCAGAGCAGAGTGACGTGCGGCGCTACGTGACTCCAGATTAAATAGAGGCTGGGTCACATGCTGCACTTGGCCAATCACAGCCATGCCATTAGTAGGCATGGCTGTGATGGCTTCTTAGGGCAAGAAGTAAAACGCTAGCTGATTGGCTGCTGTGCAGCCCTTCAGAAAGCGGGAAGAAATCGCCGAACAACGGGCCCGAACCCGAACTTTTTTGAAAATGTTCGGGTCCGGGTCTGTGTCCCGAACACCCCAAATACATATACAGTTCAGGTATACAGGTATACCTGAGGTATTCAGGTATACTGTATATAATCCTATACAGTTCAGGTTCGCTCAACTCTAGTCATAAGGCTGCAATGCCCATAACAATAAAGGCAATATAGGGAGTTTACTCCTACAAAATGAACTAACTAACCCTCTTTGCTAGATGTTAATAGGACACCGCTGAGAAAGAGGCTTGGAAATTGTTGAAATGAATACATGCCTAATCTTTATGTTTTTAATTTTCGACTGGAGTGTTCTTTTAAAGGGGTTTTCTCCTGTAGCTTCTCAAGATGGCCACAGAGTCCTTCACTTCCCAAGATGGCAGTTGTGTCCTCTACTGCATAGGCACTGAAAGTGTTCAGCACAGGTGCAAATACAGGATGCCCATAGCTTCCCTCTGACTCCTTTATCTGTGCCTGTGCTTAATGCCTTTTGTGCCTGCACAGTATAGAACACATCTGCCATTTTGGGAAGCTATGGACATTGTGGCTTGTTTACGTCAATACTCATGGACACCAGGGAGGCTTCTCCTCTTCTTCAGACTTAGCCTTGAAGCAATTAATGGTTTCTTATTTTGTTACATGCCAGTCTTTGGCATTTCAAAAATGCAGAAAACAGACCACCCCTTTAAGAAAAAAAGCCTTGCAGAGAATAAAGCCTTACTCAGCTCCTCAAAATAATTGCATGGGATTTCATGTTGGCAACCTTTTGTTTTTTTCAATCATCAATGTAACTGATAGAGAAATATCTTTATTTGGCCTGATTGAAAGCTAAAAACCGAGTGGAAACTTTGCCATAAAATGTCATTTCATTTTGTATTTCATATTTTCAATGAATAAATGAATGCATATTACTTCAGGCAAACTCATAATAAAGAAGAGTCTACTATGTGTTCTTTGTGCACTTCAGTCTAGCTAGGGTTCATTCAATTTCGGGCCTGGAAAGCTCACCAACATGCAAGAATACTGGAAACCTCAAAATAATCTCGACTCTTTTGCTGTGCCCAGTGCTTGGTTCGACAAGTAGGCTATAGGGATACAGAGTTCATAAGCAATTTGGCCATGTCATCTAAAGTGTCTTATATCATTTTACTTTTATCTATCTAAAGATCTGAAATCATACTCTCATGGCTAGCATATTGAGTTAGTTTTATCTTAGTCTGAAAATGAACTCGTGTCTGAGTGGATTGTAATTTTGCTAGTGTACAAACACAACTTTCAATTTCAATTCAAAGAACAAAGTCTTCTGTTGAATTATGCAAAAAGTGTGTAGTCAAGTTACAATGACAATCTGTTAAAGAATCTTATGTAAACAAGGGTTCAGATACATAAAAGTGATGACAATCTAATTTCATATTCATGTGATTCATGAAAGAGTTTGCCCTTCAGATTCATATCTAACACTTTTTTTTCCATTTTTGAATAGTTTAAGTTTGATCATAAGTTCAGAATAAGTCCTTTGTACAGGTTGACATCATAATCCATCATACCATATAATATAATGGAAGCAGAGATTTCATTTTAGCTTCTATATACAGTAGATCCATAAAATAAAAAAAAATGGAAAGAAAATATTCTAAAGATATAATTACATTCATTAAAGTGGTTATCTGAGAGTTGATATTGATGATCTTTCCCCAGGATAATTCATCAATATCAGATCGGTGGAGGTCCGACACCTGGGACCCCGCTAATTAGCTGTTAGAAGAGGCTGACCATGACCACTGCAGTCTCTTCCTGGGCCATTTAACTATACATTAGTCACATGGACTAGTTACAGCTCAGCCCCATTTAAGTCAATAACAGATGAGCTATAATACCAAGCAACAGCATCTATACGATGTACGGCACTATACTTGGTAAGCGTCAGGGAGGCCACCGCGCTCACCAGAGTTGCAGTGAGTGACACGGCTTTTTGAAACAGCTGATCTGCAGGGGTGTCGGGACTTGGACTCTGTTGATGTGAAATTGATGACCAATCCTGTGTATAGGTCATTGATATTATTTCCAGGATAATCCTGTTTAAGTCTAAATTGGCTACCTACTATTACATAACCTAGAAGTGGTGGAGACCTTGGGACAGAAGCTGAAGAGGAGCCTGGCTCAGAACACCTCTATGGCAAGCATGTATTTCCAATGATGACATTTGTGCTTGGGAAGGGTATAGTCCAACATCAGGTCCCCTCATACCCTGGGACCCTTAAGAGTCCTAGAGCCGTATAAATTAAGAGTAATTGTTGACCCACTCTCCAATTTTTTTTTTAATTCTTACATATCTCACAGTCCTTTACAGAGATTGCTGTCACCCACTGGGGCTCAGAATATAAATAGCCAATTAACTTATCTGAATGTTTTTGGAGTGTAAGAAGAAGTAAAAGGGAGGAAAGCTACAGAAATTCAGAAAGAACATAGAAACTGCATTCTTATATTGTCCTTGGTTGGATTCGAGCCCAGGACCCCAATGCTGCAACACAACAATGCTAACCACTGAATTACTGTGCTGCCATTGTTTCTACCTTGTGCATAGACACATGCACAGTATATTAGTTTAAATATATTTGTAATAAAAATACATTTGATCCATAACCAAGCTAAGATGGCATATGTATTTTACCAGCTTTGAAGAAATTGGCAGCACAGCATGTTTTATACTGGAGCTATACCAAATTGCATAAGTGATTGTAATGTACTCTAGACTGTACATGTCTGCCAGGACCATTTATAGTCTCACACTGTGTAGCCTTGGGAGAAAAATGTGTCCGGAACAATAACAAGTTGGCTCTTTTATTGATGACTGTGTAACAATAAGACTTCAACCAGAAGGAGGAAAAATGTTAGAGTACACATAACACTAGCTTTGACATGTCATTTTAATTTAGTGACTTCTATCTTCCAAAGGGAAACAGTGCCAAGAGACTTTGGTCAAATATGGTGTTCTACAGACAAAATGTCATTTTTTAATGTTTACCTAATGCTATGTCACTAATCCCAATATACAAGACAAACTCCGACAGTGAACATAGGGTGACAGATGACTCCTTTTGAAATTTTGTTTTCAGCTTACTACAAATGTTATTTATAGAATATATGGATATTAATGGGGTTATCTGGATATACATTTTTCCTTTTCCTTGTGCTTCCCCTGCCAGGCCCTTCAACTTACTAATGCACTTGCACTACTTTTACTGTCTCGCTCCGGAGAAAGGCAGAGTGGCTATGTCACTGGGGCGTCTGTGGAGACTGTATTTCTTCTGATGAGTATTAAAGAAGATGGATCGGAACTACGGTTTGCAATTGGTGTACACATCCAGGGAAGGCGTCCCACTAGTATATAGTGAAGAAGGACCAGCACTCACTTTCTTAACGATATGAAGAGAATTTTATTCAAAGCATAATAGCATCATCAACTTATGCTTTGAATAAAAGTCTCTTCATATTATCAAGAAAGTGAGTGCCGGTCCTTCTTCACTATGTATTTCGTTTGATGTCACGAACAGGCCTTCAATGATGCCCTTTGGTCAGAATCACTGGCCGAATGTCGTAAGGTCAGCCCCTTGTGATCTTGATCCAAAGGCAGGGTAGATGAAGTCCATTGCTTGTCATATTGAGCCTGTTTTGGAAGAAACGTTATGAGAATACAGCAAGGGGATGATGGAGGGTGTAGTGGGTGTCGTTTTCAGCCCAGGGAAGAATGTAGTAGGAGTTTACATTTCTGACTGTTCTTACATCACACAGCATTATGGAAAATGTTGTGGCTGCAGCAGTGGCGTACCTACCATATTGGCAGACCACGCAGCTGCTATAGGGCCCGTGAGGAAGAGGGGCCCACAGTGCAGGAGAGGCCCCGCCCCCTAATTGCTCCTGTCTATCTTTCTAAAGCTAAAGGACCTTTGATGAAGTCATCACAGGTCCTGTAAGGGAACTGCACAGTGTAAAGTATAGTTGCCAGGTTAGAACAGTTCATCTGCCAGGACCTGTGATTACATCATCTTGAACATCATAGATCCTGCAGGATCTAGCAAAGGAACTGCACCAAAAATGGTGTAGATCCTAGGTTTGAAAGGTACATCTACCAGAACCTGTGATAAGATCATCTCAGGTTCTTCAACCCCTAACAGCAAGTATTAGAAGTTCACAAATCAGTTCTGCATTGATCCATACAGACTGGAATGAAGTGGTAAGAGGAGGTCCTCCATTTCTGGTAATTTACCCCCCCCTCCATGCCCTCATTTTTTTTACTTATTGCTCACTCATGTATAATATTTCAGACAATTCCAGTGACCACTACCTCATGTACCTGACACACACAGTGACCATAATGTATAACTGACCACATATTTCTATAAACACTTCATCTACAGTATTATACCTTGTATGTCTCACATCAGTACACTGCTCTGTGTGTATATATATATATATATATATATATAATATATATATATATATATATATATATATATATATATATATATCTATATATATATATATACACACACACAACATATATTATTTTTTTTTAGGATCCCGCACAATATTTTTTTAGGAACCCGCACAAGCCCTTTAACTACATGCAAACTTTCTGTTGACTCTATATGTCCTTGGGATCCGCATTTCACTCTGAAAGGATGTTTCAAGTACAGTCATCTTTATAATATATTCCACTGATATTTTTAGCTGTTTTCATTTATTTTGCATTATTTTTATATTGGATTTTCAATACTATTAAGCACTTTAGTACATAATGGTGTGCTGTGCCATGAGTCTAATGGCCTCAATACTTTTTATGGTACACATAGTTTGACGTTATCCTTAAGTATGTTCACAAACAGTAGACATTTTCTCTGCAGGGATAGTCTGAAATATTTAGTTATTGATTATGTCATAGATTTAACATTTGCCAAGGTCAGCCTGTTCAAAATGATAATGAGGCTTTCGGCACTTAAATCAGCCATTATACTGTACATTATAATCTCTTTTTTAACAAAGGTAAAATCCGCCCTGTACCTCACATAGATCCATAGATCTGCTCATTCATTCCCCCATTTGTTCTGCTAAATTTTATTCTTGCTGGCAGCTTAGTGATGTTTGTGTGCCTTTTCTGTTGCAGCATTCTCCCTATAACAGCTCAGGGGGAATGCCCTTTCTGCTACAGCTCTCTCCCTGTCTCAATTCAGGTGTGTGTTCTTCTATGAAGGGTATTTTTTCCGATGCAGTTCTCTTCCTGTAAATGTCACAGCTTCTAACAATAGATATGGCTGACACTGTAGCTTCTGAAAGATGGTGCAGAGCATGTGCAACCACCTCATTAGGTGGCTGTGAGACTTGCACATTACTTTCCAGGCTACAGACCAGGGGGAATTATTAAAACATAAAATATGAAAGAATATCAATTGCAAAAGTAAAAAATTTTTCATGCTGAATTATGTTAAAATAAAATTTCATTGTTTCAAAGCCCCTTTAAACAGTTTATCCAGCTGTTAAAAAAATCTCACTTATGAATATGTGTGAAACTAACAGACATTATTTACCTGTTAATTTCCCCACTTTTCTAGCCTTAGCCTTCTGTGGTCCACACTGTTTATATCTAAGCAATGATGGTGTCATACCGGCATGTGACACATGCATTTTACCATCTAACCAGTAACCACAGCTGGATGACCTCTGTAAATGTTTACCTTGTCAATTTTGAAATCTGGCAGCATGCTGTATCATGCAAATACATGTGAAGCGCCATGCATTGATTGAAGCACTGTGTTGCAGATGATTAACCTTCCATGAACAAGAGGCATACTGTAAGTATGAATTAATCCAAAATGATATCTACAGAAACAAACAGCTTACATCTACACTCCAATCACTATTTAAACTGTAAACACTGTATTGGTATATCTGTGAAATCTGTTTTTAATAATTTATAACAGCAGTTGCTTAAAATCTCAGGTCAAATGGATTCATGCAATATCTTCCTATTCAGAAAAAGGTTCTCAGCAATAGATGAGAGGCATCATACAACATTCACATGCATTGGTTGAAAAAAAACAGCACTGCTGTATTCCAAACTGGTCACTTTATTTCCAGAAATAGACAAACACTCAGGTAATAAAAAACATCACCTTTTTAACATTCACATGTATTATTCCACTGAACCAGAGAATTAGGACTTATTTCTCTTTTGGAATTAGAAAATGTCTAATTTTCAGCATTTTCCTCTTCTACCTTCAGGGGTTGGGAAAATCAATTTTAACATTTTTGGAAAATAATTAATACTTACTTTATGTTCCAAGAGTTAATTAATGCAAGGTAGAAGGAAGTATCCAAGTGCTGTGCTCCGCCATCTCCGGCAGCCCCATAGAGATGGATGAAGCAACAGTGAACATGCTTGACCTGCCGATCCATTTATTCTTGTGATTCAAGCGGTCAAACCCCCACTGATCTAACTGTTATCCCCTATTTTGAGGATAGGGAAAAACTTAATGTAACTAGAACACTCTTTATGCATTGTATATTCCATTATAAGGGGTTATAACGGAATATAATGGAATTTAAGGACGGAATGCAAAACAGAACCCATTAGAGGCATTCTATTTTGATCCATCCTAACAGAGTTTTATAGGCACAAAAAACTGTTCCATCTGGTTCCGTTATGTAAAATAGAAAAAAATCCTGTCGACAGGACTTTTCTTTCCATATTACACAATGGAACAAGGTGGAACCGTTATCTGTGCTCATAGAGTGCTATTAGGATGGATCAAAATGGAATGCCTCTAAAGGCATTCCGTTATATTCCGTTATAACTCTATTATAATAGAACTGTATAACGGACTATACAACGCATATGTGAACCCGCCCTTATATGCATGTAAACAGTCTTCCAGTATTGTTATTTTTAGGTGTTGCCATAACTTAAACTGAAATTATAACTTCGAAAACATAAAAGGGGATGTTCATGTAGCCTCCATTCATTTTGCGAGGTGCCCACTGGGTACAGGGTTCCTATTCTTGTGATCGATAGGTGAATCAGAAGTGTTCCCCCCACCGATCTAATATTTGTCCCCTGTCCTTTAGATAGGGAGTAACTTTAAATAACCAGAATAGCCCTTTAAATCCTGACCCTAATGTGTTGTTCGAATGCTGTCACATTATATATATTAACCCCTCAAGGAAAGTGTGACGCTGAACATCTCTGTGCTATTTTACTTAATGGTCAATAGACCTATAAGCGTCTTGGTGCACTTCCCTGATTAAACCATAGACTATAAAAGTTATCCTTTATTTCAATTCTTTAAAAGCCAGTTTTATTAAATAGGAACTCTATATAAACAATAAAATTCCTCAAGCCAGGTCAGGAGGGATGACACCTATGAGTCAGGATATCAAGTCACTCATAGTGACTATCATTGAAAGGTCTTAAACCCGTTCATCAATTCTAGCGTGTACTTTGATTCATGCAATATAATGTACTGGATAGTGGATAAATCACACAGGAGGCAGTAATTAAAGGTATTTCAGCTAGGTAGCTCTCGTGATAGAGATTGCGGCCGCAATATTCCCGAGGCTTTCACTATGGAGTATATCCTGCAGTTATATCCCCTGAAGACGCCCGATGTGGCGAAACATGTCGGGATGCAGGGACCGATGTGTATGTGAAAGCATTTTAATATTCAGCACAGTCAGAGAGGGACCCAACAAAGTTGGGAAATCTGAGATAGTTGAGCACAGGAGGAGTGAATGAGTGCATGGATCGTGTACAAGAGGGAGATATACTCCATAGTGAAAGCCTCGGGAATATTGCGGCCACAATCTCTATCACGAGAGCTACCTAGCTGAAATCTCTTTAATTACTGCCTCCTGTGCAATTTATCCACTATCCAGTACATTATATTGCATTAATCAAAGCACACGCTGGAATTGATGAACAGGTTTAAGAACTTTCATATGATAGTCACTATGAGTCACTTGATACTCTGACTCATAGGTGTCATCCCTCCTGACCTGGCTTGAGGAATTTTAATGTTTATATAGAGTTCCTATTTAATTAATACTGGCTTTTAAAGAATTGAAATAAAGGATAACTTTTATAGTCTATGGTTTAATCAGGGAAGTGCACCAAGACGCTTATAGGTCCATTGACCAGTACGTTTGAATGCTGTGAAACAATTTGTTTCTCTGAATGCACTGAATCTCCTTGTGTAGAGTCAGACTGTTGGCAGGCAGTCTTAAGAAAAATGTTCTCTAGCTCTTCTGTAAAGGGAAGAAAACTGTCACAGACGTACCGAGACCTACAGATGTTCCCGCAACTGCTGGAAGGAGATCTGTAAGACTGGCAACACGTGGTTTGATCTGACATGTTTTCCTTTTAGATCAAATGAGTTGTTTCTGGTGCTTGCCACACCTTCTTTCCACAGGTGTGGCTATACTGGTCATTTTACCTTCTCTGTTTATTGTTGTTTCTCCCACTATGCTAAGCGGTTTATAGCTAATTTTGGACTTGTGGTTAGCTTGTGTTTGGTTCTGGGCCGAGTTTCTGGTGGTACCAAAGCTTCATTGAAGATAAGTGTTTCCTTTCCCTTTTGTACTTTGTTTATATAAACTCACCTAAAGAATTATTAGGAACATTTGTTCTATTTCTCATTAATGCAATTATCTAGTCAACCAATCACATGGCAGTTGCTTCAATGCATTTAGGGGTGTGTTCCTGGTCAAGACAATCTCCTGAACTCCAAACTTAATGTCAGAATGGGAAAGAAAGGTGATTTAAGCAATTTTGAGTGTGGCGTGGTTGTTGGGGCCAGACGGGCCGGTCTGAGTATTTCACAATCTGCACAGTTACTGGTATTTTCACGCACAACTATTTCTAGGGTTTACAAAGAATGGTGTTAAAAGGGAAAAACATCCAGTATGCGGCAGTCCTGTGGGCGAAAATGCCTTGTGGATGCTAGAGGTCAGAGGAGAATGGGCTGACTGAATCAAGCTGATAGAAGAGCAACTTTGACTGAAATAACCACTTCATGACCACCATGTACCCATCCTCTGATGGCTACTTCCAGCAGGATAATGCACCATGTCACAAAGCTTGAATCATTTCAGATTGGTTTCTTGAACATGACAATGAGTTCACTGTACTAAAATGGCCCCCACAGTCACCAGATGTCAACCCAATAGAGCATCTTTGGGATGTAGTGGAACGGGAGCTTCATGCCCTGGATATGCATCCCTCAAATCTCCATCAACTGCAAGATGCTATCCTATCAATATGGGCCAACTTTTCTAAAGAATGCTATCAGCACCTCGTTGAATCAATGCCACGTAGAATTAAGGCAGTTCTGAAGGCAAAAAGGGGTCCAACACTGTATTAGTATGGTGTTCCTAATAATTCTTTAGGTGAGTGTATATGTGTGTGTTGTCTTTCCCTGTTGTTTGTCATTAGGTCTGAGGGAGACTCCTGTTCGTCCTTCCCTTTAGAGGAACAGGTAGACTCAGTCCTGACATTAGTTCCAGGGTCTTGTAGGGTGAGATAGGATTCAAGGTATCTGGTGTATAAACTTGCCTACCTTTGGGGCCTGTTCATACTGGTAGTCTGTCAGGACTGGAGTTTTTTCTCTAGGAGGTGTCCATTTTCCTTCCCTAGCTTCCAGGCCTTATTCCGGTATCCCCTTTCCCTCCTATGCTCGCTGTGGTGTTTTCCTCCAACACACGAGCGTGACAAAAACTGCCTCTAAATTGCCAACTGTAGGTGAAACTCAATGTTCAACGCTTTAAAAAGTTTTGATAAGGATACAACTTGCAGTTCAAACTGAGAACTGGGAATTTCCAAGTACTTCATTTACCTTGATATAGGGCTTACCTCAATTTTAGGCTTCATGACTGCTAACATTATATGCTAGGATACTGCATCATGGTAACAGCCTCAATGCACAAACTTCAAAAGCACGTAAGAGTAATTGCCTAGGAAAATGTTATTTAACACTATCAGAATTTTTCTTCATAACAGTATTTACTGTTGTGACTTATTTTTACAAGCTGTTATGGTTGTTTGCAATTTTTTCTTAGCTTTCCAAAGTACATCCAGCGATTCGGATGTACCCTTTACCATTCATTTATGAAGGAATTAAAAAAGTTACAAATGGAAACTATAAATAGCAGGCATGGCCACCGAATGAAGTGACACGGTCTTGAAAGGTTTCCATGGAAACAGATCAGTATAGAATGTAATAGAAAGTGAGACGAAGCTCTGAGGATATTGACAACCTATTCCCAAAGAAGAGACACTGTGCAAAAAAATAAAAAAAATATATAAAACAATGGAAAAAAAGCCTTGTCAGTCACATGATAACTTATTAATGAGGTATTTTATGTTGCGTTATGTAATGTTAACAAAGGATTATTTACACTGATATGATATAATTAATTTAAGTCACTAATAAATATAAAACTAGGTCACATAAAACATAAATGTCACTATAAATAATGCAAATGCTCAGTCTGAGAAATTGAGAAGTATCATTTTTCTTTATACTTTATACAATAGAGAGATTTATCAATATATTTTCACCAGTTTTCTCAAATTATTGTGTTTTCCAAAATTGGGCAAAAATTTTATACTTTATATGGCACTTGCAAAAGCTTGAAAAGTTTAGTGGGAAGTTGTATGGTAGAAAACATTAGATTTATTCATACTAAACAGAAAATCTACACCTTCTCTAAGAATGATTTCATTTTCTGAATTCAGGATACCAAAAAAAGATGCGAGCAAATGTTAATATATTTGATGTATTTCACTTTAAATATATTTTTTTCAATTCACAAAAACCTAATGCAAACTGACATACCCATAGTTCATCAGGGATGTTTGAAGTGGATCTCCAAGCTAAGCACACGCCATAAGTGGCAGGTGCCCAGCAATGACTGGGATCAGAGATGACTCTAACCCTAGACATTTAAAGGGATTATCCAGGAAACAAACAAATAAACAAAAAAAAAAACTAAATAAAAATATTGCAAGAACATGTTAATATGAATGAATCCCTAAATGCCTTTAATAATTTATAATGGCTTGTTTTGTCTAGGGGACAATCAGGAGGGAAGTTGAAATAACCGCTTTCAGATTCCTTCATATTCCACTTAAAGGGGTTTTGCCACTTCAGCAAATAGCATTTATTATGCACAGAAAGTTACCATGGTTACAACCACCCGGAAATCCAGCAGCATGGCTGTGCTTGCACACTATAGAAAAAAAGTACAAGCTTACGAAGCTCTCAGCCACTAGAGAGGCCGAAAGCCTCTTATAGTGTGCAAGCACGACCACCTCTGATAGATTACAGCGTGGTTGTAACCATGGAAACTAGCCGTGTATAATGTGATGGAAAAATGAACCAAGCCACCGAAGGAAGCAATATGGATAATACCAATACATTAGTAAGTGCCTTGCATTAGCTTTCTCTACATAATAAATGCTAATTGCTGAAATGAGACTGTCTCTTTAAGTCTGATTTGCTTTAGGCACAGGGAACAGCAAAAACTGCCCAGCCGGGCACTTGGGAGCTGTTTTCCAGAAGAATAAAAGCCATTTTTCTGGACATGGAATAAAGGCACAACGTGCACACATGTATGTTAGCATAAACTGGCAGGCAAACTTAACTCTGCTTTATCTCTTTCTCTCTGCTATACTGACAGGCTAGCTTAGTAACTTTGATTTCTTTATAATGCTGCACTCCACTCTTTAGTCTGACTTACACTCAGTTCACACTTTCGCGTAAAACGCCGTTCGAACGCGCAAAAAAACGCACAACAGTACAGGAACCATGCATTCCAATGGGGGTGGTTCACACTTGCGCGTTTTTAGGCGCGTTCGAACGCGCCTAAAAACGTCCGACGCATAAGCAAGTATGTTCTCGTTCATTCGGGCGTTTTTCGAGCGTTTGGTGCCAATATACTTCAATGGGAAACGCGATACGCGTGTTGTTCGGGCGTTTGTGCAGCATAAAACGCGCCTATGGATGTGCGTTTTTCAAAGTTTGCAACATGCTGGATCAGCCACCATGGAATTTCACACCTCTAAAGCACTCAGATTGGCCAAACTATATATAGCGAGGGCTGTTTGGTCATTGGCCAACTATGCAGTCAATCACATAAACGCGCGTCAAACGCGCCTACACTATTTACCAAAACGCTTGAAAAAAACGCGCGTTAACGCCCGTCTTGAACGCGCAGAAAACGCTAGGCTTCAAAACGCTCAGGTCTGAACCCAGTGTTAGTTTCAGCCAAGGAAATATTCTCCTGGCTCCTGAGGCTTTCAAGCTTCTGCCTCCATGGCCAGCAGAGCTTAGGGTGCTCTGGCTGGTGTGGGCACTCCCTTACCCTGTCTAGGGAAGACTAGAACTAACTGGAAACTTCTGCCCCACCATTCCAGCAGAAAGCAGGACTGGCCCACTTCTGCCCACAGGGGTGAGAATGGAATGGTAAGTTGTAGCTCTGCCATATTTGTTGCCACCTGCTGGTGAACCAGGCACATTACCTGTAATAAACAGTTACATAACAAGATTGCCATTGCACAATATGGAGAGGACCTGGAACAAAATACATAAGATGACCTTGTGTTTTCCCATTAAAGACAATAGCAGGGTGCAGGAGTGGTAACACCACTCTGGGGTGCTACATACCCCCTTACTTAAAACCAAACCGCCCTCGACTTGTGCTTAGGCTGTGCTCTAAGGGTACCCAGGTAAATTTTGTGTGCTGCATGAGGCTATTTATTATTACTGTATACGTAGACTGATATAGCAATGGCTACCACTAGGTCTCTGACTGTATGAGTAGGGTGTCTATTCACAGTTCTCCCTCTCGGTATAACAAGCGAACCAAAGGTCTGCACCAAGCGCTCAAATACTCCACGACCTGGCCAAAGTCATATATGAAGCGTGGGGGTGTCATGTACTGTAATTCCTCCATGATACTATGAGATGCCCGCAAATAGAAAAGTGGCTTCATCCTGTATTCCCTCCCAAGCACCAAGGCCTAATCATGCTTTATGCTTTGTCACTTTGATGACTAAACAGGTAGCTAAACTTATTTTTCTAAAGACAGTGCTCAATGCCTTAGGGCCTCTTGAACTAGGAGGAGGAACCGGTCTACCTTCCATAGTTCCATGAGGGCTGGTCCTCTCTAAAATCACATTCTAGAGATGAGCGAATTTTTTAAAAATTTGATTCGCCTGTTCTCAGGATTTTTTTTTTGAAAAATTCCATTCGATTTGAATATATTTGCGCCGAATTACGTTAAAAACTGCCATTTCCTGGCTACAGAGAGCCTTTATAGTGGTGTAGAACACTGTGCCTTGCAGTACACGCATAGGTAGTCTGCTTGGGTAGTGAAATAATACTGTGAGTCGGTATAACATGCAGATGATCTTAGATCTTAGAATAACTGCACACTTAACTTATTTTGGCAGTCACGGGGCCAGAACTGACCAAATGACTCAAGTATGAACTCAGCCTTACAGGTCGATGTTAGCGTCAAGAAGAAGCGCACTCCTTTTACACCCTCATCAGCTGATTCCACATAGATGACTACAGAACCAGTTGTATTAAACGCTTAAACAAGTAGAGCTCGACAGAGTGCAGATGGTGTCAGCAGTAAGTTTGTGTTGACATCACTGATTATTTTACACTTACACTGATCTGTACAATGAACAATGAACAATAACCCACAAAGAACGAATTCTGTCTGTGAAACATCCGCCTTCACTCGGTCAGCATTTGCTCAATAATTAGTGTTGAGCAAGCATGCTCGGCCGAACACCAGTTCGGCTCGAGCATCACTATGCTCGTCATATCGTGGTATTAGCCCGAATACCGCATGTGGTCGAGTACGCAGCCAATAAACATGCAGGTAAGTACTTCCCTCACTGTAATGTCGTACCCATGTTGATTACTTGCATTACAGTGATTGGCTGGCCGGAACGCGTCATCTGGTGTTATATAGCACCCAATGGCGCGTGTTCATCTCAGTCTTAGTCAGGGAGAGCTGTGCATAGGAAGGGACAGACAGTATAGGGAGTCATATTGGACTATTTTTATTAAAAAAACTTTTCAGAGACCAAAAAGTCCTTTTAACCACCTCAGCCCCTCTAGCTTAAACACACTTAATGACCAGACCACTTTTTACAATTCTGTTCTACACTACTTTCACGGTTTATTGCTCGGTCATGCAACTTACCACTGTAAGAGGGTGCAAGGTATCATAGTCGATGGCAGGTACGTGTCACCGAGGTTCCTGGCCTCGGTGAGGTGAGAGCCGGGTTTTATGTGTCTGCAGCAGCTAGTGCTGTTTGACTTTGTTACCTAGTTTGGCTGCAAAGCTAATCCGGGCCGGCTCTTACTGGGAGTAGGCAAAGAGCTGGGTGGGTGCCTACTCCCCACAGTCCAGGCCGGACTTTATCCGGGCCTTTAAAAAGGCAGCCTCCTTAGCAGCTGTGTGGTGATTGTCCTGGAGCTGCAAACAGGGCTGTGGAGTTCTCTGACTTAGAGGAAAGAGCTCAGCAAGGAGGTGTTGTTGTTCCTGGCACCCTGAAGGTGGATTCTCCTGCGGCTGGGCCGACAGCCTGGTGCGAACCTGCACCTAAACCTCCCAGGTGACTGAACCTGTGCTCCTGTTTTGTTTTGCCTCCTTATTTCTGATGTGCATGAATTACCAGCAAGAGACTGTTTGTCGTTTATTTTTGTGTCAGTGTGAATAAAACACTGCTTATTGCACATTCTGGACTCCTTGTTTTGCCTCGGTACTGCACCCGCACCGCTATCTACCAGAGCGACTCCCCACACCACTCAAATGAATTTTACCTTCTTTTCTTCTCACTAATAGAGCTTTCATTTGGTGGTATTTCATTGTTGCTGACATTTTTACTTTTTTTGATATTAATAAAACATGACCGAAATTTTTGCAAAAAAATGAAATTTTTCGCTTTCTGTTGCAAAATTTTTCAAGAAAAACTACATTTCTATATAAATTTTTCTCTAAATTTATTGTTCTACATGTCTTTGAAAAAAAAATGCAATAAGTGCATATTTATTGGTTTGGGTAAAAGTTATAGCGTTAACAAACTATGGTGCAAAAAAGTGAATTTCGGCATTTTGAAGCAGCTCTGACTTTCTGAGCACCTGTCATGTTTCTTCAGGTGCTAGAATGTCAGGATAGTATAAATACCCCCCAAATTACACCATTTTAGAAAGAAGACACCCCAAAGTATTCGCGGAGGGGCATGGTGAGTTCATGTATCATTTCATTTTTTTTCACAAGTTAGCGGAAAATGACACTTTCTGAGGAAAAAATAAAAATAATAAAGTTTCCATTTCTGCTAACTTCTGGCAAAAAAAAATAGAAATCTCCCACGGACTCAGTATGCCCCTCAGTGAATACCTTGGGGTGTATATATCCAAAATGGGGTCATTTGTGGGGTGTGTTTACTGTTCAGCCTAAAGGTACTCGTTGGACTTTACGCCCCTTTACGCACCTAGGCTGCAAAATAGTGGCACACATGTGGTATCGCCGTACTCAGGATAAGTAGGTCAATGTGTTTTGGGGTGTATTTTAACATATACCCATGCTGGGTGAGAGAAATATCTCTGTAAATTGTCAACTTTGTATAAAAAAAATGTAAAAAGTTGTCATTTACAGAGATATTTCTCTCACCCAGCATGGGTATATGTAAAAATACACCCCAAACACATTGACTACTTATCTAGTGCTGCATACACATGTGTGACACCTTTGCCGCCTGGGTGCAAGGCTCAAATCCAATGAGTACCTTTAGGATTTCACAGGGCATTTTTACGCATTTGGATTCCAGACTTCTTCTCACGCATTAGGGGCCCCTAAAATGCCAGGGCAGTATAAATACCCCACAAGTGACCCCATTTTAGAAAGAAGACAACCCAAGGTATTCCATGAGGGGTATGGTAAGTTCATGTAAAATTTAATTTTTTGTCACAAGTTAGTGGAATATGAGACTTTGTAAAAATAATTAAAAAGAGCCAATTTCCGCTAACGTGCAAAAAAATAAAATCTTCTATGAACTCGCCATGCCCCTCACGGAATACCTTGGGGTGTCTTCTTTCCAAAATGGGGTCACTTGTGGGGTATTTATACTGCCCTGGCATTTTAGGGGCCCTAAAGCGTGTGAAGAAGTCTGGAATCCAAATGCGTAAAAATGCCCTCCTAAAAGGTACTCATTGGAATTTGGGCCCCTTTGCGCATCTTGGCTGCAAAAAAGTGTCACACATGTGGTATCGCCGTACTCAGGAGAAGTAGGGCAATGTGTTTTGGGGTGTATTTTTGCATATACCCATGCTATTTGTGAGAAATATCTCTGTAAATGACAACTTTTTAAAACAATTTATACAAAGTTGTCAATTTACATATTTCTCTCACCCAGCATGGGTATATGTAAAAATAGGGAAAAGGAGAGGGAAAAGGACATAGGGGTGCTTGCGAAGTAAGGCCCTATTCACACGTCCGCAAAAATGTCCGCATCTATTCCGCAATTCTGCGGAATAGATGCGTACCCATTCCGTGTGAATGGGGCTGGTGGTGATGCGGAGAGCACACCATGTGCTCTCCGCATCAGCATTTGCAGAGCTGCGGCCGTGAACTTCCGGGTTTCAGCCCCGAAACATCAGGCCGCAGCTCCGCAAAAGATAGAGCATGTCCTATTCTTGTCCGCAATTGCGTTTTCTATACAGTTCTGGCAATGTGCTGATCCGCAAAATGCGGAAAGCACATTGCTGGTGTCCGTGTTTTACGGATCTGCGGATACAGACACATACAGACGTCTGAATGGAGCCTTACAGGAGGGTGATCAATGACATGGGGGTGACAGGGGGTTATCAGGGAGTTAATATGGGGTGATCAGGGGTTATTATGGGGTTAATAAGTGACAGGGGGGGGTTTGGGGGTTGGTGTGTGGTTTTTTAAAGATCTACAGCCTGCCAGCGCATGATCAGCGCTGGCAGGCTGTAGTTAAGCTTCCTCCCGACGCGATCCTGTGAACGCGAAATCTCGCCTCTAGCGAGATGACTCACCGGCGAGTCAATGTGACAGCAGCAATGTACTGAATATTTGTAGCGCAACGTGTGCTAAATTGATAAAACTTTTCAGACCTAAAATTCCATTTAAGGACTTTTGTGTGTGGCAGCAGCAATATAATTTTTTAGCGCATTCTGTGCTAAATAGCGTTTAATAGGCTGCTGTGGATAGTTAAAATATCTGCGCCACATCTCCTGTGTAAGGTGTGCGCATCCCAAAAATATCTATGACATACATTGTACTTTTTCCGTAGACAGTGGCCGTTGCGGACAGTTAAATTAGCTGTGTCACATCTCCTGTGTAAAGTGTGCGCATCCCAAAAATATCTGTGGCATCCAGCGAACTTATTTCAGAGACGGTGTCCGCTGCAGACAGTGACATTAGTTGCGCCACATCTGCAGTGTAATGTGTAGTGATGAGCAAGCACCAAAGTGTTCGGGTGTTCAGGTACTCGGTCCGAACACATGAACACAGCAATATTTGTGCGCTCAGCTGAGCACCCGAGTATAATGGAAGACAATGAGAGACAACCCCGCCTAACATGAGGTCAGCCATGTGTGCCATGATACCAACGGGCAAGATGTCGATGTCAACTTCAGGATTACTCTCCATACCCTCATCCTCCTCATCTTCTGCCCATCTATGCTGAACAGATGGAATTAAAGTTCCATGAGTACGAGCCTCTGTAGCAGAGGCAAGTGTCTCCAGCTCCTCCTCTTCATGGCCCAATTCACGCTGAAAAGACGAACTGGGGGAGGTCTGGCAATCACCCTGTGTCATCTCCCCCATTACCTCATCTGCCACATTCAAAGCATCCTCCTTAATTGCGAGCAGCGATCATTTGAGTAGACACAGCAGTGGGATGGTTACACTGATAATAGTGTTATCGACACTAACCATGTGTGTGGATTTTTTAAAGTTTTTCAAAACCTTACATAGGTCTTACAACAATGCCCACTCCTCGCTTGTGAATAGTGGCAATTGACTGGAAAGGTGACGACCATGTTGCAGCTGGAATTCCACAACTGCCCTCTGCTGCTTACAAAGCCTGGCCAACATGTAGAACGTAGAGTTCCAACGCGTGCTCACGTCGCACAACAGTAGGTGGACTGGAAGCCGCAAGTGCTGCTGCAGCAGCTACAGACTGGCTAAAGCTGTGGCCGACTTTCGGAAATGGGAACACAAGAGACGCGCCTTCACTAGTAGCTTCTGCAAATTGAGGTAGGTTTTGATAAACTGCTGAACCACTAAGTTTAAGACGTGGGCTAGGCATGGAATCTGTGTCAGGTTGCCGAGCTTCATAGCCGCCACCAAGTTATGGCCATTGTCAGACACAAACATGCCTGTTTGTAGGTTGAGTGGCGAGAGCCACAGCTCGGTCTGGTCCCTTCTACCCTGCCATAGCTCTGCGGTGGTGTACTGTTTGTCCCCTAAACAGATCAGCTTCAGCACGGCCTGTTGACGTTTACCCAAACCAGTACTACACTGCTTCCAGCTAGCCACTGATGGCTGTCTGCTGTTGGAGGTGGAACTGGAGAAGGAGTTGGCGGAGGAGGCGAAGTGAAGGTTGGAACCAGTATCATAGTTGCTGGCGGAGACCATGATGGACGTAGGGCCCGCAATTCCGGGCGTGGGTAGCACCTGTGCCATCCCAGGGTACGACTCACTTCCAGCCTCCACAACATTCACCCAGTGTGCGGTCAGGAAAACGTAGCGTTCCTGGCCACCAGTACTTGTCCGTGTATCCATGGTGAGTTGGACCTTCCCATTAAGTGCGTTGGTCAGGGCACGGGTGATGTTCTAGGACACATGCTGTTGTAAAGTGGGCAAGGCACACCATGAAAAATAGTGGTGGCTGGGGACTGCGTGCCGAGGGACGGACGCCGACATCAGGCTGCGGAAGGCCTCAGTGTCCACAAGCCTAAATGGCACCATTGCAAGGGACAGTAATTTCGAAAGTTGAGCATGTAGTGCTATGGCCAGTGGGTGGGTATTTGTACTTGCGTTCAAATGCCTGTGTTATCGACAATTGGATGCTGCACTTGGTCTGGGTGCAGGGCGAGGGGAATCCGGGCCTGCACCTTCAACAGTGGATTGACCAGCAGTGCATAACACAGGGGAAGAGGAGGCAGTGGTGGGACTCGCAGACTCGGATTGCGGACCCACACGTTCGGCCTACTTATTAGGGTGCTTGGATGCCATGTGGTGGATCATGCTGGTGGTGGTGAGGTTGCTAAAGGTCACGCCCCGGCTCATTTTGGTACAACACAGGTTGCAAACGACCACTCTTTTGTCGTCTACGCTTTCCTCAAAAAAGCGCTATACTGCGGAACACCTACACCTTGGCAAGGTAGATTTACACATGGGGGTGTTCGGTGTAACAGTCGTGGGCCTGTTTGATGTGGTCCAACGTCTCTCTTTTGCAACCCCACTGCCTCTTCCAGACTGTTGCAGTGCTATGGATCCCTCCCCCTCTGTACTGCTGTCCTAGCTCACCTTTTCACATTCTCATGTTGGGTCAGTGACCTCATCGTCCACCACCTCCTCTTCCACTTCCTCACTCTGCTCATCCTCCTTACTTGACCTAACCACCACCTCAGTGATTGCCAATTGTGTCTCATCATCATCCACCTCGTAAACGAATGATTGCTGTTCACCACCGTCATCTTCTTGAGACTGTGAAGGCTCAAGAGGTTGGGAATCAGGGCACAATATCACAAGTACCTCTTCAAGCGTGCTTGGCGAGAGAGCCAAACCAAGTACTGGCGATGAAAAGAGGTCATGTGAATATTCGAGTGTGGGATCACTTGTTTGGCCAGACGCGACATGGTGGGTGGAAGGAGGATCAGAGTGAGGATTCGGTTGACCAGACTCTTGGCTACAGAGACTGGACTTTGTGGAAGAGAGGGTGGTGCTTAACTGACTGGAAGCATTATCTTCTGCAATCCAACCGACCATCTGTTCGCACTGGTCCAACTTGGACAGTGCTGTCCTGCGCCGCTCAGCTGAGTTGGACATGATGCTGGGAAAGTTGGATTTTTTTGTTTTTTCTGGTGCACTGGAAGCAGTCACAGTTTCATTGCACCCAGGGCCACGGCCTCTGCTTGCACCATCAGCATCACGCCCAGGGCCATGGCCTCTGCTTGCACCATCAGCATCATGACTACTTCCCCCTCCCTTTGTGCTCACCTTATTCATATTAATGGTTTTGTCTGTAGATGTGGCGCAGATTGTTTTCTGTAAGCTAAAGACACAGTTTTCTGATGCAGGACAGTATTGTATACAGTAAAATACAGATTTTTGGCAATACACAAGCCACAGATAATGAAATTTATATAGTACACACTGTATTGGCTTGCTTTAATGTACTGGATACAGAAAAATAAATGTTTTCGGCACTGCAATAGGCCACAGATAATGACATTTTTACAATACACATTGCATTGGCTTGCTGTAATGTACTGGATACAGAAAAATGAACATTTTCGGCACTACTCTAGGACACAGATAATGACATTTTTACACTACACACTGTATTAGCTTGCTGTAATGTACTGGATACAGAGAAATACAAATTTCTTCAAGCAAAGGAGAATATTAAAATGAGCGGCACTCACCGATTGTAGAGGGATACGCTTTATTCCATAGCAGGAGGGTGGTACATACGGTGCAAACACAGCATGAAGCAACAGCCAGTTCGCGCGTGTGCGCTTCTTCTGGCTTTTCCTATTGGTATCCAAATTAACCATAGGTGCGGTGTAGTGCCACTGGTTACCTTCTCTACATTTTATATGAAATACTAATTTTTGGCACTACACTAGAACACAGATAATGACATTTTTATAATACACATTGTAGTGGCTTGCTGTAATGTACTGGATACAGAAAAATAAATATTTCCAGCACTACACTAGGCCACAGATAATAAAATTTTTACACTACACACTGTATTGGCTTGCTGTAATGTACTGGATACAGAGAAATACGAATTTTCGGCACTAAACTATGCCACAGATAATGATATTTTTACACTACACACTGTATTGACTTGCTATAATGTATTGAATACAGAAAAATACAGATTTTAAGAAGTACACTAACCCATAGATAATGTAATTTTTAAAATACACACTGAATTGGCTTGCTGTAAGGTACTGGATACAGAAAAAATAAAGATTTTTGGCACTACAATAGCACAGAGACAATGTAATTTTACTAAACACACTGTATTTGCTTGCTGTAATATACTGGATACAGAGAAATACAGATTTGTGACACTACAGTAGGCCACAGATAATAAAATTTTCATAATACAGACTGTATTGGCTGGTTGTAATGTACTTGAGATAGAAAAATACTAATATTCGGCACTACACCAGGCAATAGATAATGACATTTTTACAATACCCACTGTATTGGCTTGCTGTAATGTACTGGATACAGAGAAATACAAATTTTCGGCATTAAACTAGGCCACAGATAACGACATTTTTACACTACACATTGTATTGACTTGCTGTACGGTACTGGATACAGAAAAATACTAATTTTGGGCACTACAGTACGCCACACATAATGATTTTTTTTTTTTATACGGACTGTATTGGCTGGCTGTAGTGTACTGGAGATAAAAAAAATACTAATTTTCGGCACAACACTAGACCACAGATAATAACATTTTTACAATACACACTGTGTTGGGTTGCTTTAATGTACTGAATACAGAAAAATAAAGATTTTAAGAAGTACACTAGCCCATAGATAATGTAATTTTTATAATACACACTGTATTGGCTTGCAGTAATGTACTGGATACAGAAAAATAAAGATTTTCAGCAGTACACTAGCCCAGAAATAATTACATTTTTACAATACACACTGCATTGGCTTGCTGTAATGTACTGGATACAGAGAAATAATGATTTTTGGCACTACAATACCCAGAGATAATGTAATATTTACTATACACACTGTATTGGCTTGCTGTAATGTACTGGATACAGAGAAATACAGATTTTTGGCACTACACTAGCCCAGAGATAATTATATTTTTACAATACACACTGCATTGGCTTGCTGTAATGTACTGGATACAGAGAAATAACGATTTGTGGAACTACAATACCCAGAGACAATGTAATATTTACAATACACACTGTATTGGTTTGCTGTATTGAACTGGATACAGAAAAATAAAGATTTTCGGCACTACACTAGCCCAGAGATAATGTAATTTTTACAATACACAGTGTATTGGCTTCCAGTATGGTACTGGATACAGAAAAACAAAGATTTTTGGCACTACACTAGCCCAGAGATAATGTCATTTTTACAATACACACTGTATTGGCTTGCAGTAAGGTACTGGATACAGAAAAATACAGATTTTCGGCACTATACTTGCCCAGAGATAATGTTATTTTTACAATAAACATTGCATTTGCTTGCTGTAATGTACTGGATACAGAAAAATGAACATTTTCAGCACTAAACTAGGACACAGATAATGAAAATTTTACAATACACACTGTATTGGCTTGCTGTTATGTACTGGATACAGAGAAATACAAATTTGCGGCACTACACTAGAGCACAGATAATGACATTTTTATAATACACATTGTAGTGGCTTGCTGTAATGTACTGGATACAGAAAAATAAATATTTACGGCACTACACTGGGCCACAGATAATGAAATTTTTACAATACACACTGTATTGGCTTTCTGTAATGTACTTGATACAGAGAAATACAAATTTTCAGCACTAAACTAGGCCACAGATAATGACATTTTTACACTACAGGTAAAAGGAAATCCAGCTCACCCGCTCTATCACTCCAACAGCTTTGCCCTGGTGCACGGAGATGTAGGTAAGACCTCAAAGCATCGTAGAGAAAAGCACGGAAACTCCAGCATCAAATTCACTAGTGTTGTCTCTTTATTCGCAGTTTCGGAAATACAGCGGCAGTAAAATATAACTTCTCACGTCTCTTTACAGTCAACGCATTTCGAAAAAGTTCTTAATCATGACTGGTATGTTTTCCAGATTGCTTTACTTCCTTTTAAATTCTCAGCTACACCTTCCCCCACCATCCGGGGGTCGGGATCAAACACAGGTGCAGTTGATTGAAAGAGCAACCTTGGGCAATATAACCATCTGTGTTCGTTCAAAAAAAAAAATATATAAATAAAACAAGAGGGGAAGTGAGAGTATAATCAAAATAATTACATAAAATACAAAACAGTGAGTTTACTTTGATTAGACATTGCTTCACACAAGTACTCAATACAAATATCCATCTCCCATATAAAAAAAACCCTGGTACATTAGACATGATATAAAAACCGTAGTGTCTGAATGAGGGCCAAGGTTCAATCCTCGTGATGAAATAATAATAAAACCAACAAACAAGGTTATACAAAATGTCTCATGCGGAATTAAAAAATAATTATAACCCTAATATATATACATTAGTTCCTTTCTTAGGTTCAAGCCTGTGGGATATCTGGTTTTTAATCTAAGAATCCAAAAGGCTTCTCATTGTGATATGAGTTTTTTGAGGTTCCCTCCCCTTGATGGAAGAAAAACACGTTCTATTGCATAAGCAGAGAAAAACTGCAAACTTCTGTTGTGTGTATTGATAAAGTGCCTTGCAGCATTTGAAATATTCAAATAGGTACTGTTTGTGACATAGTTCAGATGCTCCAATAATCGAGACTTGAATTTACGTGTTGTACATCCAACAAACAGAAGTCTGCATTCTAGGCATTCAATTACATAAAAGGAAGTAAAGCAACCTGAACAACATACCAGTCATGATTAAGAACTTTTTTAAAACGCTTTGACTGTAAAGGGACATAAGAAGTTATATTTTACTGCCGCTGTATTTCCGACACTGCAGATAAAGAGACAACACTCGTGAATTTGATGCTGGAATTTCCGTGCTTTTCTCTACGATGCTTTGAGGTCTTACCTACATCTCCGTGCACCAGGGGAAAGCTGTTGGAGTGATAGAGCGGGTGAGTTGGATCTCCTTTTACCTATATTATACGAAGATTTCTTTCCGTGTCTCCCTGCCTCTCCACACCCCAAGAATGTCTCTTCACTAGTGTCAATGGACTGTCGGCAAGTTTAATCTTCGACACACGTCCCATCTTTTCTTATGGCTTATGCGCTTATGCCTGACCGCAAAACAAAAGCGGATCAAGTCTTTTCAATATGTGACACACCACTTCAAACAAGCTCCTCCATGGAAAGTAACATGCTGCAACTGCAAAAAATTATGTCACAAGAGACCAGACTGTGGTCATACTACCTTGATGAAATACATGGAGAAAGATATGATCCCTCGAGGATTGAGAATAAAAAATATCCCGACCACAGTGTTCTCTGAACAATTTGTAAAATCATGGAACGGTCTCCTTAGTGACTCTTCATTAAAACTAATGTTGCTTATTGTTGAATATGAAGGAGATAAACTTACTGCTTTACAAACTGAGATTGAACAATGCAAAAGTAATCTAACACAGTATGAATCCATTCCCAAATATATGGAATTACTTGAAAACAATAATACCTCCATACAATCGTTGGAACAGAGTATTATGGAAACTAAACATAAGAAGTTTCAACGAGATTTGAACAACTATGAAAATAATCAAGTGTATGAATGGGGCAGAAGGGAGAATCCCTTTCAAACACCTAAACCCATTCTGAAGAAAACTCAAAGTAAACGGAATAAAAATAGAAACAACAGAAAAACTTCATCTGTCAGTTTCGAATCTTCAGATGCAGATTTTTCGGATACTAATCCGGAGACACTAACGCCAAACAAATCCAGGATAGAATCTAGAGACAATGTCACAAATACACAGTCTTCTTATTATAAAAAGCAAAAGAATTACCCCAATATTGATGGGATGACAAAAAACGACCCAGACGGGTGGGAAGGAAACACATCAACAAAGAAAAAAGCACATATTATGGCAACTCGCCATCAAAGGAAATAATATGTAAAACCGATTACAATACCACTTTTGATGTTATCAATTTATCTGGGGCAGTATTAAACAAATATCAATGTGAGGTTCTGTCACTGGGTTTGAATTTTGTTCCATCTACAGATTTCGACATGTTGTCTACTCTCTTGGATGTTAATAAATTTATGAGAAATCTCACGGTAAAAAAGCACTTTATGGGAGTGGAAAGCGTCTCTGAATCGGATCTATCTGTTGTATCACACACAGATAGTATGTTTTCTGGTTTATCTTTTAAAGAGCAGACTTCTCTTATGATTCTTACTGGATTACAGTCTGATCGGGATGAGGGAACTGTGGATTTGGAGACACTGAAATTCTGTGTCACTAACCCACAGTTTTATCCCATTAAATCCCGCACTACGGGAATGGATACTTTCCAGGAGGTGATAGAGAAAGAACTGTCATTGATGAATGAACAACTAAAAAGAACAGCACTCAAAGAGTTGAAAAACATGCAGGCTATCGTCATCAAGATGGCGGACATGGGCGGAGCGGTGGTGGTTCTCGATAAAGTTGTGTATGAGGGTTTAATGATGGACATTGTCTTGGACTCCTCCACATATAAGAAGTTAGACTCAAATCCCATTGAGATATACAAAATAGAATACCTTGCGATTCTGTGCAAAGGCAGAGATCTGGGGAATTTCTCACATAAAGAATTTTCTTATCTAAATATTGAGATGCCCATCACAGTATAGTATCCGGTATTGGTTCCTTGACTGAAAGATTAGGTCAATGGCTAGACGCAATTCTGCAACCTTTAGTCAAGAGAACCCCGGGATACATATAAGACACAGGAGATATTTTGCGAAGGTTCTTTCAAAAGAAATGGCTTTCTAATTACTCCTGGATAGTAGCTGACGTTGTTAGTCTCTATCCCTCAATTCCACATGAAGTTGCACTTTTAGCGTTGAAATTTCACCTGCACAAATACAGTTGCCACCATCAGAAATTTATCGAATATATATTTGAGGTGACTAGATTTCTGCTGGTACATAATTACTTTTGTTTTAATGATTTATATTTCCTACAGATACAAGGAGTTTCAATGGGAGCCAAATTCTCCCCCTCCCTAGCAAACATTACCATGTCTTATTGGGAGGAAAGCTTTATATACAGTACAGACAATCCTTTTTTGGGGGATATTGACTGGTACGGCAGGTACATCGATGATATACTCATTATTTGGGCCAGCGATGTACCTGCCCTACCGTCATTTCAGGCCTATCTGAATGAAAATCCCTATGGTCTACGATTTTTGTGTTCGCACAATGCGGTTAATATTGATTTTCTGGACCTAACTTTAATGGGGAAGGAAGGTCAATATATACAAACTAAAACATACCGCAAACAAGTTGCAGGGAATTTAATACTTAGAGCCGACAGTCATCACCCCATTCATACGATTAAAGCTATACCTGTAGGAGAATTCATAAGTGCACAGGGCCGGTGCAAGAATTTTTGCAGCCCTAGGCAAAAGAAAAGTTTGCCGCCCCCCCCCCCATGTGACATCACAATGCCCCACCCATATGATCTGCCATATTAAAGGGGTTCTGCAGTTTATTTAAACTGATCGGCAGGAGTCCGACACCCGGGACCCCCGCCAATCAGCTGTTTTAGAAGGCAGCGGCGCTGGCAGTAGCGCCTCAGCCTTCTTGCAGTGACGTCACGACTAGTATTATTGGCCTGGGTGGGGCTAAGCTTCATTCAAGTGAACAGAGCTTAACCCCGCCAAGGCAGTGATACTTGTCGTGATGTCACTGCGCCTGCGGTAAACAGCGAGAAGGCCGAGGCGCTACTGCCAGTGCTACCCTCTCAAACAGCTTATCTGCGGGGGTCCCGGGTGTCAGACCCCTGCCGATCAGATGCTGATGATCTATCCAGAGGATAGATCATCAGTTTAAATAAACTGCAGAACCCCTTTAACTAATGCCAGTTCTCTCTCTCCCCCCTCTTGTCATTCACTCCCCCCCCCTTGTCATTCTCTCCCCCCTCTTGTCATTCTTCACCCCCCCTGTCATTCTTCACCCCCCCCTTGTCATTCTTCACTCCCCCCCTTGTCATTCTCTCCCCCTCTTGTCATTCTTCACCCCCCCTTTGTCATTCTCTCCCCCCTCTTGTAATTCTTCACCCCCTCCCTCTTGTCATTCTTTACCCCCTCCCTCTTGTCATTCTTCACTCCCCTCCCTCTTGTCATTCTTCACCCCCTTGTCATTCTTCACTCCCTCCTCTTGTCATTCTTCACCCCCTTGTCATTCTTCACTCCCCTCCTCTTGTCATTCTTCACCCCCCTTGTCATTCTCTTTCTCCCCCTACCTCTGGTGTAGCGCGGCCGAGCTCTTTATGGTCCACGGGTACAGGAGCTTTTGTTTCCTGTACCCGAGGGGACTAACAGGAAGTGCACACTGTGTGCGCATTTCCTGTCAGTCCGGCCGGGTACAGGAGACGTATGCTCCCTGTACCCGTTGACCATACAGGGCTCGGCCACGCTACAATGGAGTGACAGGAGGGAGCGCTGAGCGCTTCCCTCCTGTCAGCTCCTCTCCTCTTGCTGCGCCCGGGCGGTGTGCCCTCATGGACGCGCCAGCCCGGGCAGTGCTGCAGCCGCCAGAGGCTCAATTAAGAGTGCTCGGGCGGCTGCAGCATGAGGCGGGGCCGGCGCTCCTAGCAGCGCCCCTTTCCAAGGGGCGCTCTACGCTGCGACCTAGTCCGCTTATAGGACGCGCCGGCCCTGTAAGTGCAAGAGGTAATTGTAGTGATGATATATCATTCCATAATGAAGTAAAAACTATCACAGCACGTCTTACTACAAGACATTATCCAATGTGGACGATTCTCCGTGCACAGAAAATTGCACAAAACAAAAACAGAAGTGATCTGTTGTTTGGAAAAGGAAGAAATTATAAAAACCCAAACAGTAGACAACTTCCAACACTGGTTCTAACATATAGTATCCAGTTTCATCAGATACGGAAAATAATCTCTAAGTGCATTTCCCTGCTGTTTGAAGACCAGACAATGTGTGAGCTGTTGAGAGAGGGACATAGGGTGGTCTCAGGACGACCTCCGTCTCTTGCGGCCTCCCTGTCCCCCTCTCTCTTCACTTCTGCACAAAAACAAAAATCGGAGCCAACTTGGCTGAAATATACTGGATTCACACGCTGCGGCAGTCATCCCTGCAGAGCCTGCGGCTTTGTGACTCCCTGTAAAACATTTTGAGATTCAGCCAACAATAATCATTTCCCCATTAAAACATTCATTAATTGAAGATAGACTAAGTCTAGCTACCCCCTTCTCCCCTGAGGAACTCTCTTGAGCTATAAAAAACTCCCCTAAAGGGAAAAGCCAAGGCCCCGATGGTCTGCCTATCTTTTACTACTCATGTTTCAAGGACATATTGATTCCCCATCTTCACCCTGTCTTTAATGGTGCTTTGCGGGGTACTCCTCTTATAGGAGATATGACCAAAGCCCACATTACACTAATACCTAAGTAAGGAAAAGACCACACTCAGTGCTCCAACTTTAGACCTATCTCTCTCCTTAACATCTACCTAAAACTAATGGCCAAAATGCTAGCTAACCGTTTAGCCAAAATCCAACCCTCGCTGATACATAGAGACCAAGTGGGCTTTGTTAAAAACAGAGAGGGGAAGGATAATACCTCCAGGATACTCAACGTCCTACATTATGTCAATAAAAAAGGCTTGCCATTGGTCCTTCTCAGCACAGACGCTGAGAAGGCCCTTGACAGGGTAAGTTGGTCTTTTATGTACTCAGTCCTGCGTTGCCAGAACTTCCCAGACCCTTTTACTCAAGCAATATTTGCCATGTATGAACAGGCTTCAGCTTCTATAGCGGTCAATGACATTCTTTCAGCACCTTTTCTCATAAGGAATGGTACCAGACAGGGATGTCCCCTCTCTCCCCTTCTTTTTGTTCTAACTCTAGAACCCCTGTTACAAACCATTCGCCTCGATAGTGATATCAAAGGCATTGCTCTAGGTGATCAACAACACAAAACAGCCGCGTTCGCGGATGATATACTACTGATGATTAGTAACCCTAAGATTGCTCTACCTAAGATATATAACCACTTCGAGACCTATGGATCCTATTCCAACTTTAAAGTAAATCACAATATATCACTATATATCAATATCACACTTATCATTTCCACTGGCCTCTCCAAGGCTCTGAGAAGCAGGCTGGAATCTTCCTCCCCCTTTAATTGGGCTTTCCCTTACCTGACATACCTGGGAGTTAAGATCTGCACAGACCCAAACCGCCACTTCGATTTAAACTATCTCTCCCTATTGAAAACACTGAAAGATGACCTTGCTCGTTTAGACATCTTATCTTGCTTTGGGAGAAAAAATATCCTTATGTCATTAATTCTGATATTGATATATAGTGATATATTGTGATTTACTTTAAAGTTGGAATAGGATCCATAGGCCTCGAATTGACATACCTTTTACAAGTCCTCCCAATCCCGGTTCCCTCTAAATATTATTCCACACTTCGCTCTCTCTTTAGCTCCTTTGTTTGGAACAAATGGAAAGCGCGAAGGTCATACAAAGCCCCTTCCACCCTAAGCACAGAGGTGGAATATCCCTGCCCGACCCGGAACTATATGGTCGTGCTGTCCTTTTGACAAGACTTATATACTGGCTGAGACACCCTCTACACAAATCTTGGGTGTCGATGGAACAATATATGCTGGGCACCTCTTTCAGGGCATTTCTTCTTGGGAAATTCTCCCCTATCCCTCCTAAAGCCACCATATCCCCCCTCATGAAAGCTACCTTCCAAGCCTGGAGTGCCCTGCAGAGCTCCAACCTAGGAATTCCCTTGCCTTCACCCCCAGTTACGGTGAGGGATATAATTCAATTAGCCCCTCCAGCCTTACAAGATGGGACGCCGCCCATTGTTAAACAAGCTGAGACGAGAATAAGGGACTTACATATTAATGTAGACCCTATTACTAGTGAAAACCTTCAGCGTTATTTAGGTGCCCCGACGTCCCGCCCCAGTTTGATATATTTTATAAAAACATATATGTCTCAACAAGGTCAATTGAGTGCTCTTCTCAGACCACTCACATGACTTGAAAGTCTCATCTCTCAACCTACCCTCCCACTAAATTAATCTCTCTAATATATAATAAACTCCGTACTCCCCCCCCCCTCATTAATCCCAGACTTCATTAGACTCTGGGAAAGGGACCTTCACAGAAACTTAGAGAGCTCTGAAATCTCTACAATATGCACCTCCTCACATTCATTATCGAGATGTGTAAAAATCCAGGAGAATGGATACAGGATTGTTGCACGTTGGTACAAAACCCCAGATAAGACTTGTCTGATATCTGGTGGAGCTGCCCCAAACTCTCACCTTGGTGAGAAGAGATATTTAAAATTGAAAACCAAATATGTGGGACCTCTTTCACCCCCTCCCCTGAACTGGCCCTATTAAACATCTACCCAAAAGGTACGGGAATATCCAACACCAAACTCTTTAAACATTTGTTGAGTGCAGCGAAACTCCTTCTCCCCACCTTTTGGCTTTCACCAGATACCCCGTCACGAGAACAGTGGTACCTCAAAATTGACCAAATCTATAGGTTGGAGGAGCTTTTTCTCATGGGAAGCAAGATCACACCATATCTTTGTAAAGGTCTGGGAACAATGGAGCTCCTATAGGGGATACAAAACTTGACTCCCTCCTACACTTCTTATGCTTTCTATCCAAGCCCCCTAAGCCTGGGTACTTCTTTTCTTTTCTCTTCTTTCTCTTCTTTTTTCTGTCTAGAGGTGCCCTTCAAAGGGAATTGGCTTACTTACCTATATACCTCTCTCCACAGCCTCTTGGCACCCAATCTCGGATTCTTTCAGATTCTCTCAGACCCTTTCAGTCTCTCTTAGATTTCATTATTTCAGACTGGAAAGTCTTTGATACCAATGTGTTAGATGAATATGTGTTTGATTTGTGCACCTTGGAATATTTAGCCCCAGTTATGCACATCTCGGGAACTCACGCTTCAGATTATGTCTCAATCATTGAGAAGTTATATTTTACTGCCGCTGTATTTCCGACACTGCGAATAAAGAGACAACACTAGTAAATTTGATTCTGGAGTTTCCGTGCTTTTCTCTACGATTTTTACACTACACATTGTATTGACTTGCTGTAATGTACTGGATACAGAAAAATACAAATTTTGGGCACTACAGTAGGCCACACATAACTAAATTTTTATAATACACACTGTATTGGCTGGCTGTAATGTACTTGAGATAGAAAAATACTAATATTCGACACTACACCAGGCAACAGATAATGAAATTTTTACAATACACACTGTATTGCCTTCCAGTAAGGTACTGAATACAGAAAAATACTGATTTTCGGCACTATATTAGCCCAGAGATAATATAATTTTTACAATACACACTGTATTGGCTTCCAGTAATGTACTGGATACAGAAAAACAAAGATTTTCGGCACTACACTAGCCCAGATATAATGTAATTTTAACAATACACACTGTATTCGGACGTAGTTCTATATTGGATACAAATTTGTCCCAAATAAAATGCATTCTCTATGGGAATACTGTATATACGATTGTGAACGCACACACAGATGTGGCACAAGTTAGGTCTATTTCCCCAGAACAAATAATTTCTCTGATGGTGTAGTGTATATCTCAATAGCAGGCACACTGTTGTGAATAAGCCGCTTTTAATAATGTCTGCCCAACACACTGCTTTATGATGGTGCAGTGTATATATCAGCACCAAGGAACACTGTAGTAAATAAGCCCCATTTTATGTCTGCCCGACACACTGCTTTATGATGGTGCAGTGTATATCTCAGTACCAAGGAGCACTGTAGTGAATAAGCCCCATTTTATAATGTCTGCCCAACACACTGCTTTATGATGGTGCAGTGTATATCTCAGTACTAAGGAACACTGTAGGGAATAAGCCCCTTTTTTTATAATATCTGCCCAACAGTTTGCTTAATGATGACGTATTGTAGATGTCACTAATCTGAAATCTTTCTGTCTTTTAGAAATTAAAAAAAGCAATTTTCAAGTCCTGCAATATCTGCCCCTTACTGGTGATGCCTGTCCCTGACACTGCTGAAGCAAACCCCCTCTTAAAAAAAATATATGCTGCACTGCTGTCAAACACACACTCTAGTCCTTAAAAGGACTGTTAGGTCTTTCAATAAGGATTTGGAGTGAAATCAGTATGTTTAGAGCAAAACGCTATCTGTCCCTGCCTACTGTCTGGTCTGACGCTGAATGAGCCGAGTGACGGACCTGAGCTCCCATATGAAATGGTATCACGTGTTCCGGCCAAGCAATCAGTGTAAGGCTTACAGCTAACATGGCTATGGCCTTACACTGAGGGGATTTAATTACCTGGACTTTCATTGGCTGCTTAGAAGGCGCCAAACGTGCTGTGAGTAGACTCAAGCAATGCGACGAATACACGTGGTGCTTGGCCGAGTAAAGCCGAGCGCCGAGCATAGCGATGCTCAAGCTGAACCAATACTTTGCCGAGCATGCTCGCTCATCAATAGTAACGTGTGCGCTGAAAAAATTTATCAGTGACATACATTGTACTTTTTCAATAGACGATATCCGCTTCCGACAGTACCATTACCAGTGACACATCTCAAGTGTACCTTGTGTGTTTAAAAAATTGATCTGTGACATAAACTGTACTCTTTCAATAGACGGTTTTTTGCTTCTGACAGTGACATTACCAGGGTAACATTTCCAGTGTAACGTGTACACTGAAAAAATCTGTGACATACAGTGTACTTTGTCAATAGACGGTGTCCGCTTCTGACAGTGTCATAACCAGTGCCACATCTCCAGTGTGCCATGTGTGGTTAAAAAAGTTTATCTGCGACATACAGTGTACTTTTTCAATAGACGGTGTACGCTTCTGACAGTGACATTACCAGTGCCAAATCTAAAGTGTAATGTGTGCGTTTAAAAAATTTATCTGTGACATACAGTGTACTTTGTCAGTAGACGGTGCCCGTTTCTGACAGTGACATTACCAGTGACACATCTTCAGTGCACGGTGTGCGCTAAAGAAATGTATCTGTAACATACAGTGCATTTTTTTAATAGACGGTGTTCGCTTCTGACAGTGACATTACCAGTGCCACATCGCCAGGGTAATGTGAGCGCATAAAATTTTTATCTGTGACATAGAGTGTACTTTTTCTGTAGACACTGCGGACAGTGACCTTACCGGTGGTACATCTCGTGTATAACGTTTCCTCATCCCAAATACCTGTGACATTTACTGTAATTTTTTATTAGCCGCTGATGACAGCATTGACATTATCTGCGGGATATCTCCTGTGTGATGTTTCCACATCCCAAATACCTTTTTAAATTGTTTTTGCATATACACTGTACACTAATGTACATGCGACATACTTTCAAGCATATATAACATTTTATATGAAGAATGCGAGCAGTAAGTGATGGGGAAGTGGCTATGATGCTGATGGTGCATACAGAGGCCATGGCCCTGGGCATGTTAAAACTGTGCCTGCTGCCAGAACACAAGAAACGCAATCATCCAGGATACCTAGCTTCATGTCCCAATTTGCAGGGCAGCGCAGGACACCACTCTTGAAGTCAGACCAGTGCGACCAGGTGGACGGTTGGATAATGCTCCAGTCAGTTAAGCACCACCCTGTCTTTCACCAAGTCCAGTCTCAGTAGCCAACGCCCTCGCATATAATGTTTTACAGGGTCAGCTCACCTGCAGGCCCTCGGATATAATTTTTTAGAGGGTAAGCTCACCTGCAGGCCCTCACCTACAATTTTTTACAGGGTCAGCTCACCAGCAGGCCCTCACATACAATCTTTTACAGGGTTAGCTCACATGCAGGCCCTCACATATAATGTTTTACAGGGTCATCTCACCTGCAGGCCCTCGCATATAATGTTTTACAGGGTCAGCTCACCTACAGGCCCTCACCTAAAAACCTTTTGGAGGGTCAGCTCACATACAATCTCACCTGCAGGCCCTCGCATATAATGTTTTAGAGGGCCAGCTCTCCTGAAGGCCCTCAAATATAATGTTTTACAGGGTCAGCTCACCTGCAGGTCCTTGCATATAATGTTTTACAGGGTCAGCCCACCTGCTGGCCCTCACACACCACCTTTTAGAGGGTCAGCTCACCAGCAGGCCCTCACCTACAATCTTTTACAGGGTCAGCTCACATGGAGGCCCTCACATATAATGTTTTACAGGGTCAGCTCACCTGCAGGCCCTCGCACATAATGTTTTACAGGGTCAGCTCACCTACAAGCCCTCACCTACAATCTTTTACAGGGTCAGCTCACCTGGAGGCCCTCACATATAATGTTTTAGAGGGTCAGCTAACCTGCAGGCCCTCACATATAATGTTTTACAGGGACAGCTCACCTGCAGGCCCTCACCTACAATCTTTTAGAGGGTCAGATCCTCAAAAGACCCTCACCCCTAATGTTTTAGTGGGTTATCTCAGCAGCAGGCCCTCACCTGCAATCTTTTAAAGGGTTAGATCACCAGCAGAATCTCACCCCTAATGTTTATAGGGTCAGCTCAGCAGCAGTCCCTCGCATATAATATTTTACAGGGTCAGCTCAACTGAAGGCCCTCACCTACAACCTTTTAGAGGGTTAGCTCACCAGCAGACCCTCACATACAATCTTTTAGAGGGTCAGCTCACCAGCAGGCCCTCGTATATAATGTTTTACAGGGCCAGATCACCTTCAGGCCCTTGCATATAATGTTTTACAGGGTTAGCTCACCTGCAGGCCCTCACAAACAATCTTTTACAGGGGCAGCTCACCTGCGTGCCCTCACCTACAACCTTTTAGAGGGCCAGCTGACCTGCAGGCCCTCACCTACAATCTTTTTAGAGGGCCAGCTGACCTGCAGGCCCTCACCTACAATCAATTAGAGGGCCAGCTCAGCAGCAGGCACTCGCCCCTAATGTTTTAGTTGGTCAGATCAGCAGGCACTTGCTTCCAATTTTTTTGAAGGTCACCAGCAGGCCATCAATCACAATTTTTCAAGGGTGTCTATGATGCCCTCCTTTATGTGTAACAAAGGGTGTATTGGAGTGCCGGTTACTTGTAATTTTTGGCAGCCCTCTCACTTAGTGCATTGGCTTTATGAGTGTGAGAGTTCCACTACATGAACAATTGTACCACAATGTAAATATGGCCCTCCTTTATGTGATATACAGGTTGTATCGGAGTACCTGTTGCTTGTAATTTTTGGCAGCACTTGCATTTTACTGTATATACAAGTAAATATACAGGAAATAATTTTTCTTAACAATCCTGATGTGTTCGGCCCGAGCAACAGAGCATCCTAGCACTTGGGTGCTCAATCAACACTATCAATAATCCATCAGTAGTGCGAATGTCAAATCAAACAGGAGTGCATCTAAAACAGAGATGACACATGAATGTAATATTTGCATATCTTCTGTGTTTTGTATCCACTCCTACTTTTGGCTACCAAATCATAATCCAATTCTGATGGGACTATACAGGCCTTACAGCTGCTACACAAACAGGATCTGTTGTGCGTCTCATTTTTCCTTCCTTCTGACAGATCAGAAAAAAGGTCAAATAAATGATGATGTCAGCCAGGCCGAAAGGCAAAATAGTGGCCCAGTCATGAAGTGGAGAGGGTGGGAACAGCATGAGAAGTCCACATAGTGGCCCTATGACATAGTGGTGAGGTGGAAGCAGCATGAGGAGACCACTGGGTTTCCCAATGACACAGTCTGGAGGTGGCGGCAGCATCTGGAGGAGGCCACAGAGTGGCCCAATGACAGAGTCTGGAGGTGGCGGCAGCATCTGGAGGAGGCCACAGAGTGGCCCAATGACAGAGTCTGGAGGTGGCAGCAGTTTGAGGAAGCCACCGAGTGGAACAATGATTGAGTCTGGAGTGGACAGCAGTATGAGGAGGCCACCGAGTGGCACAATGACAGAGTCTGGAGGTGGCGAAAGCAGCAGCAGCAGCATCAGGAGTAGGCCACCGAGTGGCACAATGACAGAATGTGGAGGTAGCAGCAGTATGAGGAGGCTACAGAGTGGCACAATGACAGAATCTGGAGTTGGGTGGCAGTACCAGTAACCGCTGACAAAGGTGGTTAAAAGAAGGAGCACTTGGCATCAGATGTGTGGGATCAGACGGGTGACAGCAGCTGAGGCAGGTAGCCAGAAGAAGCAGGTCTCTTTTTTCAAGGTTTGGGTGATGTGGCATGGATGATCTAATCAGATGCATCAGGCATTGGTGGGTGGAAATCCTGGCTGATCCAGACCTGATTCATCTTGACAAAGGTCAGTCTCTCCACATTTTGGCGAGTTCTCCTTGGGGTAAATATAGCCCCCGTCGCACTAAACACTCGCTCTGATGCCACACCACTGGATGGGAAGGACAGCTTTTCCAGGGCAAACTCGGCCAGTTTTAGCCACAAATCCGGTTTTTGCTACCCAGTAGTCCAGTGGATCTTAAATGACGGCTGGCAGGAGGCTGTCCAAGTAAGCCACCTCCTGCTGGTTCAGGTACTGCTCCAGGTCTACCTGCTGCTACTGGTGAGTCGTTTCTTCACTATGCGGATTAAGAAAGCTGCTCATCAGCGACTGTAGACTCAAGCTGCTGATGATGGAGCTGGTACTGCTCCTGCCACCCCACCCCTCCCCAGCAGCCATGGCAGTGGAACGTGTGCGCAGAAGGCCCCCCTGTCAGACCTGCGAGATGATGGATGATGGAGCGGCCACTGACTACATAGGATGTCTCTGTAGTAATTAAGTTTGTTCTCCCTCTCAGTGGGTGTAATAAAGGCCCCCATTTTGGACCTGTAGCGAGGATCCAACAAGGTTGAGAGCCAGAAGTCCTCCCTCTGCCGAATGGTGACAATTGAGCATTTATCGGGCCATTTGTGCAAGTGGCTCAGAGGGACTCCCTTCCTCCTTCTTCACTGCATACTGCCACGGTGTGTCTGGGTCCTCTGTCTGATCTTCCTTATCGCCCTGTAGCTCCTCTGGCTGTTCCTGCTCCTCCTATTCTTTCAGCTGAGTAGAAAAAACACCAATTTAGCTACACATTGCCTGTGCTCCAATGTCCTCCTCCCCCTCCTCCTCCTCTTCCAGTTCAGCCCCCACAGGGCTCATGTGGCCATGAGATCTAGTCGCCACGTCTCCTGTCGCCTGACCAGCCATTATTAGCATCTGTTCCAGGACATGAAGCAGTGGAATGACTTTGTTCATTCCATACTCCTAGTGACTGACAAATAACGTGGAGTCCTCAAAGGGCCTGAGCAAACGGCAAGTGTCACTCAAGAGGTGCCACTGGCTGACATCGAAGTTACACAGGTGATTACTCCTATCCACTTGGATCATCATAAAATCATTGATCGCCTTTCTCTGTTTGTATAGTCGGTCCAACATATGGAGAGTGGAATTACAACGGGTGTCGCATATCAGACTATGTTGGGGGATGCTGTCACTGCAGCTCAAGGAGGGTGTTCTTTGCTGTGTACTAGTGGCTGAAGTGCATGCAAAGATTCCTTGCCATATTTAGGATGTCTTGAAGATGGGTGGAAGACTTCAGAAATGGCTTGACAACCAGATTGAACACATGTGTCATGCAGGGCGCATGGCTCAGCCTTCCTTGAGTCAATGCCGACACCATGTTTTTCCTGTTGTTAGTCACCATGGTTTCAATTTTCAATTGTCGTGGAGAAAGCCAAGATTTGATTTCTTTATTAATAACACAGAGCAGTTCCTCCCCTGTGTGACTCAGTTCGCTCAGTTCGCTGAGGCAAACCAGGTGCAGAACAGCGTGACACCGACGTGCCCTTCACATGTGATATGCTGGAGGGGCACTGTGACTTGTCTTGTGCAGTAAACGCTGAGGACATAGTGAAAGATGAGGAGGCAGAGGCGGACATTATCGCTGGACCAACGGCGTGACAACATGGAGGCGGAAGCGGCTTGACCTGGCCAAGTTGCTGGTGTGGCTGTGCAGGAACCACATTCACCCAGTGGGCCATAAAGGACATGTATTGTACATGACCGTAGTTACAGCTCCACACGTCGGTGCTACCGTGCACTTTGGCCCACCTTCTGTTCTACATATTTGTGCAGGGCTGGTACTGCCTTTTTCACAAAGAAATGACGGCTTGGAACTAGTGAGGAGCGGGAGGTGCCATATTCGATTTTGCGATATTTTGCGAATATTCAATTGAATATTTGTCATATATTCGTCTAAATCAAATATTCGTCATTATTCTATTTATTGTGAATAATATGCAATTTAATTATTCACATATTGCGAATTGAACTTGAACGTGGTATAAAGGCAACTTTCCTATTGGTTGGCTATCTAGAATTAACAAAGATAACGAATATAGCGATATATTCTCTATCTTTGTTGATTCTAGCAAGCCAACCAATAGGAAAGTTATACCACGTTCAAAATTTCATTCGCAGTACACGAATATTACGTGATGTAATATTTGCGTACTGCGAATGAAACTTTGAACGGGGTATAACTTTCCTATTGGTTGGCTTGCTAGAATTAACGAAGAGAGAGAATATAGCACTATATTTGTTATCTTCATTAAGAATAAAGATAGTGAAATATTCTCTATCTTTGCTATTGACGAAGATAAAGAATATAGCACTATATTCATATTCGTTATCTTTGTTAATTCTAGCAAGCCAAGTAAACTTGCCTATACACAGCTCTAAGTTGGATGCGCAATGCAAGAATATTAAGTAATATTACTCGCATTGCGTATCCAACTTAGAGCGGGGTACTTTACTATTGTTTGGCTAGGTAGAATTAACAAATATGACGAATACGAATATAGCCTTATATTCTCTATATTCACTAATTCTAATAAGCCAATAGGAAAGTTGACTGTACCCAGCTCTAAGTTGGATGTGCAATGCGAGAATATTACTTTGCCTATTTTTTGCAATAAATAGAATAATGACTCAGTATTCTATTTATTGCAAAAAATAGGTAAAGTAATATTCTCGCATTGCGCATCCAACTTAGAGCTGTCTATAGGCAACTTTCCTATTGGCTTGCTAGAATTATATTCGTATTCATCATATTTGATAATTCTTTCTACCCAGTCAAACAATAAGTAAGTTGCATATACCTCTCACTAAGTTAGTTACGCAATGCGAGTAATATTACTTAATATTCTCGCATTGCGCATCCAACTTAGAGCTATGTATAGGCAAGTTTACTTGGCTTGCTAGAATTAACAAGGATAACAAATACGAATATAGCGATATATTCTCTATCTTCATTTATTCTAGCAAGCCAACCAATAGGAAAGTTATTCCTCGTTCAAATTATATATAACTTTTTATATAATGAAAGGAATAATAGACTGTGCACTCTACTGGAAACCTGTGACTATTATTTTATTTTAAGTTAATTATCCAACAATAAAAATAAAAGCAAGATACATAAACAATCATTCCAATATTGCACAACAAAATAAAACTCCTTGCAATCTAGCCCATACACATTGCAGTCCAGTGACACAATATGTGTATGGGCTAGATTGCAAGGAGTTTTATTTTGTTGTGCAATATTGGAATGATTGTTTATGTATCTTGCTTTTATTTTTATTGTTGGATAATTAACTTAAAATAAAATAATAGTTACAGGTTTCCAGTAGAGTGCCCAGTCTATTATTCCTTTCATACTATATCTAATCAAGCAGAGAGGTGGTACTGCTAGACTGAGAGCACCTCACTGTTGAACTAGTGATACTGTGTGTCCATCCATTCATTAAACTTTTTATATAACTTTCCTATCGGTTGGCTTGCTAGAATTAACGAAGATAGAGAACATAGCGCTACATTCTCTATCATTGTTAACGGTGTCTTGGTTTCAGATTGAAAAAAACAAAAAAAACACGAATATTCGTTTTTTACGAATATATAGCGCTATATTCTAAATATTCGCGAATTAGTGAAGTGCCAAGATTTGTAAAAAAAAGATATTTGAATATTCGCGCTTAACACTGCTTAGGACTCTCCTCCACGGCTCTGAAAGGTGCAGAGTCCACCACTTGAAAAGGGAGGGACTGCAGCACCAGCAACTTGGCCAGGAGCACATTAAGCTTCTGCACCGTTGGATAATTGCACGCATACTGCTGTCCCTTGGCAATCGCTTCGGTGATCGATTGCTGAAGGAATGACTGACGAGGAGGAGCAGGAGCATCGGAACCAGCAGATAATGGGAATGACAGTCAGCTAGATTCGTCTGAGGTGGTGGAGCCTTGACTGCGTGAAACTGGGTGCGTGCCACTTGGTGATGCAGCGGTTGCTGTGGCAGGCTGGACCACCACATCAGAGCCATGGTTCTCCCAGGCCACTGTGTGGCGACACTGCATACGTGGACACAGAGCCGTAGTTCCAACATTGGCACCCTGGCCACGCTTCACCTTCTGCTCACAGATTCTATATATGGCTACATTCACCTCCTCCAGTGGCTTAACAAAAAACTGCCACAGCACAGAGTAGGTGATTTTCCCCCCATCAGTCCGCACAGACTGACCCCTACCGCCGCTGCCTCTGTGAACCCCTGCACCACTATTTCCCGGGCAGGTAGGCTACTGCAAAGCAGGTGGTCAAACCCGGGCACGTTTGGCTCCCGACCTCCCAATGCTGCCACCCTGCTGATTCCCAGCCATGCTACCACCTTGCTGGCTCAACCGCTGCCTCACGGGCAAGCTGCCACCCTCTTCTCCTGTTGACGATGAAGACCCTTCTGCACCCAGCTCCCAAGTGAAATCGACTTCATCATTATCGAGTAGTGTCTGCACATCACTGATGTCCTCCTCAAAGGATCTCTGGGTCAGGAGCCCGACTGCTCACAACACCACCTCCCATGCCACTCTCCTCATCACTACTTGCCCGCCTAGCGGAGAAAGCGGCATATGTCTTCTCCAGATCTTGGCTGGCAATAGCTTCTGATTGTCTTCTAATAGCTCATCCTCGCTGTATAGTGAAGATGTGCCAACAGCATACAATTCTTCTGTGGCTGAGGGAACAGCAAAGGACAGAGGTAGGTTGAGGACAAGTGAGGGCAAAGGGCCTGCTCCCGGGCCATGCCAACTAAGGGTTGTGTCTGACAAACCCATCGACTGTTGGCTGGGGGTGTCTGATGTCACTTGGGATGAAGTGGATGACCGAGTTAACCAATGAAGAACAGGTGAGTCGCTGGTCAAGACACGACCGCTATATGACACCGGGAGCTCAGGCCTCTAGCTGCGACTCCTGCTGCCACTCCCCCTTACTCTGCTTCGATGTCTGCCTGCTTCAGAAACATTTAGGCCTCTGCCACTCTTCTGTGCATGGCCGGGCACTTCTCTGTCTGATACTTTTAGCTGAACTAAATAAATTTAAAGCAAATTAAAACACCACTAAAAGCGCTAAATATATTTTTCTTTTTGTACTGAAATAGGCTACTAAACACTTTCACCACATACAACTGCGACAGTGAAATGCGGATATATTTTTCTTTTTGTACTGAAATAGTCTACTAAATGCTATCACCACATAATCCTGCAAATAACTGCAACAGTGAACTGCGTATATATTTCTCTTTTAGTACTGAAATATGCCACTAAACACTTTCACCTCATATAACTGCAGAAGTAAACTGCGTATATATTTTTGTTTTTGTAATGAAATGCGCCACTAAACACTTTCACCACATATAACTGCAGAAATGAACTGAGAATATATATTTCGTTATGTACTGAAATAGGCCACTAAAAGCTTTTACCGCAGATAACTGCAACAGTGAACTGTGTATATATTTTTCTTTTTGTACTGAAATACACCACTAAATGCTTTAACCACTTATAACTGCAGAAGTGAACTGCGTATATATTTTTCTTTTAGTACTGAAATACTAAACGCTTTTTTTTTTGCAAACAACTGCAACAGTGAACTGCGTATATATTTTTCATCTTTTGTACTGAAATACGTCACTATACGCTTTTACCACAAATAACTGCAACAGTGAACTGCGTATATATTTTCCATTTTGTACTGATATATGCCACTAAACACGTTTACCACAAATAACTGCAACAGTGAACTGCGTATATATATTTTATCTTTTGTACTGAAATACATCACTAAATGCTTTTATCATAAATAACTGCAACAGTGAACTGCGTATATATTTTCCATTTTGTACTGATATATGCCACTAAACACTTTTACCACAAATAACTGCAACAGTGAGCTGCGTATTTTTTTTCGTTTTGTACTAATATACGTCACAAAACGCTTTTACCACAAAAACTGCAACAGTGAACTGCATATATATTTTTCTTTTAGTACTTAAATACGCCACTAAAAGCTTTCACCACATATAACTGCAACAGTGAACTGCGTATATATTTTCCATTTTGTACTGATATATGCCACTAAACACGTTTACCGCAAATAACTGCAACAGTGAACTGCGTATATATATTTTATCTTTTGTACTGAAATACATCACTAAATGCTTTTACCATAAATAACTGCAACAGTGAACTGCGTATATATTTTCCATTTTGTACTGATATATGCCACTAAACACTTTTACCACAAATAACTGCAACAGTGAACTGCGTATTTTTTTTTCGTTTTGTACTAATATACGTCACAAAACGCTTTTACCACAAAAAACTTCAACAGTGAACTGCATATATATTTTTCTTTTAGTACTTAAATACGCCACTAAAAGCTTTCACCACATATAACTGCAACAGTGAACTGCGTATATATTTTTCATCTTTTGTACTGAAATGCGTCACTATACGCTTTTACCACAAATAACTGCAACAGTGAACTGCGTATATATTTTATCTTTTGTACTGAAATACATCACTAAATGCTTTTACCATAAATAACTGCAACAGTGAACTGCGTATATATTTTCCATTTTGTACTGATATATGCCACTAAACACTTTTACCACAAATAACTGCAACAGTGAACTGCGTATTTTTTTTTCGTTTTGTACTAATATACGTCACAAAACGCTTTTACCACAAAAAACTTCAACAGTGAACTGCATATATATTTTTCTTTTAGTACTTAACCCCTTAAGGACACGGCCCTATTTCACCTTAAGGACCAGGCCATTTTTTCAAAATCTGACCATTGTCACTTTATGTGGTGATAACTTTAAAACGCTTTTTCTTATCCAGTCCGTTCTGAGATTGTTTTTTCGTCACATATTGTACTTCATGACAGTGGTAAAATGAAGTCGAAAAATTTCATTTTTATTTATAAAAAAATACCAAATTTACCAAAAATTTTGAAAAATTTGCAATTTTCCAAGTTTCAATTACTCTACTTCTATAATACATAGTAATACTGCCAAAAAAAGTTATTGATTTACATTCCCCATATGTCTACTTCATGTATCGATCATTTTGGGAATGCTATTTAATTTTTTGGGGACGTTACAAGGCTTAGAAGTTTAGAAGCAAATCTTGAAATTTTTCAGAAATTTTCAAAAACCCACTTTTTAGGGACCAGTTCAGGTCTGAAGTCACTTTGTGAGGCTTACATAATAGAAACCACCCAAAAATTACCCCATTCTAGAAACTACACCCCTCAAGGTATTCAAAACTGATTTACAGTTTTACAAACGTCATTAACCCTTTAGGTTTTCCACAAGAGTTAATGGCAAATAAAGATAAAATTTCAGAATTTCGATTTTTGAAAAATTTTCCGTTTGAATCCATTTTTCCAGTAACAAAGCAAGGGTTAACAGCCAAACAAAACTCAATTTTATTGCCCCGATTCTGTAGTTTTCAGAAACACCTATATGTGGTCGTAAACTGCTGTATGGCCAAACTGCAGGCGCAGAAGGAAAGGAGCGCCATATGGTTTTTGGAAGGCAGATTTTGCTGGACTGTTTTTTGACACCATGTCCCATTTGAAGCCCCCGATGCACCCCTAGAGTAGAAACTCCATAAAAGTGACTCCATCTAAGAAACTATGCCCCTCAAGGTATTCAAAACCAGTTTTACAAACTTTGTTAACCCTTTAGGTGTTCCACAAGAGTTATTGGCAAATGGAGATGAAATTTCCGAATTTCTATTTTTGTTACCTTGTCTCAAAAAGTGTAATATAGAGCAACCAAAAATCATGTTTACCCTAGAATAGTACCAACAAAACTGACACCTTATCCTGTAGTTTCCAAAATGGGGTCACTTTTTTGGAGTTTCTACTGTAGGGGTGCATCAGGGGTGCTTCAAATGGGACATAGTGTCAAAAAACCAGTCCAGCAAAATCTGCCTTCCAAAAACCATATGGCGTTCCCTTCCTTCTGTGCCCTGCCGTTTGGCCATACAGTAGTTTACGACCACATATGGGGTGTTTTTGCAAACAAGAGAATCAGGGCAATAAATATTGAGTTTTGCTTGGCTGTTAACCCTTGCTTTGTTACTGCAAAAATGGATTAAAATGGAAAATTTGCAAAAAAATAGCTGTTTTAGGACTGTTTTTATTTTTTGTTATTTACATAGTTGAACTGACAGGTTATATTGTGTGCTATTTCTATAGAGCAGGTTGTTACGGACGCGACAATACCAAATATGACTACTTTTGGGGGTTTTTTGTTTCAGTTTTACATAATAAAGCCTTTTTGAAAATAATTTTTTTTAGTGTCTCCACATTCTGAAAGCCATAGTTTTATTTTATTTTTTTGGGCGACTGTGTTATGTAGTGGCTCATTTTTTGCGGGATGAGATGGCGGTTTGATTGGCACCATCTTGGGGTGCATATGACATTTTGGTCGCTTGCTATGACACTTTTGTGATGTAAGGTGACAAAAATGGCTCTTGACGCCAGTATTTTTATTTTTTTGCTGTGTTCAGCTGTGGGGTTAGGTCATGTGTTATTTATATAGATCAGGTTGTGACGGACGCGGCGATACATAATATGTATACTTTTATTTATTTATATAAGTTTTACACAATAATATAATTTTTAAAACAAAAAAAATCATGTTTTAGTGTCTCCATAGTTTGAGAGCCATATATATATTTTTTTGGGCGATTGTCCTATGTAGGGGCTCATCTTTTGTGGGATGAGATGGCGGTTTGATTGGCACCATCTTGGGGTGCATATGACTTTTGATCAGCTTACTATTACACTTTTTGTGATGTAAGGTGACAAAAAATGGCTTGTTTGACAACGTTTTTATTTTTTATGTTTACGGCGCTCATCTGAGGGGTTAGGTCATGTTATATTTTTATAGAGCAGGTCCTTACGGACGCGGCGATACATAATATGTATACCTTTTTTATTTATTTTGGTTTTACACAATAATATCCTTTTGAATGAAAAAAACATGTTTTAGTATCTCCATAGTCTGAGAGCCATATATTTTTCAGTTTTTAGGCAATTGTCTCAGGTTGGGTATCATTTTTGTGGGAGGAGGTGACGGTTAGATTGGCACTATTTGGGGGTCATATGACTTTTGATCGCTTGCTATTACACTTTTTGTGATGTAAGGTGGCAAAAAAATGGCTTTTTGACAAAGTTTTTATTTTTTTTTTTTTACAGTGTTTACTTGAGGGGTTAGGTCATGTGATATTTTTATAGATCAGATTCTTACGGACGTGTAGATACCAAATATGTCTACTTTTTAATTTTTTTTTTACATTTAACACTAAAAAGCGTTTTTGAATCAAAAAAATCATGTTTTAGTCTGAGAGGCATAGTTTTTTTATTTTTGGCCAATTGTTTTAGGTAGGGGCTCGTTTTTTGTGGGATGAGATGGCGGTTTGATTGGTACTATTTTGGGAGGCAAACACCTTTTTGATCGCTTTGTATTACACTTTTAGTGATGTAATGTGCCAAAAAATGGCTTATTTACACCATTTTTGGGGTTTTTTTATGGCGTTCACCTGAGGAGTTCAGTCATGTGATATTTTTATAGAGCAGGTTTTTACGGACGCGACGATACCTAATATGTGTAGTGTATTTTATTTTTTTAGTTTTTATTCAGTGTTATGTGTTTTTTCATTTTTACTTTTTTTCACTTTTTACATTTTTTGACCCAGACCCACTTGGTTCTGAAAGATCCAGTGGATCTGGTGTTCAGTAGCATACAGTACAGTACACTATATAGTGCACTGTACTGTATTTTGTACTTTAGAAAGTCTGAATAGACCTTTAGCAGGTCTATTCAGACTTTCAGCACCATGGAGAGCAGGACGCTTCTGAAAGCGTCCTATCTCCATGGTACCATCACCCCTGCCATAACTGGGCAGGGGGTGATGGATAGGGAGGAGTGGAGCACCCTCCTCTTCGATCCCATCCTGTTGGGGGCTGCAAAGGCACAGCAGCCCCCGATGGGAGAGGGAGGGAGCGCTCCCTCCTGTTAACCCTTCCATACCGCGGTCCGTACGGACCGCGGTGACGGAAGGGTTAAACGGCTGGCATCTGCAGCACAGATGCCAGTCGCTTCTATCAGAGTGTCAGCAATGTGCTGACACTCTGATAGAACCACTAGACACCAGGGATAGATTACAGGGAGGCGGGCGGGGATCGCAATCGCGATCCCGCCCGCCGCACCGCCCGCCTCCCGCCCGCCTCGCGCCGCCCGCAACCACCCCCTGCACCCCGCAGCCACAGTATGATTGGGGGCTGCAGGGGGTTAAAAACTGTTTGGGGGCATTAACTCTCTGATCCTCGCGGTCATAGACCGCGGGATCAGAGATCACAAAGAGCGCTGCAAACCGCAGGTCTGAATTGACCTGCGGTTTGCAGCGATCGCCCATATGGGGGTCACAGGACCCCCCTGGGCATTGTAACAAGGTACCTGCTGAATGATTTCAGCAGGTACCTTGTTCCGATCACTGCCAGCTGAGCAGCAGTGATCGGAACAACTCATGACGTACCGGTACGTCATGTGTCCTTAAGGACTCGGGAAACATGCCGTACCGGTACGTCATGTGTCCCAAAGGGGGTAAATACGCCACTAAAAGCTTTCACCACATATAACTGCAACAGTGAACTGCGTATATATTTTTCTTTTAGTACTGAAATACGTCACTAAACCCTTTTACCGCAAATAACTGCAACAGTAAACTCCATATATATTTATCTTTTTGAACTGAAATACGCCACTAAACACTTTCACCACAAATAACTGCAGAAGTGAACTGCGTATATATTTTTCTTTTTGTAATAAAATATGCTACTAAACACTTTTACCGCATATAATTGAATAAATGAACTGAGAATATATTTTTCGTTTTGTACTGAAATAGGCCACTAAATGCTTTTACCACAAATAACTGCAGAAGAAAACGGCGTACAGTATATATTTTTTTAATACTGAAATACGCCACTAAATGCTTTCACCACATATAACTGCAACTGTGAACTGCGTATATATTTTTCTTTTTGTACTGAAATACCCCACTAAACGTTTTCACCACATATAACTGCAGAACTGAACTGCGTATATATATATATATTTTTTTTTGTACTAAAATAGGCCGCTAAACTCTTTCACCACATATAACTGCAGAAGTAAACTGCATATATATTTTTCTTTTAGTACTGAGATACGTCACTAAACGTTTTTCCCGCAAATAACTGCAACAGTGAACTGTGTATATATTTTTCTTTTTGTACTAAAATACGTCATTGAATGCTTTTACCACAAATAACTGCAACAGTTAACTGGGTATATATTTTACTTTTTGCACTGAAATACGCCACTAAACACTTTCACCACATATAGCGGCAGAAGTGAATTGCGTATATATTTTTCTAATTCCACAGATATAAGCCACTAAAGGCTTTTCAACATAGCACTTGCACCCCAAAAGCAAATTGCGAGGGGTTTGACAAGAAGTGAGTCACGCCAAGCTTGCTCTGGGTATCATTTGCAACCAGAATATCAGAAGCTATGAAGGTGGAATCACTAAGTACTGGGTGAAATGTACCAGGGTTGGTGAGGATACAAGGAGACAAACGCCATCCTATAATTTTCTCCTGGACTGATGATTGTCCAGACACCCTGTGAGCCCAGTACAGACGGCTCAAAGTCCTCTAAGCTATCCTCCTAGACTCTACGCGTTTCATCTATGTTAGAATCATCAGGAGCACTGAAGAAAAGAGGAAGATAGGATAGCCTGTAAAACGCTTCCACACTGAGTTGTTGTGATGGCGTCTATTGGCGCTATAATGGCCGCATCGCGGCCGCGCTGTCAGATGGTTTAAGTAGCGGGGAGCGGACCTCCCCTTGGGAGTGGACCGAAGCGTACGCTAGCAGTGAGTGGACGGTGAGGACGTCGCTCAAGGCAATAGGCGCCCGCCCTCCCACTGGTCACGTGTTTTAACCACTCCCCCACTCCATTCATAATATTGTAATGGGGATGTAAATCGGCAGGTAACCTCAGGATACCTTGGTGAGCTAAGACAATGGGTATTGTTTGTTTTCTGCAATTAGGTTTTTCCTATTGCTGTCCCTAGCACCTTCTCACATCTGTCCCTGCACTCAGGGTGCTGGAAAATGTCTGAATCCAATATGGCCACCGTATTTATAGGGCTGTGAAATCACAGGGCTGGCTGCTGATTGGCTGCATGCATGGAAATATGGGTCATCCCACCTTCCCAGAGTTCCTTGCCCCATGTTCTCATACGTGTAGCCACCATTTTAGCTGCCATTTTAGGAAAAATTGCGATTCGTTACCACGAAGCATGAGGAAATTCGCATTCGTTGTGTATCAAATTTTTCCTGAAATTCGTTAGTAATTCCACTTTGTCAGCTTCGATTCGCTTATCTCTAACCCCAACCCACATGTGGTGGCACTGCCCATCAGTCAATAACTTTTGGTCGGCTATATCTACCATTATTGGGGAGGTTACAGATCTGCAGATATTATTATCGCCGGAACCAGCCATCCTCTGCATAGGCCTTGCTGAGATCCCTGTAGAGAGACCCTGTAAAAAATTATATGCAAGGGCCTGCAGGTGAGCTGACCCTGTAAAAGATTGTAGGTGAGGGCCTGCTGGTGACCTGACCCTCTAAAAGGTTGTAGGTGAGGGCCTGCAGGTGAGCTGAGCCTGTAAAACATTATATGCGAGGGCCTGCAGGTGAGCTGACACTGTAAAACATTATATTCGAGGGCCTGCAGGTGAGCTGACCCTCTAGAAAATTATATGCGAGTGCCTGCAGGTGAGCTGACCCTGTAAATCATTATATGTGAGGGCCTGCAGGTAAGCTGACCCTGTAAAAAATTATATGCGAGGGCTTTAGCTACTGAGACTGGACTTGGTGGAAGACAGGGTGGTGCTTATCCGACTGGAAGCAATATCTGCTGCAATCCAACTGACCACCTGGTCGCACTGGTCTGACTTCAAGAGTGGTGTCCTGCGCCACCCTGCAAACTGGGACATGAAGCTAGGTATCGTGGATGATTGTTTTTCTTGTGCTCTGGCGGCAAGCTCAGTTTCAACGAGCCCAGGGCCACGGCCTCTGTGAGCACCGTCAGCATCATAGCCACTTCCCTGTCCCTTACTGCTCGCCTTCTTCATATTAAATGTTATAAATGCCTGAATTGATGTCACGCGTACAGTAGCATACAGTAGCGTACAGTAGCGTACAGTACTATAGGATTTGGAAGTGTATGCGCAAAAAAATTTAAAAAGGTATTTGGGATGTGGAAACTCCACACAGGAGATATCCCGCAGATAATGTCAATGCTATCATCAGCGGCTAATAAAAAATTACAGGGAATGTCACAGGTATTTGGGATGAGGAAACGTTATACAGGAGAGGTACCACCAGTAATGTCACTGTCCACAGCGTCTACAGAAAAAGTACACTGTATGTCACAGATAAATTTTTTCATTGCACAACATACACTGCAGATGTGACGCTGGTAATGTCACTGTCCACAGCATACACCATCTATTGAAAAAGTACACTGGATGTCACAGATATTTTTGGGATATGCACACTTTACACTGAAGATGTGGAGCAGCTAATTTCACTGTCAGCGGCGGACATCGTCTAGGCAAAAAGTACACTACATGTCTCAGATATTTTTTGGATACGCACACTTTACACTAGGGATGTTGCACAGATAATGTCACTGTCCGCAGCAGACACCGTCTATGGAAAAAGTATACTGGCTGTCACAGATCATTTTTGGATGTGCACACTTTACACTGGAGATGTTGCGCAGGTAATGTCACTGTCCGCAACATCTACGGAAAAAGTATACTGGATGTCACAGATAATTTTTGGATGTGCACACTTTACACTAGAGATGTTGCACAGCTAATGTCACTGTCCGCAGCGGACACCATCTACGGAAAAAGTACACTGGATGTCACAGATATGGATGCGCACACCTTACACTGGAGATGTCGTGCATCTAATGTCGCGACTTAAGTATTGAACGCTATTTAGTGCAGGATGCACTAAAAATAGATATTGCTGCCACACACAATAGTCCTTAAAAGGACTTTTGGGTCTGCAAAGTTTTAGCTATTTAGCTCAGTTTGCACTAAAAATAGATATTGCTGCTGCCACACACAATAGCCCTTAAACGAACTTTTGGGTCTGTAAAGTTTTGGCAATTTAGTGCAGGTTGTGCTAAAAATATATATTGCTGCTGCCACACACGATAGTCCTTAAAAGGACTTTTGGGTCTCTGAAAAGTTTTTCTAATAAAAATATTTCTATATCACTCCCTACACTGTCTGTTCCTTCCTTAGCACAGCTCTCCCTGACTAGACTGAGCCGACCACGCGTCATCGTGTGCTATATAGCCCCCGAAGACATGTTCCGACCAGCCAATCACTGTAATGCCAGTAACCAACATGGCTACGGCATTACAGTGAGGACAGTGCTTACCTGCACGTTTATTGGCTGCGTAGCAGCCAATAAACGTGCGGGCTGGAGACTCGAGCATTGCGCTCGAGCACATGCGGTATTCGGCCAAATACCAACATGTGCGAGCATAGTGACACTTGAGCCGAACTGGTGTTCGGCCGAGCATGCTCGCTCAACACTAGTGACTGAATAATGCTTTGTATGCCTGAACTCTATGACATGTCCATATATGTACTCAGGAACTCCTAAGTTTTTGTTTTCACCTGTTTTGTTATTTGCCTTCTTTATTATGTATGCTCATGTTTTTGAAAAATATTCAATAAAAACCTATTGAAACTAAAGTGAGAGGCCACCTCTGAGACAGGTGCAGACAGAACTCAATATAACAAATGGAAGCAGTTTTGTTGAAAATGTATCCTAGATAAGCACAGTGCATACCACGTTTCCAAAAATAGTTGGCAGTATTGGAAAAAAAGGTATTTACGCCATGTAAGTGCATTTGACATGAAGAGGGCGACGTGCATTGTGAAGATATCAACAGCTCGTTTTGAACAGCTCGATTGCTTTCTAAATATCATCCCAAGTGCTCCTGTGTAGCGATGAGCGAACCCGAACTGTATAAACTGTACATAAAAGTTTGGGTTGGGGTTCGGGTTCGGCGATTTCTAGGGTGCATTTTGAAAGCCTGCAAAGCAGCCAATAAACAAGCGTCATACTACTTGCCCCAAGAGGCCATCACAGCCATGACTACAATTGGCATGGCTGTGGTTGGCCAAGTGCAGCATGTGACCCAGCCTCTATTTAAACTGGAGTCACGTCGGGCCGCACGTCACTCTGCTCTCATTAGTCTAGGTATAGGATGCAGCTGCTGTTAGGGCGAGATTAGGCAGGGATTAACTCAGCAAAAACACTTAATGAAGTGATCGATCTACAGCTGTGAATCATTTAACTTCTGATATTTAATTGCTCACTGTTTTCAGGCTGCCCAGAGCGTTTTTCTGTCACTTTTTTCTGGGGTGATCGGCGGCCATTTTGTGTCTTGTGGTGCGCCAGCACAAGCTGCCACCAAGTCCATTAATCCATCAATAGTATTTTTTTTTTTTTTTGCTATATCCTACATCAGGGGCTTGGCTGTGCTTTTTGTCACCCCTAGAAACTCAGGATAGAGTTTTCTATATTTTAGAGAGGTGAAATTCACTTAAAAAAATAGCAATCCCCTAAATCTGGTGTTCCAGCTGTGGCTACCCAAGTGTAATACTGTCTGGCGAAGACTATATATTTTTTTTGGGGTGAGATTCAATTTCCAAAATAGCAATACCCTAAATCAATGGTTTCTGCTGTGGCAGGACAAGTTTTATAGTGTCCATCAAAGGATAGCTTTTGTTATAGGGTGAAATTCAATTGCCAAAATAGCAATACCCTAAATCAGTGGTTTCAGCTGTGGCTGGACAAGTTTCATAGTGTCCATCAAAGGATATATTATTTTCTGGGGTGAAATTCAGTAGAAAAAATAGAAATTCAGTAAATCTGGTGTTCTAGCTGTCTCTGGACGAGTAGTTTAATAGTATACGTCAAAGGATATATTTTGTTCTGGGGTGAAATTCAATTGCCAAAATAGCAATACCGTATATCTGGTGTTCCAGCTGTGACTGGACAAGTTTCATAGTGTCCGTCAAAGGATATATTATTTTCTGGGGTGAAATTCAGTTGCAAAAATAGAAATTCAGTAAATCTAGTGTTCTAGCTATGGCTGGACAAGTAGTTTAATAGTATCCGTCAAAGGATATATTTTGTTCTGGGGTGAAATTCAATTGCCAAAATAGCAATACCCAAAATCTGGTGTTCCAACTGTTGCAGGCCAAGTGTAAATCTGTCTGTAAAAAGGTATATTACACTCAGCGTGCATCTCAAAGTGTATTTCTTTCTGTAAAAGGGTATATTACACAAAGTGTTAAATTACAATTGCTGAAAGCATAATCCTTTACATTTGCATGCACTATTGTGCATCTCATAGTGTATTTCTGTCCGTAAAAGGGTATATTACACTCAAGGTGTAAATACATGTGCTGATAGGGATAGGGTCATCCTCAATAACTTCAAACGTTACCGTGCATCTCCAAGTGTATTTCTTTCCGTCAAAGGGTATATTACAGTAAGTGTTAAAATACAGCATAATCCTCTACATTTGCACACACTGTTTTGCATCTCTAAGTGTATTTCTTTCTGTTAAAGGGTATCTTACACAAAGTGTTAAAATACAAGTGCTGAAAGCATAATCCTATACATTTTTTCACACGCTACTGTGCAACTCCAAGTGTAAATCTGTCCGTAAAAGGATACCTTTCATCCAGGGCCTAAATACTAGACCTACAATTAATATTCCCCTAAATCTGTGGTTACTGCTGTGCCTGGAATAGTGTAATACGGTACATAAATAGCCAGATAGTGTTAGGTGCCTGTAAAAAAAGGCCTGAATTTGAATTCAATACATTGGGCCAAATAATTTTTTTCTTATTGTGGTGTACGGTAACAATGAGGAAAACATCTAGTAAGGACCCATCACTGGTGCATGGCTGGGGGGAAACAGAGGACGATGACGATACGCCTCCCACAGAGGACAGCTTGTCCTTACCTCTGGGCAGCCTGGCACACATGAGCGACTACATGCTGCAGTGCCTGCGCAACGACATCAGAGTTGCCCACATTTTTACGTGTGCGGACTACTGGGTTGCCACCCTGCTTGATCCCCGGTTCAAACACAATGTGCCCACCTTACCTTCTGCACTGGAGCGTGATAGGAAGATGCGCGAGTACAAGCGCACGTTGGTAGACGTGCTACTGAGAGCATTCCCCAATGTCACGGCGGAACAAGTGGATGCCAAAGGTGAAGGTAGAGGAGGAGCGAGAGGTCACCAACACCGCTGTGTCACGGCCAGCTCCTCAGACAGCAGGGTTAGCATGGCAGAGATGTTGAAAAGTTTTGTCACCACGCCACAGATAACTGCACCACCACCTGATATGGAACGTGTTAGCAGGAGGGAGTATTTCACTAACATGGTGGTACATTACGTCTGCACACCCCTCCACGTACTGACTGATGGTTCGGCCCCATTCAACTTCTGGGTCTCCAAATTGTCCACGTGACCAGAGCTAGCCTTTTATGGCTTGGAGGTGCTGGCCTGCCCGGCAGTCAGCATTTTGTCTGAACATGTATTCAGCACGGCAGGGGGCGTCATTACAGACAAACGCAGCCGTCTGTCCACAGCCAATGTGGACAAGCTGACTTTCATAAAAATTAACCAGGCATGGATCCCACAGGACCTGTCCATCCCTTGTGCAGATAAGACATTTATAACTCTTTCCCCTTAACCATATATTCTTGGACTCCAGGGCAGTTCTTCATTCTATCCTCTTTTTTTAATTTTACGATTATATTGCGGTGCAACCCAAAGTTGAATGAACCTCTCCTCCGTCTGGGTGCCAGGGGCCTAAATATCGTAAAGTGGCCTGTTCCAATGGTGGGTGACATAAAGCCTGATTCTCTGCTATGCGACCTCTGTCCTCTGCCTGGGTGCCGGGGCCTAAATATCTGAAGGTGGCCTGTTCCATTGGTGGGTGACATGAAGCCTGATTCTCTGCTATGCGACCTCTCTCCTCTGTCTTGGTGCCAGGGCCTAAATATCTGAAAGTGGCCTGTTCCATTGGTGGGTGATATGAAGCCTGATTCTATGCTATGGGACTTCTCTCCAATTGATATTGGTTAATTTTTATTTATTTTATTTTATTTTAATTCATTTCCCTATCCACATTTGTTTGCAGGGGATTCACCTACATTTTGCTGCCTTTTGCAGCCCTCTAGCCCTGTCCTATTTTACAGCCTTTTTAGTGCCCAAAAGTTCAGGTTCCCATTGACTTCAATGGGGTTCGGGTTCGGGGTGAAGTTTGGGTCGAGTTCGGATCCCAAACCCGAACATTTTCGGGAAGTTCGGCCGAACTTCTCGAACCCGAACATACAGGTGTTCGCTCAACTCTACTTCTGTGACAACATCTCTTCAAGAAGATATGCTCTGAATACTTACTTGCTCATGCTTTCCTAGCATCTCACAGCTCAGATCAGCAACTATGCAGCTGGGCTAGATCTTGGGCTGCAGTCAGAAGCACCTGCCAAAAAGTTAAAACTGAGCAATTTAAGTATCCTGTTATCACAATACAAAACGCTGAGTGGAATACTTACCATATTGCTTTTCCACATTAATGTTTGTACGAGGTGCTGCCTCTCTTTTCTTACCCCTTTTTTATTTTGTCAAAATGCTGCATGCTGTGGGTGTGGCATTTTAGATGTTTTGCAATTGGCTTCTTCTTCAATGTATAAAATATCACAAAATTAAAAATAGTCACCTATATCCCAACTGTTATTTTCCGAAAATGCCTACAATTTATATTGTGTTAGAAAGGTTCAGAATATAGTAGGAACTTTGTTGCTCTGAATCTTCCTTTTTCAGATTTACGAGCAGGATTTAGAACATCAAATTTATAAATCAGTGATCTATGCAACAAATTATAGGAACCTGTTAGACATTAGGGACATAAATTTGAAGTTTATGGCTGCACTGCAAGCTATTTCCTCTTTACACAGCAAAGACCCTAATTAATGTTAACATTTGTAAACCTGACAATGAAATACAGCAACTTCATAAAGTTACAATGTATAAATCCTACTGCAAAGGTGACACTTATCAGCCAGGACTTCCAGTCCAGTGTTTATAAATTATGTTGAATCAGCTTGAGCGAAAACAGCTTCTATAACCTTAAACAGACCAGCATTATTCAATTTTAGAAATAAAAATCGCTCAATGTCTCCACTCTGGTATTTGAGAAGTCATGTTTTAAAGGAAATTTCCATACTAATATAAAAACAGTATTCAATTTTCAGTGTCCAATATTCCAGTGCTATCAGCCTGTACAGCAATTTTCTTGTGGGTGTATGAGGAAAGGGGAATGACGATGGATATTGCACCAAGAACATAAACAAGCATAAACTTAATGCTAACCAACTTTATATGAATGTTAAAAAGGTTTCTAGATGAAAAAACATGTGGCTGAAATATAAGCACAGAAGGTATACAGATAGCCATCACACCTAAAGGCCCTTCTGCCGCAATTTATCACACCAGTATAGTGATCCCTCAAGTTACAAATGGCCTTATATTTCAATGTTTTCAGAGTCGAACATTGACTTATAGGATAGCTGCCTTACATCTGATGGCATTAGAGGCAGAGCTTGTTTGCATTTCTTTCTTCCTAACGGGCAGTCCGGGATGGACTGGAAATTTAAAGTGGCCTGGAAAAAAATAGAAGTGGCCCCATGTTGTAGCCCGGGTCCAGATTGACAGAAAGTGGACACAAGACACAAGAAAGCAGGGTCAACACAAGTAGGCAGTACCAACAGAAGTATGCAGAGCCAACAGTACCATAGTGCAGCAAATAATTTGACCCCAAAAGAACCAAATATCACAGTGCAACACAAAATACCACTGCCTCAGCCAGAGTATTCAACCGTATCTCTATACTGAGGATGGGATATAGTTAAATTGAGGAGAATACCTGCAGCCACCTGACCCCTGGGCATCAGCCCACCCGGGTACGCATTGTAGGGTCTATGGCAAGTCCTCCCCTGGTTTTCATCATAAAATGGTCTTTCTTAGATCACTGCATATTGAAACTACATTCAATATACAATGCCACAGACAGACCGGAACAGTGGCATGTGTGATTGTCAGAAAGATCCAACCAAACAGCATGGGCATTCCCTAGTAAATCAGTTGTATTACTGAAGCTTTATGCGCTGATAGCTTATCTACAGTACTACATGTCCTGTACTGCACTATACCTGTACCGCAGTGAACTGCCCCAAGGAGGCTAGGACACTAGATGAGAGTGGATTCTTTTCATTGTTATGGTAGAATGCATGTAATGTAAAGGATCCTGAAGAAGCTTGTCCTCTACACAGAAAGTGATGTACACTTTTCAGCAACTGTATCTGACTTTAACCACTTAAGCCCCCCTAGTTTAAACACCCTTAATGACCAGGCCACTTTTTACAATTCTGCACTACACTACTTTCACCGTTTATTGCTCGGCCATACAACTTACCACCCAAATGAATTTTACCTCCTTTTCTTCTCACTAATAGAGCTTTCATTTGGTGCTATTTCATTATTGCTGACATTTTAACTTTTTTTGCTATTAATCAAAAATTACCGAAATTTTTGCAAAAGAATGACATTTTTCACTTTCTGTTTGAAAATTTGTCAAATAAAACTACATTTCTCTACAAATTTTTCTCAAAATTTATTGTTCTACATGTCTTTGATAAAAAAATGCAATAAGTGTATATTTATTGGTTTGGGTAAAAGTTATAGCTTTTACAAACTATGGTGCAAAAAAGTGAATTTCCGCACTTTGACTTTCTGAGCACCTGTCCTGTTTCCTGACGTACTACAATGCCCAGACAGTAGAAACACCCCATAAATGACCCCATTTCGGAAAGTAGACACCCTAAGGTATTCACTGAGGCTCATAGTAAGTTCATGGAAGTTTTTATTTTTTTGTCACAAGTTAGCGGGAATGTTTTTTTTTTTTTTTTTTTTCAAAAAATTTAATTTTCCGCAAACTTGTGACAAAAAATAAAAACTTCCATGAACTCACTATGCCCATCAGCGAATACCTTAGGGTGTCTACTTTCCGAAATGGGGTCACTTGTGGGGTATTTTTACTGCCCTGGCATTTTAGGGGCCCCTGAAGCGTGAGAATCCAAATGCGTAAAAATGCCCTGTGAAATCCTAAAGGTACTCATTGGAATTAGGGCCCCTTTGCACATCTTGGCTGCAAAAAAGTGTCATACATGTGGTATCGCCGTACTCAGGAGAAGTAGGGCAATGTGTTTTGAGTTGTATTTTTACATATACCCATGCTGCGTGAGAGAAATATCACTGTAAATTGACAACTTTGTATAATTTTTTTTAAAAAGTTGTCGTTTACAGCGGTATTTATCACACAAAGTATGGGTATATATAAAGATACACCCCCAAAACTCATTGCCCTACTTCTCCTGAGTACGGCGATACCACATGTGTGGCACTTTTTTGCAGCCAAGATGCGCAAAGGGGCCCTAAATCCAATGAGTACCTTTAGGATTTCACAGGGCATTTTTACGCATTTGGATTCCAAACTCCTTCTCACGCTTTAGGGGCCCCTAAAATGCCGGGACAGTAAAAATACCCCACAAGTGACCCCATTCCAGAAAGTAGACACCCTAAGGTATTCGCTGATGGGCATAGTGAGTTTATGGAAGTTTTTTTTTTTTGTCACAAGTTAGCGGAAATGTTTTTTTGTTTTTTTCTCTTTTTTCTTACAAAGTCTCATATTCCACTAACTTGTGACAAAAAATAAAATTTTACATGAACTCACTATGCCCCTCACAGAACACCTTGGGGTGTCTACTTTCTAAAATGGGGTCACTTGTGGGGTATTTTTACTGCCCTGGCATTTTAGTGGCCCCTAAAGCGTGAGAAGCGGTTTGGAATCCAAATGAGTAGAAATGTCCTGTGAAATCCTAAAGGTACTCATTGGATTTAGGGCCCCTTTGCGCATCTTGGCTGCAAAAAAGTGTCACACATGTGGTATCGCCGTACTCAGGAGAAGTAGGGCAATGTGTTTTGGGGTGTATTTTTACATATACCCATGCTGGGTGAGATAAATATCTCTGTAAATGACAACTTTTTCCATTTTTTTATACAAAGTTGTCAATTTACAGAGATATTTCTCTCACCCAGCATGGGTATATGTAAAAATACACCCCAAAACACATTGCCCTACTTCTCCTGAGTATGGCGATACCACATGTGTGGCACTTTTTGCAGCCAAGACGTGCAAAGGGCCCTAAATCCAATGAGTACCTTTAGGATTTCACAGGGCATTTTACGCATTTGGATTCCAAACTCCTTCTCACGCTTTAGGGGCCCCTAAAATGCCGGGACAGTAAAAATACCCCACAAGTGACCCCATTCCAGAAAGTAGACACCCTAAGGTATTCGCTGATGGGCATAGTGAGTTTATGGAAGTTTTATTTTTGTCACAAGTTAGCGGAAATGTTTTTGTTTTTTTCTTTTTCTTACAAAGTCTCATATTCCACTAACTTGTGACAAAAATAAAATTTTACATGAACTCACTATGCCCCTCACAGAACACCTTGGGGTGTCTACTTTCTAAAATGGGGTCAATTGTGGGGTATTTTTACTGCCCTGGCATTTTAGTGGCCCCTAAAGCGTGAGAAGCGGTTTGGAATCCAAATGAGTAGAAATGTCCTGTGAAATCCTAAAGGTACTCATTGGATTTAGGGCCCTTTGCGCATCTTGGCTGCAAAAAGTGCCACACATGTGGTATCGCCGTACTCAGGCAGAAGAAGGGCAATGTGTTTTGGGGTGTATTTTTACATATACCCATGTTGGGTGAGAGAAATATCTCTGTAAATGACAACTTTTTCCATTTTTTTATACAAAGTTGTCAATTTGCAGAGATATTTCTCTCACCCAGCATGGGTATATGTAAAAATACACCCCAAAACACATTGCCCTACTTCTCCTGAGTATGGCAATACCACATGTGTGGCACTTTTTTGCAGCCAAGATGCACAAAGGGACCCCAATTCCAATGAGTACCTTTTAGGATGGCATTTTTACGCATTTTTCTTCTCACGCTTTAGGGCCCCTAAAACGCCAGGGCAGTATAAATACCCCAAATGTGACCCCATTTTAGAAAGAAGACACCCCAAGGTATTCTGTGAGGGGCATGGCGAGTTCATAGAAGATTTTTTTTTTTGGCACAAGTTAGCGGAATTTGATTTTTTTTGTTTTTTCACACAAAGTCTCCCATTCCGCTAACTTGTGACAAAAAATTCAATCTTTCATGGACTCAATATGCCCCTCAGCGAATACCTTGGGGTGTCTTCTTTCCAAAATGGGGTCACATGTAGGGTTTTTGTACTGCCCTGGCATTTGAGGGTCTCCGCAATCATTACCTGTATGGCCAGCATTAGGAGTTTCTGCTATTCTCCTTATATTGAGCATACGGGTAATGAGATTTTTTTTTCCGTTCAGCTTCTGGGCTGGAAGAAAAAATGAACGGCACAGATTTCCTCATTCGCATCGATCGATGTGGATGAAAAAATCTCTGCCAAAAAATATGCAAAAAAATAGAGGGCCTGGCGATTGCCAGGACATAGGAGCTCCGCCCAAACATCCATACCCACTTCAGCTCCTATGTCCTGGCAAACGTGATTTCTCCATTCACATCGATCAAACGATCGGTGTGGAGGAAGACATCTTTGCCAGATTTTTGATACAAAGTGTTTGCCAAAGCATATGAACTCCAACACCTCTCCTCAGCTCATATGCCTGGGCAAACGTACCTGTCCTGCAGAGGAGAAATCTCGTCTTGCAGCGCCGCATACACCGACTTCACGTGTCTTCTGACAGCAGCGCAATGCTTCTCTCAGAATTCACATCAGTGCTGCGGCGTTTTCATCGGTTGGTCCGTTGATCTACCTGGAAAATAAAGGGTGGTTAGGGGAAAAAAAAAAAAGAAGAAAAACAGGCAGCAGGCACATAACTTGAACGTTACAAACTTTATAAAACATGAATAAAACCTGAACATGAAAAAAAACTGAACTTTTAAAACCTGAACTAACTCAAGATTTTTCTTTTCTTGCTACCTGTTTAATTTTTTTCATTTTTTTAACCATTTCACTCTTTATTTTCCTAGCAGAAACCTCTCCTTTCCCATGGGACAATGTGTAAAGTGTAAATCACACAGAGATGGTGAGAAGTACACTATACACGTTATCCCAAGTGAAAGGAGAGGTTTCTACCGTTTCACACTTCTGCAGTAGCACAGCAGCACAGCAGCACCGTCCCCTATGTGTTAGGGTCTCTCAAAACCTAGTATCCTGAGAGACCCTTGAGCCTGATTGTAAAAACTACCTGTGTCCTGCAATCCCTAGGTCCCTAAGTGTACCTGAGTGTGGTACTTCCGGAAACACTCCCCTAGGCATAGGGCAGGGTGGTCAGGACAGTCAGGACAGAAATAACGGGTGTCACGCCTTATTCCACTCCTGCTACAGACACGACATCTTTTTCGGGGTGGCGGTTGGGTTGAGGTACCAGGCACAACGCTGGGGAAGTGCCGCTCGTGTAGACGGCTAACTACACTGGTGGATGGGGCCACGGAACCTCCTGGATACAGGAGTTCCGAAATGATCTCTTCCTGAAATTTGAGGAAGGATCCTGTTCTCCCAGCCTTACTGTAGAGAACATAACTATTATAGGCAGCCAATTGAAATAAATATACAGACACCTTCTTATACCAGCGTCTGGTGCGTCGGGAAATCAAATACGGGGCCAACATCTGGTCGTTGAAGTCCACCCCTCCCATGTGGAGGTTATAGTCGTGGACCGAGAGGGGCTTTTCAACGACACTGGTTGCCCGTTCAATTTGGACTGTCGTGTCTGCGTGAATGAAGGAGAGCATGTAAACGTCACACTTGTCTCTCCATTTCACCGCGAGCAGTTCTTCGTTACACAATGCAGCCCTCTGCCCCCTTGCAAGTCTGGTGGTAATGAGCCGTTGGGGGAAGCCCCGGCGACTAGGTTGCGCGGTGCCACAGCAGCCAATCTGTTCTAGGAACAAATGCTTGAAGAGAGCCACACTTGTGTAAAAGTTGTCCACATAAAGATGGTACCCCTTGCCGAATAAGGGTGACACCAAGTCCCAGACTATCTTCCCACTGCTCCCCAGGTAGTCAGGGCAACCGACCGGCTCCAGGGTCTGATCTTTTCCCTCATAGATCCGAAATTTGTGCGTATAGCCTGTGGCCCTTTCACAGAGCTTATACAATTTGACCCCATACCGGGCGCTCTTGCTTGGGATGTACTGCTTGAAGCCAAGGCGCCCGGTAAAATGTATTAGGGACTCGTCTACGCAGATGTTTTGTGCAGGGGTATACAAATCTGCAAATTTCAGGTTGAAATGGTCTATGAGGGGCCGAATTTTGTGGAGCCGGTCAAAAGCTGGGTGGCCTCTGGGACGGGAGGTGGTGTTGTCACTAAAGTGCAGGAAACGCAGGATGGTCTCAAAACGTGTCCTGGACATGGCAGCAGAGTACATGGGCATGTGATGAATTGGGTTCGTGGACCAATATGACCGCAATTCATGTTTTGTTGTAATGCCCATGTTGAGGAGAAGGCCCAGAAAAGTTCTAACTTCGGAAACTTGGACTGGTTTCCACCGGAAAGGCTAGACATAGAAGCTTCCTGGGTTGTCGGCGATAAATTGAGTGGCATACCGATTTGTTTCTGCCACGACTAAGTCATAGAGCTCCGCAGTGAAGAACAGCTCAAAAAACCCCATCGCCAATCCTATCTGAGCTGTCTCCACCCGAACTCCTGACTGGGCGGTGAAAGGGGGAACTACTGGTGCGGCTGAAGTTGGGGGCTGCCAATCAGGATTTGCCAGCACCTTAGGGACTCTAGGGGCTCTACGGGCCTGTCTTTGCGGTGGCTGCGACGGGGAAACTACTGCACGTGCCACCGTACCAGCTTCTACTGCCCTTCTGGTGCTCGCCACTTCACCATGTTGTACGGCACTGCTGGTACTAGGTCCAGGACGGGCTGCGCTGCTGGTGTATGCCTCACCACGTAATCCGGCAGCGCCAGCCCCACTCTGCTGCCCTTGAAGCGGATCTTGCGCAACCTGCGGTCTAGCAACACGGGGCCGGGTACGCCTGGTGGTATTAGGGACCTCAACCTCCTCGTACGAACTTTGGGTCAGACTGCCACTGCTCTCTACAGGTTCGTATTCTGACCCGCTAGATTCGTCAGATGAGGGTTCCCATTCCTCATCCGACTGGGTCAGAATCCTGTAGGCCTCTTCAGAGGAATACCCCTTGTTTGACATTTGGGCGTCTAAATTTAGGGGTATTCCCTGAGACTACCCAAGAAAAAAAGCAAGCCTGTCTTACAAATGGGAGTGTAGCGAAGTACAGAAGCCACTGCGATTGATAAAAAATATCAAAACTGATTTTTTTATCGCCGCAGCGCTTGTGAAGTGATTGTGCAGTGATACAAAAAAATAAAATTTTTGTCACTGCGGCGGGGCGGGCGTGGGTGAACGCAGGTGTGGGCGACCGATCAGGTCTGATCGGGCAAACACTGCGTTTGGGGTGGAGGGCGAACTAAAGTGACACTAGTACTATTATATATCTGACCGTGATCAGTTCTGATCACTTACAGATACTATAAAGTACAAACGCTGATTAGCGCTACGCTAATCAGCGAATCAGTGACTGCGGTGCGGTGAGCTTGGCGCTAACGCTAACTACCTACCAAAGGGGCCTAAACTAAGCTAAACCTAACAGTCAATCCTAGTGAAAAAAAAAGTGACAGTTCACAAAAGTGACACTGATCACTTTTTCCCTTTCACTATGTATTGACAGGTGATCAAGGGGTTAATTAGGGTGATGGGGGGTGATCAGGGCCTGATATGTTGTGATTTGTGCACTTACTTGGGATCTGTGCTCTGTGCTGGGTCCAACCGATGAAAAGGACCCAGCACATGGCACAGATCCCTTATAAAACCCATATATTTGTAAATACACCTTAAATCGCCTATTTCCATAGGCGATTTTGAAAATCACCAGCCTGCCAGCGCTGATCATTGGCTGGCAGGCTGGTGACTCACTTCTTCTGAGCCCGGCGGTGCGTTCCATTTGCGTTCCACCGGGCTCAAACGCGCGTCTCGCGAGATGACGCGCCCGCGCGTCAAGGAGGAACAAACCGACCGCCCGCAGGACGCAATCCTGCGTGAGGCGGTCGGCAACAGGTTAATATGTAAGGACTTACTTTATTTTTATAAACATTTGTCTAATATTCTTTGATATTCATACTCTCTTTGGAGACTTTAAAAGTAATATTAGTTTTCATTAGAATTATGATCCCAACTCTCAAGATACTACATTGTTTTTTACTTACAATGGTCATTCCAGATACATTTGATATTGTATGATAACTACTTTATGATAAAACAGCACATAATAGATTGGGCACTGGGGCTCCGAAGCATTAAAGGGATTCTGTCAGCCCGATTTTCGATACTGAGCTCTTCATATCATCATAGCAGTTTCCTTTATCTAAATAAAAATATACTAATCTTACCCCCACCTGTCCTTTTATTTACATGCTAATTACCTTCATAATGGGCTGTCCCTCTGGCTGTTTGTGCCCATCCGTGCCTCTTCTCTTGGAGCCCAGGGCCGCCCCGCTGTTAGTTTTTCACTCCTCTCCTCTGCTTTTTTTTTTTTTTTCGCAGTGCACTGTAATCTCGCACATACGCCATTGATACACAAGTCCGGGTGGAGGACGGAGGTGAGGCAGCGCGACATTATGGCGCACTGCGAAAAAAAAAAAGCCAAGGAAAGGAGTGAATAATTTACAGCGGGGTGGCGCTGGGCTTCAAGAGAAGGGGCGCGACTTGGCACAAACGGCCAGAGGGACAGCCTCTTGGGCACGTTATAAGGGTTATTAGCGTATAAATAAAAGAGATTTTTATCAGAAATGAATGGACAGGTGGGGGTAAGACTAGTATATTTTTATTTAGATAAAGGAGACTGATGTGATGATATTAACAGCTCAGTATCGAATGTCATGATTAAGGATCGGTATTTGTAACAGAGATCCGAAACGCGTAGACGCGACATGTATCCCGCTGTTTTTATCGCTTTGAAATAAAGAACGAGTTGGTGTATGAAGCTGGACATTTTCTTCGATATTAACAGCTCAGTATCGAAAATCAGGCTGACAGAATCCCTTTAAAGGCTATGTACACCTTCAGAGGCAATTTTTTATGACTGCATGTTACTCATTTTTGGCTAAAAAACATTTTTTCAATGTGCCTTTATTAAAAAATATTAAGCCATTCTGTCACAAAGAGTTAACTGTTTTTCTACCTGTGGTAATGGTACTTTCACTTTCATTTTATGCTGGTCATCTAATAAACTTTATCTCTGAACTACTGAGAGGTTCTAAACACTTATTTAAGCCACATTCTTATCAGTAAGATAAGGACTGAGATGTAATGAGTGTTTATAAGGTCAGAGAGCAGAGAGGAAAATACTGAAAATCCAAAGGGTGCTTCTAGAGCCTGTCTGCTCTTTACAGAAAAAAAGGATTCCATATTTTTTAATAAAGACCAATAAAAAAAAATATTTTAGCTCAAAATGAGTACAATGCAGTAATAAAAAAGTTGCCCCCAAAGGTGTACATAGCCTTTAAGTTACACCTATGTAAATAAGAAAAGAGGTGGACTTAAAAGTATACAGTAAATAAAAAATATACAATACAATGTTCCAGTTTATAATGCAAAAGGATATATTCACCCTAGGAAGTGACATCCCGTTAATCAGTCATGTGGCCTATGTGCAGCTCACTCCCATTCAAGTGAATTGGCCTGGGCTGCAATAACAAGCACAGCCTCTATGCAATGTACAACACTGTGCTTGGTATGCTGTGAGGAGGCTACAAAGTTCGCTGGAGTACTAAGGCCTCATTGAGCAGCTGATCGATGGTGGAGCTGGTGTTGGACCACCATTCGTCAGATAATGATGACTAATCTTGAGGATTTGTTATTACTATTGTACTTCCAGAAAACCCCTTTAAGATACTGGCCACTACTAACAATGCCTAGCTCTCTTCCTGTCTTGACCTCTAGCCTGTTGTAGCCAGTTTACTTTTATGTTCCTATCATCATTGCTTTATCAAACTGCCAAATAGTGACTATTCTAGCGAATGTGACCTGGGGATTATACTGATGAGCTAAAGGCTCAAAACCAGCAGTATACTCTGCACTAGTGTTAAGCGTGAACATTCGAATTGCGAATTGCAAATTTTAAATTCACGAATATTTTGAATATAGTGATATATATTTGTAAAAACGAATATTTGGTTTTTTTTGTTTTGTTTTTTTCATCTGAACCTATTACCTAGTGTACCTACCTGCTTCTTGCTTGTGGGCCAGTGTGAGAAGGCTGCTATTGTAGTCTGTAGTGAATTAGAATATTCTTCATTATTTAATTTATTTTCTCTTATGCGAAAAATTGGCAATGTAATATTCGCGTAATGCGAATATTCTAAAACACAAATATTCTATAGTGCTATATATTCGTTTTTTTTTGAATATTCATAAATTTTTTCCATTTGAAGTCGTGATTCCTCCCTGCTTAAGTTGATTTTTGGGCCAATGACTGTTCACATTAAATTGGAAAAAATGACGAATATTCTAAAAAACCAAATATATAGCACTATATTCTATAGTGCTATATAATTGTTTTTTAGAATATTCGGATTGCACAAATATTACATTGGCAATGTCTCGCAATCAATAGAATAATCTCAAATACGAATATTCGTGAATATATGACGAATTTTCGTGGAATATCGCAAATTCGAATATTGCCCCTGCCGCTCATCACTACTCTGCACCCCAATCTAGCCTAAACCAAATCAGCTGCAACCTTAAGGATTTGCAAGTCACAATAAACCATTAAAGCTATGTACTAATGCTACAGATAATGGGGCATTATTTTTATTTGTGGTTTACACATGTCCAAAAAAAAATGATTGATATTGTACTATACTTTGTTCAATGGATACTAATATTTTATTTTCTGGTATGTTAATGTGCTTGAATCTTAAAAGGGCATGTTGTCCATCTAATTCAATGCAGATGACCTCTTATGGTTCATATTGCAATTAGTAGTTCTAATAGTGCCCTTGTGAAAAACTCTCTTCGGATTTTATTATAAGCAAATGAATCATGACCATATGAGTGTATAAATTTAGATTGTAGGGCTTAAATCCAGATTTTTTTTCGTTTCATTTGAGATCTGTTTTATAGATGACACATGTTTTAATATGTATCTATCTAGCTATTAATTGCTCATGATATTTCAATGATAGAAGTTGATTATAAGGTGGAAGATGGAATCTAACTATCTCATATCTATTAATCATCTCTCTAAAGCGCAAAGTCAGCACATTCTGTAGGTGACTTTTTTCAGATGGGACCCTACTCTATTATGACTATTCTCTTTGTGACCACTGGCCTCACATGAATTCAGGGAGAGCAGGCTCTACCTATATACCACAATTAGAGATAAGCGAATTTCTAAAAAAATTCGAATCGGTTGGTTTGCCGAATTTTCCGAAAAGATTCTATTTAATCAAAATTAATTTGTGGTGAAACACATTAACAGCTATTTCCTGGCTGCAGAGAGCCTGTGTAGTGGAGTAGAACACTGTGCCTTGCAGCAACACGTATATTGAGTCTGCTGTGGTAGTGAAACAATACCGTGAGTCAGTATGACACGCAGATGACAGGCGTCACTCTTGGAAACACTGCAAACTTCCCTTCTTTGGGCAGTTACGGGGCCAAAACTGACCAAATAGCTCAAGTGTGATCTCAACCTTACGGGTCGAAGTTAGCGTCAGGTATAAAGAACTTTATATAAAGATCCTACTATAGCGTTAAAGAGCCCACTTCTTTTACATTGTCATCAGCTGATTCGATATAGATGTCTACAGAACTTGTTCTTTTAAAAGCTTATACAAGTAGAGCCCCCCTGACCGAGTGGATAGGGTGTCAGCAGTAAGTTTGTGTTGACGTCACAGATTTTTTTGCCCTTCCTCTGATCCGCCAGAACAGCAACCACCCAAAAAAAACAGATCCTGTCTGTTGAACATCCGCCTTCACTTGGTCAGCATTTGTTCAGTAATCCGTCAGTATTACTATTGCCAAAGAAAACAGGAGTTGATCCAAAACAGAGATGACACGTGAATGGAATATTTGCATGTCTTTGTCACGACCCAGGTATAGGTTGTGCGTGTGGTTGTCAGCGGCAACGTGTCGTCTGCACGGAGGGCTGTTACCCCGTTGCCCTATGTGCGGTTGCCGTTGGCAACGGGTCACCCGCCTGGCGGTCGTGGCTTTTACCTGTGGCCTCGCATACACTGATGTATGTTATCTCGTATGTGTATGTGTTATGTTTGGCGCAGGGCCACAGCTGCTCTGTCTTTGGTGTGGTGACACATAGACACACATGCCGGTTGCTGCTAGCAACTTCTTGTGGTGCATGTGTGTCTTTCCCCCTTTCCTGTGCACGATTCCCTTGTTTAGTGTCTTCTGTGTTTGTGTGGCATGCACGGGGTTAAGGTGTGGCTAAGGTGTGGCTGCATTGTGGGTGTGTCCTCAGGCGTCCTTTAAGTTCCTGTGTTTGGAGCCTGGAGGTCAGTTTGGTTTGTCCAGTCATGGTGTGAGCATGGCTGGAGCTTGTTGTCTGTTTCCCACTTGGATGTCTGCGTGAGCCACCCTTATTTGTTATATTGTTTGCTATGTGGTTCCTTCCCTGGTGAGTGTCTGTGTATCCCTTCCCCACCTGGTTGTTGTAGTATGGTGTGGGTATGTTTGGTGTTTGTTGACACGGTGTGACTCTCCGGAAGGGGCTTGCCCGCCCGGAGGGGTGTGGTACCTACCTGATGGTGTGCTGCCACTTTGGGATCCAATCCGCATGCGTCAGTTGTCCGCATGGGAGGTCGGGAGTTCTTGGATCCGCTTTATCTTCTGCGGTGTGGCAGGTAAGAGTGTTTGATTGTATGCTCTCCTGCGGTACTGGGGTTCACACTGTCAGGGTCCCGGCTGCAGAGGGGCCTCGGGAGACTCCTGCTCATCCGTGTCCCGGGGTGAGCAGGTGGTCTCTGCCCTGTTAGATCCAGGGTGAAGCAGGGATGTCCAGGGCTTTAGGTTCCTGTCGTATGGGCCCTCCCACCCTTGGGGTCAGCCCATACACGTAGGAGACCAGGGCCAGCGTTAGGGACGTGCTAGATGAGCGGTTCCTTTGTCCCTGCTTTTAGCCCTTGTTTGGCCCAGCGGCCGCGGACATTGCACGGCGGGGGGCTTTCCCCACTTCCCGCCGTGACATTATAACAAATAAAGGCTCCGCAGCTTTGGCCTTCGAAAGAGGGCGCAGCATGCTATGCCGGCTCTTTTCTGGCACGCGTGCGCGTTCTCCGGAGGGAGAGCGTTACGGGGTTTTTCACCGTGTACGGCATGGTTGGTGGCTTTTCCTCTGTCACCTTCCTAACTGTGTCCGTAGTGGTGTTTCCCCCCCCCCTCCTTGTCCGTTTCAGGGTTCCTGACTCTGGTCGTTGGCTCTCTTCGTTACCCTCGGTGTCTGGCTGGGTTCGGACTTGGGACTGTTGTTAAGGGCAACGACCTGGAGTAGGAGCTTCCCCTGAGCTGGATGAGGTCTCCATGCTTCAGGGTTCCTAACTCCGGTCGTTTGGCTCTCTTCGTTACCCTCGGTGTCTGGCTGGGTTCGGACTTGGGACTGTTGTTGAGGGCTTTTTCCCTGAGCTGGACGAGGTGTCCAAGGTATCCTCAGACGTCCTGTGTTGTGACTGCCTGTGGACCTAGGTAGTGGTCCAGGTAGTTCGGCGGGAGTCTGGGGGTATTGACGGGCATCTTCTGGGCAGTGTATCCAGTGGTCTTTCTTCGTCTGTCTCGGTGCCGGCAGCCTGGGACCTGTTTCCGGTCCTGGTGTGTTGGCGGCAGTTTGGAGGAAGACACTGGGGGTCTTTTTGCATTGCCCCTCCCCCCCTCCCTTTGTTGTGTGCCCTTCCAACTGTCCTTTTTTGTTGGGGGGGGCTTTTAGGGGTGGGAGTGTCACGACCCAGGTATAGGTCGTGCGTGTGGTTGTCAGCGGCAACGTGTCGTCTGCACGGAGGGCTGTTACCCCGTTGCCCTATGTGCGGTTGCCGTTGGCAACGGGTCACCCGCCTGGCGGTCGTGGCTTTTACCTGTGGCCTCACATACACTGATGTATGTTATCTCGTATGTGTATGTGTTATGTTTGGCGCAGGGCCACGGCTGCTCTGTCTTTGGTGTGGTGACACATAGACACACATGCTGGTTGCTGCTAGAAACTTCTTGTGGTGCATGTGTGTCTTTCCCCCTTTCCTGTGCACGATTCCCTTTTTTAGTGTCTTCTGTGTTTGTGTGGCGTGCACGGGGTTAAGGTGTGGCTAAGGTGTGGCTGCATTGTGGGTGTGTCCTCAGGCGTCCTTTAAGTTCCTGTGTTTGGAGCCTGGAGGTCAGTTTGGTTTGTCCAGTCATGGTGTGAGCATGGCTGGAGCTTGTTGTCTGTTTCCCACTTGGATGTCTGGGTGACATAGTGTGGAGGTGGCAGCAGCATCAGGAGACCACAGAGTGAAACGGTGACAGATTGGGGAGGTGGGTAGCACTAACAGTATCCGCTGACAACCGTGGGTGTAAGAAGGAGCACTTGGCATCAGATGTGTGGCATCAGGCAGGTGGCAGCATCAGAAAAGTATCTGAAGCAAGTAGCCAGAGGCAGAGGGCGAGGAAGCATGGATGATCTAATCTGATGCATCAGGCATTGGTGGGTGGAAATCCTGGCTGATCCATTCCTGATTCATCTTAACAAAAGTCAGTCTCTCCACATTTTGGAGGCGAGGCGAGTTCTCCTTGGGGTAACTATGGCCCCGCCGCACTAAACACCTACTCTGATGCCACACTACTGGCCGGACAGTACAGCTTTTCCAGGGCAATCTGGACCAGTTGCGGCCACAAATCCAGTTTGGCTGCCCAGTGCCCAGTAGTCCAGCGGATCTTTAATGACGGCTGACAGGGCGCACTCCAATTATGCCACTAGCTGCTGGTTAAGGTTCTGCTCTATGTCTAGCTGCTGGTGAGTAGTTTCTTCACTATGCGGGTGAAGAAAGCTGCTCATCAGCGACTCTAGACTAAGGCTGCTACTAATGGAGCAGGTACTGCTCCTTCCACCCCCCCCCCCTAGCAGTTATGGCAGTGGAACATGGGCGCAGAGGGCGCGTTCAGACCTGCGAGAGGATGGACGATGACAGAGATAGGCAGCGGCCAATTGACTACATAGGATATCTCTATAGTAGTCCAGTTTGTCCTCCCTCTCAGCAGGTTTAAAAAAGGCCCCTATTTTGGACCAGTAGTGAGGGTCTAACATGGTGGAGAGCCAGTAGTCATCCCTCTGCCGAATGGTGACAATTCGGCTGTCACTACGCAAGCAAGTGAGCATGCATCGGGCCATTTGCGCAAGTGACTCGGAGGGACTCTGTGCTTTCATCTTCACTGCATACTGCAACGGTGTGTCTGGATTATCTGTCTCGTCTTCCTCATCTCCCTCTTGCTCCTCCGACTGCTCCTCCACTCCTGTCATCTGTGTAGAAAAACCACCCATTTTGCTACACATTGCTTGTGCTCCAATGTCGTCTTCTTCCTCCAGTTCAGCCCCCACAGGGCTTATGTGGCCATGAGATGTAGGTGCCACGTCTCCATTCCCCTGACCAGCCAGATTTACCAGCATCTTTTCACGGATATAAATCAGTGGAATGACGTTGTTCATCTCATAGTCCTCACGACTGACAAACTAGGTGCAGAACAGCGTGACACCACCGTGCCCTGCACATGTGTTATGCTGGTAGGGAACTGTTAGTTGTCCCTGCAGAGGAGCCTGAGGACAAAGTGGAGGATGAGAGGGCAGAGGCGGACATTGTCAGAGGACCAACAGCGTGAGAACGTGGAGGCGGAAGCTGCGTCACTTGGCCAGGTTGCTGGATTGGCTGGGCAGGAACCACATTTACCCAATGGGCTGTAAAGGATATATATTGTTCTTGACCGTAGTTACAGCTCCACACGTCGGCACTGCCATGCACTTTAGCAGACACCAACGGGCTCAAGGACTGGCCCACCTTCTGTTCTGCATATCTGTGCAGGGCTGGTACTGCCTTTTTGGCAAAGAAATGACAGCTTGGTACTATCCACCTTGGCTCGGCACAAGCGATCAGTTCTCTGAAAGGTGCAGAGACCACCGCTTGGAAAGGGAGGGACTACAGTACCAGCAACTTGGCCAGGAGCACGTTCAGCCTCTGCGCCATTGGATGAGTGCACGCATACTCAGGGCAGTCTTTAATATTGATTGGACCCTGGGCAAGAATTTACTTGGGCCCCCTGGATCCCGCCTTCCCACACCCTAGCAAGCAATCACGCCCTCCACCACAACACACACACACAAAATTACTGTAAATACTTACAGTTCTGAATAGTGTAGAGCGAACAGTTCGAGCATAGTTCGGGTTCATACCGAATTTTGGGGTGTTCGGGACACGGACCCGAACCCGAACATTTTCAAAAAAATTTGTGTTCGGGTCCGTTGTTCGGCGATTTCTTCCCGCTTTCTAAAGGGCTGCACAGCAGCCAATCAGCTAGCGTTTTACTTCTTGCCCTAAGAAGCCATCACAGCCATGCCTACTAATGGCATGGCTGTGATTGGCCAAGTGCAGCATGTGACCCAGCTTCTATTTAAGCTGGAGTCACGTAGCGCCACACGTCACACTGCTCTGATTAGCTTCTGTGAGGGCGAGATTAGGCAGGGAAAAGTCAGCAAAAGCACCTAATAAAGAGATCGATCTACAGCTGTAAATCATTCAAATTCTACTAGTTAATTGCTCATTGGTTTTTAGGCTGCACAGAGCGTTTTTCTGTCACTTTTTTCCGGGGTGATCGGCGGCCATTTTGTGACTTGTGGTGGGGGTTAAGTTCAATTGCCAAAATAGCAATCCCCTAAATCTGTTGTTCCAGCTGTGGCTAGCCAAGTATAATACTGTCTGCTGTCTGGCAAAGGATAGATTATTTTCTGTGGTGAAATTCAATTGCCAAAATAGCAATCCCCTAAATCTGGTGTCCCAGCAGTGGCTGGCAAAGTATAATAGTGTCCGGCAAAGGATATATTTTGTTCTGGGGTGAAATTCAATAGGCAAAATAGCAATACCATAAATCAGTGGTTTCAGCAGTAGCTGGCAAAGTATAATACTGTCCGGCAAAGGATATATTTTGTTCTGGGGTGAAATTCAATTGCCAAAATAGCAATACCATAAATCAGTGGTTTCAGCTGTGGCTGCCCAAGTTTATTAGTGTATGGCAAAGGATATATTTTGTTCTGGGGTGAAATTCAATTGCCAAAATAGCAATACCATAAATCAGTGGTTTCAGCTGTGGCTGGCCAAGTTTAATAGTGTCCGGCAAAGGATATATTATTTTCTGCGGTGAAATTCAGTTGCAAAAATAGAAATACAGTAAAACTGTTGTTCCAGCTGTTGCAAGCTTCATTTAAATCTGTCCGTAAAAGGGTATATTATTTTCTGGGTTGAAAGTCAGTAGCAAAAATAGAAATACAGTAAATCTGCTGTCCCAGCAGTGGCTGGCCAAGTTTAATAGTGTACGGCAAAGGATAGATTTTGTTCTGGGTTGAAATTGAATTCCCAAAATAGCAATACCCTAAATCTAGTGTTCCAGCTGTTGCAGGCCTAGTTTAGATCTGTCCGTAAAAGGGTACATTTTGTTCTGGGGTGAAATTCAATTGCCAAAATAGCAATACCATAAATCAGTGGCTTCAGCTGTGGCTGGCCATGTTTAATAGTGTTCGGCAAAGGATATATTATTTTCTGCGGTGAAATTCAGTTGCAAAAATAGAAATACAGTAAAACTGTTGTTCCAGCTGTTGCAGGCTTCGTTTAAATCTGTCCGTAAAAGGGTATATTTTTTGTATGGGGTGAAATTAAATTGCCAAAATAGCAATTCCCTGAGTCTGGTGTTCCAGCTAATGCAGGTCTAGTTTAGATTTGTCCGTAAAAGTGTATGTTTTTTTCTGGGCTGAAAATTTATTGCCAAAATAGCAATACCCTGAATCTGGTGTTCCAGCTGTTGCAGGCCTAGTTTAAATCTGTCCATAAAAGGGTATATTTTTTTTCTGCGGGGAAATGCAGTTGCCAAAATAGAAATACAGTAAATCTGGTGTTCCAGCTGTAACTGGACAAGTTTAATAGTATCCGTCAAAGGATAGATTTTGTTCTGGGGTGAAATTCACTTGCCAATATAGCAATACCCTGAATCTGGTGTTCCAGCTGTTGCAGGCCAAGTGTTAATCTGTCCGTAAAAGGGTATATTATAATCAAGGTGTATATACAAGTGGTGAGAGGGTCATCCTCAACAACTTCACACGCTACCGTGCATCTCCCATTGTATTTCTGCCCGTTAAAGGTATATTACAAAAAGTGTTAAAATACAATTGCTGAAGGCATAATCCTACATATTTTTTCACATGCTACTGTGCATTTCAAAGTGAAATGATCTACATTCCCATGGTGGTAATATCAGTGTTACCTGTCCACAGGGAACTATCATATGCGAATGTGTTATACAATTAGTCTGTGGAATACAGAGCTTAGTGTTTAAGTTCACATGCATGCGGTACATCTGCGATAATGGTGATGTCTTGTGACATGTGTACAATTCTCAGTCCGTTTTCCATATGGACTGTACTGGCCATATGTGGATCTCCACAATTGTTGGCCTGTATGTTAGATATGCCATTCATCACTAACATACATGCGTGGTGCCGCTGCTGCATGTCAAAGTATGTCATTTATTGATATTACAATATCCTTGCTTGAGGTCCCCATTATAATTAATTGCTTGTTTGAAAGAGAATCTTACTCCCATGATTTTCTATCCTATCTGCTTATACATTGCTGGGGTTTTGTTACAATAGCCGCTGGTATGTTCCCTCAATATACCTCAGCGCGATGCGCTATGTACTCCCCCGTCACTACTTTACTCCCCCCTCGTATAGCGATCCCCTGCTGCCTTGCAGACTGGATTGGCTTGCGGCTGGAAGGGGGTGTGTCAGGGGTGGGGCGATGCCTTTATCTGTCGGCGTTCTGTGAGCCGCCTTGCGGCCATCACAGTGCCGAATGACACATGTTTAGCACGCTGTCCCTCCAAACTAGGAGGTGATCGGCTTAGGCAGGTCCTTGCTAATTTTGTCTGGTGCTATTTCTAAACTAAGATCCTGAGCACTAGACCGGTCAGCTGCCTTTGTGTGTATGGAAGGTCCCGCCAAGTGATACGGGACACCAACAGACTATGCCTGGCTGCAATACAATCCAGCAGCGCAAGGCATTTCTTCGTTTCTGTGGTGTTTGCTGGTGCTCCGGCTCCTGGTGAAATAGGGCACAATTCACATGTGCCTTATGGAAACGCGTCGAGCCTCCTTTAATTCCCATACTGAGGAATATGTCATGTAAACCAACTTATATTCCTCAGTTTTGCCAATAGCACCATTCTAGTGATATGGCTAGTTAGGCGCGCTCTAGCCATACTTATATGTCGGTAACCACACTGTCAGGCCTGCACCAAGGGCTATAGGGTTCATAATCCTACATATTTTTTCACACACTACTGTGCATTTCCAAGTGTAAATCTGTCCATAAAAGGATACCTTTCATCCAGGGCCAAAATACTAGGCCTATAATTGATATTCCTCTAAATCAGTGGATCAGCGTAATACGGTACATAAATAAATAGGCAGATAGTGTTAGGTGCCTGTGAAAAAAGGCCTGAATTCGAAATCAATACATTGGGCCAAATATTTTTTTTCTAATTGTGGTGCTTGGTGAACGGTAACAGTGAGGAAAACATAGTAAGGGACGCGGACTCGGTTGTGGAGGTGTTAGTGGACCCTCTGGTGCTGGGAAAGGACGTGGCCATTCTGCCACAGCCACATGTCCTAGTGAACCAACTACCTCAGGTTCCAGTACCCGCCAGAATTTACAGCGATATTTGGTGGGGCCCAATGACGTTCTAAGGATGGTAAGGCCTGAGCAGGTACAGGCGCTAGTCAATTGGGTCGACAGTGGATACAGCACGTTCACAACATTATCTCCCACCATCACCATGGTAAGATGGACCATGTGATTGGACCATGTGATGTGACGTCATCACAGGTCCTTTAGATTATAGATGCTGCAGGGAAAGAGAGGACAGATCGCGACTACGCGATCAAGTGGCTAGGGTAAGTTAACTTTTATTATTTTTAACCCCTCTCTCTTCATTTAACAATGCATTCTTTATTAAGAATGCTAATATTTCCCCTTATAACCATGTTATAGGGGAAATAATAGAGATTGGGTCCCGTTGCTAAGCAACAATGCGGGAAAATCGCAACGCATCCGCACTTGGTTGCGGATGCTTGCGATTTTCCCGCAGCCCCATTCACTTCTATGGGGCCTGCGTTGCGTGAAAAACGCAGAATATAGAACATGCTGCGATTTTCACGCAACGCAGAAGTGATGCGTGAAAATCACCGCTCATGTGCACAGCCTCATAGAAATGAATGGGTCCGGATTCAGTGCGGGTGCAATGCGTCCTCCTCACGCATTGCACCCGCGCGGAAAACTCGCCCGTGTGAAAGGGGCCTAAAGGTACTCATTGGTTTTAGGGCCCCTTTGCGCCTCCAGGCTGCAAAAAAGTGTCACTCATGTGGTATCGCCGTACTCAGGAGAAGTAGGGCAATGTGTTTTGGGGTGTATTTTTACATATATCCATGCTGCGTGTGAGAAATATCGCTGTAAACGACAACTTTTAACATTTTTTTATTCAAAGTTGTCAATTTACAGAGATATTTCTCTCACCCAGCATGGGTACATGTAAAAATACACCCCAAAACACATTGCCCTACTTCTCCTGAGTACGGCGATACCACATGAGTGACACTTTTTTGCAGCCAAGATGCGCAAAGGGGCCCTAAAACCAATAAGTACCTTTTAGGAGGGCATTTTTACGCATTTTTCTTCTCACGCTTTAGGGCCCCTAAATTGCCAGAGCAGTATAAATACCCCACATGTGACCCCATTTTAAAAAAAGAAGACACCCAAAGGTATTCTGTGAGGGGCATGGCGTGTTCATAGAAGATTTTTTTTTGGCACAAGTTAGCGGAAATTGATTTTTTATTGTTTTTTCTCATAAAGTCTCCCTTTCTGCTAACTTTCGACAAAAAGTTAAATTTTTCATGGACTCACTATGCCCCTCAGTGAATACCTTGGGGTGTCTTCTTTCCAAAATGGGGTCATTTGTGGGGTGTTTGTACTGTTCTGGCATTTTGGGTGGGGCTAAATTGTGAGCAGCCATGTAAAAGCCAAAGGTACTCGTTGGAATTTGGGCCCCTTTGCGCACCCAGGCTGCAAAAAAGTGTCACTCATGTGGTATTGCCATTCTCAGGAGAAGTAGGGCAATGTGTTTTCGGGTGTATTTTTACATATACCCATGCTGGGTGAGAGAAATATCTCTGTAAATTGACAACTTTGAAAAAAAATTTAAAAAGTTGTCGTTTACAGAGATATTTCTCACACCCAGCAGGGGTATATGTAAAAATACACCCCAAAACACATTGCCCTACTTCTCCTGAGTACGGCGATACCACATGAGTGACACTTTTTTGCAGCCAAGATGCTCAAAGGGGCCCTAAAACCAATGAGTACCTTTAGGATTTCACACGGGCCATTTTTACGCATTTGGATTCTCACGCTTTAGGGCCCCTAAAATGGCAGGACAGTATAAAAACCCCACAAGTGACCCCATTTTGGAAAGAAGACACCCCAAGGTATTCTGTGAGGGGTATGGCGAGTTCACAGAAAAAAAAAAAAATTGGCACAAGTTAGCGGAAATTGATTTATTTATTTTTTTACAGTCTCATATTCCACTAACTTGTGACAAAAAATAAAATTTTACATGAACTCACCATACCCCTCACGGAATACCTTGGGGTGTCTTCTTTCCACAATGGGGTCACTTGTGAGGTTTTTGTACTGCTCTGGCATTTGAGGGTCTCCGCAATCATTACATGTATGGCCAGCATTAGGAGTTTCTGCGATTCTCCTTATATTGAGCATACGGGTAATGAGATTTTTTTTTCCCGTTCAGCCTCTGGGCTGAAAAAAGAAAAAAATGAACGGCACAGATTTCCTCATTCGCATCGATCAATGTGGATGAAAAAATCTCTGCCCAAAAATGTGCAAAAAAACCCCAAAAAAAACGGCACAGATTTCCTCATTCGCATCGATCAATGTGGATGAATAAATCTCTGCCAAAAAATGTGCAAAAAAAAAAGTAGTAAGGCCCCATTCACACGTCCGCAAAAATGTCCGCATCTATTCCGCAATTCTGCGGAATAGATGCGGACCTATTCAGTGCGAATGGGGCTGGAGGTGATGCGGAGAGCACACTATATGCTCGCCGCATCAGCATTTGCGGAGCTGCGGCCACAAACTTCCGGGTTTCGGCCCCCAAACATCCGGCCACAGCTCTGCAAAAGATAGAGCATGTCCTATTCTTGTCCGCAATTGCGGACAAGAAAAGGCATTTTCTATATAATTCTGGCAATGTGCAGATCCGCGGAAAGCACATTGCCGGTGTCCGTGTTTTGCGGATCCGCGGATCCATGGATCCGCAAAACACATACGGACGTCTGAATGAGCCTTACAGGGGGTAATTAGTGTCAGGGGGGTGACATGGGGTGATCGGGGGTTATCAGGGGTTAATCAGGGGTTAATCAGTGACGGGGTGGGGGGTGGGGTGGGGGGGTGGATGGGGGTCTGTGTGGTGATTGGTGCACTTATAAAAGTTTCCTTTGGTGGTCCCAAGCAAATGGGACCACCAAAGGAACGATCAGCAAGCATATCAGACGCTATTAACAAAACCGAGTCTGATATGCCATTTTTTTTAACTTCTACAGCCTGCCAGCGCACGATCAGCGCTGGCAGGCTGTACTTTAACTTCTTTCCGATTCGATCCTGTGAACGCGCGCACGCGCGTGCGCGCGTTCACAGGAAATCTCGCCTCTCGCGAGATGACGCGCCCGCGCGTCAGAGAGGGACAGACCGACCGCCTGCAGGACGCAATCCTGCGTTAGGCGGTCGGCAAGAAGTTAAACAATGTGCTGACGTCAAGACCCGAGTGGTTTGCACGCTGTGCCATCAGAGCCTGAAGCGAGGCATTAACGTTCTGAACCTTAGCACAACTTGCATGACCAGGCATCTACATGCAAAGCATGAACTGCAGTGGAGTAAACACCTCAAAATCAAGGAACTCACTCTGGCTCCCCTTGCTCCCTCTTCTGCTGCTGCCTCGGCCTCTTCCTCTGCCTCGGGAGGAACGTTGGCACCTGCCGCCCACCAAACAGAGGACGTGCCACCGACACCACCACCTGCGTCACCAAGTATCTCCACTATCTCACACGGCAGTGTTCAGCTCTCCAAATCACAAACCTTGGAGAGAAAGTGTAAATTCCCACCTAGCCACCCTCGAGCCCTGGGCCTGAATGCCAGCATTTCTAAACTACTGGCCTTTGAAATGCTGTCGTTCAGGCTGGTGGACACAGACAGCTTCAAACAGCTGATGGCCATGGCTGTCCCACAGTATGTTGTTCCCAGCCGCCACTACTTCTCCAAGACAGCCGTGCCTTCCCTGCACAACCAAGTATCCGATAAAATCAAGTGGCACTGCGCAACGCCATCTGTGGCAAGGTCCACCTAACCACAGATACGTGGACCAGTAAGCACGGCCAGGGACGCTATATCTCCCTAACTGCACACTGGGTAAATGTAGTGGCGGCTGGGCCCCAGGCGGAGAGTTCCTTGGCGCACGTCCTTCCGCCGCCAAGGATCGCAGGGCATCATTCTTTGCCTCTTGTAGCCTCCTCCTCCTACTCGGCTTTCTCCTCCTCTGCTTCCACCAGCTCATCTAGTCAGTCACACACCTTTACCAACAACTTCAGCACAGCCCGGGGTAAACGTCAGCAGGCCATTCTGAAACTCATATGTTTGGGGGACAGGCCCCACACCGCGCAGGAGTTGTGGCGGGGTATTGAACAACAGACCGACGAGTGGTTGCTGCAGGTGGGCCTCAAGCCCGGCCTGGTGGTGTGCGATAATGGGCGAAATCTCGTCGCAGCTCTGGGACTAGCCGGTTGGACGCACATCCCTTGACTGGCGCATGTGCTGAACATTCATTCACAACTACACCGACATGTCAGAGCTGCTGCATAAAGTGCGTGCTTCCGGCGTTCACATCCTGCTGCTGCTCGCCTGTCTGCGCTACAGCGGAACTTCGGCCTTCCCGCTCACCGCCTCATATGCGACGTGCCCACCAGGTGGAACTCCACCTTGCACATGCTGGAGAGACTGTGCGAGCAGCAACAGGCCATAGTGGAGTTTCAGCTGCAGCACGCACGCTTCAGTCGCACTGCGGAACAGCACCACTTCACCACCAATGATTGGGCCTCCATGCGAGACCTGTGTGCCCTGTTGCGCTGTTTCGAGTACTCCACCAACATGGCCAGTGGCGATGACACCGTTATCAGCGTTACAATACCACTTCTATGTCTCCTTGAGAAAACGCTTAGGGTGATGATGGAAGAGGAGGTGGCCCAGGAGGAGGAGCTGGAGGATGAGGGGTCATTTTTAGCACTTTCAGGCCTGTCTTTTAGAAGTGCCTCAGAGGGAGGTTTTTTGCATCAGCAGAGGTCAGGTACAAATGTGGCCAGCCAAGGCCCACTACTGGAGGATGAGGAGGATGAGGAGGAGGTGGAGGAGGTTGAGGATAAAGCAGGTTTACAGCGGGGTCGCATCCGACACAGCTCAGGCCCATCCCTAGTGCATCACTGGGGCCTCCCACAGAGGACAGGTTGTCCATACCTCTGGGGAGCCTGGCACACATGAGCGACTACATGCTGCAGTGCCTGTGCAACGACAGCAGAGTTGCCCATATTTTAACGTGTGGGACTACTGGGTTGCCACCCTGCTGGATCCCCGGTACAAAGACAATGTGCTCACCTTACTTCCTGCACTGGAGCGTGATAGGAAGATGTGCGAGTACAAGCGCACGCTGGTAGAAGCGCTCCTGAGAGCATTCCCAAATGTCACAGGGGAACAGGTGGAAGCCCAAGGCAAAGGCAGAGGAGGAGCAAGAGGTCGCCAATGCAGCTGTGTCACGGCCAGCTCCTCTGAGGGCAGGCTTAGCATGGCAGAAATGTGGAAAAGTTTTGTCTCCACGCCACAGCTAACTGCACCACCACCTGATACGAAACGTGTTAGCAGAAGGCAGCATTTCACTAACATGGTTGAACAGTATGTCTGCACACCCCTCCACGTACTGACTGATGGTTTGGCCCCATTCAACTTCTGGGTTTCCAAATTGTCCACGTGGCCAGAGTTAGCATTCTATGACTTGACGGTGCTGGCCTGCCCGGCGGCAAGCGTTTTTGTCTGAACGTGTATTCAGCATGGCAGGGGGCGTCATTACTGACAAACGCAGCCGCCTGTCCACAGCTAACGTGGACAAGCTGACGTTCATAAAAATGAACCAGGCATGGATCCCACAGGACGTGTCCCTCCCTTGTGCAGAATAGACATTTATAACTGCCTCACCCTCAACCATGTATTATTGTACTCTGGGGCACTTCTTTATTGAATCCTCATTTTTTTTAACTTTACTATGATCTTGCGGTGCAACCCAAAGTTGAATGAACCTCTCCTCTGTCTGGGTGCTGGGGCCGAAATAACTGAAAGTGGCCTTCTCCAGTGGTGGGTGATATGACGCCTTCTTCATTGCTGTGGGACCTCTCTCCTCTGTCTGGGTGCTGGGGCCTAAATAACTGAAAGTGGCCTTCTTTAGTGGTGGGTGAAATGACGCATGATTCCTTGCTGTGGGACCTCTCTCCTCTGTCTGGGTGCTGGGCCGAAATAACTGAAAGTGGCCATCTCCAGTGGTGGGTGATATGACGCTTGATTCCTTGCTGTGGGACCTCTCTCCTCTGTCTGGGTGCTGGGGCCGAAATAACTGAAAGTGGCCTTCTCCAGTGGTGGGTGATATGAAGCATGATTCCTTGCTGTGGGACCTGTATCCTCGGTCTGGGTGCTGGGCCGAAATAACTGAAAGTGGCCTTCTCCAGTGGTGGGTGATATGACGCATGATTCCTTGCTGTGGGACCTCTCTCCTTTGTCTGGGTGCTGGGGCCAGAAAAACTGAGTGGCCTTCTCCAGTGGTGGGTGATATGACGCATGATTCCTTGCTGTGGGACCTGTATCCTCGGTCTGGGTGCTGGGCGAAATAACTGAAAGTGGCCTTCTCCAGTGGTGGGTGATATGACGCCTTCTTCCTTGCTGTGGGACCTCTCTCCTCTGTCTGAGTGCTGGGGCCTAAATAACTGAAAGTGGCCTTCTTTAGTGGTGGGTGAAATGACGCATGATTCCTTGCTGTGGGACCTCTCTCCTCTGTCTGGGTGCTGGGCCGAAATAACTGAAAGTGGCCATCTCCAGTGGTGGGTGATATGACGCTTCATTCCTTGCTTTGGGACCTCTCTCCTCTGTCTGGGTGCTGGGGCCGAAATAACTGAAAGTGGCCTTCTCCAGTGGTGGGTGATATGACGCATGATTCCTTGCTGTGGGACCTCTCTCCTTTGTCTGGGTGCTGGGGCCGAAAAAACTGAAAGTGGCCTTCTCCAGTGGTGGGTGATATGACGCATGATTCCTTGCTGTGGGACCTGTATCCTCGGTCTGGGTGCTGGGCCGAAATAACTGAAAGTGGCCTTCTCCAGTGGTGGGTGATATGACGCATGATTCCTTGCTGTGGGACGTGTATCCTCGGTCTGGGTGCTGGGCCGAAATAACTCAAAGTGGCCTTCTCCAGTGGTGGGTGATATGACGCATGATTCCTTGCTGTGGGACCTCTCTCCTCTGTCTGGGTGCTGGGGCCGAAATAACTGAAAGTGGCCTTCTCCAGTGGTGGGTGATATGACGCTTGATTCCTTGCTGTGGGACCTCTCTCCTCTGTCTGGGTGCTGGGGCCGAAAAAACTGAAAGTGGCCTTCTCCAGTGGTGGGTGATATGACGCCTTCTTCCTTGCTGTGGGACCTCTCTCCTCTGTCTGAGTGCTGGGGCCTAAATAACTGAAAGTGGCCTTCTTTAGTGGTGGGTGAAATGACGCATGATTCCTTGCTGTGGGACCTCTCTCCTCTGTCTGGGTGCTGGGCCGAAATAACTGAAAGTGGCCATCTCCAGTGGTGGGTGATATGGCGCTTGATTCCTTGCTTTGGGACCTCTCTCCTCTGTCTGGGTGCTGGGGCCGAAATAACTGAAAGTGGCCTTCTCCAGTGGTGGGTGATATGACGCATGATTCCTTGCTGTGGGACCTCTCTCCTTTGTCTGGGTGCTGGGGCCGAAAAAACTGAAAGTGGCCTTCTCCAGTGGTGGGTGATATGACGCATGATTCCTTGCTGTGGGACCTGTATCCTCGGTCTGGGTGCTGGGCCGAAATAACTGAAAGTGGCCTTCTCCAGTGGTGGGTGATATGACGCATGATTCCTTGCTGTGGGACCTCTCTCCTTTGTCTGGGTGCTGGGGCCGAAAAAACTGAGCGGCCTTCTCCAGTGGTGGGTGATATGACGCATGATTCCTTGCTGTGGGACCTGTATCCTCGGTCTGGGTGCTGGGCCGAAATAACTGAAAGTGGCCTTCTCCAGTGGTGGCCTCTCTCCTCTGTTTGGGTGCTGGGGCCGAAATAACTGAAAGTGGCCTTCTGCAGTGGTGGGTGATATGACGCATGATTCCTTGCTGTGGGACCTCTCTCCTCTGTCTGGCTGCTGGGGCCGAAATACCTGAAAGTGGCCTTCTCCAGTAGTGGGTGATATGACGCATGATTCCTTGCTGTGGGACCTCTCTCCTCTGTCTGGGTGCTGGGCCCGAAATAACTGAGTGGCCTTCTCCAGTGGTGGGTGATATGACGCATGATTCCTTGTTGTGGGACCTCTCTCCTCTGTCTGGGTGCTGGGGCCGAAATAACTGAAAGTGGCCTTCTCTAGTGGTGGTTGATATGACGCATGATTCCTTGCTGTGGGACCTCTCTCTCCTCTGTCTGTTTGCTGGGGCCTCAGAGGTGAGAGGTCCACAGCAAGGAATCATGCGTCATATCACCCACCACTGGAGAAGGTCACTTTCAGTTATGTAGGCCCAGCACCCAGACAGAGGAGAGAGGTCCCACAGCAAGGAATCATGCGTCATATCACCCACCACTGGAAAGGCCACTTTCAGTTATTTAGGCCCAGCACCCAGACCGAGGATACACGTTCCACAGCAAGGAATCATGCGTCATATCAACCACCACCGGAGAATGGCACTCTGTTATTTCGGCCCAGCACGCAGACAGAGGAGAGAGGTCCACAGCAAGAAATCATGCGTCATATCACCCACCACTGGAGAAGGTCACATTCAATTATGTAGGCCCAGCACCCAGACAGAGGAGAGAGGTCCCACAGCAAGGAATCATGCGTCATATCACCCACCACTGGAGAAGGCCACTTTCAGTTATTTAGGCCCAGCACCCAGACCGAGGATACACGTTCCACAGCAAGGAATCATGCGTCATATCAACCACCACCGGAGAATGGCACTCTCAGTTATTTCGGCCCAGCACCCAGACAGAGGAGAGAGGTCCCACAGCGAGGAATCATGCGTCATATCAACCACCACCGGAGAAGGCCACTCTCAGTTATTTCGGCCCAGCACCCAGACAGAGGCGAGAGGTCCCACAGCAAGGAATCATGCGTCATATCAACCACCACCGGAGAAGGCCACTTTCAGTTATTTCGGCCCCAGCACCCAGACAGAGGAGAGGTTCATTCAACTTTGTGTTGCACCGCAAGATCATGGTAAAGTTAAAAAAATGAGGATTCAATAAAGAAGTGCCCCGTAGTACAAGAATACATGGTTGCGGGGGAGGCAGTTATAAATGTCTATTCTGCAGAAGGGAGGGACAGGTCCTGTGGGATCCATGCCTGGCTCATTTTTATGAAAGTCAGCTTGTCCACGTTGGCTGTGGACAGGCGGCTGCGTTTGTCAGTAATGACGCCCCCTGCCATGCTGAATACACGTTCAGACAAAACGCTTGCCGCCGGGCAGGCCAGCACCTTCAAGGCATAAAATGCTAACTCTGGCCACGTGGACAATTTGGAGATCCAGAAGTTGAATGGGGCCGAACCATCAGTCAGTACGTGGAGGGGTGTGCAGACGTACTGTTCAACAATGTTAGTGAAATGCTGCCTCCTGCTAACACGTTCCGTATCAGGTGGTGGTGCAGTTAGCTGCGGCGTGGAGACAAAACTTTTCCACATTTCTGCCATGCTAACCCTGCCCTCAGAGGAGCTGGCCGTGACACAGCTGCGTTGGCGACCTCTTGCTCCTCCTCTGCCTTCGCCTTGGGCTTCCACCTGTTCCCCTGTGACATTTGGGAATGCTCTCAGGAGCGCCTCTACCAGCGTGCGCTTGTACTCGCGCATCTTCCTATCACGCTCCAGTGCAGGAAGTAAGGTGAGCACATTGTCTTTGTACCGGGGATCCAGCAGGGTGGCAACCCAGTAGTCCGCACACGTTAAAATGTGGGCAACTCTGCTGTCATTGCGCAGGCACTGCAGCATGTAGTCGCTCATGTGTGCCAGGCTCCCCAGAGGTAAGGACAAGCTGTCCTCTGTGGGAGGTGTATCGTCATCGTCCTCCGTATTCCCTAAGCCACGCACCAGTGATGGGCCTGAGCTGTGTCGGGTGCCACCCCGCTGTGAACCTGCTTCATCCTCATCCTCCTCCACCTCCTCCTTATCCTCCTCATCCTCCAGTAGTGGGCCCTGGCTGGCCACATTTGTACCTGGCCTCTGCTGTTGCAAAAAACCTCTCTCTGAGCCACTTCTAACAGACTGGCCTGAAAGTGCTAAAAATGACCCCTCATCCTCCTCCTCCTCCTGGGCCACCTCCTCTTCCATCATCGCCCTATGCGTTTTCTCAAGGAGACATAGAAGTGGTATTGTAACGCTGATAACGGTGTCATCGCCACTGGCCATGTTGGTGGAGTACTCGAAACAGCGCAACAGGGCACACAGGTCTCGCATGGAGGCCCAATCATTGGTGGTGAAGTGGTGCTGTTCCGCAGTGCGACTGAAGCGTGCGTACTGCAGCTGAAACTCCACTATGGCCTGCTGCTGCTCGCACAGTCTCTCCAGCATGTGCAAGGTGGAGTTCCACCTGGTGGGCACGTCGCATATGAGGCGGTGAGCGGGAAGGCCGAAGTTCCGCTGTAGCGCTGACAGGCGAGCAGCGGCAGGATGTGAACGCCGGAAGCACGCACAGACGGCCTTCACTTTATGCAGCATCTCTGACATGTCGTGGTAGTTGTGAATGCACTTCTGCACCACCAAATTCAGCACATGCGCCAGGCAAGGGATGTGCGTCAAACCGGCTAGTCCCAGAGCTGCGACGAGATTTCGCCCATTATCGCACACCACCAGGCCGGGCTTGAGGCCCACCGGCAGAAACCACTCGTCAGTCTGTTGTTCAATACCCCGCCACAACTCCTGCGCGGTGTGGGGCCTGTCCCCCAAACATATGAGTTTCAGAATGGCCTGCTGACGTTTACCCCGGGCTGTGCTGAAGTTGGTGGTGAAGGTGTGTGGCTGACTGGATGAGCTGGTGGAAGCAGAGGAGGAGGAAGCCGAGTAGGAGGAGGAGGCTACAGGAGGCAAAGAATGATGCCCTGCGATCCTTGGCGGCAGAAGGACGTGCGCCAAAGAACTCTCCGCCTGGGGCCCAGCCGCCACTACATTTACCCAGTGTGCAGTTAGGGAGATATAGCGCCCCTGGCCGTGCTTACTGGTCCACGTATCTGTGGTTAGGTGGACCTTGCCACAAATGGCGTTGCGCAGTGCACACTTGATTTTATCGGATACTTGGTTGTGCAGGGAAGGCACGGCTGTCTTGGATTAGTAGTGGCGGCTGGGAACAACATACTGTGGGACAGCCATGGCCATCAGCTTTTTGAAGCTGTCTGTGTCCACCAGCCTAAATGACAGCATTTCAAAGGCCAGTAGTTTAGAAATGCTGGCATTCAGGCCCAGGGCTCGAGGGTGGCTGGGTGGGAATTTACGCTTTCTCTCCAAGGTTTGTGAGATAGAGAGTTGAACACTGACGTGTGACATGGTGGAGATGCTTGGTGACGCAGGTGGTGTTGTCGGTGGCACATCCTCTGTTTGGTGGGCGGCAGGTGCCAAAATCCTTTCGAGGCGGAGGAAGAGGCCGAGGCAGCAGCAGAAGAGGGAGCAGTGGGAGCTAGAGTGAGTTCCTTGCTTTTAAGGTGTTTACTCCACCGCAGTTCATGCTTTGCATGTAGATGCCTGGTCATGCAGGTTGTGCTAAGGTTCAGAACGTTAATGCCTCGCTTCAGGATCTGATGGCACAGCATGCAAACCACTCGGGTCTTGTCGTCAGCACATTGTTTAAAGAAGTGCCATGCCAGGGAACTCCTTGAAGCTGCATTTGGGGTGCTCGGTCCCTGGTGGCGGTGGCTAGTGGCAGGCGAACTCTCTTGGCGGCGGCTGGTCTGCTTTTGCTCCCTGCTCCCTCTTTTGCTACGCTGTTGGCTCGGTCTCACCACTGCCTCTTCCTCTAAACTATGAAAGTCAGTGGCACGACCTTCATTCCATGTGGGGTATAGGACCTCATCGTCCCCTGCTTTGTCTTCCACACAGTCTTCCTCCCTGACCTCCTGTTCGGTCTGCACACTGCAGAAAGACGCAGCAGTTGGCACCTGTGTTTCGTCATCATCAGAGACGTGCGGACTCCGATGAGGTGGTATTCCCATGTCCTCATCATCAGGAAACATCAGTGGTTGTGCATCAGTGCATTCTATGTCTTCCACCACTGGGGAAGGGCTAGGTGGATTTCCTTGGGAAACCCTGCCAGCAGAGTCTTCAAACAGCATACGAGACTGCTGCATAACTTGAGGCTCAGACAGTTTCCCTGATATGCATGGGGGTGATGTGACAGACCGATGGGCTTGGTTTTCAGGTGCCACCTGTGCGCTTTCAGCAGAAGACTGGGTGGGAGATAATGTTGTGAACATGCTGGATCCACTTTCGGCCAGCCAATTGACTAGCGCCTGTACCTGCTCAGGCCTTATCATCCTTAGAACGGCATTGGGCCCCACCAAATATCGCTGTAAATTCTGGCGGGTACTGGAACCTGAGGTAGTTGGTTCACTAGGACGTGTGGCTGTGGCAGAATGGCCACGTCCTCTCCCAGCACCAGAGGGTACACTAACACCACCACGACCGCGTCCGCGTCCCTTACTAGATGTTTTCCTCATTGTTACCGTTCACCAAGCACCACAATAAGGAAAAAAATATTTGGCCCAATGTATTGATTTCAAATTCAGGCCTTTTTTTTACAGGCACCTAACACTATCTGCTTATTTGTTTATGTAGTGTATTACACTAATCCAGGCACAGCAGTAACCACTGATTTAGGGGAATATCTCTTTTAGAGCTAGTATTTTGGCCCGGGATGAAAGGTATCCTTTTATGGACAGATTTAAACTTGGCCTGCAACAGCTGGGACAACAGATTCAGGGTATTGCTATTTTGGCAATTGAATGTCACCCCAGAACAAAATATGTTTTGGCGGACACTATTATATTTTGCCAGCCACAGCTGAAACCACTGATTTATGGTATTGCTATTTTGGCAATTGAATTTCACCCCAGAACAAAATATATGTTTTTGCGGACACTATGAATCCTGGCCTGCAACAGCTGGGACACCAGATTCAGGGTATTGCTATATTGGCAATTGAATGTCACCCCAGAACAAAATATATGTTTTGACGGACACTATGAATCCTGGCCTGCAACAGCTGGGACACCAGATTCAGGGTATTGCTATTTTGCCAGATTAATTTCACCCCAGAACAAAATATATGTTTTAGCAGACACTATGAAATCTGGCCAGCAACTGCTGGGACACCAGAATCAGGGTATTGTAATTTTGCCAGATTAATTTCACGCCAGAACAAAATATATGTTTTGGCGGACACTATTCTATTTTGCCAGCCACAGCTGAAACCACCGATTTATGGTATTGCTATTTTAGGAATTGAATTTCACCCCAGAACAAAATATATGTTTTAGCGGACACTATGAAATCTGGCCTGCAACTGCTGGGACACCAGATTCAGGGTATTGCTATTTTGCAAAATTATTTCACCCCAGAACAAAATATGTGTTTTGGCAGACACTATGAAATCTGGCCTGCAACTGCTGGGACACCAGAATCAGGGTATTGCTATTTTGCCAGCTTAATTTCACCCCAGAACAAAATATATGTTTTAGCGGACACTATGAAATCTGGCCTGCAACTGTTGGGACACCAGAATCAGGGTATTCCTATTTTGCCAGATTAATTTCACCCCAGAACAAAATATATGTTTTGGCGGACACTATTCTGTTTTGCCAGCCACAGCTGAAACCACTGATTTATGGTATTGCTATTTTAGGAATTGAATTTCACCCCAGAACAAAATATATGTTTTAGCGGACACTATGAAATCTGGCCTGCAACTGCTGGGACACCAGAATCAGGGTATTGCTATTTTGCAAAATTAATTTCACCCCAGAACAAAATATGTGTTTTGGCAGACACTATGAAATCTGGCCTGCAACTGCTGGGACACCAGAATCATGGTATTGCTATTTTGCCAGATTAATTTCACCCCAGAACAAAATATATGTTTTGGCTGACACTATTTTATTTTGCCAGCCACAGCTGAAACCATTGATTTATGGTATTGCTATTTTAGGATTTGAATTTCACCCCAGAACAAAATATATGTTTTAGCGGACACTATGAAATCTTGCCTGCAACTGCTGGGACACCAGAATCAGGGTATGGCTATTTTGCCAGATTAATTTCACCCCAGAACAAAATATATGTTTTGGCGGACACTATTCTATTTTGCCAGCCACAACTGAAACCACTGATTTATGGTATTGCTATTTTAGGAATTGAATTTCACAACAGAACAAAATATATGTTTTAGCAGACACTATGAAATCTGGCCTGCAACTGCTGGGACACCAGATTCAGGGTATTGCTATTTTGCCAGATTAATTTCACCCCAGAACAAAATATATGTTTTAGCGGACACTATGAAATCTGGCCTGCAACTGCTGTGACACCAGAATCAGGGTATTGCTATTTTGCCAGATTAATTTCACCCCAGAACAAAATATATGTTTTGGCGGACACTATTCTATTTTGCCAGCCACAGCTGAAACCACTGATTTATGGTATTGCTATTTTAAGAATTGATTTTCACCCCAGAAGAAAATATATGTTTTAGCGGACACTATGAAATCTGGCCTGCAACTGATGGGAGACCAGATTCAGGGTATTGCTATTTTGCAAAATTAATTTCACCCCAGAACAAAATATGTGTTTTGGCAGACACTATGAAATCTGGCCTGTAACTGCTGGGACACCAGAATCAGGGTATTGCTATTTTGCCAGATTAATTTCACCCCAGAACAAAATATATGTTTTAGCAGACACTATGAAATCTGGCCTGCAACTGCTGGGACACCAGAATCAGGGTATTGCTATTTTGCCAGATTAATTTCACCCCAGAACAAAATATATGTTTTGCCTGACACTATTCTATTTTGCCAGCCACAGCTGAAACCACTGATTTATGGTATTGCTATTTTTGGAATTGAATTTCAACCCAGAACAAAATATATGTTTTAGCGGACACTATGAAATCTGGCCTGCAACTGCTGGGACACCAGAATCAGGGTATTGCTATTTTGCCAGATTAATTTCACCCCAGAACAAAATATTTGTTTTAGCAGACACTATGAAATCTGGCCTGCAACTGCTGGGACACCAGATTCAGGGTATTGCTATTTTGCCAGATTAATTTCACCCCAGAACAAAATATATGTTTTAGCTGACACTATGAAATCTGGCCTGCAACTGCTGGGACACCAGAATCAGAGTATTGCTATTTTGCAAGATTAATTTCACCCCAGAACAAAATATATGTTTTGGCAGACACTATTCTATTTTGCCAGCCACAGCTGAAACCACTGATTTATGGTATTGCTATTTTAGGAATTGAATATTACCCCTGAACAAAATATATGTTTTAGCAGACACTATGAAATCTGGCCTGCAACTGCTGGGACACCAGATTCAGGGTATTGCTATTTTGCCAGATTAATTTCACCCCAGAACAAAATATATGTTTTGGCGGACACTATTCTATTTTGCCAGCCACAGCTGAAACCACTGATTTATGGTATTGCTATTTTAGGAATTGAATTTCACCCCAGAACAAAATATATGTTTTAGCGGACACTATGAAATCTGGCCTGCAACTGCTGGGACACCAGATTCAGGGTATTGCTATTTTGCCAGATTAATTTTACAACAGAACAAAATATATGTTTTAGCAGACACTATGAAATCTGGCCTGCAACTGCTGGGACAGCAGATTCAGGGTATTGCTATTTTGGCAGATTAATTTCACCCCAGAACAAAATATATGTTTTAGCGGACACTATGAAATCTGGCCTGCAACTGCTGGGACACCAGAATCAGGGTATTGCTATTTTGCCAGATTAATTTCACCCCAGAACAAAATATATGTTTTGGCGGACACTATTCTATTTTGCCAGCCACAGCTGAAACCACTGATTTATGGTATTGCTATTTTAGGAATTGATTTTCACCCCAGAACAAAATATATGTTTTAGCGGACACTATGAAATCTGGCCTGCAACTGATGGGAGACCAGATTCAGGGTATTGCTATTTTGCAAAATTAATTTCACCCCAGAACAAAATATGTGTTTTGGCAGACACTATGAAATCTGGCCTGTAACTGCTGGGACACCAGAATCAGGGTATTGCTATTTTGCCAGATTAATTTCACCCCAGAACAAAATATATGTTTTAGCAGACACTATGAAATCTGGCCTGCAACTGCTGAGACACCAGAATCAGGGTATTGCTATTTTGCCAAATTAATTTCACCCCAGAACAAAATATATGTTTTGCCTGACACTATTCTATTTTGCCAGCCACAGCTGAAACCACTGATTTATGGTATTGCTATTTTGGAATTGAATTTCACCCCAGAACAAAATATATGTTTTAGCGGACACTATGAAATCTGGCCTGCAACTGCTGGGACACCAGATTCAGGGTATTGCTATTTTGCCAGATTAATTTCACCCCAGAACAAAATATATGTTTTAGCTGACACTATGAAATCTGGCCTGCAACTGCTGGGACACCAGAATCAGAGTATTGCTATTTTGCAAGATTAATTTCACCCCAGAACAAAATATATGTTTTGGCAGACACTATTCTATTTTGCCAGCCACAGCTGAAACCACTGATTTATGGTATTGCTATTTTAGGAATTGAATATTACCCCTGAACAAAATATATGTTTTAGCAGACACTATGAAATCTGGCCTGTAACTGCTGGGACACCAGAATCAGGGTATTGCTATTTTGCCAGATTAATTTCACCCCAGAACAAAATATATGTTTTAGCTGACACTATGAAATCTGGCCTGCAACTGCTGGGACACCAGAATCAGAGTATTGCTATTTTGCAAGATTAATTTCACCCCAGAACAAAATATATGTTTTGGCAGACACTATTCTATTTTGCCAGCCACAGCTGAAACCACTGATTTATGGTATTGCTATTTTAGGAATTGAATATTACCCCTGAACAAAATATATGTTTTAGCAGACACTATGAAATCTGGCCTGCAACTGCTGGGACACCAGATTCAGGGTATTGCTATTTTGCCAGATTAATTTCACCCCAGAACAAAATATATGTTTTGGCGGACACTATTCTATTTTGCCAGCCACAGCTGAAACCACTGATTTATGGTATTGCTATTTTAGGAATTGAATTTCACCCCAGAACAAAATATATGTTTTAGCGGACACTATGAAATCTGGCCTGCAACTGCTGGGACACCAGATTCAGGGTATTGCTATTTTGCCAGATTAATTTTACAACAGAACAAAATATATGTTTTAGCAGACACTATGAAATCTGGCCTGCAACTGCTGGGACAGCAGATTCAGGGTATTGCTATTTTGGCAGATTAATTTCACCCCAGAACAAAATATATGTTTTAGCGGACACTATGAAATCTGGCCTGCAACTGCTGGGACACCAGAATCAGGGTATTGCTATTTTGCCAGATTAATTTCACCCCAGAACAAAATATATGTTTTGGCGGACACTATTCTATTTTGCCAGCCACAGCTGAAACCACTGATTTATGGTATTGCTATTTTAGGAATTTAATTTCACCCCAGAACAAAATATATGTTTTAGCGGACACTATGAAATCTGGCCTGCAACTGCTGGGACACCAGATTCAGGGTATTGCTATTTTGCTAAATTAATTTCACCCCAGAACAAAATATGTGTTTTGGCAGACACTATGAAATCTGGCCTGCAACTGCTGGGACACCTGAGTCAGGGTATTGCTATTTTGCCAGATTAATTTCACCCCAGAACAAAATATATGTTTTAGCGGACACTCTGAAATCTGGCCTGCAACTGCTGGGACACCAGAATCAGGGTATTGCTATTTTGCCAGATTAATTTCACCCCAGAACAAAATATATGTTTTACCAGACACTATGAAATCTGGCCTGCAACTGCTGGGACACCAGATTCAGGGTATTGCTATTTTGCCAGATTAATTTCACCCCAGAACAAAATATATGTTTTAGCGGACACTATGAAATCTGGCCTGCAACTGCTGGGACACCAGAATCAGAGTATTGCTATTTTGCAAGATTAATTTCACCCCAGAACAAAATCTATGTTTTGGCAGACACTATTCTATTTTGCCAGCCACAGCTGAAACCACTGATTTATGGTATTGCTATTTTAGGAATTGAATTTTACCCCAGAACAAAATATATGTTTTAGCAGACTCTATGAAATCTGGCCTGCAACTGCTGGGACACCAGATTCAGGGTATTGCTATTTTGCCAGATTAATTTCACCCCAGAACAAAATATATGTTTTAACAGACACTATGAAATCTGGCCTGCAACAGCTGGGACAACAGATTCAGGGTATTGCTATTTTGGCAATTGAATGTCACCCCAGAACAAAATATGTTTTGGCGGACACTATTATATTTTGCCAGCCACAGCTGAAACCACTGATTTATGGTATTGCTATTTTGGCAATTGAATTTCACCCCAGAACAAAATATATGTTTTTGCGGACACTATGAATCCTGGCCTGCAACAGCTGGGACACCAGATTCAGGGTATTGCTATATTGGCAATTGAATGTCACCCCAGAACAAAATATATGTTTTGACGGACACTATGAATCCTGGCCTGCAACAGCTGGGACACCAGATTCAGGGTATTGCTATTTTGCCAGATTAATTTCACCCCAGAACAAAATATATGTTTTAGCAGACACTATGAAATCTGGCCAGCAACTGCTGGGACACCAGAATCAGGGTATTGTAATTTTGCCAGATTAATTTCACGCCAGAACAAAATATATGTTTTGGCGGACACTATTCTATTTTGCCAGCCACAGCTGAAACCACCGATTTATGGTATTGCTATTTTAGGAATTGAATTTCACCCAAGAACAAAATATATGTTTTAGCGGACACTATGAAATCTGGCCTGCAACTGCTGGGACACCAGATTCAGGGTATTGCTATTTTGCAAAATTATTTCACCCCAGAAAAAAATATGTGTTTTGGCAGACACTATGAAATCTGGCCTGCAACTGCTGGGACACCAGAATCAGGGTATTGCTATTTTGCCAGCTTAATTTCACCCCAGAACAAAATATATGTTTTAGCGGACACTATGAAATCTGGCCTGCAACTGTTGGGACACCAGAATCAGGGTATTCCTATTTTGCCAGATTAATTTCACCCCAGAACAAAATATATGTTTTGGCGGACACTATTCTGTTTTGCCAGCCACAGCTGAAACCACTGATTTATGGTATTGCTATTTTAGGAATTGAATTTCACCCCAGAACAAAATATATGTTTTAGCGGACACTATGAAATCTGGCCTGCAACTGCTGGGACACCAGATTCAGGGTAATGCTATTTTGCCAGATTAATTTCACCCCAGAACAAAATATATGTTTTAGCAGACACTATGAAATCTGGCCTGCAACTGCTGGGACACCAGATTCAGGGTATGGCTTTTTTGCCAGATTAATTTCACCCCAGAACAAAATATATGTTTTGGCGGACACTATTCTATTTTGCCAGCCACAACTGAAACCACTGATTTATGGTATTGCTATTTTAGGAATTGAATTTCACCCCAGAACAAAATATATGTTTTAGCGGACACTATGAAATCTGGCCTGCAACTGCTGGGACACCAGATTCAGGGTATTGCTATTTTGCCAGATTAATTTCACAACAGAACAAAATATATGTTTTAGCAGACACGATGAAATCTGGCCTGCAACTGCTGGGACAGCAGATTCAGGGTATTGCTATTTTGGCAGATTAATTTCACCCCAGAACAAAATATATGTTTTGGCGGACACTATTCTATTTTGCCAGCCACAGCTGAAACCACTGATTTATGGTATGGCTATTTTAGGAATTGAATTTCACCCCAGAACAAAATATATGTTTTAGCGCACACTATGAAATCTGGCCTGCAACTGCTGGGACACCAGAATCAGGGTATTGCTATTTTGCAAAATTAATTTCACCCCAGAACAAAATATGTGTTTTGGCAGACACTATGAAATCTGGCCTGCAACTGCTGGGACACCAGAATCATGGTATTGCTATTTTGCCAGATTAATTTCACCCCAGAACAAAATATATGTTTTGGCTGACACTATTTTATTTTGCCAGCCACAGCTGAAACCATTGATTTATGGTATTGCTATTTTAGGATTTGAATTTCACCCCAGAACAAAATATATGTTTTAGCGGACACTATGAAATCTTGCCTGCAACTGCTGGGACACCAGAATCAGGGTATGGCTATTTTGCCAGATTAATTTCACCCCAGAACAAAATATATGTTTTGGCGGACACTATTCTATTTTGCCAGCCACAACTGAAACCACTGATTTATGGTATTGCTATTTTAGGAATTGAATTTCACAACAGAACAAAATATATGTTTTAGCAGACACTATGAAATCTGGCCTGCAACTGCTGGGACACCAGATTCAGGGTATTGCTATTTTGCCAGATTAATTTCACCCCAGAACAAAATATATGTTTTAGCGGACACTATGAAATCTGTCCTGCAACTGCTGTGACACCAGAATCAGGGTATTGCTATTTTGCCAGATTAATTTCACCCCAGAACAAAATATATGTTTTGGCGGACACTATTCTATTTTGCCAGCCACAGCTGAAACCACTGATTTATGGTATTGCTATTTTAAGAATTGATTTTCACCCCAGAAGAAAATATATGTTTTAGCGGACACTATGAAATCTGGCCTGCAACTGATGGGAGACCAGATTCAGGGTATTGCTATTTTGCAAAATTAATTTCACCCCAGAACAAAATATGTGTTTTGGCAGACACTATGAAATCTGGCCTGTAACTGCTGGGACACCAGAATCAGGGTATTGCTATTTTGCCAGATTAATTTCACCCCAGAACAAAATATATGTTTTAGCAGACACTATGAAATCTGGCCTGCAACTGCTGGGACACCAGAATCAGGGTATTGCTATTTTGCCAGATTAATTTCACCCCAGAACAAAATATATGTTTTGCCTGACACTATTCTATTTTGCCAGCCACAGCTGAAACCACTGATTTATGGTATTGCTATTTTTGGAATTGAATTTCACCCCAGAACAAAATATATGTTTTAGCGGACACTATGAAATCTGGCCTGCAACTGCTGGGACACCAGAATCAGGGTATTGCTATTTTGCCAGATTAATTTCACCCCAGAACAAAATATTTGTTTTAGCAGACACTATGAAATCTGGCCTGCAACTGCTGGGACACCAGATTCAGGGTATTGCTATTTTGCCAGATTAATTTCACCCCAGAACAAAATATATGTTTTAGCTGACACTATGAAATCTGGCCTGCAACTGCTGGGACACCAGAATCAGAGTATTGCTATTTTGCAAGATTAATTTCACCCCAGAACAAAATATATGTTTTGGCAGACACTATTCTATTTTGCCAGCCACAGCTGAAACCACTGATTTATGGTATTGCTATTTTAGGAATTGAATATTACCCCTGAACAAAATATATGTTTTAGCAGACACTATGAAATCTGGCCTGCAACTGCTGGGACACCAGATTCAGGGTATTGCTATTTTGCCAGATTAATTTCACCCCAGAACAAAATATATGTTTTGGCGGACACTATTCTATTTTGCCAGCCACAGCTGAAACCACTGATTTATGGTATTGCTATTTTAGGAATTTAATTTCACCCCAGAACAAAATATATGTTTTAGCGGACACTATGAAATCTGGCCTGCAACTGCTGGGACACCAGATTCAGGGTATTGCTATTTTGCCAGATTAATTTTACAACAGAACAAAATATATGTTTTAGCAGACACTATGAAATCTGGCCTGCAACTGCTGGGACAGCAGATTCAGGGTATTGCTATTTTGGCAGATTAATTTCACCCCAGAACAAAATATATGTTTTAGCGGACACTATGAAATCTGGCCTGCAACTGCTGGGACACCAGAATCAGGGTATTGCTATTTTGCCAGATTAATTTCACCCCAGAACAAAATATATGTTTTGGCGGACACTATTCTATTTTGCCAGCCACAGCTGAAACCACTGATTTATGGTATTGCTATTTTAGGAATTGATTTTCACCCCAGAACAAAATATATGTTTTAGCGGACACTATGAAATCTGGCCTGCAACTGATGGGAGACCAGATTCAGGGTATTGCTATTTTGCAAAATTAATTTCACCCCAGAACAAAATATGTGTTTTGGCAGACACTATGAAATCTGGCCTGTAACTGCTGGGACACCAGAATCAGGGTATTGCTATTTTGCCAGATTAATTTCACCCCAGAACAAAATATATGTTTTAGCAGACACTATGAAATCTGGCCTGCAACTGCTGGGACACCAGAATCAGGGTATTGCTATTTTGCCAGATTAATTTCACCCCAGAACAAAATATATGTTTTGCCTGACACTATTCTATTTTGCCAGCCACAGCTGAAACCACTAGATTTATGGTATTGCTATTTTGGCAGATTGAATTTCACCCCAGAACAAAATATATGTTTTAGCGGACACTATGAAATCTGGCCTGCAACTGCTGGGACACCAGATTCAGGGTATTGCTATTTTGCCAGATTAATTTCACCCCAGAACAAAATATATGTTTTAGCTGACACTATGAAATCTGGCCTGCAACTGCTGGGACACCAGAATCAGAGTATTGCTATTTTGCAAGATTAATTTCACCCCAGAACAAAATATATGTTTTGGCAGACACTATTCTATTTTGCCAGCCACAGCTGAAACCACTGATTTATGGTATTGCTATTTTAGGAATTGAATATTACCCCTGAACAAAATATATGTTTTAGCAGACACTATGAAATCTGGCCTGTAACTGCTGGGACACCAGAATCAGGGTATTGCTATTTTGCCAGATTAATTTCACCCCAGAACAAAATATATGTTTTAGCAGACACTATGAAATCTGGCCTGCAACTGCTGGGACACCAGAATCAGGGTATTGCTATTTTGCCAGATTAATTTCACCCCAGAACAAAATATATGTTTTGCCTGACACTATTCTATTTTGCCAGCCACAGCTGAAACCACTGATTTATGGTATTGCTATTTTGCGAGATTGAATTTCACCCCAGAACAAAATATATGTTTTAGCGGACACTATGAAATCTGGCCTGCAACTGCTGGGACACCAGATTCAGGGTATTGCTATTTTGCCAGATTAATTTCACCCCAGAACAAAATATATGTTTTAGCTGACACTATGAAATCTGGCCTGCAACTGCTGGGACACCAGAATCAGAGTATTGCTATTTTGCAAGATTAATTTCACCCCAGAACAAAATATATGTTTTGGCAGACACTATTCTATTTTGCCAGCCACAGCTGAAACCACTGATTTATGGTATTGCTATTTTAGGAATTGAATATTACCCCTGAACAAAATATATGTTTTAGCAGACACTATGAAATCTGGCCTGCAACTGCTGGGACACCAGATTCAGGGTATTGCTATTTTGCCAGATTAATTTCACCCCAGAACAAAATATATGTTTTGGCGGACACTATTCTATTTTGCCAGCCACAGCTGAAACCACTGATTTATGGTATTGCTATTTTAGGAATTGAATTTCACCCCAGAACAAAATATATGTTTTAGCGGACACTATGAAATCTGGCCTGCAACTGCTGGGACACCAGATTCAGGGTATTGCTATTTTGCCAGATTAATTTTACAACAGAACAAAATATATGTTTTAGCAGACACTATGAAATCTGGCCTGCAACTGCTGGGACAGCAGATTCAGGGTATTGCTATTTTGGCAGATTAATTTCACCCCAGAACAAAATATATGTTTTAGCGGACACTATGAAATCTGGCCTGCAACTGCTGGGACACCAGAATCAGGGTATTGCTATTTTGCCAGATTAATTTCACCCCAGAACAAAATATATGTTTTGGCGGACACTATTCTATTTTGCCAGCCACAGCTGAAACCACTGATTTATGGTATTGCTATTTTAGGAATTTAATTTCACCCAGAACAAAATATATGTTTTAGCGGACACTATGAAATCTGGCCTGCAACTGCTGGGACACCAGATTCAGGGTATTGCTATTTTGCTAGAATTAATTTCACCCCAGAACAAAATATGTGTTTTGGCAGACACTATGAAATCTGGCCTGCAACTGCTGGGACACCTGAGTCAGGGTATTGCTATTTTTGCCAGATTAATTTCACCCCAGAACAAAATATATGTTTTAGCGGACACTATGAAATCTGGCCTGCAACTGCTGGGACACCAGAATCAGGGTATTGCTATTTTGCCAGATTAATTTCACCCCAGAACAAAATATATGTTTTACCAGACACTATGAAATCTGGCCTGCAACTGCTGGGACACCAGATTCAGGAGTATTGCTATTTTGCTAGATTAATTTCACCCCAGAACAAAATATATGTTTTAGCAGACACTATGAAATCTGGCCTGCAACTGCTGGGACACCAGAATCAGAGTATTGCTATTTTGCCAGATTAATTTCACCCCAGAACAAAATATATGTTTTGGCAGACACTATTCTATTTTGCCAGCCACAGCTGAAACCACTGATTTATGGTATTGCTATTTTAGGAATTGAATTTCACCCCAGAACAAAATATATGTTTTAGCGGACACTATGAAATCTGGCCTGCAACTGCTGGGACACCAGATTCAGGGTATTGCTATTTTGCCAGATTAATTTCACCCAGAACAAAATATATGTTTTAGCAGACACTATGAAATCTGGCCTGCAACTGCTGGGACACCAGATTCAGGGTATTGCTATTTTGCAAAATGTAATTTCACCCCAGAACAAAATATATGTTTTGGCAGACACTATGAAATCTGGCCTGCAACTGCTGGGACACCAGATTCAGGGTATTGCTATTTTGCAGATTAATTTCACCCCAGAACAAAATATATGTTTTAGCGGACACTATTCTATTTTGCCAGCCACAGCTGAAACCACTGATTTATGGTATTGCTATTTTAGGAATTGAATTTCACCCCAGAACAAAATATATGTTTTAGCGGACACTATGAAATCTGGCCTGCAACTGCTGGGACACCAGATTCAGGGTATTGCTATTTTGCCAGATTAATTTTACACCAGAACAAAATATATGTTTTAGCAGACACTATGAAATCTGGCCTGCAACTGCTGGGACAGCAGATTCAGGGTATTGCTATTTTGGCAGATTAATTTCACCCCAGAACAAAATATATGTTTTAGCGGACACTATGAAATCTGGCCTGCAACTGCTGGGACACCAGAATCAGGGTATTGCTATTTTGCCAGATTAATTTCACCCCAGAACAAAATATATGTTTTGGCGGACACTATTCTATTTTGCCAGCCACAGCTGAAACCACTGATTTATGGTATTGCTATTTTAGGAATTTAATTTCACCCCAGAACAAAATATATGTTTTAGCGGACACTATGAAATCTGGCCTGCAACTGCTGGGACACCAGATTCAGGGTATTGCTATTTTGCTAAATTAATTTCACCCCAGAACAAAATATGTGTTTTGGCAGACACTATGAAATCTGGCCTGCAACTGCTGGGACACCTGAGTCAGGGTATTGCTATTTTGCCAGATTAATTTCACCCCAGAACAAAATATATGTTTTAGCGGACACTCTGAAATCTGGCCTGCAACTGCTGGGACACCAGAATCAGGGTATTGCTATTTTGCCAGATTAATTTCACCCCAGAACAAAATATATGTTTTACCAGACACTATGAAATCTGGCCTGCAACTGCTGGGACACCAGATTCAGGGTATTGCTATTTTGCCAGATTAATTTCACCCCAGAACAAAATATATGTTTTAGCGGACACTATGAAATCTGGCCTGCAACTGCTGGGACACCAGAATCAGAGTATTGCTATTTTGCAAGATTAATTTCACCCCAGAACAAAATCTATGTTTTGGCAGACACTATTCTATTTTGCCAGCCACAGCTGAAACCACTGATTTATGGTATTGCTATTTTAGGAATTGAATTTTACCCCAGAACAAAATATATGTTTTAGCAGACACTATGAAATCTGGCCTGCAACTGCTGGGACACCAGATTCAGGGTATTGCTATTTTGCCAGATTAATTTCACCCCAGAACAAAATATATGTTTTAACAGACACTATGAAATCTGGCCTGCAACTGCTGGGACACCAGATTCAGGGTATTGCTATTTTGCAAAATGTATTTCACCCCAGAACAAAATATGTGTTTTGGCAGACACTATGAAATCTGGCCTGCAACTGCTGGGACACCAGAATCAGAGTATTGCTATTTTGCAAGATTAATTTCACCCCAGAACAAAATCTATGTTTTGGCAGACACTATTCTATTTTGCCAGCCACAGCTGAAACCACTGATTTATGGTATTGCTATTTTAGGAATTGAATTTTACCCCAGAACAAAATATATGTTTTAGCAGACACTATGAAATCTGGCCTGCAACTGCTGGGACACCAGATTCAGGGTATTGCTATTTTGCCAGATTAATTTCACCCCAGAACAAAATATATGTTTTAACAGACACTATGAAATCTGGCCTGCAACTGCTGGGACACCAGATTCAGGGTATTGCTATTTTGCAAAATGTATTTCACCCCAGAACAAAATATGTGTTTTGGCAGACACTATGAAATCTGTCCTGCAACTGCTGGGATACCAGAATCAGGGTTTTGCTATTTTGCTGGGTCACATGCTGCACTTGGCCAATCACAGCCATGCCATTAGTAGGCATGGCTGTGATGGGCTCTTAGGGCAAGAAGTAAAACGCTAGCTGATTGGCTGCTGTGCAGCCCTTCAGAAAGCGGGAAGAAATCGATGAACAACGGACCCGAACCCAAACTTTTTTGAAAATTTCCGGGTTCGGGTCCGGGTCCTGGACACCCCAAAATTCGGTATGAACCCGAACGATGCTCGAACTGTTCGCTCAACACTACTCACAATTAGGGAGGATGCTTTGAATGTGGTGAGGTAATGGACAAGGTAATGGAGGAGAAGATGACACAGGGTGATAGCCAGACCTCCCCCAGTTCGTCTTCTCAGCACGAATTAGGCCATGAAGAGGAGGAGCTGGAGACACTTGCCTCTGCTACAGAGGCTAATACCCATGGAACTTTAATTCCATCTGTTCAGCATGGATGGGCATAGGACGGGTAGGAGGAGGATGAAGGTATGGAGAGTCATCCTGAAGTTGACATCGACGTCTTGCCCATTGGACCCTCGCATCATATGCATTTTAGGTAACACAGGTTACTGGGTGTTCAAGATGGATTTGCTAAGAGTGCATGACCAAGATGGTGGCAGCCACACCTTCAAATGCATACTGCAGAGGCAAAACACAAATTTAGGCTTCTTTCACACGGCCATTGTCCCTCTGTGCTTGTGCTGTGGACCACAAATTGCGGTCCGCAATGCACGGACACCGACCGTGGGCCAGCCGCTTGCTGATCGCAGACCCATTCACATTAATGGGGTCCGGGATCCGTCTGCTCCACAAAACGATAGAACAAGTTCTACGTTCCGCACCGCATCTCTGTATTTTGCAGACCCATTCAATAAATAGTTCCGCATCCATGATGTGGAATGCACACGGCCGGTGCCCCATATATTGCGGACCAGCTGTATGAGGGCCGCAATATGGCCACGGTGGGACAACGACCGTGTGAAAGAGGCCTTAGTCGGCACATTTTGTAAAATTAAATATATGTGCAAGTCACCATGTTTAAAAATACAAATCTATATCGATCTATCTATCTATCTATCTATCTATCTATCTATCTATCTATCTCATATCTATCTATCTATTTATCTATCGCATATCTATCTATCTATCTATCTATCTATCTATCTATCGCATATCTATCTATCTATCTATCTATCTATCTATCTATCTATCGCATATCTATCTATCTATCGCATATCTATCTATCTATCTATCTCCTATCTATCTCATATCTAGCTATCTTTCTATCTAGTCATATATATGTAGATTTGAATGAAAATTTTTAACTGTTTGCTAATGTATTGTTTGTGAATTACAATAAACTGCTGCATTAATGAGACAATTAAAGCAAATGGTTGTATAAAATGACAAACTCCACTTTGCTGCATTTGACAAAGCCTGCACATCGGCATATTTGCATATAAAACATCTCTCCCACAACTCTTTCACATACAAAAAATAATCACTGCTTTTTGCCATGAAGGGAATTTTTCTTTTGTAATGACATTTTGCATGCGGAAGAGATAAAAAAAGGAAAATCAACATAGTGTACTAGTCAGGAATTAATTCATTGTATGAATACATCCAGTCACAGTCTGGGAGGTTCCTTCCTCCACATTTCATGGCCTTATCCAAAAGCAATTCTGCTTTGCTATTCAATTTGTAAACCTAATAAGGAGGCCACAGAATAACTCTCAAATTGCAAATGTAAGTTGTGAAGGTATAAATCATTTATTGTATACTGCAAGTGAGGTAAAAACTTTTACAGGCACAATCTAGTGAAAACCGATCAGTTATCTATGAAAATATTCATACATGTAGAAAATATTTGTGTGTTAATTTCTTTACTCATTTGCTTATCAGCTGAAGATAATCTGTTTTTACACATAAAGGTTCAGGCTCAAAAATACATGACCATTCATGACCAAAATTAAAAACCCAAATCCTGTTTAACCCCTAAAATTGATCTGTCATCAAAATTTTTCTTTTTAATAATAACTTTGCCCAGATCTGTCATCAGACTATATAAAGGGAGCATTAGGAACATAACGATTGTGGTTGTAGGGGGTGCAACCACGACCGGTTCAAAGGACGCCCAAGGCACATCATAACTGAGCACTGTTGTCACGCTCTACGAGGCCCTGCAGACAGCACTGTCTAAATGAGAGCAGGGCCCATTCCAAAGTTTGCACTGGAGCCCATGGGACTTTAGTTATGCCACTGGATAATTCAGTATGGGAACAGGTCTGTTCCCCATTAGCTGGAACAACAACAAAACAATGTGTTTCATTTGTATAATACGGGCTATTAAATATTACACTATACTCATAAGTATGAGTCCTGTGTATTAATGAGGGGAGCTCTCCTTCTTCTCCAGCGAGCTATTAATCACCATTAAGAGGGGTTGGTGGAGGCAGAGGGAGCTTTCCCTCTTTTGTGTTCTCTGGTTATCTTAAAGAGAACCTGTCACCACAATGCAATGCAATCTGCAGGCAGCATGTTATAGAGCAGGAGGAGCTGAGCAGACAAATTTTTGTGATAAATGATTCAATAAAGATTGCAATTTATATCTTTACTTTTTCTGAACATAAGCCCGCCCCTGTGTACAGCTATCAATGAGTAAAAGCTATCTCTATATAGACTTACACAGGCAATGCTATAAATCACTGTCACAGAGCAGAGGCTTAAATGTACAACTTTACTGAATCTTTTCCCATAAAACAATCTACTCAGTTCCTCCTGCTCTATAACATGCTGCCTGCAGATTGTACTGCATTTTGTAGTGAAAGGTCAACTTTATATATATAAAAAAAAACTATTGAGGTCCCCCAGGGCCCTTTACCACCTTTAGTCGGGACCTGATTGCGGGGGTCCTGGAAGTTGGTCCCCACCATTCAGAAAGTGATGGTACATTGTTCTAACATACCATAATGTTCAGTATGGGAAAATCATATTTATTTATTTTATACACTTACAGTTGTGTTCAAAATTATTCAACCCCCACTGAAATTGAGTGTTTTGGCCAGTTTGACATTGATTTTGATCATTTCAGTCATCTTGTTTACAATTAAATCAAAAAGGCACTTGTAAGTCAGACAAATATAGCATAACATTTATAATGAAATAACCACAAATGTCGTTTCTGTGCTCACATCATTATCAGTTTTATTCAACCCCCAAGTGACATTCAATCTTAGTACTTAGTACAACATCCTTTTCCAGTTATAACAGCTTTTAAACGTGAAGCATAGCTTGACACAAGTGTCTTGCAGCGATCTACGGGTATCTTCGCCCATTCTTCATGGGCAAAAGCCTCCAGTTCAGTCACATTCTTAGGCTTGCGCGCTGCAACTGCTTTCTTTAAGTCCCACCAGAGGTTCTCAATTGGATTTAAGTCTGGTGACTGCGATGGCCACTTCAAAATGTTCCAGCCTTTAATCTGCAACCATGCTCTAGTGGACTTGGAGGTATGCTTGGGATCATTGTCCTGTTGAAAGGTCCAACGTCTCCCAAGCCTCAGGTTTGTGACGGACTGCATCACATTTTCATCCAATATCTCCTGGTACTGAAGAGAATTCATGGTACCTTGCACACGCTGAAGCTTCCCTGTACCTGTAGAAGCAAAACAGCCCCAAAGCATGATTGACCCCCGCCATGCTTCACAGTAGGCAAGGTGTTCTTTTCTTCATAGGCCTTGTTCTTCCTCCTCCAAACATAGCATTGATCCATGGGCCCAAACAGTTCTAATTTTGTTTCATCAGTCCACAGAACACTATCCCAAAACTTTTGTGGTTTGTCCACATGACTTTTGGCATACTGCAGTCGACTCTTCTTATTCTTTGGAGACAGCAAGGGGGTGCGCCTGGGAGTTCTGGCATGGAGGCCTTCATTACGCAGTGTGCGCCTTGTTGTCTGAGCTGAAACTTCAGTACCCGCATCTGACAAATCTTTTTTTAGTTCCTCAGCAGTCACACGGGGACTTTTCTCCACTTTGCGCTTCAGGTAGCACACAGCAGTCGAAGTCAGCATCTTCTTTCTGCCACGACCAGGTAGCGTTTAACCACTTCAGCCCCCCTAGCTTAAACACCCTTAATGACCAGGCCACTTTTTACAATTCCGCACTACACTACTTTACCCGTTTATTGCTCCGTCATACAACTTACCACCCAAATGAATTTTACCTCCTTTTCTTCTCACTAATAGAGCTTTCATTTGGTGGTATTTCATTGCTGCTGACATTTTAACTTTTTTTGCTATTAATCAAAAATGACCGAAATTTTTGCAAAAAAAATGACATTTTTCACTTTCTGTTGTAAAATTTTTCAAAAAAAACTACATTTCTATATAAATTTTTCTCTAAATTTATTGTTCTACATGTCTTTGATAAAAAAAGTCCAATAAGTGTATATTTATTGGTTTGGGTAAAAGTTATAGCGTTTACAAACTATGGTGCAAAAAGTGAATTTCGGCATTTTGAAGCAGCTCTGACTTTCTGAGCACCTGTCATGTTTCTTCAGTTGCTAGAATGCCAGGAAAGTATAAATACCCCCCAAATCACACCATTTTAGAAAGAAGACACCCCAAAGTATTCGCGGAGGGGCATGGTGAGTTCATGTATCATTTCATTTTTTCACAAGTTAGCGGAAAATGACACTTTCTGAGAAAAAAAAAAAAAAAGTTTTAATTTCTGATAACTTCTGGCAAAAAAAAAAAAAATCTCAGACGGACTCACTATGCCCCTCAGTGAATACCTTGGGGTGTCTACTTTCCGAAATGGTGTCATTTGTGGGGTGTGTTTACTGTTCTGGCATTTTGGGCGGGGCTAAATTGTGAGCCGCCATGTAAAACCTAAAGGTACTCGTTGGAATTTGGGCCCCTTTGTGCACCCAGGCTGCAAAAGTGTCACTCATGTGGTATCGCCGTACTCAGGAGAAGTAGGGCAATGTGTTTTAGGTGTATTTTTACATATACCCATGTTGGAGTGAGAGAAATATCTCTGTAAATTGTCAACTTTGTATAAAAAAATTAAAAGTTGACAATTTACAGAGATATTTCTCTCACCCAACATGGGTATATGTAAAATACACCCCAAACACATTGCCCTACTCTCCTGAGTACGGCGATACCACATGAGTGACACTTTTGCAGCCAAGATGCAAAGGGCCCTAAAACCAATGAGTACCTTTAGGATTTCACAGGCCATTTTTACGCATTTGGATTCTCACGCTTTAGGACCCCTAAAATGCCAGGGCAGTATAAATACCCCACATGTGACCCCATTGTGGAAAGAAGACACCCCAAGGTATTCTGTGAGGGGTATGGCGAGTTCACAGAAAAAAAAATTTTGGCACAAGTTAGCGGAAATTGATTTATTTTTTTTTTTTACAAAGTCTCATATTCCACTAAACTGTGACAAAAAATAAAATTTTGCATGAACTCACCATACCCCTCACGGAATACCTTGGGGTGTCTTCTTTCTAAAATGGGGTCACATGTGGGGGTATTTATACTGTCCTGGCATTTGAGGGTCTCCGCAATCTTTACACGTATGGCCAGCATTAGGAGTTTCTGCGATTCTCTGTATATTGAGCATACGGGTAATGAGATTTTTTTTTTCCGTTCAGCCTCTGCGCTGAAAAAAAAATAAAAAATGAACGGCACAGATTTTTTCATTCGCATCGGTCAATGTGGATGAAAAAATCTCTGCCAAAATCAGTGACTGCGGTGCGGTGGGCTGGGCGCTAGCTACCTAACAAGTAGCTAACTAACTGGCAGTGATAAGGGACCCTTATGCCCCATTCACACGTCCGCAATTCTGTTTGCGGAACGGAATTGCGGACCCATTCATTTCTATGGGGACAGACTTTGTCCCGCTCGGATCCGGAATTACGGATCCGCGATTCCGGGTCTGCACTTCTGTTCCGCAAAAATATAGAACATGTCCTATTCTTGTCCGCAATTGCGGACAAGAAAAAGCATTTTCTATATAGTTCTGGCAATGTGCGGATCTGCAAAATGCGAAAGCACATTGCCGGTGTCCGTGCTTTGAGGATCTGCGGATCGGATCCACGGATCCGTGAATCCACGGATCCGCAAAACACATATGGACACATAATGGGGTGTGATCAATGACAGGGGGGTGATCAGGGGGTCTAGATGGGGTGATCAAGGGGTTAATAGGTGAGGGGGGGTGGGGGGGTTAGTGTTGTGTTTGGTGCAACTTTACTGTGTTACCTGGTCCTCTGGTGGTCGATCCCAGCAAATGGGACCACCAGAGGACCAGGTAGCAGGTATACCAGACGCTGTTCACAAAACAGCGTCTGGTATACATGTTTGATGCAATTTATATCGCATCTACAGCCTGCCAGTGATTGATCATCGCTAGCAGGCTGTAGTATAACTCTCCAGACACGCGCTCCTGTTCACAGGAACTCACGGGTCTCACGAGAGGACGCGCCGATGCGTCCACTCAGAAGATCCCGGCCGCCCGCAGGACGCAATCCTGCGTACGGCGGTCCATGAGTGGTTAAAAAGGGCCCTTTGCCTTGAATTTGTGAATGATGCTTCCTATGGTGTCTCTTGGTATGTTTAACATCTTTGCAATCTTCTTATAGCCATTGCCCTTCCTGTGAAGAGAAATCACCTCTTCTCTTGTCTTCCTGGACCATTCTCTTGACTTCACCATGTCTGTAAACACACCAGTAAATGTCTAGAAGGAGCTGAGTATCACAGTCATTTTATATCTGCCTAATTGGTGCTTATTATGCTTGATTGCTGCTCCTTGACATCCACAGGTGTTTTCAATACCTAATCGAAAACACTTGAATGAACCTCTGTTCTTAAGGCTGCATTCACACGAGCGTGATTTCCGCGCGGGTGCAATGCGTGATGTGAACGCATTGCACCCGCACTGAATCCTGACCCATTCATTTCTATGGGGCTGTGTACATGAGCGTTTTTTTTCACGCATCACTTCTGCAACGCGTGTAAATCGCAGCTTGCTCTATATTCTGCGTTTTTCACGCATCCGCAGCCCCATAGAAGTGAATGGGGCTGCGTTAAAAACGCATTGCATCCGCAAGCAAGTGCGGGTGCGTTGCGTTTTTCACTGATGGTTGCTAGGAGATGTTGTTTGTGAACCTTCAGTTTTTTATCACGTGCGTGAAAAACGCATTAAAACGCATTGCACCCGCGCGGAAAAAACTGAACAACTGAACGCAATCGCAGGCAAAACTGAATGGCTTTGCCTGTGAAAACGCTCAGTTTTCACTGAACGCATCCGCAACGCATCCGCAACGCATCCGGACACGCTCGTGTGAACCCAGCCTAAGAGTGGTAGTCTTTAAGGGGTTGAATAATTGTGTCAATGAAGAAATCACAAAAAAAACATTTAATACTGTATTACAAAAACAATTGATGTCATTTTAGTTGCATTTGGTTCTTTAAAAAGTCCTTGTAAGATTTCATTCTGAACACAATTACAAATGTACACTAAATTCCCTCAAACCCTTTACAGCATTGGGGGTTGAATAATTTTGAACACAACTGTATATAGCACTACTATGTTCTGCAGCGCTTTACAGACATTAGCATCAAGTGGCTCAAAATCTAAGTTCCCTATCAATATGTCTTGTGAGCATGCGAGGAAACCATGCAGATGTTGTATTTGGTCAGATTCAAACCTAGGACCTCAGTGGTGCGAGGCACTAGTGCTAACGACTGAGCCACCATGTTCACAGGAGTCCGGGATGCAAAAAATTTCTTTAGAGTACTAACAAAATAATAGATCTGCAGCATCATAACATTTTTATCATTGACTTCTTAAATTTTACCTCTGGGAAAGAATGTTATCAATAATCACAGTACCAGAAGGGGACAGACAGCACAAGTACCTCAGGTCTTGTACAAAATTATTTGGGCCCGTCTTCCACACGTCAGGGCGATCTCTGTAAAGACGGGACCCTAACACTAAATGCCACCTGTAATGTGTCCTCACGGCCTCCACATGATTCATGGCATGTCGGTTCCACATGCATGCTGGGTCCACTCTGCAACAGGGAATGCAGGTACCAACATGCAAGCAAAGCAGACATCTTCCTGAGAGTCCACTCTATACCTCTCCGGATGCCAAAAGGTTTCCAGTAACTGCAGACTGCAGCTTTATACTTATACTAATTTAAAACAGCCCATGTGGCAGACAAGCTAATCAGGAGTGCAAAACCAACAGGAGTCAGCCACAACTCCAATACAAACTGCAAGGAAAGGGGGGTAAGAAAGCACATCCAAATATATATATACTGCAAATAGAGTACTGAATTCAATCTTTGTACAGGGTAAAGGACTGCATATCACAGCAGACACATCAGCAGCTTAAGCAGCTCCAAAATCCATCCATAACATCTTTGACAATATCTGTGTTTCAACAGTTTTTTTCCATTTTTGTTTGGAAAATAGACCAAAGTAGTTCATGCTTTTGCTTTATTTTCTTTAACCAGCATACCACTAGAAAGAAAGATGCACATCTGAATATACCCATTGAATTTGAATTCAGTGGATCCTTGTGCTGTACATGAATAAAACAGACAGCACATGTCTTTGATCAGCTTATCTGTGATTAAGGCCTAAGGCTTTAAATATATAGCTGTGATATTTATCAATTTATTTTTTGTGACACAAACAAAACACGATTATCATGTGTAAAAATAAAGATATAAAAATTAAGAAATCTTGTAATAAGGTAAAGACTTTGCAAAAATTGTGATTCATTAATCACCAATACAAAATATTTTGTCTCGTGCCATCTGCTCCTAAGCTCTAGTAACACAGAAGAAAAAAGATCTGAATTCCTGAAATTCATGGAAGCATCCTAATTGGATTAAAAAGCAGAAAAATAAGCATATCAATACTGAGTGATTTACTCAGTTGGGAATGGTATGAGAGCAAACTTTAAAAATATTCACATGCTAAAATTTACAGCGCAAGATGAAATAATAAAACACAGAAGTATAGCTTTATGTGAACAGTATACAGTTTCTATTTCATTTACATAAGGTTCTTTGTCTAAAAGAAAATATTGAGCTTGTAAGACTGATTTGTGTGAAACTTTCCTACAGTCAAATATGCTGCTGGTAAGTGATGTGCAAATGAACAAAGGTGATTTAATGAATAATACATATTGTTACTGTTGTCACAATAAAACATGTAGAAATACATGAGAAGATTTTGCTCATTGTGGGGAGCTAACTTTACAAGCATATGTTCCTCAAAATTTTAGAAAATTGTATTCCTGGTATTACAACTTATGCTAATGCATTGTGAGATCGTGAGATGCACACAGCGATTTTCATGTGGCCGATTTCCAGCATATTTGCTGGGTTTGCGGCCAGATTTTGACGGGTCCACATTATAGTTTAATGGGACTGGACAGGAATGCAGTGGCTTCCGGAACAGCCTGCCAGATCTCACAACGCTAGTGTGACTCTAGCCTTAGACTGCCATTGTCAGCTCACTCACATGAGTCTATTGAATCCATTTAAACACAATGGAACTCGAGCTATCCTTCTCAGCATGGACGTCTAGAAGGCCAATGATCAAGTGTCTCAGGCCTTTATGCGTTCAGCCCTTTTCAAATGTAATATTTCCCTACAGTTTGTTGATGCAATCTTTTCAATGTAGAATAGCCCATCAGCTACAGTAGCAATGAATTACACCTTTTATCCTACTTTTAACATTTTAGTGGGACTTGCCATTGTCCCCTTTTTTTATTTGTCCTTACAATTGAGGCCCTTCTTCAAAAAAATGACTTTGCATGGAAGGACCTAGCAGTGGGTGAAACATGCACAAAGATATGCACGATGATATTTTAATGGTCCTTACAAACCCCCATGAAGCCCTGCCTTACCCTCAAACCTTCTTCAGACATTCTGCCTATATCTCTAATTTTAAAATTAATGAAGGGAAGTCCCAAGTCTTAAATATTTCTCTTACTCAAGATGAGAGGCTGAAATTTGCTGCACATTAACCTTTTGAATGGTCACTTTCCTTGATCTGATATTTTGTAATCAATATTTTGGCCATTTGGAATCGCTGTACACCTCCCTCCTAATATTTTTCTCTATTAGGCAATATGTCTAAAACAATGGATAGCTGGTATATACTGTTCACCTCCTGGCTGTACTTTTTCAAGGCATTCCCTATTCACCTCTTCAATGGTATAGTGAATACAGTCCACTGCCTTGGGATAACATTTGATCCTGCCCTGTCCTTCTAACCAAACATTAAAACCCTTACCTCTATCTGCTGCTTTAAACTCAAGAATATCTCTTGTACAATTTCAACGCAAACAAAAGTTTGTGGAGTGAAATTTAACAATAAACAATTGTTTTAACAATGGATGAGAGACCATCGTCGTCTGAAAAAAAGTTGACTGCATTTCATATTTTCAACAGATAGTTGGATGAAAGTTTTTTTGTTCAAAGAAAGACCGCTCATGGATGAAATATCTTTGTTTAAAAGAACAGTCCCAAAAAGATATTTTGGCTGGTTTGAACAACTGTAACGGTCAATATGCAAAACAAATGTTTACCAGATGTTTGTTCAACAGCTGTTCAACCATCATTTAATTTCTGTATAATGTGTATGGCCACGTTTATATTTTGGCATCTGGATAACAAAACATGAACAGAACTAAACTGAGACCAAACAAATAGGGTAATACAGACACAGGAACTCCGGCAAGGTAAGGTCAGACATACAGACTGTCAAGGACTGGACAAGCAAACAGAACAACAGAAACTATTGCTCAGCCAAGGGGCGAGATAGACAGAACATATAGCTGAGCTCATTAGCCCGCAGATGTACATAAACAGAAAGAGGGATTAACCTCTACATGGAACACACAACTCTCTCTTGAACTGTAGTGGTGAAACATTGGTCTAGTTCAATATCTTGGTATTAGTAGGGCAGTTGGATTTACCATGACGTAACAGATTAATGGTAGAGATGGCCCGAACTATCCGCCGGCGAACAGTTCCCGGCGAACATAGCTTGTTCGCGTTCGCCGCAGCGGGCGAACACATGCGATGTTCGGTCCGCCCCCTATACATCATCATTGAGCAAACTTTGACCCTGTACCTCACAGTCAGCAGACACATTCCAGCCAATCAGCAGCATACCCTCCCTCCCAGACCCTCCCATCTCCTGAACAGCATCCATTTTAGATTCATTCGGAAGCTGCAGTCTTAGTGAGGGAGAGTGTAGTTTCTGCTGATTTAATAGGGAAATCGATAGCTAGGCTAGTGAAAGACTCATCTGATCTCTGCTGTAAGGACAGCGTCCTGACAGCACCCCAAAAAGCCCTTTTTAGGGCTGCAACATTAGTCTGCTTTTTTTTTTTCTTCATATATATATTGCAGTTGCCTGGCCTGCCTGTGTGTGAGGAGCTGCAGGCCCACAGACTGTAGTGTGCCCACTGCCAGTGCCCACCCCTGTCATCCCGTTTGGCACAGGACTTTGCATCAAAAAAATACATTTAATTTTTACACTTTAGTGTAATTTCAGTTGCTTGCCTGCTGCTAGTGTGTGTCAGGCCGACTTCCACTGACTGTAGTGTGCCCACTGCCAGTGCCCACCCCTGTCATACCGTGTGGCACAGGACTTTGCATCAAAAAGAGGCATTTAATTTTTACACTTTAGTATAATTTCAGTTGTTTGCCTGCTAGTGTGTGTCAGGCCGACTTCCACTGACTGTAGTGTGCCCACTGCCAGTTCCCACCCCTGTCATAACGTGTGGCACAGGACTTTGCATCAAAAAAAGGCATTTAATTTTTACACTTTAGTGTAATTTCAGTTGCTTGCCTGCTAGTGTGTGTCAGGCTGACTTCCACTGACTGTAGTATGCCCACTGCCAGTGCCCACCCCTGTCATCCCGTGTGGCACAGGAGTTTGCATCAAAAAGAGGCATTTAATTTTTACACTTTAGTATAATTTCAGTTGTTTTCCTGCTAGTGTGTGTCAGGCCGACTTCCACTGACTGTAGTGTGCCCACTGCCAGTTCCCACCCCTGTCATACCGTGTGGCACAGGACTTTGCATCAAAAAAAGGCATTTAATTTTTACACTTTAGTGTAATTTCAGTTGCTTGCCTGCTGCTAGTGTGTGTCAGGCCGACTTCCAATGACTGTAGTGTGCCCACTGCCAGTGCCCACCCCTGTCATACCGTGTGGCACAGGAGTTTGCATCCAAAAAAGGCATTTAATTTTTACACTTTAATGTAATTTCAGTTGCTTGCCTGCTAGTGTGTGTCAGGCCGACTTCCACTGACTGTAGTGTGCCCACTGCCAATGCCCACCCCTGTCATACCGTGTGGCACAGGACTTTGCATCAAAAAAAGGCATTTAATTTTTACACTTTAGTGTAATTTCAGTTGCTTGCCTGCTAGTGTGTGTCAGGCCGACTTCCACTGACTGTAGTGTGCCCACTGCCAGTGCCCACCACTGATACCGGGTGGCACAGTAGCTTGCCGATAAATAAGACATTTATTTTTTACACATTAGTCTAATTTCAGTTGCTTGCCTGCTGCCATTGTGTGTCAGGCCGACTTCCACAGACTGTAGTGTGCCTACTGCCAGTGCCAACCACTGATACCGGGTGGCACAGTAGCTTGCCGATAAATAAAGCATTTAATTTTTAGACAGTAGTCTAAATTCAGTTGCTTGCCTGCTGCCAGTGTGTGTCAGGCTGACTTCCACTGACTGTAGTGTTCCCACTGCCAGTGCCTACCACTGATACCGGGTGGCACAGTAGCTTGCCGATAAATAAGGCATTTCATTTTTACACATTAGTCTAATTTCAGTTGCTTGCCTGCTGCCAGTGTGTGTCAGGCCCACTTCCACAGACCGTAGTGTGCCCGCTGCCAGTGCCAACCACTGATACCGGGTGGCACAGTAGCTTGCCGATAAATAAGGCATTTAATTTTTAGACAGTATTCTAATTTCAGTTGCTTGCCTGCTGCCAGTGTGTGTCAGGCCCACTTCCACAGACTGTAGTGTGCCTACTGCCAGTGCCAACCACTGATACAGGGTGGCACAGTAGCTTGCCGATAAATAAAGCATTTAATTTTTAGACAGTAGTCTAAATTCAGTTGCTTGCCTGCTGCCAGTGTGTGTCAGGCCCACTTCCACTGACTGTAGTGTGCCCACTGCCAGTGCTCACCACTGATACCGGGTGGCACAGTAGCTTGCCGATAAATAAGGCATTTCATTTTTACACATTAGTCTAATTTCAGTTGCTTGCCTGCTGCGAGTGTGTGTCAGGGCCACTTCCACAGACTGTAGTGTGCCCACTGCCAGTGCCAACCACTTATACCGGGTGGCACAGTAGCTTGCCGTTAAATAAAGCATTTAATTTTTAGACAGTAGTCTAAATTCAGTTGCTTGCCTGCTGCCAGTGTTTGTCAGGCCCACTTTCACAGACTGTAGTGTGCCCACTGCAAGTGCCAACCACTGATACCGGGTGGCACAGTAGCTTGCCGATAAATAAGGCATTTAATTTTTACACATTAGTCTAATTTCAGTTGCTTGCCTGCTGCCATTGTGTGTCAGGCCCACTTCCACAGACTGTAGTGTGCCCACTGCCAGTGCCAACCACTGATACCGGGTGGCACAGTAGCTTGCCGATAAATAAGGCATTTAATTTTTAGACAGTATTCTAATTTCAGTTGCTTGCCTGTTGCCAGTGTGTGTCAGGCCCACTTCCACAGACTGTAGTGTGGATGAGAATAGTACTACAGAAAATACCACTCATATCGGGTGTGACAGTAAATTGCACGGCGCAGACGCAGTGACCGTGGATTAAAATGGATTAAAACAGAGTGTAGGGAGCCAGCGTTTTTTTAACCATCTCCCCGTTCGAAAAATCTATTCAATAAATGGCCCCCAGATTGGGGACGTTAGAGGGATTAAACTGATGAGAATAGTACTACAGAAAATACCACTCATATCGGGTGTGACAGTAAATTGCACGGCGCAGACGCAGTGACCGTGGATAAAAACAAAGGGGAGGGAGACAGCGTTTTTTTAACCATCTCCCCGTTCGAAAAATCAATTCAATTCACCTTTCAGGGACCCTTGGTGTTGTACGTGGCTGGGTGGAGGAAGAAACCTTCAATGACATCACCGGGACATGGCTAGCTTGGTATCCAACCTTGTGCAAATGGGGAGTTTGCGGTTGTGCAAAGGAACTGTTTGCGGTTGTTTGCGGTGCATTAAAAGGGGAGTTTGGTCTGTCAATGTCTGTAAAGTGGGCGTAACCCTTACACTACCTGATCGGTACAACATCATACCTGATCATATACACACACTGGATGTTTTAAAGCATGTTATTCCAAACAATTTAGGAATGTTAGTTGATTTATGCCCTTTATGGATTAAAACCCGACTCTGCGTCCACTACGTAATTTTCCATGGGAGTTTTGCCATAGATCCCCCTCCGGCATGCCAAAGTCCAGGTGTTAGACCCCTTGAAACAACTTTTCCATCACTATTGTGGCCAGAAAGAGTCCCTGTGGGTTTTAAAATTCGCTTGCCAATTGAAGTCTATGGGGGTTCGCCCGGTTCGCCCGTTCGCGAACACTTGCGGAAGTTCGCGTTCGCTGTTCGCAAACGGAAAATTTTATGTTCGCGACATCACTAATTAATGGTTGCTCAATGGTTAGCACTGGTGTATTGCAGTGCTGTGGTCCTTGTTGGAAATTTGACCAAGGACAACATCTTTATGGACTTTGCTTTTGTGGGTTATCTCCTGCACTCCAAAGACATACTGATATTGAACTTAGATTGTGAGCCTCATTGGGTATAACAAGTGATGACAATGCATGTAAAGAGCTGTGGAATATGCCAATGCTACATCAGTGAGCAGAATAAATAATAATTAATTACAGATTAATTTGATATGCATGTGTTTAGATTTACAACAGTAATTAGATTATTCATGTTGTATCTTTAATGTTTATTCTTTATTTAGTCCATGAATTAGTGTGAGACCAGATTTGTAATACCCTAAAATATGCCTCTACTTTGAGCAGAAGCTTTATAGTTTTAAATGAGGTTTAAACTTTACTGATTCGTAATCCAATGTATTCTTGATTCTGACTTAAGTGCACATTGCATACTGTGACAACATTCTGGAAATAACTTTGCTGGGTACCTGGAAAACACAAACATTTAAGGAACATATACCATATTTGTTCAGTTAGGTGTGTTTTTCCCCAAAAATGAAGAAAATGAAACTATTAATTCATTAGTACAGGGCTATGGAATTAATAACGCTTAAATAATAATAATAATAATAATAATAATAATAATAATAATAATAATTACATTGCTATGGTTTATGGCACAGACCAAGGACAACATCTGCATGGAGTTTGTACTGTATATTCTCCCCGTGTTTATGTAGGTTTCCTCCGAGTACTCCGGTTTCCTCCCACACTCCAAAGACATACTTATAAGGAACTTATATTATAAGCCTCATTGGGGACAGCATAATGCTAATGTTTGTAAACCACTATGGAATATAGTAGACAGTACTACATATGTGCATAAAATAAATGAATAATAAGATTATCACCCTGTTTGGGCTATAAAAAAATTATATCTGAAAAGTCCTGCTTCTTATAACTTATGAAAATCAGTTACAATCTTATTTATGTTAGCCCCATCAGTTATGGAAAAACAAAAAAATTCCTAGTTACATTAACATAGACATGTTAATGATAAGCAAATGATAACAAATGGATACAAAATATTCAAAACATTTTGATTTATTCAGTATTGAGTATGAGAGACACACACAGAAATAAAGGTACTTACAAGCCTTGGCATGCTATCATTGAGGTTATTAATGGTTGTCTGAGGAATGGTTTGCCATGCAAATGGTTCTACGACCAAATCAGTGTAATATTGAGCTGTTTGTGTACCTGAAAGGAAAACTAGTGGGTGCTCAGCTATCTACATTAATTTATGCCACTCCACGCCATAATCCCAAGAGTAGGACAGTTGTGACGTTCCCTTTTGAAGGTCTCTTCATCGTGTTATCCACATGGTCTTCAGGCCAATCTCTGGCTATTATTGCATCGCAGACAAAAATGAGACTCAACGCAGAAGAGGAGAGACCTTCATTCCAGCTTTCATTGCTGACTTACTGTGCACCAGCAAGCCTTAGAGACTAGGGGCATGAGGTAAATGGAACACCTGTAGCTGGGCGTCAGGCTTATAGCCCAATGTTATACAAACACACTCTATTGGTTTGTGTAAACACTGTTTTCTGCTGTAGGCTTGAGATTTGATGTCCAACTTCCCTTGCAGTACCGAATGGATCACATTCAATACGTATCAGTCTTCTAAACAGATGATCCATCCATGCAGTGCTTCACTTCTGTGCACCTCTTGCTGTCATTTTAGTTTGTTGCTGTTGTCCCAACTTCTGGGACACACAAAGTTGAACAGTGCTGACATCTCATCCTATGTACGTTGAGATCTGCCAGAATAATAAACCAAAGTTTCTCAGTCCAAGTGGCATTAACTGGCCCGTTGACAAACAGAAGGCATCTCACAATCATCTCACATGACTTCTTCAGATTTTGAGGTCTCATATGGCTAAAAACTCTGCTTTTACTCTGGCTTTTATTCACATGCCGTAGTTTGGAGCTAGGTGCTTGAAAAAATTATCATTTGTAGATCTTAGCAACACCTGCTACTTCCTAAGCTTGCATAATATTATAGCTTTTCCTAATTAAGGAAACTTCATTTTGCGGGGTTACAAATGGCTTCAGTGTTTAAGCACTTATATAGTTGATAAAGATTGATATGAGGCTGAAGGTAGCAAAGAATTAAGGATAGCATTATATGGTTTTTGTGTGTATGTATGATGTATGTATGTATGAATAAAAATAGCTGTAAATACTGCATAAATTGTGAATATTACACATAAACTAATCATCATAACAATAATTAATTGCAGAACATACTACTGACTAGCTTTTTTATTATTATTTATTTAGGCCTTCTGATTTTGCACTTGAAACAAAAGAGCTTTAAAACATCTTAGCTTCTATATTTGTCAGTGTTCTTTCATTCTTTGGGCACCGTGGGTAATATTCCATCTACAGTTGTGTTCAAAATTATTCAACCCCCACTGAAATTGAGTGTTTTGGCCAGTTTGACATTGATTTTGATCATTTCAGTCATCTTGTTTACAATTAAATCAAAGAGGCACTTGTAAGTCAGACAAATATAACATAACATTTATAATGAAATAACCACAAATGTCTTTTCTGTGCTCACATCATTATCAGGTTTATTCAACCCCCAAGTGACATTCAATCTTAGTACTTAGTACAACATCCTTTTCCAGTTATAACATCTTTTAAACGTGAAGCATAGCTTGCCACAAGTGTCTTGCAGCGATCTACGGGTATCTTCGTCCATACTTCATGGGCAAAAGCCTCCAGTTCAGTCACATTCTTAGGCTTGCGCGTTGCAACTGCTTTCTTTAAGTCCCACCAGAGGTTCTCAATCTGATTTAAGTCTGGTGACTGCGATGGCCACTTCAAAATATTCCAGCCTTTAATCTGCAACCATGCTCTAGTGGACTTGGAGGTATGCTTGGGATCATTGTCCTGTTGAAAGGTCCAACGTCTCCCAAGCCTCAGGTTTGTGACGGACTGCATCACATTTTCATCAAATATCTCCTGGTACTGAAGAGAATTCATGGTACCTTGCACTCGCTGAAGCTTCCCTGTACCTGTAGAAGCAAAACAGCCCCAAAACATGATTGACCCCCCGCCATGCTTCACAGTAGGCAAGGTGTTCTTTTCTTCATAGGCCTTGTTCTTCGTCCTTTAAACATAGCGTTGATCCATGGGCCCTAATTTTGTTTCATCAGTCCACAGAACACTATCCCAAAACTTTTGTGGTTTGTACACATGAATTTTGGCATACTGCAGTCGACTCTTCTTATTCTTTGGAGACAGCAAGGGGGTGCGCCTGGCAGTTCTGGCATGGAGGCCTTCATTACGCAGTGTGCGCCTTATTGTCTGAGCTGAAACTTCAGTACCCGCATCTGACAAATCATTTTCAGTGGACTTTTCTCCACTTTGCGCTTCAGGTAGCGCATAGCAGTCGAAGTTAGCATCTTCTTTCTGCCACGACCAGCTAGCGTTTCAACAGTGCCCTTTGCCTTGAATTTGCGAATGATGCTTCCTATGGTGTCTCTTGGTATGTTTAACATCTTTGCAATCTTCTCTTCTTATAGCCATTGCCCTTCCTGTGAAGAGAAATCACCTCTTCTCTTGTCTTCCTGGACCATTCTCTTGACTTCACCATGTCTGTAAACACACCAGTAAATGTCTAGAAGGAGCTGAGTATCACAGTCATTTTAAATCTGCCTAATTGGTGCTTATTATGATTGATTGCTGCTCCTTGACATCCACAGGTGTTTTCCCTACCTGATAGAAAACTCTGGAATGAACCTCTGTTCTTAAGAGTGGTAGTCTTTAAGGGGTTGAATAATTGTGTCAATGAAGAAATCACAAAAAAAAACATTTAATACTGTATTACAAAAACAATTGATGTCATTTTAGTTGCATTTGGTTCTTTAAAAAGTCCTTGTAAGATTTCATTCTGAACACAATTACAAATGTACACTAAATTCCCTCAAACCCTTTACAGCATTGGGGGTTGAATAATTTTGAACACAACTGGTAAATATGCTTATTTTTACTTTTCTTATACTAGTATGCATTAGTAAGAACTAATGGACAACAGCGATGATAACAATATAATTATGAATACTGATCTATGTCTATGTTGCCCACTCTCATTTCCCTAAGGAAATTCCAAAAGTAAAATAAGGCTTGCTATAAGCAACATCATTATGTTTATTTTGCAGTCATGGTAGAAATGTCCACCCATGCTTTTTTTTATGAAGAATGATGTGTGCTCAACTCTTTTTAGAGAACAATAAGCATTAAAAATGAAACAGCTAACATTCTGGTTTAAGAACAGTGTTATTATATATAGCTGCATTATAAAATTCAATATATTTTATGTGAAAAATGTCATTCAGTTCTGCAAATAGTTCAACTATGTATGACTTGTCATTTAGTATGTCAAAAACATATAAAAAATGGTGTACATATTTTGCACCTAATTTATTAACGGTTTTAGACATTTTTAGATGTTTTTTCCACCTTGTCTGGCAAATGGGCATTGATTCACATGAATGTGAGATTGTGCACCAAAAAAATGACAACTATTTGTCATATTTTAAATAGGTGGTGTAAAGTTAGACTAGACAGACTAAGGGTACTTTCACACTTGCGGGAGGATGGATCCGACAGGCTGTTCACCCTGTCGGATCCGTCCTGCCACTATTTCATCGTGCCGCCAGACTGTCGCTCCGTCCCCATTGACTATAATGGGGCCGGGGTGGAGTTACCGCGCAGCATGGCAGTGCAAGGCGATAGGCTGCCGGACTAAAAGTACTGCATTTCCGACTTTTTTGTCCTGCGACCTCTCACCATGCTGCGCCGTAACACATCCCCCGCCCCCATTATAGTCAATGGGGACAGAGCGGCAGTCCGGGGGCACGGCGAAATAGCGGCAGGACGGATCTGACAGGGCGAACAACCTGTCAGATCCGTCCTGCCGCAAGTGTGAAAGTACCCTGAAGATGTATCTGATTTATTTATCATCCAGCATCAATGACTGAGATAAATCTGACATAGTTTAAGACTGACTACTGCTGGCTATGTCATTTTTAATTTTTTTGCATTATTGCACACCAGTTCTTAAATGTGGAGCTCTGTTTTTGTCATTTCTGTTATAATAAATTCATCAGTTTTTACACCACTAGGGGACTGAAGTGGATTAGTGTTTTTTTTCCTTAATTTTCAGAATGTCACAAATGATAAATCTTGTCTAAAATGTAACTCTGTGCACAAAATATTTGTGCACCCGTTAATTCATACAGAGTTCCAGGAATGGCTCAAACCCCCTTAAAAAGTGGCAAACACTTCTTCCATTTGTTATGTTTCACACAACCATAGGAAAAAAATCCAAATGCACTACACTTTTCTGGTGCAAAGCATTTTTTACATTTGCTTTTAGACAGTCTTAGTAAATGTACCCCATTGTTATCACTGACAGCAACAGAGTAAATAGGGGAATACAAAGGAAACAGTAGAAGTCAATTATTATATGGATAATATCAGAAGTTATTTTATGGAGTGTCTGCTGTTTACGGTTGACAACCAGAGTTTTTCTTTTTTTCTGGGCGACTTATCAAAAAATCATGGACAGCCAGCATTTTTATGGACAAAATGGAAAACTATAATTAATAAAAAAGATTATAATTTCTACCAGACTATCACTAAAAAGGAATCCGTCATAAGCGAACTCCTTTTCAAATTGTTTGCAAAGACACATCGCTATAGTTCACCTGATTGAAACACTGTTTTTCATTTGTTGATCAGAGGCTCCATTCCCGAGCTTTGCAAATTAGGCTTTAAATCCAGCAAAGGTGTCACTGTTGCCCTTGTTCCACCCAAGCTCCACTCATTTCTGTGACCAGCCCCTCCTCCCTGGCTGTTTTGATTGACAGGGCAAGGCAGTCCCAAAGCAGCAGCTGGTGACAGATTACCTTTAATATTCTGGTGAAAGTTCATAACTATTATTTACCGTGAGCTTTAAAATGATAGTCAATACCACTAAAATGACCTATTTAAAGGGGCTGTGCATGTTTGGAGGGGGGTGGGTTGGTCTCTTGGGTAGACCAATAAGGAGAGTAAGGAGCTGGCAGAGGAAGCGAGAGGAGCAAGGGGGCACAGAGTGGCTTAGGCCTACCCTGGGACACTTAACTATTCATTTTCCTATGGATTTGGCCTTATGCACACGGCCATTGGCTGGCTATGCGGTCTGCAAATCACGGATCCACAAAACACGGGAGCTGCTCCGCGTTCCGTTCCGCAATTTGCGGAATGGAACACGGCCCACTGTAGAAATGCCTATTCTTGTCCGCAAAACAGACAATAATAGGACATGCTCTATCTTTTGCGGACCCATTGAAGTGAATGGATCCACGCCCGAGCCGCAAAACATGCGGCTCAGACGCGGACCACAACAACGGCCATGTGCATGAGGCTTTAAAAGCACTTTTTCTCCACAATAAAGTAATGGATTGCTTAATCATTATATTCAGTTGAGCTACCTCTACCAGGCACTGTGGTTTAACAGTGAATACCCTTGTAAAACACTCCATTCAAGGCCTCCTTCACACATATCGCAATTTTTGTGTGGCAGTTTTTTTTTTTTTTTGAGCTGCTCATGCCCTAGTTTGATGTTAGCTGCAACTTTGGTCATGATACATGTTTCTATCTGCCTTAGGTACTCCATCGCCCACCTCTGATCCTGGCTCTAACTTTCAATAGCAGTCCTGTTTGCTTCTTGGTCTTGACTGATGAGCTATAGTAAAAAGTAAAAATGAATCTGTTAAATCACCAGTGTTGTTCCTATTACAGAATGGTTTTCTACTAAGCATGAGCAGACCCATGGATGTTCGGGTTCACCGGACTCGGCCAAACTTTGGGTCAAATTTCCGGTTCGGGACCTGAACTTGACTCGAACTCGAACCCAAACCCCATTGAAGTCATTGGGGACCCAAACTTTGGTTCACTAAAATGGCTGTAAAATAGTCATAGTAAGAGCTAGAGGGCCTCAAAAGGAAGCAAAATGAGGGTAAGAGCAGGACAATTTCCCTGCAAACAAATGTGGATAGGAAAATGACTTAAAATAACATATAATAGAAAAAAAAATTCTATAGAAGTGGAGTAGGAGGTTGAGGAGGCGGTAGACGTGGCGATGTAGGAGGAAGCGGCTGGGGAGGAGAAGGAGATAGCCAAGATTTCCTTTGTATTTTTTTTTTTCTCCTTTAATTATTTATTTATTTTTTATAAATTTTGGAAGGCCCCAAAACATTGGGAAATGGAAAAGAGAACGCAAAGAGAAAGTGTGCTGGAGAATAACAATGGCTGGGTGCCGCCAGTATACTTATCTACTCAGCACAACATACAGACAAGTCCTGTGAGATCCATGCCTGGTTCATTTTAACCCCTTAATGACACAGCCATTTTTCACCTTAAGGACCAGGTCATTTTTTGCAAATCTGACATGTGTCACTTTATGTGGTGATAACTTTAAAACGCTTTTACTTATCCAAGCCATTCTGAGAATGTTTTCTCGTCACATATTGTACTTCATGACATTGGTAAATTTGAGTCAAAATATTTCATTTTCATTTATAAAAAAAAAACGAATTAACAAAAAATTTGGAAAAATTCGCAATTTTGAAAATTTCAATTTATCTACTTTTTAAATAAATAGATAGTTATAATAGTTGTTACTTTACATTCCCCATATGTCTACTTCATGTTTGGGTCATTTTATAAATTACATTTTCAATTTTTGGTACGTTAGAAGGCTTGGAAGTTTAGAAGCAAAATTTTTAAGAAAATTTCCAAGACTCAATTTTTAAAGACCAGTTCAGGTCTGAAGTCACTTTGTGGGGCTTACATAGTAGAAACCACCCATAAATTGCCCCATTTTAGAAACTAAACCCCTCAAGGTATTCAAAACAGTTTTTACATATTTTGTTAACCCTTTAGTTATTCCACAAGAATTTATGGAAAACCGAGATTAAATTTCATAATTTCACTTTTTTGGCAGATTTTCCATTTTTGTGAATTTTTTCCGCTAACAAAGCAAGGGTTAACAGCCAAACAAAACTCAATATTTATTGCCCTAACTATGTAGTTTACAGAAACACCACATATGTGGTCATAAACTGCTGTATGGCCACACGGAAGGGCACAGAAGGAAAGGAGCGCCATGTGGTTTTTGGATGGCAGATTTCACTGGGATAACTTTAAGTTGCCATGTCACATTTGAAGACCCCCTGATGCACCCCTAGAGTAGAAATTCCAATAAAATGACCCCATTTTGGAAACTACAGGATAAGGTGGCAGTTTTGTTGGTACTATTTTAGGGTGCATATGATTTTTGGTTGATCTATATTACACTATTTGTGAGGCAAGGTAACAAAAAATAGCTGTTTTGGCACCGTTTTTATTTTTTGTTATTTATAATGTTCATCTGATGACCATGTGGTATTTTTATAGAGCAGGATGTTATGGACACGACAATACCAAATATTACTACTTTGTTTGGTTGTTTGCTTTAGTTTTACATAAAGCATTTTTTAAAAAAAATATTATTTTGTTTCTCCTTATTCTGAAAGCCATATTTTTTATTTACTTTTTGGGCGACTGTCTTATGTAGGGGCACATTTTTTTCGGTATGAGATAACGGTTTGATTGGTACTATTTTAGGGTGCCTATGACTTTTTGATCGCTTGGTATTTCACTTTTTGTGATGTAAGGTGACAAAAAATGGCTTTTTTGGCACTGTTTTTTTTTTATGGTGTACACCTGAGGGGTTAGGTCATGTGATATTTTTATAGAGCAGGTTCTTATGGATGCGACAATACCTAATATGTATACTTTTTTAAATTTGTTTCACTTTAGCACAATAATAGCAGTTTTGAAGCAAAAATAAATCATATTTTAATGACCCATAGTCTGAGAACCATATTTATTTTTATTTTTTGGGAGATTGTCTTATGTTGGGGCTCATTTTTTGCGGGATGAGATGACGGTTTGATTGGTACCATTTTGACATACATATGATTTTTTTGATCACTTTTATTACCTTTTTTGTGAAATGAGGTGGGCAAAATTTCAATTTCATGATAGTTTTTCTTTTTATTTTTTTTATAGCGTTCACCGTGCGGAGAAAGTAACATGACCTTTTAAAAGATCAGGTCATTACGGATGCGGTGATATCAAACACGTGTAGTGTATTTATTTATTTTTTATTTTTAATCAGTGATAAATGTGCGGCTATAAGAAGAATTTTTTCTCCCATTTTTTTTACTTTTTTTTGCCCCAGACCCACTTGGTTCTTGAAGATACAGTGGGTCTGATGCCTATATAATACAATACAGTACACTATATAGTGTACTGTAGTGTATTGTGACTTTACACTTAGCCTGATAAGGCTCCTGCCTTCAGCAGAAGCCTGATCCAACTCAACGTTACCATGGCAAGCCGGAATCCTGTGAAGGCGCCTGGTTGCCATGGTAGCCATCAGCCATTGCCAAAACAGAGCAGCAGCTGATGGGGAGGGAGGGAGCCCCCTCCCTCTGTGATCCCGTCAAGTATCGGGTGGCTGCAACCGCATAGCAGTGCCCGATGGGAGAAGGAGGGAGCTCCCTTCCTGTTAACCCCTTTCATACAGCGAAACCTATGGACTGTGGTATGGAACGGGTTAAATGGCTGACATCTGTGCCAGCACAGATGTCTGCTGTTTCAAGCAGAGTAACGGCAAACTTAGGCTATGTGTCCAATTTGGAGACCCAAAAAATGAATGGGTCAGTACATGTAGGTGTGTGCACACGTACTGTTCCACCATGATGCTGAAATGCTGCCTCCTGTGAAGATGTTCCGTATCAGCTGGTGGTTCTGGTTGTTGTGGCGCGCTGACAAAGCTTTTCCACATTTCGGCCATGCTAACCCTCCCTTCTGAGGTGACGGTTGTGCCCCAGCTGCGTTCGCGACTTCTTCCTCAGCAGCGCATCTACCAGCGTGCGCTTGTACTTGCGCATCTTCCGATCATGTTTCAGTGACAGAATTAAGGATGGCACATTGTCCTTGTAGCTGGGATTCAGCAGGGTAGCCACCCAGTAATCAGTACTGGTTAGAATGTGGGCAACTATTGTTTCAAATCAGCCTACTGTCATTTTCCCTGGCTGTGCTGAAGTTGCTGGTGCAGGTGTTACGCTGACCCGATGAGGAAGCGATAGAGGATCAAGCAGAGTAGGAGGAGGAGGCAACAGGAGGCAACCAGAAACATCCTGCAATCCTCGGTGTCGGAAAGACATGCGTCAAACTGCTCTCTCTGTTGCGCAATGCACACCTGATTTTGTCTACCACTTGCTTGTGCAGGCGGGGATGGCTCACCTGGAAAAGTAGTAGCGGCTGGGAACCACGTACTGTGGGACAGTCACCGCCATAGGGTTTTTAAAAGTCGGATCGTGGGTGGGTAGGGGGGTACTTCCTCTTCCTCTCCAGTGTTTGGGGGATGGCCAGCAGAACGCTTCCATGGGACAGTGTGTACATGCTGGGTGACGGTGGTAGAGGTGGTGGTGTTGCTGCCACATCCTCTGTTTGCAAGGTGGTAGGTGCCACTGTCACTTCAGAGGGGGAGGAAGAGGCCGAGACTGCAGCACAAGACAGTGCAAGAGGAGATTGAGATCTTTTGTGGTTTTTTAGGTGTGTGCTCCACTGCAGCTTGTGCTTTGCATTTAGATGCCTGGTCATGCAGGTGGTGCTCAGGTTTAAAACATGTATGCCTCGCTTCAGGCTCTGATTGCACAGTGTGCAAATCCTTTGAGTTTTGTTGTCAGCAAATTTTCTGAAGAACTGCCACGCTGAGAACTCCTTGAAGCTGGATTTGGTGTGCTCAGTCCCTGGGTGCGGTGGGCAGTAGCAGACATACTGGCTAGGGGACGGCCACTCTGCTTTTGCACCCTGCTCCCTCTTTTGCTGTGCGGTTGGCACTGTGTGACCACCAACTATTCCTCCGAACTGCACACGTCACTTGCATGACCTTGATTCCATGTGGGGTCAAGGACCTCATCATCATCCACATCATCTGCCTCCCACTCTTCACCCCTGCCCTCCTTGCCAGTCTGCACACGGCAGAAAGCTGCATCAGTTGGCACCTGTGTTTCGTCATCATCATCAGAGACGTGCTGCAGTGGTCATCCCATGTCCACATCCTGAAACACCAGTGGTTGGGCATCAATGCACTTAATCTCTTCCACTTTGGGGCAGGGCTAGGTGGATGGCCCACGGAAACCCCGCCAGCAGAGTAATCAAAGAGCATAAGAGACTGCTGCATGATTTGAGGCTCAGACTGACTGGCTGTTTTGCAAGAAGGTGCCAACTCTGCGGTTTCAGCAGGGGAACGGGTGGTAGACAATGAGAAGGAACTGGAGGCACTGTCAGCCATCCAATCTACTACCGCATCTACTTGTTCTGGCCTCACCATTCGTACACCAGTATTCGGGCCTACAAAATGTAGCTGTACATCCTGTCGTCTACATGCACCTGAAGAAGGTGTTTTATTTGGGCGTGTAGCTGGCACAGATCGACAACGTCCTCTCCCTGCCACAGGAGCTCCACCAGCACCATTACTAGGGCCACATCCCTAATTTGATGCTCTCCTCATTCTTTGAGGTCACCCAACAAACTAACAGACAGATTAACTATATTAATTTCCCTGTCATGTATGCAGTGCAGGTGTACCTCACACCAAAAATGCGTATATGTCACCCACCGAACAAACAGATGGATTAACTATATTAATTTCCCTGTCACATATGCAGTGCAGGGGTTTCTCACAACAAAAATGGGAATATTTCACCCACCAATCTAACAGACGGATTAACGATAATAATTTCCCTGTCACATATGCAGTGCACGTGTATCTCACACCAAAAATGGGTATATGTCACCCATCAAACTAACAGATACGTTAACTATTATATTTTTGTGTCAGGACTACAAAAATGGTACATTGCACCCACAAAAAATCACTGTAGGTCACCCACAGAATTAACAACCAGATTAATTATTATATTTCTGGGTCAGGGTCACAAAGATGGTGCATTGCACCCACAAAAAATTGCTATAGGTCACCCACAGAATTAACAGCCAGATTTATTATTATATTTCTGTGTCAGGGGTGCAAAGCTGGTGTATTGCACCCTCAAAAAATCATTATAGGCCACCCACAAAACAAATAGCCAGATTCCTAACACTCTCCCTCGCTTCAGCTGCCTGCTTCCTGTCCCTGCACTACTCAGAGTTCATGGGCGGTGCTACACGTGATCCAGCTTATATGGAGGATGGGTCACATGATGCACCTGCCAATCACAGCCATTCCATTACTAGGCATGGCTGTGATGGCTTCTGTGAGTGCCCACAACTTAAAAGCTTGTTGATTGGCTGTCCTGCAGCCTTTCAAAAGCTTTCTTAAATGCCCGAACTCCTCACTCGAACCCGAAATTTTCCAGCAAAGTTCGAGTTTGGGTTTAGATTAGCGAATCAAAGCTGATGAAGTGTAATTTCAGGAAAAATTTGATTCGCACCGAAGCCGAATTTCATCACGCTTCGGGGTAACGAATCACATTTTTTCCTAAAATGGCTGCATGTGAGCACATGTGAGCACATGGAGAAAGGAACTCTGGGAAGGCAGGATCACCCATAATGCCATGCATGCAGCCAATCAGCAGCCAGCCAACCCTGTGATGTCACATCCCTATAAAAAGCGTCAGCCATCTTAGATTCTGACATTTACCATTGTACTTAGTACAGGGAGAGACGTCTGCAGGCGCTAGGGACAGTGATAGGAAAGACTTAATTGTGGTGAAAAAACGCTTTATAAGCAGGAAAAGGCTAGGGAGGAATCGTTCCACTGCATTTATGTACAACAGGGTTCAGTAGGGGACGATATAGACTGGGTAATAGGAACAATCCTATTCCACCTTGGTGCACTGACTGGGGATCCAAATTGCCATTATACAGCTCTATAATTCCAGCAACCCGTTCTTGTTATTGGGGTGCAAGTGATGTTTGATACAGCCATTAAAAGGGTTCATTACAAGGAAATATTTCTACATTACGTCTTATTTGCCCTTGCGCGGTTCTGTTATATGTTGTAAAGCCCTTTTTGCCGTTTATTAGTGGCAAAAGAAAAATATATTTGCCCTTGTGCGGTGCAGTGATATATTCTAAAGCCCCGTTTGCCGTGTATTAGTGGTGAAATAAAAATATATTCGCCGTTCAGCGTTGCACTTATCTGTTGAAAAGCCTTTTGTATTGTATAAAACTAGAAAAAAGCTAGGGCGTAATTGCCATGTAGCGGTGCAGTGATATATTCTAAAGCCCTGTTTGCCGTGTATTAGTGGTGAAACAAAAATATACTGTATTTAGTATTAGGAACAACTCCATTTGTGGTAGGACTGCAGCTGTTACGATCCTGTTTATTACTAAAGAGCCGCAGTTTTTTCTTTTATTATATGCCTACTAATCGCATGGCTGTGATTGGCCAGTGCAGCATGTGACCCAGCCTCTATATAAGCTGGAGTCACGTAGCGCCGCATGTCACGTCAGCTCTTACTAGTGTAGGGATAGTATGCTGCTGCTGTGAGGGTGAGATTAGGAAAGAATCTGATATTAGAGCTTGGTGTTAAGTCTGCCATCTACAGCGATTTTTTTGGGATGCAATGCAACATTTTTGTACCCTGCCCTGAGCCCAGTGACACAGAAAAATAAGTTTTAATCCGTCTGTTAATTAGGTGGGCATATGTGCCAGGGACAATAATTTAATCCTGTTCTTGTAGTTCAGTGGGCGACATATACCCATTTTTTAAGTGCACCTGCACTGCATATGTGCCAGGGGAAATAATATAGGAAATCTATCTGTGAGTTCAGGGCCCCAAGGGTTGAAATACTCACATTCTGTAAAGTACCCATGTGCTGCATGTCTGACAGTGAAATCAATTCAGTAAATTTATTTGTTAGATTCTGGGGGGAAAAATTCACTTTTTTGGCAGTCAAGTACCCCTGCAGCCTGTGCTGTGTATCTGACAAGGAAATCAATTCAGTAAATCAAACTGTTAGACTCTGGGGGGGTGGACATTTCCATGATTATCAGGCTAGTCATTCACAAGTGTCTTGGAAGGTTGGAAGGTGTGTTCCTGCTGCACTGCATACCTAACAGTGAAAATAATTCTATTATATTCGTCTTTCACATATTTGTGTGACCTAAAGCAATATTTTCTCTTTATGACACAGGCACTGCATATCTATAGGGAAATCAATTCAGTAAATCCATCTGTTAGATTCTGGAGAGACAAATTCACTTTTTTGGCGGTCAAGTACTCCTGCGGCCTGCGCTGTGTATCTGACAGGGAAATCAATTCAGTAAATCAATCTGTTAGATTCTGGGGTGGGGGGGGGGGGAATTTCCATGGTTATCAGGCCAGTCATTTACAAGTGGCTTGGAGGGTGTGTTCCTACTGCACTTCATACCTGACTGGGAAATATATTCTCTAAATTCGGCGGCGTTTAGATTGCTGGGTGATCTGTACCACTTTTATCTTTCAAACTACCCCTGCACTGCATACCTGACTGGGAAATATATTCTGTAAATTTGGCGGCGTTTACATTGTTGGGTGATCTGTACCCCTTTTTTCTTTCAAACTACCCCTGCACTGCATACCTGACTGGGAAATATATTCTGTAAATTTGGCAGCGTTTAGATTGTTGGGTGATCTGTACACCTTTTTTCTTTCAAACTACCCCTGCACTGCATACCTGACTGGGAAATATATTCTGCATGCTGGTAGACGCGCTGCTGATTGCATTCCCACCTGACACAAGGGGCCTCAGTGGAAGCACAAGGCAAAGGCAGAGGAGGAGGAAGAAGTCGCCAACACAGCTGGGGCACAGCCAGCACCTCAGAAGACAGGGTTAGCATAACCAAAATGTGTAAAAGCTTTGTCAGCACTCCACAAGAACCAGCACCACCAGCTGATATGGAACGTCTTAGCAGGAGGCAGCATTTCAGCAACATGGTGGAACAGTATGTGTGCACACGCCTACATGTACTGACTGATGGGTTTGCCCCATTTAACTTCTGGGTCTCCAAATTGGGCACATGAGCTTGCCCTTTACGCCTTGGAGGTGCTGGCCTGCCCTGCAGCCAGTGTATTGTCTCATTGTGTGTTTAGCATGACAGGGGGCGTTTTCACAGACAAGCGCAGTGGCCTGTCCACAGCCAATGTGGATAAGCTCACATTCATTAAAATAAACAAAAAAAAAAACTGTGTTGTTGGTGACTACCTCCTCCACGCCGCTTCCACCTACACCGCCTCCTCAACCTCCTACTCTATATGGACCTCCTCCTAGTTCAAGATTATCATCTTACATTTTTATGTATTTTATGTTATTTTCAGTAATTTCCCTATCCACATTTATTTGCAGGGAAATTGTCCTGCTCTTACTCCCATTTTTCTTACTTTGCGATGAAGTTCGGCCGAACCCGGCGAACCTGAACTTCGCTCTACTCTATTGAAAAGCCGTTTGTGTTGTGTAGAGTAGAAAAAAATTAGGGCCTAATTGCTGTTCAGCAGTGCAGTAATATATTCTAAAGTCCTGTTTGCTGTGTACTAGTGGCGAAATAAAAATATATTCGTCGTTCAACATAGCATTTATCTGTTGAAAAGCCTTCTGTGTTGTGTAAAAGTAGAAAAATATTAGTGCCTAACTGCGGTGTAGGTGGAAGCGGTGTGGAGGAGGTAGAAACCAACAACACAGTTTTTTTTTCAGCAGTGCAGTAAATAGTCTAAAGCCCAGTATGCCGTGTATTAGTGGTGAAAGAAAAAATATTTGATCTAACAGTATGTCAGACAGTAAAATGCCAGGCCCCTGCACAGGGGACTGGCAGAGGCTGAAATTTTTCTGGCGCAGGCAGAGGTTGCAGCAGAGTAAGAGGGCGTGGCAGCAGGGGTCGCAGCGAGAGGCCTGAGCTCCCGATGTCATCTAGCGGTCGTGTCTTGACCAGCTACCCAGGGGTTCTTGAATGGTTGACTCGGTCATCCACTTCATCCCAAGTGACATCAGACACCCCCAGCCAAGAGTCGGTAGGTTCCTTTGACACAACGCTTAGTTGGTATCGCCCGGAAGCAGGCCATGTGCACCCCTTGGTCATGCACCTTCCTCTGTCATTTTCAGTTCCCTCAGCACGAGAAGTATTATATTCCCTTGGCTTTCCTCTACTTTTCAGCGAGGACGAGCTACTAGAGGACAGTCAGCAGCAACTGCCCAGCTAAGATCTGGAGGAGACATCCACCGCTTCCTCCACTAAGCGGGCAAGTAGTGATGAGGAGAGTGGCGTGAGAGCTGGTGTTGCGAGCGGTCAGGGTCCTAACCCAGAGACAGTTCAGGAGGACATCAGTGACATGCAGACAGTACTCGATGATGATGATGTAGCTGATCGCACTTGGGAGCAGGGTGACGAAGGGGCTTCATCATCATCGGGAGAAGAGGGTGGCAGCTTGTCCGTGAGCGAGCGACGGAGCCAGCAAGTCGCTAGCGTGGCCGGGAGCCACCAGGGTTGCAGAAGTGGGAGGTTGGGAGTAAAATGTGCCTGGAATAGACCACCTCTTCACAGAAACCTACCTGCCTGGGAAGTAGCAGTGCATGGGTTCACGGAGGCTGCGGCGGTAGCAGTCAGTCAGTGCATAGTGTTGGGGGTAAAATCACCTACTCAGCGGTGTGGCAGTTCTTTGTTAAGCCACCAGAGGAGGTGAACATGGCCATATGTAGAATATGTGGGCAGAAGGGGAAGTGTGGCCGGGGTGCCACTGTTGGCAACGCGAACCTGCTTCAACATATGCATCACCGTAAAGTGGCCTGGGAGAACCGTGGCTCCGATATGGTGGTCCAGCCTTCCACAGCAACCGCTGCTTCACTCAGTGGCATGCACCTGATTTCAGGCATTTATGGCTCCACCACATCAGCCGAAGGAGCTGTATGTCCTTCCCATCATCTGCTGGTCCTGATTCTTCTGCTCCTCACCCTCCTACTCCTCGTCAGTCATTCCGTCAGCAATCGATCATCAAAGTGATTGCCAAGAGAAAACAGTATGCGTGTACTCATCAAACGGTGCAAAAGCTGAAAGTGCTTCTGTCCAAGTTGCTGGTGCTGCAGACCCTTTCTTTCCAAGATGTGAACTCTGCACCTTTCAGAGAACTGATGGCTTTTGCCGAGCTGAGGTGAAAAGTCCCAAGCCGTCATTTCTTTGCCAAAAAGGCAGTACCAGACCTGCACGCACATGAAGAACAGAAGGTGCATGGCATACGTGTTTAAGCTAGTTGTCAAGCGGTTCCTGAAGTCTTTCACCCATCTGCAAGACATCCTAAAAATGGGCAGGAAATGTTGCATGCACTTCAGCCAACTCTTACACCGCAAAGCACACCCTTCTTGAGCTACAGCGGCAAAACGGCATCACCCAACAACATAGGCTGATATGCAACGTTTCCACCCTTTGGAATTCCACCCTCCATATGTTGGACCGACTATACGAACAGAGAAAGGCCATTAACGATTTCTTGATGATCCAAGCTGACAGGAGTACTCCCCTGTGTAACCTCAATGTCAGCCAGTGGCAGCTCATGCGTGACACCTGCCGTTTACTCAGGCCCTTTAAGGAGGCCACGTTATTTGTCAGTCGCCAGGACTATGAAATAAACAACGTAATTCCACTGCTTCATGTCCTGGAACAGATGCTGGTAAATCTGGATGGTCAGGGGACTGGAGACGTGGCACCTAGATCCCATGGCCATATGAGCCCTGTGGGGGCTGAACTGGAGGAAGAGGAGGAGAAGGACTTTAGAGCACAAGCAATGTGTAGTGTAATGGGTGGTTTTTCTACAAAGGTGACAGGAGAGGAGGAGCAGAAGCAGCCAGAGGAGCTACAGGGCGATGAGAAAGAGGAGGCAGAGAACCAAGACACACTGTGGCAGTATGGAGAGGAGATGGAGACAGGGAGTCCGTCTAAGTCACTTGCACAAATGCCCTGATGCATGCTCACTTGCTTGCGTAGTGACAGCCAAATTGTCACCAATCGGCAGAGAGCTGACTTCTGGCTCTCCACCTTGTTGGACCCTTGCTACCAGTTAAATATGGGTGCCGTTTTTACACCTGCTGTGAGGGAGGATAAACTGAACTACTATAGAGACATCCTACGTAGTCAGTTGGCCGCTGCCTATCTGCACCATCGTCCATCCTCTCCCAGGTCTGACCAGGGGAGCCCTCTGCACTCACGTTCCACTGCCATGGCTGCTGGGGTGGGGTGCCAGGAGCAGTAGCAGCTCTATCAGCAGCAGCCTGAGTCTAGAGTCGCTGATGAGCAGCTTTCTTCACCAGCATAATGAAGAAACTACTCACCAGCAGCTATACATAGAGCAGAACCTGAACCAGCAGGTGGTGGCATACTTGGATAGCACCCTGCCACCCAAGGTTGAAGATCTGCTGGACTACTGGGGGGTGCAAAATAGGATTTGTGGCCGCAACTGGCCGAGTTTGCCCTGGAAAAGCTGTCCTGCCCGTCCAATAGTGTGGCATCAGAGTGGGTGTTTAGTGCGGCAGAGCGATAGTTACCCCAAGAAGAACTTGCCTGTCCACCAAAAATGTGGAGATACTGACCTTTATGAAGATGAATCAGGCGTGGATCAGCCAGGATTTCCACCCACCAATGCCTGATGCATCAGACTAGATCAAGCATGCTCAACCTGCGGCCCTCCAGCTATTGCAAAACTACAACTCCCAGCATGCCCAAACAGCCTATAGCTATCAGCCTACAGCAGGGCATTGTGGGAGTTTTAGTTTTACAACAGCTGGAGGGCCGCAAGTTGAGCATGCCTGGACTAGATCATCCATGGTGCCTCACCACTTTGACAAAAGAGACCGGTTTATGCTGGCTTCCTGCCTCAGCTACTTTTCTGATTCTGCCACCCGAATGATGCCACACATCTCATGCCAAGTGACCCTTATTTCACTCACCATCTTCAGCGGGTACTGGTATTGCCACCCACCTCCACACTATGTTACCTTAACACTCTGTGGTCTCCTCATGCTGCTGCCACCTCCACACTATGTCATCTTTCCACTTTACCGCTATGTCATAGGGCCACTCAGTGGACTTCTCATGGTGAACCCACCCTACCAACTTCATGACTGGACAACTATTTTGCCTTTCGGCTTGGCTGACATCATCATTTATTTGACCCTTCTTCTGATGATCTGTCAGAAGGAAGGAAAAATTAGACAGACAATGTATCCTGTCTGTGTAGCAGCTGTAAGGCTTTTATGGTCCCATCAAAATTGGCTTTGAATTTAGTAGCCAAAAGCAGGATTGGGTACAAAACACAAAAGACATTCAAATATTCCATTCACGTGTCATCTCTGCTTTGGATCCACTCCTGTTGTTTTTGGCATTAGCAATACTGATGGATTACTGACCAAATGCTGACCGAGTGAAGGCCGATGCTCAACAGACAGGATACGTTTTTGTTGGTTATTGTTCTGACGGATCAGAGGAAGGGTAAAATAATCAGTGACGTCAACACAAACTTACTGCTGACACCCTTTCCATTCTGCGGGGGCTCTACTTGTATAAGCGTATAATAGAACAGGTTCTGTTGACACCTTTATGGAATATGTGTGCTTCTTCCTCACACTAACGATGACCTGTAAGGCTCAGTTCATACTTGAGTTATTTGGTCAGTTTTGGCCCCATGACTGCCCAAATACGTGAAGTGTTTATTATTTCACTACCAGAGCAGACTCCCTATGCGCGTTACTGCAAGGCACAGTGTTCTACACCACTACAAAGGCTCTCTGTAGCCAGGAAATATACATTTTTTAACTCGATTTGCTGCAAATAAATTCAGACCAAACCAAATTTTTCCCAAATAATTTGGCGAACCGGTGAATCGAATTTTTGAAAAATTCGCTCATCTCTACTCAACCCTATTCCATAGAAGACACTGTAGACTAAACTATGGATCTATAATACAACCCCATTGTCTTTTATTGGAGGAATACGTTCCCAACCTACATTGTTGAAGCTTTCCAATTTGTAAAATGTAAATGTACATAATTTTAGCTCATGTCAATGTATCCTGACATTGCATTTTACCATATTAAGTACTATGTTGTCCAGCTCTTGACAATGCAGAATAATAACTATGAATGCTTGACAGTGATGTAGGTAAGAAACCATAAAAATAAATGAGTTACAGACAAAGGTAGCTGGCCTTCAGAGACTTTAAAGGGGTAGTCTACTTTATAAAATATATCTTTATGTACCCTGTAACAGAATTTTGAGTTAAAAGAATGGGGATCCTCTATTCAGTACCCTCTCTACTTGCCAATGGTGGAAAGCAGCTGTAAAGTTCCTGTCCAGCATTGCATAGACAACCAATAGATATGAATGGACACCATATTACTTATGCTTGTTCCTTTGTATTTTGGGAATATACAAAACTTTTTACCAGGTTTTGCTTACAGATTGCAACTGAGGGTGAGAATGTAAGTTTGAGGCAGGGGCAGACCGTTTGTTAAAGAACCCTTCATACAAGTAAGGATTGTGCAATATGGACAACACCTTTAAGACTTTTCTTTCTTATTAGTCATCTCAGTAGCATCATAGGCAGGATTAGAATGAAAGGTAATACCGTTTTTATAAAGTTAGAGGTGGGTATTGCAGGATAATGCAATTGATAATAGGTGATGAAGAAAGCAACTTCTCCACTCTACTACCTCTCTTGCCTCTTCTGAAGTCACAAGGCATGCTCACAACACTCTGCCGCATAAGACATTGAACAGTTTTCTAAAATGCTCTTTTGTCAGGTGCCTGTTTCTGTTGCAGGAGGTCAAGCAAGATGGCAACTCTCATTTTTATGTAAAGAAAAGAGTATAATAATACATTGGCCATGGCATAAAAGCAAGATTACTAATCCTAAATTTGGCATAAGCTTAGACTGTCTGTGTAGACCTGCACCAGATTTATCACAGTGTAGCTCAGGCTGGATGATAAATCTGGTGCAGGGACATACATTTTTCTCTAACTCTATACAAACTATTGGTTGGCTTATTTTGAGACTGATTTTGTACACCAGAACTGTGTCGCAATTTTGGTGCAAAATGGGACATTTTTAGTTTTGTATGCTATTTCAGGCGAATCGAATTTATCCTAAAATTCGGATCGAACAACATCAACTAAATTAAAAGTAGTCTGAGAAGAAAACAAGTTGCCTGTCGAGAAAAACACTGCAGTGTGTGGTATATATCTGGATGTATCTGGCATTAGACAGGCTCCAAGTTTCTCATCTAGTCAGGAAGACACAGAGTAAACACTGCATGACAATTCATTTGCTCTTACTTAACTTTTGATAAATCTGTTCTAACACTTCTCTATTGAGAGACTTTATAAGAAAAAAGCACACAGCATGATAATGAACAGCGAATGTTTTTACAGAGTTTCATGGAACAGGGTGTTAAATTTCTGCCAGTCTCCCTTGGATATGTGCCCCTGCTTGTCTAAAATGTGAAATAGGAAGTGTTAATAGAAGTGGACTGTATCTAGCATTTATCTCAGTGTGAGGCTGAAGAAACAAACTGCCAACTCTTGTTCTGAGGGAGTGAAGCAAATGTACAATGCATTGATGTTTAATGTACTGTAATCACCAGAATGGTTTAAATTCTGTGCTATGACTCTCTAAATTCCCCATTTCAGACTTTTATGTAGTTCTGAATCAGTTTCAAAGTCATTTCTCGGGATTTATGAAAGTAACTAAAAGAAAAACTGCCTTTGTTGCTCATGGAAACCAATCACAGCTCAGCTTTTATTTCCCTCGAGTACTCTAAAAAAATAAAAGATGTGCTGTGATTGGTTTCTGTGGGCAACAAAAGCAGGTTTTCATTTACAGTTTTCATAAATCTTCCCCGTTATGTTTAAATGAAAATGGGAATTTGCAGTCTTGTCTAAGCCCTTAATGCATTATCACACACATGTACTCCATAAGCTAAGGAGAAGTATGGAACAGGTCACATGCTGAGTCTGCACCATACATGTGGATGATGACTGTAATACAGCAGACACCTGCTGGCAGTTACCAGGAAAAGAGATTAATCTGGTCTTTTTCATTTAATCCCTCAAATGCTGCTGTCAATAGCAACTCCAGCATCTGTGCGGTATATAGAGGGAGGGGGCTCCATTGGTCCTCCCTTCAGAGCCCCAGTGGCAAAATTGCAGGACTCTGATTGGTTGCTATGGCAGCCTGGGGACTTATGAAGGCTCCCAGGCCTGTCACCCTGGGAACACACCTAAGCGTTTTTCAGCGCGTTCAAACGCGCTGTAAAACGCACAACATGTGGAAAGCCATGCTTCCCTATGGGCATGGTTCACATTTGGGCGTTTTACAGCGTGTTTGAACGCGCTGAAAAACGCCAAACGCTGTCGCTTCAGCATGAGCTTCTTTTGGGCGTTTTAACGCGCCTATGGACCATGCTGAAATAGGGGAGAATCACTGAATCGCGCGTATGATGCGCGTTTCTTAGTTACGAAAACGCGCATTCCAAAAACGCGCGTAAATAGCGCGTCATACGCGCGCTTCAGAAACGCTTAGGTGTGTTCCCAGCCTCAAAGAGCTGCCTGCTAAACCAAATCTGAGGCTCATCTGAGACTATAAAAATCACTTAGACTGCAATAGTATTCTATTGCAATCTATGATTCAAGTGATCAGAAGTTTACATGTAGAAGTCCGCAAAAATTAAAGGAACTAAAATTTAAAGAATTAAAAAAATGGTTTTAAAAAAATAAATAAAGATCAAAAAGTATAAAAAAAATTAAACTCACCCCTTTGTCAATTTTACACCTAAAAACAAACAGTTAAAAATAAACACTCTATTTTTCTCCCTATAAGACATAATTTTTTCTCCCAAAAGAGGGGGGATGTCAGTGTGTGTTATGGGGCAAATACTTATGAGCGCTTCTATTATGGAAGCATTCATTGGCACAGTAGGACGGTGGAGAGGTGAATACAGTGCTTTCTGTGCCGACTCGGTACTCCCCACTTTCTAGTCTTCTCCTGCAGGGCTCCGCACTCTGTGGTGTGACCTGCGCACAGAGTGAGGATGTAGGCACGCTCTGTGACCTCACGCAGTGCGACACCAGGTCACAGTACAATGCGGCAGGAGGAGCAATGAAACAGGAGCTGCTTCGTCGGCATCCTATACAAAAGAGGCGAGTTGATTTTTTTTGTCTCATCTGAGGTCTGATTAACATTGGGTGTCTGATCTGAAGTCTGTATGGAGGTCTGATTAACATTGGGGGTCTGATCTAAGATCTAATTGGGGGCCTCGCTGCAGTCTAAATAACATTACGGGTCTGGGCTGAGGTCTAAATAACATTGGGGGGTCTGATCTGAGGTCTTATTGGGCATCTGAAATGAGGTTTAATTAACATTGGGGCTCTGATCTGAGGTCTGCTTGGGGGTCAGATTACCTTTGGGGGTCTGAACTGATGTCTAATTGACATGGAGGGGCTTGATTGGGGGTTTTAGCTGAAGTTTGACTAACGTTAGGGGTCTGAGCTCAGGATTGATTAACATTGGGAGTCTGATTGGGGCTCTGATCTGAGGCCTGACCAGTAATTTGTATTGCGTAATCAAAAATGTTCGCACTATTAAAATATAACAATATTTATCCTGTATGTTGCTGTTTTCTTTGGTTTTCTTTGGATTAAAGGGTCATATGTAACCAAAATTTGGACCAGTAAAAACCCCAGCCTGCCTTTCAAAAATTGAGCTCTCACACAGGTCTGTAGCCAGAAAACAAAAAAAATTATGGCTGTCAGAATATTGCGATACAAAGAAAATAATGTTTTTAAAGTAGTAAAACATAATATAAACTATATAAATTTGGCATAGCAATAATCATACCGACCCACAGAATAAGGCTGTCATGTTATTTTTAGCGCACAGTAAACAATGCAAGCATTACATGGTGGAATTGTGTTTTTTTTTTCAGCTTCACTCCACAGAGAATTTAAATGGGGAAATAGCCTACTAGAAAACAATAAAATATAACTTGTATTGTAATTTAATTAATTGAAGAATCATCAACCAGGTGAGTCTGCTGTTTGGCACAGGCTATATGTTAGGGATAAAGGGTTGGCAGATCAGTGCATGGGTGCCCTTTGTTGTTAGGTTGCGAATAGATCAAATGAATTTGAAACCTGCCTTACTTCTCACCTTATGCGTTTCTGCACTCATCAATAATCAAAGTGCATCCTCAGAGGTAGTTAGACAACAAAGAGGGGTGTTGTATGCGTCATCTCAGCATCTGTGTCTATGTGAGCTGTGACGAAGTGAAGAAGAACACATGCATAGTGTGTTCTCCATTCACCGCTATGGGACTGACGTAAAAAGTGGTGAACCAGTGGCTACGTTTGCACAGTTTGCTCACCTTCACTTAGGAGGGCTTGTTTTAGAGACAGCAGAGATGGCACTACCTGGCATTAATGGCATATCCTTGCGATATGCCATCAATATCTGAGATGGGAATACCCGTTTCACTTTGGTTGTAGTATCCCTCTTGGAAACACTGATAATTGAGTGACATAGACACTGTAGACTTAGTTTAGCAAAGGCAACTGTTTGGTGTACAGAGTGTTCATTAATCAAATAGTGTAAGTTGTGCTATGTTATTGCTGGTTACTTACTATACATTGTCTTGGCTTTCTGGAAACAATCAGCACAGGAACTGAGTGGACTACAGAAGTCTAGTAGGTTAAAAATTAAACTTCACTTAGGACATTCTCACACCATTTTCACCTGAGAAGTGCTGAGTTGGAGCAGTAGGTCATCAGTGAGGTGAGTATCACTTATTTTGTTTATTTGTGCCATTTTGAAACATTCTTTTTTTATTCAACTGCTGGGATCACAGCTTTAAGATGTTAATATCAACCTGCCCTTACAAAGTTGTGATGATATCATATTTAGGGTTGAGCAAACACGAACTGTAAACTTCACGTTCATACCGAACTTTAGGGTTTTTGGTACCTGGACCCGAACCCAAACATTTCCGTAAAAGTTCGGGTTCGAGTTCAGTGTTTGGTGACTTAATGGCGCTTGTTGAAAGGCTGAAGGGCAGCCAATCAACAAGCGTTTAACTAGTGTGCCCTAAGAAGCCATCACAGCCATGAATACTAATGGTATGACTGTGATTGGCTAAGTGCAGCATGTGACCCAGCCTCTATATAAGCTGGAGTCACTCTGCCCTTACTAGTGTAGGGATAGGATGCTGCTGCTGTGAGGGAGACATTAGGAAACAATTCTGGTCTGGTGTACTTGGTGTTAAATCTGCAAACTACAGCAATTATTTTTGTGGGTGCTCTGCTACATTTTTTAACCCGTGAGCCCAGTGACACAGAAAAACAAGTTTAATCCGTCTGTTAGTTAGGTAAGTGCCGGCGGCCATTTTGTTCAAGTGTAGTGCACTTGCACCTGCATATGTGCCAGGGACAATTATTTAATCCTGTTCTTTTAGTTCAGTGGGCAACATATACCCATTTTTTAAGTGCACCTGCACTGCATATATCCCAGGGGAAGGGAAAATAATATAGGTAATATGTCTGTGACTTCAGGGCCCCAGGGGGGACATATTCCCACTTTTCTCTGTGAACTACCCCTGTGCTGAATATCTGACAGGGAAAATCTATTCAATAAATTCATCTGTTAGATTCTAGGGGGACAAATTCCCTTTTTTTGGTGGTCAAGTACACCTGTGGCCTGCTGTGCATACCTGGCAGTAAAAAAATTTGATAACATTAGTCTGTCACATATTAGTGTGACCTAAAGAGATTTTTTTCTCTTTCTGACACCGGCACTGCATATCTGAAAGTCAAAAAAAAAACAAAAAACAGTAAATACTGCTGTTACATTGTCGGTTGACAAATTCCCATTTTTTGTGCTAGAAAGTATATTTTTTGGCCTGCGCTGGATTTCTGGCAGTCCAATAAATACTGCATTTACATTTTTGGTAGAAAAAAGCACACTTTTTGCGCTAGATAATACATTTGAAGCCCGCGCTGCATTTCTGACAGTGAAAGAAATACACTTAAATCAATCTGTTTAATTGTTTGTGAAAAAAACACATTTTTTGGGCCATAAAGTACCTTTGCGGTCTGCACTGCATAGCAGACAGGACAATAATTTTCAAAAATTCGTCTGTTACATTGTTGGGTGACATTAACCCAGTTTTGTCGTATACAAACCTCTGCTCTGCATAGGTGACAGGGACCTATATTTCTAAAAATCCTCTGTTACCTTGTTGGGTGACATTTTACCATTTTTGCCATATAGAAACCCCTGCTCTGCATAGCTGACAGGGACAAATATTTCTAAAAACTCTCTGCTACATTGGTGAGTGACATTAACCCATTTTTGCCGTATACAAATTCTGCTCTGCATAGGTGACAGGGACCTATATTTCATACTTGGCAGTGAAAATAATTAAATTACATTAGTCTGTCACATATTTGTGTGACCTAAAGTGATTTTTTCCTCTGTCAAATAAAACCAGTAAATACTGCTGTTACATTGTCGGTTGACAAATTCCCATTTTTTGTTCTAAAAATTATATTCTTCGGCCTGCGCTGCATTTCTGACAGTCCAATAAAACCGTTAAATACTGCATTGATATTTTTGGTTTAAAAAGCACACTTTATGTGCTAGTTAGTACATTTGCAGACTGCACTGCATTTCTGACAGTCCAATAAAACCGTTAAATACTGCATTTACATTTTTGGTAGAAAAAAGCACACTCTTTGCGCTAGACAGTACATTTGAGGCCTGCGCTGCATTTCTAACAGTGAAAAAAATACACTTAAATCCATCTGTTTTATTGTGTGTGAAAAATCCACCTTTTTTGTGCCAGAAAGTACCTTTGCGGCCTACACTGCATAGCAGACAGGGCAATAATTTTCAAAAATTCGTCTGTTCCATTGTTGGGTGACATTAACCCATTTTTTCCATATACAAACCCCTGCTCTGCATAGGTGACAGGGACCTATATTTCTAAAAATCCTCTGTTACATTGGTGGGTGACATTAACCCATTTTTGCCGTATAGAAACCCCTGCTTAGCATAGGTGACAGGGACCTATATTTCTAAAAATCGTCTGTTACATTGTTGGGTAACGTTTTACCATTTTTGCCGTATACAAACCACTGCACTGCATATGTGCCAGGGGAAGGGAAAATAATATAGGTAATCCGTCTGTTACTTCTGGGCCCCAGGGGGGGGGGCATATTCCCACTTTTTTCTGTGAACTACCCCTATGCTGAATATCTGACAGGGAAAATCTGTTCATTAAATCCATCTGTTAGATTCTAGGGGGACAAATTCCCTTTTTTTTTCCAGTCAAGTATCCCTGCGGCCTGCAGTGCATATCTGGCAGTGAAAATAATTCAATTAGATTAGTCTGTAACATATTTGTGTGACCTAAAGCTATTTTTTTTCTTTCTGACAGGGGCACTATATATCTGACAGTCAAATAAAACCAGTAAATACTGCTGTTACATTGTCGGTTGACAAATTCCCATTTTTTGTGCTAGAAAGTAATCATTTTGGCCTGCGCTGCATCTTTGACAGTTCAATAAAACCGTTAAATACTGCATTTACATTTTTGGTTTAAAAAAGCACACTTTTTGTGCTAGATCGTACATTTGTAGCCTGTGCTGCATTACTGAGAGTGCAATATAACCAGTAAAAACTATTTTGACATTGTTGGTGAAAAAAATCACTTATTTTTTGCTATAAAGTACATTTGGGGCCTGCACTGTATTTCTGAGGGTGAAATTTAATCACTAAATCCAGCTCTTAGATTGTGGGTAGACATTTCCATGGTTATCAGACCAGTCATTCACAAGTGGCTTGGAGCATGTGTTCCTGCTGAACTGCATACCTGACTGGGAAATATATTCTGTAAATTTCGCAGCGTTTAAATTGTTGGGTGATCTATACCTATTTTTCTTTCAAACTACCCCTGCACTGCATACCTGACTGGGAAATATATTCTATAAATTTGGCGGCGTTTAGATTTCTGGGTGATCTGTACCCCTTTTTTCTTTCAAACTACCCCTGCACTGCATACCTGACTGGGAAATATATTCTGCACACTGGTAGACGTGCTGCTGATGGCATTCCCACCTGACACTGGGGCCTCAGTGGAAGCACAAGGTGAAGGCAGAGGAGGAGGAGGAAGAAGTCGCAAACACAGCTGGGGCACTGCCAGCACCTCAGAAGGCAGGGTTATCATGGCCGAAATGTGGAAAAGCTTTGTCAGCATGCCACAAGAACCAGCACCACCAGCTTATATGGAACGTCTTAGCAGGAGGCAGCATTTCAGCAACATGGTGGAACATGGTGGACAAGCTCATGTTCATTAAAATGAACCAGGCATGGATCCCACAGGACTTGTCCGTACCTTGTGTAGAATAGACATATATTCCGGCCTCACCCAGCCTTTGTTATACTCCAGCACACTTTTTCTTTGTTTTCTTTTCTATATTTCCCAATGTTTTGGGGTCTAAAAAAAAAACAAAAAACAGTGTTGTTGGCGACTACCTCCTCCACCACCGCTTCCACAAAAACCGCCACATACACCGCCTTCTCAACCTCCTACTCCATATGGACCTCCTTCACCTATTTCAAGATTATAATTTTTTATTTTTATGTATTTTATGTTATTTTAAGTCATTTTTCTATCCACATTTGTTTGCATAGCAATTGTCCAGCTCTTACCCCCATTTTGCTTCCTTTTACAGCCATCTAGCCCTTTCCGTGACTCTTTTAGAGCCATTTTAGTGCCTCAAAGTTCGGGTCCCAATTGACTTCAATGGGGTTCGGGGTCAAGTTCAGGTCAAGGTCGGGTCCTGAACTCGAACTTTGCGATGAAGTTCGGCTGAACACGGCAAAACCCCAACTTTCAGGTGTTCCCTCAACTCTAATCATATTCAGTTGTCAAGAACATAGGAAGTTGCTTCCTAGTTATTTTTGTCCATCAATGCAATATAAACATCTTTACAGTACTCATACCTGATGGCCACCACATTAGATTAAGCAACAAGAAGCGACAACCAAATCCTGTGATTGCTTGTCCAAGGAAAGGCTTTTCATTTCTGCAGTGCATGGACCACCAACATGTTGATTACTACTGAAAAAAAAACTCGCAGGTGCACATTCTGCCAAATTGTTCACAAACAATCAACCTAATCATTACTGTGAATTTGCCACAGAGAAGCAACTTGAAGAATCCACCAGTTACAAAAAAGCAAGCACAAAATATTGACTCTGTTGATGCAGTATGTACATATTAGTATAATTGTCTATTTTACAGCTCCTATAACTCCTAGGGGGCTGTATGTCAGTCAAATATATATATAGCTTGACAAAGGCCTCATTGAGAAGGCTGAAATGTTGCCTGGGAATAAATTGGGTCACCATCACCATTGACTACGGAGTGCTGCCTCGTTTTTGGGTATTTATATGCAGTGGAAGATCGTCAGTCCTCCCAGAGGGATTGCACCCTACCATTTTGTTCTACCTGTGCTGCTGCTTTTTGTGTTGTATATATATATATATATATATATATATATTTATACACAATGGTAGATCTAAGATCTGTATCTCGACTCTTAAGCCCCTTTCACACGAGCGAGTATTCCGCGTGGGTGCAATGTGTGATGTGAACGCATTGCGCCCGCACAGAATCTGGACCCATTAATTTCAATGAGTCTGTGTACATGAGCGTTAGTTTTCACGCATCACTTGTGCATGCGTGAAAATCGCAGCATGTTCTATATTCAGCGATTTTCACAAAACGCTGGCCCCATAGAAGTGAATTGGGCTGCATGAAAATCGCATTGCATCCGCAAGCAAGTGCGGATGCGATGCATTTTTCAAGGATGGTTGCTAAGAGATGTTGTTTGTAAACATTGAGTTTTTATCAAGCGCGTGCAAATCGCATTAAATCGCATTGCACCCTTGAGATAAAAACTGAACAACTGAACAGGATCGCAAACAAAACTGAATGGAATTGCTTGCGAAATTGCGCAGTCCGGACCTAATCCGCTCGCGTTCATCTGCAAGGGGCCTTAGTGGCTGAAAATCATATAGAGCTTATCACATATTTATGGGTTGTTGTGCTTATCATCTTTCTTATAGCTGTTTACCTATATCAAGACAAAAGTGACCAAATGTGTGCAATTATATTACATTAGCTGAGCAAATTTCTAGAACTTCAATTTGGGTCTGATTCATCCAAAGCGGGACAAAACAGTCATCATAAAACCCTCTGATAAGGGGGGAAACTTGGTTATTTTGGATCACTCGATGTACACAAGAATGTGTCTGGATCTCCTTGAGGATACAGGTGGTTACAGGATTTTATCCACTAATCCTACTGAAAAGTATCTGGTGAAACTTAAGGGGATCCTGGAGAGAGGACTTGGAGACAAAGTGCTTACCCTGACCGAGTTTGATTTTTTGTTATCTAAGCACCCGACAGTTGCCACATTTTATGGATTGCCCAAAGTCCATAAAGGGACCAATCCACTTAGGGGTCGCCCCATTATATCTGGGGTGGATTCCCTTACTCAGAACTGTGGCATATATATCGACAAAGTGCTGAGGGAATTCGTTGTGTCCCTACCTGCTTACATGAGGGACACGATGGACTTCTTCAACAAGATTGACACCATTAACATTGAATCAGACTAGTTAGTGTGGATGTGGAATCATTGTACAGTTCCATTGCACATGAAAGGGGGTTGGCTGCGGTTGGACATTTCTTTAAAACCAGAGGAGTCCAATTTAAAGCACATAATGTGTTTTTTATCAGCCTTCTCAAATTCATCGTGACCCACAACCTTTTTTTTTTTCGATGGGTGGTTCTTCCACCAGCTCAAGGGGACGGCAATGGGGAACCCCTGTGCCCCACTTATGCCAATCTCTTCTTGGGCTGGTGGGAAGACGTCTATGTCTCTCCAGACCAGTCGATGTGGTGGTCCAAAAAAATCGTGTTTTGGACGCGCTACATCGATGATATTTTCCTGGTCTGGCAAGGCGGGTCGGATGAGTTTGTGAGATTCATTGGTGATCTTAATACCAACCAGTGTGGTCTCCGCTTTACGTATGAGATAGATGTGAATATCATCACCTTCCTGGAAGTTCGTATTATGAAGGAGGGAGAGAGACTGAGAACACATGTCCATAGGAAGGAAACCACAACCAACTCCCTCTTAGACTGGGATAGCTACCATCCAGTCCCCCTGAAGAGAGGTATACCAAGGGGACAGTATCTCAGGATCAGGAGAAACTGCTCTGAGAAGGAGAGATTCTTTTGTGAAGCTAGGGAACTGCAAAAGAGATTTAGGGACAGGGGGTACCCTCAGAGATACCTGAGGGGTGCCTTTAAGAATGCGGTCGATAAGGACCATACACAAGTCCTCGTCCCCAGACAAAGGGAAGATAAGGAGAGGATAGTGAGACTAATAACTACCTTTGACTCTGCTAATGAACAGGTCACGTCTATCCTAAAAAGATATTGGCCGATCCTTCGGATGGACACAGAATTGAAAGATATATTAAGTGTACATCCGAGTGTGACTTATAGACAAGGCAAGAGCCTTAGGGACCTTTTGGTCCACAGTCACTATACTCCTCCAAGCAGGCATGTGGCTGGATCGCAAACCTATAGGCATGTATAGATGCGGCTCATGCAAAGCCTGTGAGTATATATCGACCGCAAAAAATATCACATGGTCAGTAACCATGCAAGTATTTGAAGTGAGGGATTTCTTCAACTGCAAAAGTAGGGGGCCAATATACATCTGCCAATGCCCCTGTCCCCTAGACTATGTGGGGAAGACTATAAGAGAAACAAGAAGGAGAATTCTCGAACATGTGAATGATGTGATCAACAAAAGAACTACATCTGTTGCTTCACATATCAATGAGTTTCATGAAAGCGTCCCTAAAGCTTTCAAATTTTCAATCTTGGAGGTAGTGCCACCATCCCTTAGAGAGGGTGACTGGGACCGTAAGGTCCTACGGAAAGAATGTACCTGGATACATCGACTTAGATCCCAATCACCATTAGGACTAAACGAGAGACTAACGTTCTGCTTCCTTTAGGGATTAATATCAATACATATTCTCGCTCATTGTTGTTGTTTTTTTTTTTTTTTGTCATTATGTTGACTGTTTAATATGTATAACCATGAAATGCCCCCTCTATAACCTGGACACACTCTGTAATGTTGATTGTAGGGTTAATTAATTGGCCGGATGCGAGAAGCATTCAATTGCTGTAGAATCAAAGAAAAATACAATATCAGTATTTTTTTGCTATTTATATCTTTGGGTATTGTCTATACTCGACTGACACATGTAAGTAAAAAAGGCACTCACTATATGACACAGGAACCTATAAACACCATTCCGGGATGTAAAATAAGGAGGTCCATGTGGCTTCAGTGTATATCTATGTATCATAGTGAATCGTAAATATTAGTATAAATTATAATATTGGTCCATCGGGCAGTGCGCATTGGTCAGCCCCACTCCTGGTCTGCCTTAACTTTAGTGATGACATCGCTCCGTGGCGCATCGCTGCTGAATGATGCGTTACGGTCATAGGAGGCAGGAGCGTACATGGACTTCCGGTCTGTGAGACGCAGATGGGCTTAGATTAATACCTATGCAGAATATCACTGTGTTAAATGTATTATAAGTAAATCCGGTAGATGTACGTCTTTGGATCTGAGCATCTCCCCCCACCCCCCCTTGGGAAATAGTGAGGGGAAGATAAGTATAGGTTCGAGGACAGGGAGTCCCCACCATCAGGGGCCATCCCTGGGCAAAGGAAAGAGGAGGGAGGGATATAGGTAAAGTGACCTCCCCCCTTGCCAACAGATATATATTGTAGAGTAAATTAGGATCTATATCTAACACTATATGGCCGTAACGTACATCGATAGGATAATTATCTACTGTGTGTTATTTGAGTAATAAGTATATATTGAGAAGAGAAGGATTCTCTCAGTTTTTTATATCTATGATTGGAATAAACGTGAAGTTTTAATAAGGGTTTTTTGTTTTTTCTGGATTTAGCAAAACAATCATTTATACCCCAATGCTTCAATTTCTCTCGCTCTTTCTCTCCAGAATCGAATCAAATGAAATTCTAATACTATGAAATACAGATTTTTGCAAAAATTCTGGTTACATTTTGACTCTGAGGATTACTTTGTAATAAAGCTGGGATAATATTGTGAAGTAGTACAAAGTAGTGACTGCACAGCACATAGCAAATCTTTGCATCAGTACAATATATTTTTTTCAATATTTTAGTAATGATGAGCGAGCACCAAAGTGTTTGGGTGTTCGGGTACTCGGTCCGAACGCATAGCGATATTCGTGCGCTTGTCCGAGCACCCGAGTATAATGGAAGTCAATGGGAGACAACAAGGCACCCCCTGCTCGGATGAGGGGAGGGTGCCTGGTCCATTGGAAAAGGTCAGAAAGTGACAGAATCACCACCAAAATGGATCTGGAGCAGCATGGGGACCATGTCTGGGTGCATCTTGGACTCCAATGTTGCTGCTGGGAACCATATTGTCCCAGTTGTCCGCCACTTTTACATAGCGACAAAATTAAAAAATATATTTTTAGAGTAAAATTGTTAGGAAACATTCTTTCCTGTATATTCAATTGTATATACAGTGCAAATGCTGCCAAAATTACAAGGAAGAAACACTAAGATACAGCCTTCATTACAAATAAAGGAGGGCATTATACACACCCTTGAAAAATTATCATTGATGGCCTACTGGTGACCCTCAAAAACAATTATAAAAAATATTATAGTTGAAGAGCTGAAGGTGAGCGGACCCAATAAAAAATTGTAGTGAGGGCCTAAAGGTGAGCACACCCCATAAAACATTTCAGGGATGGCCTACAGGTAAGCAGAAGGTATAAAGCATTGAAGGTGAGGTTCTGAAGCCTAGCGAATGCCATAAAACATAGCAGTGATGGCGTACAGGTGAGCAGACCATATAAAGCATTGGAGGTGAGGGCCTAAAGCCTAATGAACCTCATAAAACATTGCAGTGATGGCATACAGGTGAGAAGACTGTATAAAGCATTGGAGGTGAGGGACTGACGGTGAGCGAACCCCATAAAACATTGCAATGATGGCCTACAGGTGAGCAGACGGCATAAAGCAATAATGGTGAGGGCCTAAAGCCTAGCAAACCCCATAAAACATTACAGTGATGGCACACAGGTGAGAAGACGGTATAAAGCATTGGAGGTGAGAGACTGAAGGTGAGCAAACCCCAAAAAACATTGCAGTGATGAACTACAGGTGAGAAGACGGTATAAAGCATTGGAGGTGAGGGCCTAAAGCCTAGCGAACCCCATAAAACATTGCAGTGATAGCCTACAGGTGAGCAGACCATATAAAGCATTGGAGGTGAGGGCCTGAAGCCTAGCAAACCCCATAAAACATTGCAGTGATGGCCTACAGGTGAGCAGATTGTATAAAGCATTGGAAGTGAGGGCCTGTAGCCTAGCGAACCCCATAAAACATTGCAGTGATGGCCTACAGGTGAGCAGAAGGTATAAAGCATAGAAGGTGAGGTTCTGAAGCCTAGCGAATGCCATAAAATATAGCAGTGATGGCCTACAGGTGAACAGACCGTATAAAGCATAGGAGGTGAGGGACTGAAGCCTAGCGAACCCCATAAAACATTGTAGTGATGGCCTACAGGTGAGCAGACCGTATACAGCAATGGAGGTGAGGGCCTGAAGCCAAGCAAACTCATAAAACATTACAGTGATGGCCTACAGGTGAGAAGACTGTATAAAGCATTGGGGGTGAGGGCCTGTAGCCTAGCGAACCCCATAAAACATTGTAGTGATGGCCTACAGGTGAGCAGACCGTATACAGCAATGGAGGTGAGGGCCTGAAGCCAAGCTAACTCATAAAACATTGCAGTGATGGCCTACAGGTGAGCAGACGGCATAAAGCAATAAAGGTGAGGGTCTAAAGCCTAGCGAACCCCATAACACATTGCAGTGATGGCATACGGTTGAGAAGACCGTATAAAGCATTGGAGGTGAGGGACTGAAGGTGAGTAAACCCCAAAACACATTGCAGTGATGAACTACAGGTGAGCAGACAGTATTAAGCATTGGAGGTGAGGGCCTGAAGCCTAGTGAACCCCATAAAACATTGTAGTGATGGCCTACAGGTTAGCAGACCTTATAAAGCATTGGAGGTGAGGGCCTGAAGCCCAGCGAACCCCATTAAACATTGCAGTGATGGCCTACAGGTGAGCAGACCATATAAAGCATTGGAGGTCAGGGACTGAAGCCTAGCGAACCCTATAAAACATTGCAGTGATGGCGTACAGGTGAGTAGACCGTATAAAGCATTGGAGGTGAGGGATTGAAGGTGAGCAAATTCCAATAAACATTGCAGTGATGGCCTACAGGTGAGCAGATGGTATAAAGCATTGAAGGTGAGGTTCTGAAGCCTAGCGAACGCCATAAAACATATCAGTGATGGCGTACAGGTGAGCAGACCGTATAACACATAGGAGGTGAGGGCCTGAAGCCTAGCGAACCCCATAAAACATTGAACTGATGGCCTACAGGTGAGCAGACCGTATACAGCAATGGAGGTGGGGGCCTGAAGCCGAGCGAACTCATAAAACATTGCAGTGATTGTCTACAGGTGAGCAGACCGTATAAAGCAGGCATCCTCAAACTGCGGCCGTCCAGCTGTTGTAAAACTACAACTCCCACAATGCCCTGCTGTAGGTTGATACCTGTAGGCTTTTCAGGCATGCTGGGAGTTGTAGTTTTGCAACAGCTGGAGGGCCGCAGTTTGAGGATGCATGGTATAAAGCATTGGAGGTGAGGGCCTAAAGCCTAGCGAACCCCATAAAACATTGCAGTGATGGCATACAGGTGAGAAGACAGTATAAAGCATTGGAGGTGAGGGACTGAAGGTGAACGAACCCCATAAAACATTGCAGTGATGGTCTACAGGTGAGCAGACGGCATAAAGCAATCAATGTGAGGGCCTGAAGCCTAGCGAAGCCCATAAAACATTGCAGTAATGGCCTATAGGTGAGCAGACGGTAGAAAGTATTGGAGGTGAGGGCCTAAAGCCTAGCGAACCCCATAAAACATTGCAGTGATGGCCTACAGGTGAGCAGACCGTATACAGCATTGGAGGTTAGGGCCTGAAGCCGAGCTAACCCTACAAAACATTGTAGTAAGGGCATATATATTCTGTATGGAAGAGGAGCAGGCGGATGAGAAAACAATATTCAATCATCTACCCTAATTTTGCGGTGAAAAGGGTGCATCTGAATCTTGTGGAGTGAGTACATTATAAATAGTGTTGAGCGCGAATATTCGAATAGCAAATTTTTTTAGTGAATATCGGCACTTCGCTAATTCGCGAATATTTCGAATATAGCGCAATAAATTCGCTATTTCGAATATTCGGTTTTTTGGGGGGGTTTTTTGTGGAAATTTTTTCTTTCCCACTTCCCAAAAGTAGTTCTTACCTGTCCTGAGGATTCCTGGCTTCCTGGCTGCTCCAGTCAGTGCCCGTTGCCGCTTCTGCCGACTTCCGTGCTCATGGAGCGTCCCCATCACCATGGGACCGTCTCCATACTAAAATGTACTGTCGGATTTGAGAATTACATTGAAATCGCAATGCGATTAATTCAAGTTATATTAATCGCATTGCGATTACAACTTAGCAATGCACTGCTATCTTACATATTAAGCTAGAATTAACGAATATGGAATATAGCAGAAGTGCTAAGTAGAAATCTCAATGCGATTACTTCAAGTTATATTAATCGCATTGCGAGTTCAATTTAGCACTGCTATATTCAATATTCGTTAACTTCATTAATTCTAGCAAGCTAACCCATTATAAACCCAGCTCGAAGTTGAAATCGCAATGCGATTAATATAACTTGAAGTAATCGCATTGCGATTTTTACTTAGCACTGCTGCTATATTCCATATTCGTTAATTCTAGCCTAATATGTAAGATAGCAGTGCTAAGTTGTAATCGCAATGCGATTAATATAACTTGAATTAATCACATTGCAATTTCAACAGACATGGTTTACTATGGTTGCTAAAACGAAGATGGAGAATACTTTGTTATCTTCGTTTTGAGGAATATGACGAATACATTCGTCATATTCGCTAATTCTACCAAGCCAACCATAGTAAACCAGGTCTAAGTAGAAATCGCAATGTGATTAATTCAAGTTATATTAATCGCATTGCGATTTTAACGTAATTCTCAAATCCGACAGTACATTGAAGTATGGAGACGTTCCCATGGTGATGGGGACGCTCCATGACTATGGTTGGCTTGGTTGAATTAGCGAATATGACGAATTTATTCGTCATATTCCTCAAAACGAAGATAACGAAGTATTCTCCATCTTCGTTTTAGCTACCTATTCGTCAACTTCGCTAATTCTAGCAATCAAATAGGAAGGTTGACTATCGAGACAGCTGTGTTTAATTCGCTATGCGATTATATTATTATTATTATTTTTTTTAATAAATAGAATAATTATAATAATCATCAAGTATTATAATTATTCTATTTATTTAAAAAAAAAAGCAAAGTAATATAATCGCATAGCGAATTAAACACAGCTGTCTCTATAGTCACCCCTCCTATTTGATTGCTAGAATTAGCGAAGTTGACGAATAGGTAGCTAAAACGAAGATGGAGAATACTTCATTATCTTCGTTTTAAGGAATATGACAAATAAATTCGTCATATTCGTCATCCTCGCTATAACTCTAGATATCAAACCAATAGGGAAGTACCCTTAAGTTATAATCGCAATACGCGATTATTTAAATTGCATATTATTTGCGATAACTCGAATAATGACGAATATGAATATGAAACGAATATTCTATCGAATATTTGTGAATTTCGTCGAAATCGAATATGGCACCTGCCGCTCATCACTAATTATAAAGTATACATATAAATTGCATTTTTGTTTCTCATTAGCTCAGCTTTCCTCTGGTGGAATGGAGAAGTCAGGGGCAATCCAGACCTTGTTCATTTTTATCTAAGTCAACCTGTCAGCATTGTCAGTGGACAAGCGGATACGCTTATCTGTTATAATGCCACCAGCAGCACTAAATACACGCTCAGACAATATGCTGGTAGCAGGGCAGGCCAGCACCTCCAAGCCGTAGAGCGAGTTCGTGCCAGCTTGGACACCCAGTAGTTGTAAGGCACTGAGGGATGTAGTGGCAGTTGACTGGAAAGGCAACGACCATGTTGCAGCTGGTATTCCACAACTGCCCTCTGCTTCTCACAAAGCCCGGCCAACATGTAGAACGTAGAGTTCCACCATGTGCTCACGTCGCACAACAGTCGGTGAGCTGGAAGCTGGCTGAACAAACCGGCTGAAGCTGTGGAGGACTTTCAGAAATGGGCACAGAAGCGGCGCGCCTTCACTAGTAGCTCTTGCAAATTGGGGTAGGTTTTAATAAACGGCTGAACCACTAAGTTTAAGACGTGGGCTATGCATGGAATGTGTGTCAAGTTGCCGAGCTCCAAAGCCGACGAGTTCGGTCTGGTCCCTTGTACCCTGCGGCGGTGTGCTGTTTGTTCCCTAAACAGATCAGCCTCAGCACGGCCTGTTGACGCTTACCCACAGTAGTGCTACACTGCTTTCAGCTAGCAACTGATGGCTGACTGCTGTTGGAGGTGGAAGTGGAGGAGGAAGCGGCGGAGGAGGAGAAGTGGGGGTTGGAGTCAGTTACATAGCTGCTGGCGGAGACCCTGATGGACGTAGGGCCCACAATCCTGGGCGTGGGTAGCAACTGTGCCACCCCAGGGTACAACTCACTCCCGGCCTCCTCAACATTCACCCAGTGTGCGGTTAGGGAAATGTAGCGTCCCTGGCCACCAGCACTTGTGCATGTGTCCGTGGTGAGGTGGACCTTCACATTAAGTGCGTTGGTCAGGGCACGGGTAATGTTTTGGGACACATGCTGGTGTAAGGCAGGTACGGCACACGCCGACATCAGGCTGCGGAAGGCCTCAGTGTCCACAAGCCTAAATGGCAACATTTCCAGGGCCAGTAATTTCGAAAGTTGCGCATTTAGTGCTATGGCCTGTGGGTAGGTTGGTATTTGCGCTTGTGTTCAAATGAGAGAAAGGGGTTAAGACCGCGCTTCCAACAATCAGGTGTATACTTCTTCTGGGAGAAAAAGGATCCAAGGTGGAGTTCAATCCCAGATGCCTTCACCTCGTAAAGGGCTCTGCGGATATCCAGAAATACATATAATCGTGAAATACCGTTGAGACACTTTCCCCACTTAGTTTCACCAGTCTACTTACTAGATGCCGGCAGATCTTATGCAGTGGTAAGTCTCAATTGTGGTGTCTTTCTTCAGCATTATATATACTTCATGCACTATAAGGCAATAAAACACTCCGCTGGTGCAGTAATTCCTTAAAACATAGTTGCCAATTTTTTATTATATACTCACAAGAGTCAGAATTAAAACAGCATTAAGCACATCCAGTCGCTTGCCCGACCCGGGATTTACTCACAGAGCTTCGTCAGGGGCGTCTACTTCCTCCCCCACCCCATCCTCTTTTTAAACCATTTCCTGCTCTTTTTAACCCTTACATATCAAGGATAAACCATAAAAATGCCTAATTCAATGGAAACTATAAAGTATAATTCGCATGATGCGATTTCTCCTCACTGAATTATTCGCATGATCCGATTTTTTCACTAAAAACTATTTTATGCATGCCTGTTCACAAACTTGATCTGATGTCAAAATCAACATTTAAACCTTTAGGCTGCAAGGTTCCCAACTCATAGATCCAGCGTGCCTCGCATCGATCTATTTTGGACATATAATCACCACCCCTCCAGTTCTTTTCAACCAGTTCCAGTCCCATAAATCTCAAGCCACAAGGATTTTTTTGGTGTCTTAATTTGAAATGTCTAGAAACTCCATGTGTTTCAAGACCTTTTTTTATATTATTCACGTGTTCATATAGTCGTGTTTTGATCTTGCGTGTGGTTCTGCCCACATACTGGAGGCCACACGGGCACTCCAGCATGTAGACAGCCCCAATGCTTTCACATGACAAATTGCCTTTTATTTTTAGATCAAAATTTTTTGAATTAGAGTGGACTATTACTGTTTTGCTTTCTCTTTCTTTCGAATGCCTTGATTTACACGCAGCGCAAAAACCGCACCAATTAAAGCAATTGCGCATTTTACCCTTTTTATCTTCTGGGATCGCACTATGTACAATTTTATTCTTTATATTCGGGGCCTTTTTGAACACTATTTTCGGTCTCTCTGGGATTTTTGTTCCTATGACTGGGTCATTTCTAAGGATAGCCCAATTTTTCTTAATTATGTTTTTCAATTGATTCGCTTGGGTGTTATATCCTGTCATAAAGCAGAAATTAAAGTCAGTTGTAATTTTCTCTTTTTTGTTTCTCTCACTTCCTTTCTCTATATTCTCACTATAGCTTGCTAGTTCTTTCTCACAATAACCCTTTTCTATGAACCTCTTCTGTATGTATTCAATAATCATGGTTATGGATTTACGGGAGGGAGAAATGGTTATAATAATTACTATCCGAAACAGTATTTTCATGGAGGAGATTACTTTAGAGATAATTATAGGAATAATTTCTATGACCAGAGAAATCCCAATACACAACAGTTTAGAAGGTTCGATAGAAATTATGGAAATAGACAAGAAACCTTCACAAGAAATGAGACCAACCAATCCCAGAATTGTCAGAATTTTCCCCACCAACTAACCAGGGGGATACAAAGAGAAGCAGAGGATATATCCCAACAGGGAAGTCAAAGGAAAGTACGATTAGAGGCAACACAACCGAGTCAAAAGATAATAGTGAACAACAAAGACCAGAAGCTAGCTACCCCGCAAAAAAGACCACTATTAGAGGTAGAAGAGGGGGAAAAAAGCATAGAGCCAAACCACAAGAAAAACAAGAAGGTGGAACAGGGATCTTCAATTTGAGTAATTACAAATTAGGAGAAGAGGAGGAAAGAGTACTCTCAAAGGGTTTAAAATTTGCACCATCAAAAAATCTGAATAAATTTGATTCGTTCCTAGATATACATAGATTTATAAAAAAACTCAATCTCGCAAAATACTTCCTAGAGACTAAACCTGCTGAAGTGAGAAACCAAAAAGTAGATGATGAATTCATACACACTGATCTTAAGAATAGATCTTCTTTCTTTCAAAAAAATAGTAACAATGAGTTTATCGAGGCTTTTAAAACTGCATTGCTGAATGATGTTGAAAAAATGCAAGTTTCATCCAAAACTTAGAACTTAACAAAAGGAGAAGTAAAAGCACTGAAAACATTAGAGGAAAATCAGAAAATAGTTGTGAAACCAGCAGATAAGGGGGGAGGGGTGGTCGTATTGGATCGCGAAAAATATGAAGCAGAAATTGAAAGACAGTTGTCAGACCAGATAACTTATGCAAGACTTAAAAATAATCCGGTAGAAAATTACAAAATAAAATTGTACCAAATGTTAAAAAAAGGGCATGATCGAGGAATCTTGAATAAGAGGGAACTGGAATATTTACAGATTAAGAACCCAGTAACGCCAGTAATATATCAATTACCCAAGCTTCACAAAAACACAGTTAATCCACCGGGGCACCCTATTGTGTCGGGAATTAATTCCCTGACCAGTAGGGTGACCGAATATGTAGATAAATTCCTTTAAAAATATGCAGTTGCAGCTCCCTCTTATTTGAAGGACTCGAGTAGTGTCCTGGAAATAATAAGGCAATCTGAAAAGTGGAATGAGAACATTTGGATCGCAACAGTTGATGTTTGTTCCCTATACACTGTAATACCAAAGGATTTGGGGTTGCGTGCAGTTAAGGATGCTTTAGATGGGGACGCATCAATGAATCCTGAACAGGCTAATTTTATATTAGAATGTGTACAATTTTGCTTGGAGCACAACTATTTCTGCTTCAAAGGAATCTATTATGTGCAGCAAGTCGGGACGGCGATGGGGGCGAAATTCGCCCCCAGTTTCGCGAATATTTTTATGACAGCCTGGGAGAAAGTTTTTATCGATCCAATACGCGGCAAAGTTGGAGAGAAGGGCAAATTGAATATCTGGAAAAGATATATCGATGACTGCCTGCTGGTTTGGGAAGGAAAAGAAGAGGGTTTGCGAGAATTTATTGAACATTTGAATGATAATCAGTGGAACTTAAGATTTACTAGTTGCATGAGTCAAGTTGCGGTGGATTTTTTAGATCTGACAATTTATGTACAAGATGGAATTTTCAAAACTAAAACCTTTTTTAAAAAGACAGATGTTAATGGATATATCAGTACAGACAGTTGCCATTACCATCCATGGCTTAAGAACATCCCTAAGGGTCAAATCGCAAGAATTCACCGGAATTGTTCAGACGTCGCGGTTTTTAGGGAGCAGAGCCGCATCATACAGAAGAGGTTCATAGAAAAGGGTTATTGTGAGAAAGAACTAGCAAGCTATAGTGAGAATATAGAGAAGTGAATAAAAAAAAAAAAGAGAAAATTACAACTGACTTTAATTTCTGCTTTATGACAGGATATAACACCCAAGCGAATCAATTGAAAAACATAATTAAGAAAAATTGGGCTATCCTTAGAAATGACCCAGTCATAGGAACAAAAATCCCAGAGAGACCGAAAATAGTGTTCAAAAAGGCCCCGAATATAAAGAATAAAATTGTACATAGTGCGATCCCAGAAGATAAAAAGGGTAAAATGCACAATTGCTTTAATTGGTGCGGTTTTTGCGCTGCGTGTAAATCAAGGCATTCGAAAGAAAGAGAAAGCAAAACAGTAATAGTCCACTCTAATTCAAAAAATTTAGATCTAAAAATAAAAGGCAATTTGTCATGTGAAAGCATTGGGGCTGTCTACATGCTGGAGTGCCCGTGTGGCCTCCAGTATGTGGGCAGAACCACACGCAAGATCAAAACACGACTATATGAACACGTGAATAATATAAAAAGGTCTTGAAACACATGGAGTTTCTAGACATTTCAAATTAAGACACCAAAAAAATCCCTGTGGCTTGAGATTTATGGGACTGGAACTGGTTGAAAAGAACTGGAGGGGTGGTGATTATATGTCCAAAATAGATCGATGCGAGGCACGCTGGATTTATGAGTTGGGAACCTTGCAGCCTAAAGGTTTAAATGTTGATTTTGACATCAGATCAAGTTTGTGAACAGGCATGCATAAAATAGTTTTTAGTGAAAAAATTGGATCATGCGAATAATTCAGTGAGGAGAAATCGCATCATGCGAATTATACTTTATAGTTTCCATTGAATTAGGCATTTTTATGGTTTATCCTTGATATGTAAGGGTTAAAAAGAGCAGGAAATGGTTTAAAAAGAGGATGGGGTGGGGGAGGAAGTAGACGCCCCTGACGAATCTCTGTGAGTGAAACCCGGGTCGGGCAAGCGACTGGATGTGCTTAATGCTGTTTTAATTCTGACTCTTGTGAGTATATAATAAAAAATTGGCAACTATGTTTTAAGGAATTACTGCACCAGCGGAGTGTTTTATTGCCTTATAGTGCATGAAGTATATATATTGCTGAAGAATGACACCACAATTGAGATTTACCACTGCATAAGATCTGCCGGCATCTAGTAAGTAGACTGGTGAAACTAAGTGGGGAAAGTGTCTCAACGGTATTTCACGATTATATGTATTTCTGGATATCCGCAGAGCCCTTTACGAGGTGAAGGCATCTGGGATTGAACTCCACCTTGGATCCTTTTTCTCCCAGAAGAAGTATACACCTGATGGTTGGACGCGCGGTCTTAACCCCTTTCTCTCTACACCGCAAAGTGTGAACTGATCTCCACACACATACAAGACCTGCAGCGTAGTACCATAGGATCTTCACTGGTGACTAATTAATTGTTTTTGACTTTACTTGTGTTCAAATGCCTGTGTTATCGACAATTGGATGCTGCACTTGGACAAGGAAGTGGATGTTGTTGCTGACAGTTCATGCGAAGGTCCAGATGCCGGGTGAGGTGCATCCAGGCCTGCGCCTTTGACAGGGGATTGGCCAGCAGTGCGTAACAAAGGGGAAGTGGAGGCAGTGGTGGGACCCGCAGATGCAGAGTCTGGACCTAGCCGTTCGGCCCACTTATTAGGATGCTTGGATGCCATGTGGCGGATCATGCTGGTGGTGGTGAGGTTGCTAGTGTTCACGCCCAAGCTAATTTTGGTACCGCACAGGTTGCAGACTACCACTTATTTGTTGTCTGCGCTTTCCTAAAAAAAGCACAATACTGCTGAACACATACCCCTTGGCCAGGTAGATTTACGCAAGGGGATGCTCGGGTGAATGGTTGTGGGACTGTTTAATGGAGGATACAGAGAAATACAAATTTTCGGCACTACACTAGGCCACAGATAATAAAAGTTTTAAAATACACACTGTATTGGCTTGCTGTAATGTACTGGAGACAGAGAAATACAAATTTTCGGCACTACAGTAGGCCACAGATAATGAAATTTTTACAATACACACTGTATTGGCTTGCTGTACTGTTCTGAAGACAGAGAAATACAAATTTTCGGCACTACAGTAGGCCACAGATAATGTAATTTTTACAATACACACTGTATTGGCTTGTTGTAATGTACTGGATACAGGGAAATACAGATTTTTGGCACTGCACTAGCCCAGAGATAATGTAATTTTTACAATATAAATTGTTTTGACAGCTAATGTAATTTTTATAACACACACTGTATTGGCTTGCTGTAATGTACTGGAGACAGAGAAATACAAATTTTCGGCACTACACTAGGCCAGAGATAATGTAATGTTTATAATATATATACACTATATTGGCTTGCTGTAATGTACTGGAGACACAGTAGGCCACAGATAATGACATTTTTACAAAACACACTGTATTGGCTTGCTGTAATGTACTGGAGGAGACAGAGAAATACAAATTTTCGGCACTACAGTAGGCCACAGATAATGTAATTTTTATAATACACACTGTATTGGCTTGCTGTAATGTAGGGGAGACAGAGAAATACAAATTTCCGGCAGTACACTAAGCCACAGATAATGTAATTTTTATAACACACACTGTATTAGCTTGCTGTAATGTACTAGAGACAGAGAAATACACATTTTCGGCACTACAGTAGGCCACAGATAATGTGATTTTTATAATACTGTAAAGGGGGAATATTAATTACCAATATTAAGCGACTATCAGTAATTAATATTCATAAATAGGCGTAAACCGTCTATAGATAGTCACGCCTATTTATGTCCTTAACAATACACTTCTATTACCTAGCACGTCACCAAGTCGCTTACACTTACTATCTGCATGCGCCTAACTCACTATGCTAAACGCTAATAAATACACGCTACACAATTCTACTAGTAAAACGGTATTTATTAACACTGACGCACACAGATATATACTAAATAACACAACACTACAAATACAGTACTAACTACACTACACAATCCCAAATTCCTCCCAACACTCTAGCTAATACAAATTACACACACACACTTAATAGGGCAGCCCACCCAGCCTGGTTCTGGTCTATCCCTAGGGGACGGGAGGAGCAGTAAGGGTACGTGGCAGCAGTACAGACTGCAGAAGGGGTTGCCAGCAGGGTTGGCAGGGGTCAGCTGGCAGGGGTAAATGTAGGGAGGTGTAGGTGAGACAGGGGTAATGCAGGGGTAATGTGGGATAAGGGGTAATGCAGGGGTGATGTGGGATAAGGGGTAATGCAGGGTAATGTGGGATAAGGGGTAATGCAGGGGTTAATGCCGGGGTTAGGTGGGATAGGGTTAATGCAGGGGTAATGTAGGGGTTATATGGGATAGGAGTAATAGGGGTAATGCAGGGGTGAACGTTGGTGGGATAGTGGGGTAATGCAGGGGTTAATGATACTTATGCCGCTCGTTGTCTAGGGATGCTCGTTCTCCAGGGATGCTCTTCTTCTGTGGGAGGCCGGCGCAATCTGCCCAGTGCAGGGCCTGCCGGACTTATATGTCCGGCAGCCCGCACTGCCGCACCGCCCACACAGTGGCGCGCGAGCGCACCACTGTGAGGGACACGGGCGGCGGTGAGATGACATCACCGCGCCTGCCCGCGCGTCCTGCACGCGCGTCGCAAGGACGCCGGGCCGACAGGCGGGGAGATCCTTTGATCTCCCGCCTGTCTCTCTCTGCATTCCGGACAGCGCGATGGTAATCGCGCTGCCGAATGCGCATAATAGAGGGAGGGAGGCATCTCCCTTCTCTCTATTATGTATAATTATCTGCAGCTGGGCTGTAGATAATTATAACAAAAGGGTTTGAATTCTTTTAGAATTCAAACCTTTTGTTCGCACCAGGATGGTCGGACCTTGTCCGGTCATCCTGGTGCCTCTAACCAGATTACATCAATGTGAATGCTTGGGGCACATTCACATTGATGTAACTGGTTTCAAGTCACATAAGGGACATCCTATGGAGTAGGGGGGGGATTATAATGGGGAATATATATAAATTATATATATATATATAAACAGGGGGAATTTAAGGGGGCATTTAAAGGGACACATGCCCATATTCCCACAGGGGCAGCAGTGAGCCCCTGGGGAATAACGAAGGCAGATGTGCGCAGATGTTGGGCACCTCTGCGCACATTGCTTATTTGTGGCTTAGTTATGCCTAATATATATATGCATGCCTGTCGGGGCATGCATATATATATATTCATGCCACCCTTCCTCAACAATCCCCCTGTTGTCGGAAATACGACAATATAGTGGGGGAAGGGTGGAGACATATTTGCCCCCCTCAACCCCTTTTCTCAGTAATGGCTCAGGAAAACTGGAGTGCTCACTATCCCTTAGGTACCTAGACATCACCTAACCCGACCGACCTCTGACCTGCCCTTCACCGTAACCAACTCCTCCATCCACAGGATATACCGTCTCCTTCTACCAGGAACTCTCGTCGTCTTCTGCTTTGATGTTTGTGGAATCAGCCCCTCCTGTTCCGGAGTGGCTTGACCCTTGCAGTCTTTGACTTGTCTTTTCTCTCAGAACTTGTCTTCTTGGTGTCGGCCACCCTTGATGCGTTTAGAGTGACCACACCCTCTCCGTCTCTCGGTACAGTAGCCGATCTTCAGGTGACGTCCGTCCCCAAGGGATCTGGAGCGTTCTCACCCTCACCGTCTCAGTCTCCAATCTGCGTCAACTCTCCTTAAGCATATCGACATTTCTTGTTCCAGCTTGATCGAAGGATGGGTGCGGTTCTCCCATGGACAGCTGAATCGGTCTTTACAAGGCAGATCAGATTTTTTTTTTTTTTTTTTTCTTCAAATCAAGGTGATGTCATAGTACCTAAATTCTAACTGCGGGAATACCTCCGCTTTACTACACATCCAAGTTTTCCCTTACGAATTTCACCGTTCAGGGTTCAAAGTGGCAACTGGCAGAGGGGACCTGTCCCTATCGTGCCCTAATCTTTTTCCCCATTCACACAAAAATACATCCTGTGTACATACCCACACAATTCCCCCCTCCCCCATCCCACCCAAACCCAAGACATTTATAAAGAAAATTATATACAGTTGAATGAGGTTTCCGGAAGGTCCAACAACATGCCCCCAAGAAACCTCATACAAGTCCAGTTCAATTACGTGGGGTCGTAGGACGCTACGATGTATTCGTCCTGGACCCTGTGCATTCAAATGGTCTGTTAGGTTTCAGGACTTGAAGGGAAGTCAAGTCCTGAGTCTCCGGCGGTTAAGTTCGTGAAGTGCTGTCTGGTTCTGGTCTAGTAGGTCCGTTAATCTCTTGACTCTCCAAAACATCCACCAAAGTCCAAGATACATGAGTCCAACCAGAACTAGAAGCACTATCACTGGGTGTATAAGTAAATTGAAAAATGAAGTTGCCTTGGGACTGTATCCGAAGAGACTCTCCCACCAAGAAACCTTTGAGTCTTTGTCCAGTGCTATGGCAACTGCGGTAATCTTGGTTCGGTCATGGGTGAGTTGGATGGTGGCTTGTTTTTCCGTCTCCCGAAGATGCTGAATAATCTTTTCCTCTTGGCCGAAGTCCATCAGGAGATGTCTAAGTTCTTTACCGAAGCCAAGAGGAATCTTCTGTAATCTCACAGGAATATCGGGACGGATGTCAAGTCTTCTCTCTGGAGTAATTGGGGTTCTTTTCTCCTGCTCCATTGTATCCATACCTAGTATGAAAGAAAATACCAAAATGCTCCTGGGGGATATCTCCCCTCACGGTGCAATTAGTTGTCAAATCCCAGCACCAATACCTTTGACCCATGAGTAGAGAAAGGTATTGGGCTGCCCTTCATCTCACAGGACCCCTCGTTATCCTAACCCTGGTGTATGAACACCCTACCTTCAGAGGATCGCGTCCTCTGCTTCACATCCCTCTGCACCAACAGATAAGGATGGCTACCTTAATAGGTTAGGATATCTGAGGGGAGCTGTGGATGAAGCACCATCTTGCAATTGATGGCACTGTATCCTTGTCCACCCATGTGTACCAAAGCTGATTTCCCCCTGTCATCCTGTCTTGTGGAGGCCAGCAGAATCCGTGGCATAAGTCCTGCCCTGGCTCTTCAGGACTCCACAACACAAACACACAGGCCACACTCTGCCGTCAATCACTCTGCGTCCAATCCCAATCAGAGCTGCGTTACCTGATCGGACTAGAATTTAATGCGCAGCGCAACATCACATCAATGTTGCCTGTCCGCCCTAGTCCCCAGTATAACACAGCACTGCCGAGAAACCTTGAGCACAACTGCGTCACCTGTATCGACCAGAGACCCTGGCTTGCACATCGTGACATCCCACTAAACCGTGTTCCAATGTCACCCGTACCGCAAGCCAACACTTTTCTCGATCCACAGTATAACACAGTTCTACTCAAAGGGGACACAAGAATAAATCAAAGACAGCAGCGACTGGACTCACAGCAGGGAAGGTAATCTACAAAAATCAGCAGGGTGAGACACATGCATGCACAAGGACCACCGCCATCCACATGAAAAAAACATATACACAGACAACAAAAACACACAACACGGACATACACGGGGAACAAACTGTGTAACAAATAGTACAGGGGTGTCAAATGTAGCCTAGTCTAGCTTGGCCATTCTGACCCCTCAGCACCTGGTGAGGTGTGTGTCGCTGAGAGGCGACTCCTTTATGGCCAAACTGACTAGACCCCTCTGCACGATTTGGTACCTGGATCCCATCACTGGACACATTGCAATTACTTGCACAAGGGCAATTCCTTGCAATGTGTCCTTTGTTCCCACACCTGAAGCACCTTACTTGGCTTCCGATCCCGTGCGCTTTGTACTTACTGCAGTGTTTTGCTATATGACCTAAGCCACTACATGCGAAACATCTGATGGTTTCCCTGCATGGCTTAGGTCTGTCCACACTGCGACCGTGGTCCCTTTCCCTGTACTGACACATCCTCAGGGACACACTCTTTACAACAGTTCTTTTTCCCAAAGCCAGGGAAAAATCTCTGTTGGTCTGGACCGGCATCATCTGGTGATTCGGCCGATCACAGACACCTCTCCCCCCTTTTTGCCTTGAATAAGGCAAAGTTTTGGGAGACTCCAGCCCTGACTTTACGGGAAAAGAAAGAGCTGGCACCAAACTGCTAATGACCTGTTGCATGCCAGTCATTATCTGGGACCTTACTGCAACCTCGGCCTTCAATTTGGCTATCGTCACATCAGTAGAGGCAGCCTGCATCCTAAAGGCCTTGACCTCAGTATTAGACTGGATCAATTTAGCCTGTATTTCCTCCTTCTGCTTCTGCAACTCTACTAACTGTGACTGTATCTTAGCGATCTGCGCATCTCTGTCAACAGCAGACTGTACGCTCTCCGCCAACCGTGCCTGCAATGCGGAAAGCTGATCCGAATTACTGGCACAGCATTGGCAGTGAGCGTCCGGAGGAATTGTCTCTGTTGAACGAGATACCACCACTACCTCCTTTGGCTTGCAGATGCTAGCCTCAAATATGTGAACAAGTTTGGCTAGCATCTGAAGCCGTTTAGTGGCCTTGTTAAGCACCGTCCGTTTGCTGACACGCAGCTTGTCATAGTTACAAGCCTGTGCCAACAAATCGGACCACAGCATTTCTGCTGACTTGTGAGTGGTGGGGAGGATGGGATTAAAAGTGCTGTTCCTAGCTAAGTGTTGGAGTGTGGAGAAGTAACATACTCACATTTTTCTGAGCCTCCATCTTCTTCGCGGTGCTGTACTCTTCCGTCCCTTACGGCTGCTTTAAAGAAGTCCTTTCTTCCGGATCGCTTCTTCTCGCCCAGCCGGACCTGTACACACCTCCTACGCAGATGGACCTCTTTTCCGTGACGTATCCTTCTTCCACTCCAAACGACGATGACCGTGTAAAGGAATAGAACAAATATTAACACTCAGATAGATTATAGATTCTCTGCAAAAGATTTTGGTCAATTCTTGGTATTTATGGGAAGGATCGTTTCTCCTGTCCGAAATTATCAGGTCTTAGACGTTCAGACTCACTGCTGACCACGTCTCTCCTGCCTGATAATTTACAGTTCTAGCGACCCTTACCCACAACACCAAAAAAATTACGCAAAATCTACGCAGTGGGCCTGGCTCGCCAATGTAAAGGGGGAATATTAATTACCAATATTAAGCGAATATCAGTAATTAATATTCATAAATAGGCGTAAACCGTCTATAGATAGTCACGCCTATTTATGTCCTTAACAATACACTTCTATTACCTAGCACGTCACCAAGTCGCTTACACTTACTATCTGCATGCGCCTAACTAACTATGCTAAACGCTAATAAATACACGCTACACAATTCTACTAGTAAAACGGTATTTATTAACACTGACGCACACAGATATATACTAAATAACACAACACTACAAATACAGTACTAACTACACTACACAATCCCAAATTCCTCCCAACACTCTAGCTAATACAAATTACACACACACACTTAATAGGGCAGCCCACCCAGCCTGGTTCTGGTCTATCCCTAGGGGACGGGAGGAGCAGTAAGGGAGTACGTGGCAGCAGTACAGACTGCAGAAGGGGTTGCCAGCAGGGTTGGCAGGGGTCAGCTGGCAGGGGTAAATGTAGGGAGGTGTAGGTGAGACAGGGGTAATGCAGGGGTAATGTGGGATAAGGGGTAATGCAGGGGTGATGTGGGATAAGGGGTAATGCAGGGGTAATGTGGGATAAGGGGTAATGCAGGGGTTAATGCCGGGGTTAGGTGGGATAGGGTTAATGCAGGGGTAATGTAGGGGTTATATGGGATAGGAGTAATAGGGGTAATGCAGGGGTGAACGTTGGTGGGATAGTGGGGTAATGCAGGGGTTAATGATACTTATGCCGCTCGTTGTCTAGGGATGCTCGTTCTTCCAGGGGATGATCCTCTTCTTCTGTGGGAGGCCGGCGCAATCTGCCCAGTGCAGGGCCTGCCGGACTTATATGTCCGGCAGCCCGCACTGCCGCACCGCCCACACAGTGGCGCGCGAGCGCGCACCACTGTGAGGGACACGTGGGCCGGCGCGGTGAGATGACATCACCGCGCCTGCCCGCTGCGTCCTGCACGCGTGCCGCAAGGACGCGCGCGCGGGCCGACAGGCGGGGAGATCCTTTGATCTCCCGCCTGTCTCTCCCTGCATGCCGGAATGCGCATAATAGAGGGAGGGGAGGCATCTCCCCTTCTCTCTATTATGTATAATTATCTGCAGCTGGGCTGTAGATAATTATAACAAAAGGGTTTGAATTCTTTTAGAATTCAAACCTTTTGTTCGCACCAGGATGGTCGGACCTTGTCCGGTCATCCTGGTGCCTCTAACCAGATTACATCAATGTGAATGCTTGGGGCACATTCACATTGATGTAACTGGTTTCAAGTCACATAAGGGACATCCTATGGAGTAGGGGGGGGATTATAATGGGGAATATATATAAATTATATATATATATAAACAGGGGGAATTTAAGGGGGCATTTAAAGGGACACATGCCCATATTCCCACAGGGGCAGCAGTGAGCCCCTGGGGAATAACGAAGGCAGATGTGCGCAGATGTTGGGCACCTCTGCGCACATTGCTTATTTGTGGCTTAGTTATGCCTAATATATATATGTATGCCTGTCGGGGCATGCATATATATATATTCATGCCACCCTTCCTCAACAAATACACACTGTATAGGCTTCAAGTAAGGTACTGGATACAGAAAAATACAGATTTTTGGCACTACACTAGCCCAAAGTTAAAGTAATTTTGACAATACACACTGCATTCGGAATGTAGTTCTATATTGGATACAAATTTGTCTCAAATAAAATGTATTCTCTGTGGGAATACTGTATATACAGTTGCGGCCTAAACACACACACAGTTGTGCCCAAAACTAGTTAACTATGGCCAAAATATAAATCACTATCTGCTGGAAAAATTCATATAACGGTTGTGGATTGAACGCACACACAGATGTGGCACAAGTTAGGTTAATTTCCCCAGAACAAATAATTTCTCTGATGGTGCAGTGTATATCTCAGTTTCAGGCACACTGTTGTGAATAAGCGGCTTTTTATAATGTCTTACCAACACACTGCTTTATGATGGTTCAGTGTATATCTCAGTACTAAGGAACACTGTAGTGAATAAGCCCCTTTTTTTCATAATATCTGCCCAACACACTGCTTAATGATGGCGTATTGTAGATGTCACTAATCGGAAATCTTTCTGACTTTTAGAAGTTAAAAAAGCGATTTTCAAGACCTGCACTATCTTTCCCTTCCTGGTGATGTCTGTCCCTGATAGTGCTGAAGCAAACCCCTTCTTAAAAAAAAAAAAAAGGTACTGCACTGCTGTCAAACACACACTCTAGTCCGTAAAAGGACTGCTAGGTCTTTCAATAAGGTTTTTGGAGTGAAATCAGTAAGTTTAGAGCAAAACGCTATCTGTCCCTGTCTACTGTCTGCTCTCCCTGACGCTGAATGAGCTGAGCGCCGGACCTCAGCTCCTATATGAAATGGTATCACGTGTTTCGGCCAGCCAATCAGTGTAAGGCTTACAGATAACATTGCTATGGCCTTACACTGAGGGGAATTTCTTACCTGGCCCTTTATTGGCTGCTTAGAAGGTGCCAAACGTGCGGGGAGGAGAATCGAGCAATGCGACGAATACACGTGGTGCGTGTGCTCTAGCCGAACCAATACCCAGCCGAGCATGCTCACTCATCACTAGTAATAATATTTGTATAATGCAATTTTAGGGCATGTGTGTTTTGAAGTCACTATAACTATCGTTTTGGAATATTCAGTCTATTTTTTTAATTAACCATATCTGAAAAATAAAAATAAAGTTTCAAGGTCTAATAGTGTTCGATTTACGGGGTAAAAACACATGTTACCTCTCATGGTGCGTAATTGCTAATCTGTTATTTCTATAATTTAGAGATGTAAACTGGAAATCTGCATATAAATCTATTCTAAATTCTGACGACACAGTTACAGAAAAAATTACTTTTTCACATCTAAAACTCCAAGTGAATGATAATGAAAGCACAGTTGAATTATTTGTTTGTGGCTCAACAACATTGTTCCTTCATTTAAGAAAAGTGAATTTGACAGGACCTTTATTTGCTTTACTATAATATTAAGTTTAAATACATAGGTTGCTCTGTAGAATTTGACATTTTCTACCAGTGCATAAATAGAGAACTGCTGATTTATGTCAGATTTCTCAGTGCTTAATTATACAAGCTTATCAGACTTTAGTGGACCTGCTACCATGGTACAGTTATATGCTGTGTGACTAATACACATTACATTGAACTGATTCCTTCAACATTCTTTAAGAAGTTCTCATTTACAGATGTGCCCATTCTTTTTTTTTTCTCCTGGCTTAAGGTATCCTGAGATAAGTAGCAGAAGATAACCAGGTATGACACAAAAAATACCCTTTTGCATTACTTGCCACACCCAACCAGGAGCACATGCTCCATTTCAGAAGAATATACAAAACTTTTTCTTCCAAGAATGTTTAGAAACTTAATCTGCTCTGCAGCAATTTAGTGATGGCATCAGAGATGTGACACAAGAAGCAATCTGTCTCCTGTACCCTCCTATTATCGCTTACATTCCTCAGGATAAATATTTTAGATTATTTTGCTGCATTATGATGATTACAACAGCCTCAGTCATTGCCAACTCCAGTATCAGTCACTGCCAAATGGCAGTCACTGATATCCCATTCCATGTATGTTTTCTGCTCTTGTAATAGTTAAGATTTTTTGTGATTGTTGGCTGTGTTTCTGGATGTGTGTATGAAGTATAACCATATATGGAAGAATGTGAACTGTAGTGATGTCAGCTGAAATGCTCCCAGTCTTATCAACCTTTTTTTTTAGAATTGCCGCTTTCAATTTTTTAATCTTAAAGAAATATAACTTTTTATGAGGCACATGCTTTGCATTCATTATTCCATTAATTATTCCTGAATTAACTCCCTTGCTGCTTTGCATGCATTTGACATACAGTAGTAAAACTTGACTTAGAAAACAAAATAAGCATGTTATACTCGCATACCATATCCTCCTGAACGTAGACGCCTCTTTGCCCTGATTAGGTCAGGGTGTGATTACACTTGCAACTACTTATCTAACCTCTTAGGCCCCTTTTGCACAATATGTATTATGACCGGATCTGTTCACGAAACAAACTGAAAGTTTTGCATGCAAGCCAGTTTTGTCTGCGATTGCGTTTAGTGATGAGCGGCAGGTGCCATATTCGATTTCGACGAAATTCGTGAATATTCGAATGAATATTCGTTTCATATTCGTCGAAATCGAATATTCGTCATTTTTTCTAGTTATCGCGATTAAAATGCGATTTAAATAATCACATATTGCGATTTGTACTTAAGGCTACTTTCCTATTGGTTTCATATCTAGAATTAGCGAGGATGACGAATATGACGAATGTATTCGTCATATTCCTCAAAACGAAGATAACGAAGTATTCTACATCTTCGTTTTAGCAACCTATTCGTCAACCTCGCTAATTCTAGCAATCAAATAGGAAGGTTGACTATAGAGACAGCTGTGTTAAATTCGCTATGCGATTTTTTTTTTTTTTTTTTTAATAAATAGAATACTTAAAATAATATTATCATATCAAGTAATATAATTATTGAATTAAAAAAAAAAAATTAAATCGCATAGCGAATTTAACACAGCTGTCTGGTAAGTCAACCTTCCTATTTGATGATGATTGCTAGAATTAGCGAAGTTGACGAATAGGTAGCTAAAACGAAGATGTAGAATACTTCGTTATCTTCGTTTTGAGGAATATGACGAATACATTCGTCATATTCGTCATCCTCGCTAATTCTACCAAGCCAACCATAACTTCTGTGCTCATGGAGCGTCCCCATCACCATGGGAACGTCTCCATATACTAAAATGTACTGTCGGATTTGAGGAATTACGTTGAAATCGCAATGCGATTAATTCAAGTTATATTAATCGCATTGCGATTTCAACTTAGTGCTGGGTTTATAATGGGTCAGCTTGCTAGAATTAACGAAGTTAACGAATATGGAATATAGCAGCAGTGCTAAGTTGAAATCGCAATGCGATTAATTTAACTTAAAGTATTCGCATTGCGATTTCAACTTAGCACTGCTAGTGCATAGCTATATTCCATATTCGTTAATTCTAGCCTATGTAAGATAGCAGTGCTAAGTTGTAATCGCAATGCGATTAATATAACTTGAATTAATCGCATTGCGATTTCAACGTAATTCCTCAAATCCGACAGTACATTTTAGTATATAGAGATTTTCCCATGGAAGGGGACGCTCCATGAGCACGGAAGTCGGCAGAAGCGGCAACGGGCACTGACTGGAGCAGCCAGGAAGCCAGGAATCCTCATGACAGGTAAGAACTACTTTTGGGAAGTGGGAAAGAAAAAAATATAACTAAAAAAAAAAAACGAATATTCGAAATAGCGAATTTATAGCGCTATATTCGAAATATTCGCGAATTAGCGAAGTGCCGATATTCGCTAAAAAAATTCGCTTTTCGAATATTCGCGCTCAACACTAATTGCGTTCAGTAGTTCAGTTTTTTCAGCGCAGGTGCAATCAATTTTGATGCATTTTTCATGCGCATGAAAATAGACTGAAGAATTACAAACATCTCCTAGTAACCATCAGTGAAAAATGCTTTGCAGCAAGACTGCTTCAGGATTATATCCGGATGCAATACATTTTTCACGGAAGACCCATTCCCCTCTATGGGACCAGGGCTACGTGAAAAATGCAGAATATAGAACATGCTGTGATTTTTACGTAACGCAGTGATGATGCATGAAAATCAATGCTCATGTACACAGACCCATAGAAATGAATGGGTCAGGATTCAGTGCGGTGCAATGCATTCAATTCACGTATTGCAGCTGTACAGAAAACGTTCACGTGTGAAAAGGGCCTTAATCAATTTTAATATGCATGTGCATTTACCAATTCAGCAAATAGTACATATTCACCAGACTACCTTGCCCACCTTGCAGTGGGCCCCTTGGCCGCAGTGCCATTTTTAACGCACTCTGTGGATATGAATACAGTGAACAGTAGGAGCAAGTGAGATTCACTTAAAGGGGTTATCCAGGAATGTTTTTTTTTCTCTTTCCCTATGCTTCTTCTGCTAGGCCTTGCAACTTACTGATGTATTTGTGCTACTTTTTCTGTCTTGCTCCAGAAATTGGGAGAGTGGTCATGTGACTGTGCTCTCTGTGAAGACTAGATTTCCACTGATGTCATGACCAGGCTTTCCATAATGCCCTCTGCCAGAATGGTCGTGATGTCAGACCCATGTGATCTTGATCCACAAGCAGGAGGAAACAGGTTGTGTGGGAGGAAACATTAGGATGAGAGAGCAAAGGGATAATGGAGGGTGTAGTGGGTAGAGTTTTTGGCCCAGGAAAGGGTGTAGTAGGTGTTTACCGTTTTTTCTGACCTTAAAGCACACAGCATTATGGGACGTGTTATGTCTTCAGCTCATCTACGTCCACAATCTGAAGTTTGCATTGGAAACAATGGAGTGACAATGGAGTGCAGTGGTAGCATGGAGATTGAAGTGAAGACAGGTATATTTTTATGCTCTGAAACAGATTAGATGAAGTTTTCATAATTAAACAACATTTTTTAGGATCCCCCCACAACCCTTTTAACCTTGCTTGTGCAATAGCTTTCAGAAGAATGAGTAACCCAGCAGTTACCAGCTAATACCAATCTCCTTCCCTATAAAGAAGTCACAGGCTAAGGCACATGCAGACCACCGTATGTATTTTGCAGTCCACAAAAAACGGATCCACAAAAAATACGGATGATGTCCGTGTGCATTCCGTATTTTGCGGAACAGAAAAGCTGGTCCCTAATAGAACAGTACTATACTTGTCCATAATGTGGATAATAATAGGACATGTTCTATTTTTTTTGGAAATGGAAATATGGACATACGTAAACAGAATGCACACAGTTTTTTTGGGCAGACCCAATGAAATGAATGGTTTCGCATATAGTCCGCAAAAAAAACAGAATGGACACGGAAAGAAAATACGTTTGTGTGCTGGTAAGCCAGGAACATGGTGAGGAGGCAGAAGGAGGGGCTTGCTCCATGGAGGGATAAATAGCTGGGTCACAGTGAAGCCAAGTGTCAGATGCACTATAAAGAATATGAGAGCAGCAGTGACTCCAAGCTCCAGTCAAGGGGAGCAGGGTCAGGAGTATGGCTAGTACTCTAAGCCCTCTTTCACACGGACGTCACATTTGACGCCCGGATAAGAGGCGGGTGCGTTTCGGGAAAATGCGCGATTTTTCCACGCGTGTGCAAACTTTTGTAATGCGTTTTGCACGCGTGTGTGAAAAATCGGCATGTTTGGTACCCAGACCCGAACCTGACTTCATAACTGAAGTCCGGTTTCGGGTTGAGGATTCTGTAGATTTTATTATTTTCCCTTATAACAGAATACAGAATGCTTAGCAAAATGTGGATCAATGGGTTAAAAATAAAAAACTTAAATCACCTTAGCCACTTGATTACGTAGTTGCGATCTCTTCTTCGTTCATTAGCTGCCGTCATCACATGGTCCAATCACATGGTCCATCACCATGGTGATGGACCATGTGATTGGACCATGTGATGTGACGTCACCACAGGTCCTTTAGATGGCTGCGAATGCTTGAAGAAGACAGCAGAGATCGGCAACTACGCGATCAAGGTGAGTTAAGTTTTTTATTTTTAACCCTTTAATCTACATTTTACAAATCATTCTTTATTGAGAATGCTATTATTTTCCCTTATAACCATGTTATAAGGGAAAATAATAAAGATCGTGTCCCGTCTCTTAGCAACCATGCAGGAAAATCGCACTGCATCCGCACTTGATTGCGGATGTTTGCGATTTTCCCGCAGCCCCATTCACTTCTATGGGGCCTGCGTTGCGTGAAAAACGCAAAGTATAGAGAATGCTGCGATTTTCACGCAATTCAGAAGTGATGCGTGAAAATCACCGCTCATGTGAACAGCCCCATAGAAATTAATGGGTCAGGATTCATTGCGGATTCATTGCGTCCACCTCACGCATTACACCCGCACGGAAATCACGCCCGTGTGAAAGGGGCCTAAGAAGCCGGTGACATTGACTTTATCATAGTTGGGAGACAAAGAGATTCAATAACTCTCAGGGGATATCATTGTTATGTGCAACACAAATGGGGCAATAATACTGCTGTGGGGAGTGTTAGGAGGAGCACTATTAGAGTGTGGGGTCTAAAAGAATGTTGGTCTGTGAGAGATAAAAGAGGTGTTTATTGCTCTGTGGAGCAGAAAGGAGGTCTGTTTTACTGTATGGACACCATTTAAGTGTATTTACCGTGTTGGGCACTACCTGTTGATTGTTAATTGATTGTGAAGACATTGGAAGATAATCAACAGTATTTAAGTTAACTGCAACAGGGCCCACTCATAAGACCTTTGCACTAGGCCCACCAATTTGTTGAAACAGTTCTGTGTGCCGTCCCATGTTGCCCCATACAGTAAAACAACCCTCCTTTCTTTACCATACATTAATAAAACGGCCCTGCAGTGTGCTGTCCCATGTTGCCTCATACAGTAAAACAACCCTCCTTTCTTCTCCACACATTGATAAAACCTCTTTTGGCATGCATAGATAAATGGTGCCTCCTTTTAGGCCCCACACTCTAATAGTGCTCCTTTTAATGCTCCCCACATCAATAATATTGCTCCTTTTGTGTTGCACATAATAATAAATCCAGTGTCTGGATTGAGCAATGTGGTACTGTGTTGATGCCAGAATCCTTTCACATGTTGGCCACCAGGAAATTATTCTTGCTGGTTAAAAGCTGCACTGACACGACACGCACTGTTGCCATATACCCACTGTCCATCAATTAAACGAGAAACAACTATAAAACAGGCATGCAGTACAAGTAGGGGCATATACACATGGCAATCAGTAATGCCAAGTGCCATGCGGGATGCCGAATAACAGGGCAAGCAACGACAGTGAAGATCGGGACTGAGCATTACAGTGAGCCAATAAGGCCTGCAGATTATAACAAGTTAGAAAGTACCGCATACGTGGGACGCTGAAGCACATAGTATCGGCCAGCGTGCCTTAATAACTTGGGACACCAAAGCGCTGCTTCAGGAGAGGTAATATTAAGCATAATATCTATAGATATATTATTGGGCATACTTGCCAACTAAGAGAAAAGTACTTACTTATAAAAGTTAAGTCCCAGGAAATATATTAACGAAAAACTAACAACAATTAACTGTTTCATCAACTGCAATGTTTATTGACATTTCTGGAAATAGTATTTGAACCATGGCAATATTTATTTGAACAAGAGAAGGAATACCCAGATATAATGACCTGTCCTCTGCCTTTGACACTATTGGCCACTCCCTTCTGTTGCAAACTCTCTCATCTCTTGGCATCACTGACCTGACCCTCTCTTGGATAAAATTTTACCTCACAGACCGAACATTTAGCGTCTCCCACTCTCACACCGCCTCTTTGGCTCATTCCCTCTCTGTTGGCGTCCCACAAGGCTCCGTCCTAGGACGCCTGCTCTTCTCTATCTACACTTTCAGCCTGGGACAGCTTATAGAGTCCCATAGCTTTCAGAATCACTTTTATGCTGATGACACACAAATCTACCTCTCTGATCCAGACATAACCACCTTACAATCCCACAATGCCTATCTTACATATTCTCCTTCTTCTTCTCCTGCTTTCTAAAACTAAACATGGCTAAAACAGAGTTCATCTTTCCCCCATCTTGCTCAACCCCCCCCCCCCCCACAGACCTATCTGTCACAATCAATGACTGCACACTCTCCCCGGTCAACCAAGTGTGCTGCCTTGGAGTGACCTTGGATTCTGCCCTCTCCTACCGACCACACATCCAAGCCCTTTTCACCACCTGCCGCCTCCAACTCAAAAACATCTCCCACATCTGCGCTTTCCTCAACTTTGAATCTGCAAAAATGCTTGTACATGCCCTCATCGTCTCCTGCCTAGACTACTGCAACATTCTCCTCTGTGGCCTCCCATCTAGCACTCCTCCCCCCCTCCAATCTATCCTCAACTCTGCTGCCCGACTAATCCACCTCTCGCCCTGTTACTCCTCTGCCTCTCCCCTCTTCCTGTCCCTGCACTGGCTCCCCATTGCCCAGAGAATTCAGTTTAAAATACTAACCAATACATACAAGGCCCTCCACAACTGGTCCCCTCCCTACATCTCTGAGTTACTTTCCCGATACATTCCCACACGCAATCTCTGATCCATACAGGACCTCCTTCTTTCCTCTCCTCTTATTACCTCATCCCACACTCGCCTCCAAGATTTCTCCCGTGCATCCCCCAATACTCTGGAACTCGCTACCCCAACATATCAGACTCTCACCTACAGTGGAATCCTTCAAAAGAAACCTGAAAACCCACCTCTTCAGACAAGCCTACAACCAGTGACCCCGCTGCCTCTATACCGCCATGACAAGCTTTACCCTAACCTACTGTCTCCTTCCCCCATACCATGTAGATTGTAAGCCCTCACAGGCAGGGCCCTCTATCCTTCTGTACCAGTCTGTAACTAGTCTCGTTCATGCATAATGCAATTGCCTGTATTATGTATGTGCACCGCTAATCATATGTACAGCGCTATGGAATGAATGGAGCTCTAATAATAAATAATAATAATTATAATTATAATATAACAGCTGACTATTCATGAACATTTTTTATGTAAAAAGTGTTTGACTCATAGCCACCACAATTTAGATATTTGGATGTATATTGATTCCTATGTGTCACCATGCACTATTTTTTTTTATCAGGGGTGTTGATTAATAAATCAATATATTTCCTATACAAGAGGTCTTATTTCAAGATGTAAGTGTGCCTGTCAACGTGTTATATATGATTTTTTCCTTTTTTTTGGCAGTGGGTTGGCCAATTGACAGTGCACCTTGGTCCAATAATACAAAGAGGTAAGCTACTATATCTATATTTATTATGTTATAATGTTATTTTATAATACATATATTAAATTCACCATAAAAATGTTGAACCTCTATTTCTATAAAATAAGGTTTTATAATTGGGTCACCTATTGTCTATAATAGGTAATAGAGAACAGCTTAAAACCTATTAAATGGTTTATACTTCAAGCGTATGTTAATATTTTTATTCTGGAAGCACTCAGGCACATAAATCAATGCTCCGGGTCCCCAGTACTAACACTATAGCAGGATGCCACACATACCAGGTACCATTTATAAACTTATGGGTTTTATGAGTAAGTGGCAGAGGCATAAATAGAAAAATCTGGGCCCAACAGCAAAGTTTTGAATGCTCGATCCCCCCACCCACCCCCCAGGAACTTTCACAACTCTTCCAGCAGATATTGTAGACTGCCCACTCTCGCCACACATTCCCCCACCCACTCAGCAATGTAAAAATCATAAAACTACAACACTTACAGGTGCGTGACAAGAGGAGGAATCTAGAATTTACTTATTGCTTTAAGGTATGCTGCCCGGGCACTGCATGCTCCCTTAGGACCGTACCCACAGTAGTTATTACCCCTTATTGCCCCCCACACAGTAAAATGCCTTCTTTGTGTCTCCCAAACAGTACTTATACCCTCATAGTGTCCCCACACAATAGAATACCTACATAGTGCCCACATACAGTACAATTCCCTGTTAGTGACACTCCACAGTAGTTATACCGCCTAAGTGCCCTCCATACAGTAGTGCAGTACCTTACAGTAATGCTGACCGTTAGTGGGCCCCCCCCCCCCCCCTTACAGTAGTGAAGGTCCTGTGGTGCTTACAAAAAAAAAGGATTTTTCCCCTAGTCCCATTCCCCTGGTGAACAGAGCACATCATGCACTCCCTGGCAGCAGGTGTGATGTAGTGACGTCATAACTCCTGTTGAGCAGGAGAGTGCACAGACAGGAGGATGATCCCCAGCCTGTGTGCTTTCCTACTCAGCCCCACTGGTGTGATGAAGTAAGGGCATCATTCCTGCTGCTGGGGAAAACACAGGTGGAGGATTGAGGAGCTGAGTCCAGCTGCTGTGTCTGTCATCCATTACTGACTAGGTCTTGCCTGTCAGTACACACAAACAGTAATAATTACTGTGTGTGTGTGTGCTAGCAGGTGGATTCTTGACAACCTAGGCCTCACTGCTACAGCAGGCACTGTAGCAGCCACTAGAGCTGCTACTGTGGCACTCCTGCCACTGGGGAGCGAAGCATTTTGGCCCGCTTTAGTGCCATGACCTTTTGTGAGAGCTACATCTGTGCAGCCTATAGTTCCCCCATTTGCAAGCACTATGTTATAACAGTGCTTCCTTTTACTAGGATTTGGATTATGTTGCATGTCTAATGTTGGTATGATATGTTTGCTATGCTACTGAGGTCTCAATTTCATTTGCCCAAGTTAAAGTAGGAATCAGTAAAACCTCAGAAGGTTTTTAGAAGGTGTTTTCTCATATACACTTACTACAATGATTTACATGTAATCTTGGGTATAGATATATTCAATGTGTAGCATTTACCACAATCTACAATACTTGTGCTGTCTATGATGATAGCAATAAAGAAGATGTGTTGTCAATGTAAAAGCAGTAACACTACAGAAACTTCTGCTCCAGGTTGCTGTGATGGATTATTTGTTTTCTGAACTTGATTGTTTAAGGTAATTGAGCTAGAAATTTATTTTGGTGTCAGGAAGGATTTTTTTCCCTTGGCATGAGGATGATTGGGACATGCCTCAAAGAGATTTATTTTTGCCTTCCTCTGGATCAACATTGCAGAATAACAGGTTGAGCTTGATAGATTCTATAGCAGCAGGTAGAATGATATCCTTTAAAACTGGCTTTAATGAGTATGTGTGCATATGTGCTTTTTTTAGGAAATATATTTTATGTCCCACTTGGTAAATAACGTGCGTTTCAAGGAAAACACTGTATCCTTTGCTTAGTTCTTTTGCCATGGGTTATTCCATTAACCCTGTTTCGTGGCAATGACAGCTAACTTGAACTGTGGAACTGCTGAGAACATGCTAGCTTTGCAAATGTTACAGTTGAAACCAGAAGTTTACTTACACTATATAAAAAGACACATATCCATGTTTTTCTCAATATCTGACGTGAAATCAGAATAAACTTTTTCTGTTTTTGGTCAATTAGGATTACCATAGTTATTATTTGCCAAATGCCAGAATAATGAGAGAGAGAATGTTTTTGGCATTTTTATTACTTTCTGAAAAGTCAAAAGTTTACATACATTTCATTAATATTTGGTACCATTGCCCTTAACCCCTTAAGGACACAGCCATATTTCACCTTAAGGACCAGGCCATTTTTTGCAAATCTGACATGTGTCACTTTATGTGGTGATAACTAGAGTTGAGCGAACACCTGGATGTTCGGGTTCGAGATGTTTGGTCGAACTGCACCAAAATGAAGTCAATGGGGACCCGAACTTTTGGGCACGAAAAAGGCTGTAAAGGGCTAGAGGGCTGCAAAGGCATCAAAATGTAGGTAAATCCCCTGCAAACAAATGTGGATAGGGAAATGACTTAAAATAAAATAAAAATGAAACAATATCAATTGCCAACTTGGGGGAGGAGGTGGAATAGGAGGTTGGGGTGGCGTCAGGTGGGAATGCTATGGGAGTTGAAGCTCTCATCACAGCCAAAAAGGATTCATGTCTGCCTGCAGTGCCACAGGCCTCATTCACAGACTCAGAGTCATGGCAACCATACATGGGAGTTGACGTTCACATCACAGCCAAGAAGGAATCATGTCTGCCTGTAGGGCCACAGGCCTCATTAAAACATTCAAGCCCACGGGACCCACAAAGAGGAGAGTTAAAATCACGCCAAGACAGTATTGATTTCACACAGCAATGCCACAGTCCTCATTCACAGATTCAGACCCATGTCACCCATAAAGAGGAGAGTTACAATCATGCCAAAACAGTATTGATTTCACCCAGTAGTGCCACAGGCCTCATTCACTAATTCAGGGCCATGGCACCCACAAAGAGGGGAGCGGTACCGTAACAGCAACACAGGCCTCAGGTCAACCTGCAATGGAACAGGCCATTATGATTTATGTAGGCCCCTGACACCCAAACAGAGGAGAGGTAATTTGACAGTAAAAAGAGGTTAATGTCTCCCACCAATGCAGGAAGCAATTAAAAGAAATATAGGCCCCTGACAACCAGACAATGGGGCGGTCATTTGACAGTAAAAAGAGGTTAATGTCTCCCACTAATACAGGAGGTGATGAAACAAAATATAGGCCCCTGCCAACCAGACAATGTAGAGGTCATTTGACAGTATAAAGAGTTTAATGTCTCCCACCAATGCAGCAAGCGATGAAACAAAATATAGGCCACTGACAACTAGACAATGTAGAGGTCATTTGACAGTAACAAGAGGTTAATATCTCCCACAAATGCAGCAAGGGATGAAACTAAATATGGGCCCCTGACAACCAGACAATGTAGAGGTCATTTGACAGTATAAAGAGTTTAATGTCTCCCACCAATGCAGCAAGCGATGAAACAAAATATAGGTCCCTGACAACCAGACAATGTAGAGGTCATTTAACAGTATAGAGGATAATGTCACCCACCAAAGCAACAGGCGATTAACAGAATTTTAAGCCCCTGGCACCCAGACAGAGGAGAGGTTCATTCAACTTGGGGTTGCCCCCAAAATAATGGTACAATTAAAAAAAGAGGATTCAATAAAGAAGTGCCCTGGAGTACAAGAATGTATGGTTGAGGGCGAGGCAGTTATAAATGTCTATTCTGCACAAGGTACGGATAAGTCCTGTGGGATCCATGCCTGGTTCATTTTAATGAACGTGAGCTACCCAGAAGCTGAATGGGGCAGAACCATCAGTCAGTACGTGGAGGTGTGTGCACACGTACCATGTTGTTGAAATGCTGCTTCCTGCTAACACGTTCCCTATCAGCTGGTGGTGCAGTTTGCTTTGGCGCGTTGACAAAACTTTTCCACAGCTCGGCCATGCTAACCCTGCTGTCTGAGCCGTGATACAGCTGCGTTGGCGACCTCTTCCTCCTCTTCCTCCGCCTCTGCCTTCGCCTTGTGCTTCCACTTATCCCCCCATGTCAGTTGGGAATGCCCTCAGGAGCACGTCTACCAGCGTGTACTTAACCCTTTAAGGACTCGGGGTTTTTTCATTTTTGCATTTTCGTTTTGCGCTCCATGCCTTCCGAGAGCCATAACTTTTTTATTTTTACGTTCACATGGCCATATGAGGGCTTTATTTTTGCGGGACAAGTTGTACTTTCCAACGCCACCATTTAATATTGCATACGATGTAGTGGGAAGCGGGAAAAAAATTCCAAATGGGGTGAAATTGCAAAAAAAAAACAATTCTACCACAATTTTACGGGTTTTTAAATTACGACGTTTGATGTGTGATAAAACTGACCATTTAGTTTTATTCTACAGGTCAGTACGAATCAGCGATACCCAATATGTATAGTTTTCTTGCGTTTTGATAGTGAAAAAAATTCAAAAGTGGGAAATTTTTATTTTTTATTTTTGTTGCCATATTTTGACCCCTATAACTTTTTGTAATTAAGTGTATGGCATTGTATGGGGGCTTATTTTTGCGGGGCGATCTGAACTTTTAGTTGATACCATTATGGGGTGTGTAGGACTTTTTGATCACTTTTTATTTAATTTTTTGAGGAAATGAAGCGTTCAAAAATGGCGAATCCGCCATTTGGGCGCTTTTCCGTTTTCTGTTTACCGTATGGGAATATATTTTTATATTTTTATACCACGGGCGTTTTCGCACATTATGACACCCATGATGTGTATTTTTAAAAAAATTATTATTTTATTTTAATTTTGGGGAAAGGGGGTGATTTGAATTTTTAGGTTTTTTATTTATTTTTATTTTTTTATTTCTTTTATTTTTCTTTTACACTGTTATATAGGTCCCATAGGGACCTATATAAATCAGTCATCTGATTGCTTCTAACATAAACTCCAATACACTTGTATTGGAGTTTATGAGATTTACTACTTTCCTATGAAGCCCTATTGCTAACAAGGGCTCCATAGGAAATAGTAAGTGATAACCTCATGCTGAATGAAAGGCTTGAGGCTATCCCTTACAGCGCTCCGATTCTCCCGATCACCACTAGGGGAGCCGGAGAGCTGCCGAGAGTTTTACTTTCGGTTTTAGCGCAGCGCAGATGCCGTGGTCAGGATTGACCACGGCATCTGCGGGGTTAAATGATTGCGATCGGCATCGCTGCCGGCCGCGATCATTAGCCGCGGGGGTCAGCTACAGGAAACAGCCGGACCCCCGCAGCGATCGCGCCCACAGAGGGCAGGAGCGGGCGCCATACTTAGGGATCGGACCCATGACGTACCCATACGTCATGGGTCCTTAAGGGGTTAAAGTCGCGCATCTTCCTATCACGCTCCAGTGCGGGAATTAAGGTGGGCACGTTGTCCTTGTACCGGGGATCCAGCAGGGTGGCAACCCAGTAGTCAGCACAAGTTAAAATGTGGGCAACTCTGCTGTCGTTGCGCAGGCACTGCAGCATGTAGTTGCTCATGTGTGCCAGGCTGCCCAGAGGTAACAATAAGCGGTCCTTTGTAGGTGGTGTATCGTCTGTGTCCTCTGTATCCCCCCAGCCACGCTCCAGTGATGGCCCTGAGCTGCTTATGGTCGCACTCTGCAGTGAAACCGGTTCCTCATCCTCCTCCTCCTCTTCTAACTTATCCTCCTCCTCCTGGTCCTCCAGAAGTGTGCCTTAGCTGTCCACATGTGTACCTGGCCTCTGCTGGTGCAGGAACTCACCCTCTGAGCCACTTCTGTATGACCTGCCTGAAACCCTGTGAAATGCCCCTCTTCCTCCTCCTCCTGTGCCGCATCCTCTTCTATCATCGCCGTAATATTTTTTCCAAGGAGACATAGAAGGGGTATTGTAATGCTAACAACGACGTCATCAGCACTGGCCATGTTGGTTTAGTAATCCAAAGACCGCAACATGGTACACAGGTCTCTCAAGCAGGCCCAGTCAATGGTGGTGAAGTGGTGCTGATCCACAGAGCGACTGACCCGTGCATACTGCATCTGAAACTCTACTATTGACCGCTACTGCTCGCACAGTCTCTCCAGCATATGTATTGTGGATTTCCACTTGGTGGGCATGTCGCATATGAGGCGGTGAGCAGGAAGGCCAAAGTTAAGCTCAGGCGAGCAGCAGCAGGGTGAGAACGCCGAGAGCGCAATTACGGACCACACTTTCAGCAGCAGCTCTGACATGTCTGGGTAGTTTTTAAGAAACTTCTGCACCACCAGATTCAGCACATGGGCCAGGCAAGGGATGTGCGTCAAACCGGCTAGTCCCAGAGCTGCAACGAGATTTCACCCATTATCGCAACCACCAGGCCGGGCTTCAGGCTTACCGGCAGCAACCACTCATCAGTCTGCTGTTCTATACCCCTCCAAAGCTCCTGTGCTGTGTGGGGTTTTTCACCCAAACACATAAGTTTTAAAATCACCTGCTGACATTTACCCCGACTGTGCTGAAGTTGGGGGTGAGGTTCTTTCGATGACCGGATGTGGGGGTGGTAGAAGAGGAGGAGGAGGAGAAGGAGGATGATGCAGAGTAGGAGGAGGAAGCAACAGGAGGCAACGAATAATGCCCTGTGATCCTCGGTGGTGGAAGGACATGCGCCAAACCGATATCCGCCTCAAGTCCAGCCGCCACTATGTTTACCCTATGTGCAGTTACAGTCCGTCTCCACCAGACGGAATGACAGCATTTCAAAGGCCAGTAATTTTGAAGTGCTGGCATTCAGGGCCAGGGCTGAAGGGTGGGTAGGTGGGTATTTCCTCCTTCTCTCTATTGTTTGGGAGATGGACAGCTGAATGCTGCCGTGTGACATGGTGAAGATGCTTGGTGATGGTGTCGTATGTGGTGGTGTTGGTGGAACATCCTCTGTTTGCTGGTCGCCAGGTGCCACGGTGACGCCAGAGGTGGAAGGAGAGGCCGAGCCAGCAGCAGAAGAGGGAGCAGGAGGCGCATGAGAGAGTTCCTTGTTTTTAAGGTGTTTACTCCACTGCAATTCATGCTATGTAGATGCCTGGTCATGCAGGTTGTGCTCAGGTTAAGAACGTTTATGCCTCGCTTCAGGCTCTGATGGCACAACATGCAAACCACTCGTGTCTTGTCGTCATATCACATTGTGTGAATAACTGCCACGCCAATTAACTCCTTGGAGCAGGCCTCGGTGTGCTCTGTGCCTGGGTGCGGTGGACAGCAGCAGGTGTACTGTCTCTGTAACAGCCGCTGCGCTTTTGCACCCTGCTCCCTATTTTGCTGTGCTGTTGCCTCTGTGCGACCACCGCCTCTTCCTCAGAACTGCACGCCTCACTAGCACGACCTTCAGTCCAATATGGGTTTGGACTTAATCATCCTCCACATCATCTTCCACTCATTCATGACCCCTGCTCTCCTCGTCGGACTGAACATTGCACTGTGTTTCGTCATCATCAGACGAAAATTTGTGGTGGTATTCCCATGTCCTCATCCTGCAACAAAGGGGTTGAGCATCAGTGCATTCAAGGTCTTCCTCTTCTGGGGCAGGGCTAGGTGGATGGACTGTGGAAACCCTGCCAACAGAGTCATCTAAAAGCATGATACTTTCCTGCATGATTTGGGGCTCTGACTGCTTGGCTGATTTGCAAGGGGGTGAGGTGGAAGACTGATGGGCATGGGCTGCAGGTGCCAACTCAGAGTTTTCTGCAGAGGACTGGGTGTTAGATACTGTGAAGAAACTGGAGGCACTGTCAGCCACCCAATCTACTATTGCCTGTACATGTTCTGGCTTCACCATCCGTAGAGCGGCATTTGGGCCTATCAAATAACGCTGCAGATTCTGTCGCCTACTCGCACCAGAGGAAGGTGTTTGACTTGGAGCGGTAGTTGGCACTGAATGGCCACGTCCTCTCCCAGCAACAGAAGCTCCAACAACACCACCACGACCATGCCCATGTCCCTTATTTGATGTTCTCCTCATTATTTGCGTTCACCCAAAAAGGGGAAAGATTGGTCTCTCTCCGGTGTCAATTTACCTGCCACTAGTCAACAATTACTTTCGCTAAGGCAGTGCCCGTGTCGTAAAAATGCTCTGTGGACCCAGAATAATGTTTTTTGTGCCCAAAATACACTCATTCTCAATTTCTATGCGGAAATATAATATTTTTTTTTTTGGTACGCTGTATGCACAAGTGGTTTGTGGAACAAGAAAAAGTATTTTTGTAATGAAATACAGACAATTAGTATTTCACTGCTGCAAATTGAAATTAATTATTTATACGCCGGACGCACAACTGTTTTTTCAGCCTAAAATACGGCTTTTTTCAATAAAACCCCAAAATGCAGTTTTTAACTGCTGTACATTAACAGTAGATATTTATATTATGTATGGACACCAGATTTGGGGACAGAGAACACAGATTTGGTCACCAAAATTCACAAATGCAGTACTTAACTGCTATATATTGGAAATAATTATTTAAACGACAGATGCACAACCATTTTTTCGGCCTAAAACATGTCTTTTTTAAATAAAACACCAAAATGCTGTTTTTAACTGCTGTACATTAAAAGTAGATATTTATACTATGAATGGACACCAGATTTGTGGACCCAGAACGAGGATTTGGTCACCAAAATTCACAAATGCAGTATTAGACTGTTATAAATTGGAAATAATTATTTAAACAAAGGATGCACAACAGTTTTTTCGGCCTAAAACACTGCTTTTATCGATAAAACCTCAAAATGCAGTTTTTAAATGCTGTACATTAAAAGTAGATATTTATACTATGAATGGACACCAGATTTGTGGACCCAGAACACGGATTTGGTCACAAAAATTCACAAATGCAGTATTAGACTGTTATAAATTGGAAATAATTATTTAAACGACGAGTGCACAACAGTTTTTTCGGCCTAAAACACAGATTTTTTCAATAAAACCCCAAAATGCAGTTTTTAAATGCTGTACATTAACAGTAGATATTTATACTATGTATGGACACCAGATTTGGGGACCCAGAACACGGATTTGGTCACCAAAATTCACAAATGCAATATTTAACTGCTAGAAATTGTAAATAATTATTTAAACAACGGATGCACAACTGTTTGTTCGGCCTGAAACACAGCTTTTTTTTTTTTTTTTTTTTATTCAGTTTTTTACTGCTGTAAATTTAAATTAGATATTTATACCGTGTATGTACAACTGCTTTGTGTAGCAAGAATATTGCTTTTTTCACACAAAAAAGAATAATGCAATATTTATCAGCTGTAATGTGAAATCGGTATTTAAGCGGTGTATTTCAAGATGCTAGGTGGATCAGGATTACCACTGTTTTGTCAAAAAACATACACTTATGCTGTATTTCACAGCAGCAATGTAAAATAGGTGGTTGTAATAGGTGGTTGTAATAAGCACTATTTCCATGCAGAAATATAAAATATGTCGTTGGACGTGTATGCAGAACTGTTTTGTGGGCAAGGAATACGGTTTTTCCCCCAAAATTACACGGATTCTCTATTTCACCGCAGAAATGTCAAATATATATTTTGACTGTGTAAAATAGGCTTGGTGGTTCAGGATGACCACTTTTTTTTAACTAAAATACACTAATGGACTATTTGATAGCTGAAATGTACTATACGGTTTAATGCATAGTATACAAAAGTGCTCTGTGCACAGAGCCCAGGCTAGACAAATGGACTATGTCACGGCTTTTGTCACCAAAATTCACAAATGCAGTTTTTCACTGCTGTAAATTAAATGTAGTTATTAATACCGTGTATGTATAATTACTTTGTGAAGCAGGAATTTTGCTTTTTTCACACAAAAAAAAGAACAATGCACTATTTCTCAGCTGTAATGTGAAATCGGTATTTAGGCGGTGTATTTCAAAATGCTTTGTGGATTAGGATTTCCAATTTTTTTGTCAAAAAAAAAACACTTATGCTGTATTTCACAGCAACAATGTAAAATTGGTGGTTGTAATGGAGATTTCAGACTATTTGGTGGACTTGAATAACGTTTTTTTTCTATAAAAAACAAAGAAGCACTATTTCCATGCAGAAATATAAAATATGTCGTTGGACGGTGTATGCAGAACTGTGTATGAAGGAATATGTTTTTTCCTTCAAAATTACACGGATTCTCTACTTCACCGCAGTAATGTCAAATATATATTTTGGCGGTGTAAAATAGGCTTGGTGGATCAGGGTGACCATTTTTTTTATGTAAAATACACTGATGCACTATTTGATAGCTGAAATGGAATATACGGTTTAGTGCATAGTATACAAAAGTGCTCTGTGGCACCACAGATCCCAGGCTAGACAAATTGACTATGTCACCCCTTAAACACACAAAAGGCAATATAAGGGACTTAAGCAGCCAGAAAAAAAATAGGATTAGGCTGATGTCCCTGGCAGGCTGTAAGACATGCAGTACACTGCAGTGCCAAAAATGTCCGCCGACCCCCACCTCAGTAACAGATGGATTACAAAAAAAATCTCCCTGGTAGTGGCTGGGTACAGAAATGTTGGATTGCTGAGGCTCCCTCCCTCTCTATGTGCTGTATCTTTTTGGATTAAAGTTGCACAGGTTCTTCAGATTTCTGCCCTATTCTATCCCTGATAGCACCAGCAGCAACCTTGCTCTAATCTCACATGCTGCACTCAGCCAATCACAGCCATGCCATTAGTAGGCATGGCTGTGATGGCTTCTTAGGGCAAGAAGTAAAACACTTGCTGATTGGCTGCTATGCAGTCCTTCAGAAAGCGGGAAGAAATTCGCTGAACAGCGGACCCAGACCCAAACTTTTTTTTTAATGTTCGGGTTCGGGTCCGTGTCCTGAACACCCCAAAATTCGGTACGAACCTGAACTATACAGTTCGGGTTCGCTCAACTCTAGTGATAACTTTAAAACGCTTTTACTTATCCAGGCCATTCTGAGACTGTATTTTTTGTCACATATTGTAATTCATGATCGTGGTAAAATTGAGTCAAAAAAGTAAATTTGTAATTATAAAAACATAACAAATTTACCACAAATTTTAAAAAATTTGCAATTTTCCAAGTTTCAATTTCTCTACTTCTATAATACATAGTAATACCTCCAAAAATAGTTGTTAATTTACATTCCCCATATGTCTACTTCGTGTACGGATCATTTTGGGAATGCCATTTTATTTTTTGGGGACATTACAAGGCTTAGAAGTTTAGAAGCAAATCTTGAAATTTTTCTGAAATTTTCCAAAACCCACTTTTTAAGGACCAGTTCAGATCTAAAGTCACTTTGTGAGGATTACATAATAAAAACCACCCAAAAATGACACCATTCTATAAACTACACCTCTCAAGGTATTCAAAACTGATTTCAAAAACATTGTTAACCCTTTAGGTGTTGCACAAGAGTTATTGGCAAATGGAGACACAATTTCAGAATTTAGATTTTTGGGCAAATTTTCCATTTTAATCCATTTTTTTAAGTAACAAAGCAAGGGTTAACAGACAAGCAAAACTCAATATTTATTGCCCTAATTCTGTAGTTTTATAGAAACACCCCATATGTGGTCGTAAACTGCTGTATGGCCAAACGGCAGGGCACAGAAGGAAGGGAACGTCATATGGTTTTTGGAAGGAAGATTTTACTGGACTGGGTTTTAGACACCCTGTCCCATTTTAAGCCCCCCTGATGCACCCCTACAGTAGAAACTCCAAAAAAAGTAACCCCATTTTGGAAACTACGGGATAAGGTGGCAGTTTTGTTGGTACTATTTTAGGGTAAATATTATTTTTTGTTGGGGGGGCTTCAAATGGGACATGGTGTCAAAAAACCAGTCCATCAAAATCTGACTTTGAAAAACCATATGGGGCTCCCTTCCTTCTGCACCCTGCCGTTTGACTATAAAGCAGTTTACAACCATTTATGGTGTGTTTCTTCAAACTACAGAATCAGAGCAATAAATATTGAGTTTTGTTTGGCTGTTAACCCTTGCTTTGTTACTGGAAAAATGGGTTAAAATGGAAAATTAGCAAAAAAAATAGCTGTTTTTGGACAGTTTTTATTTTTTGTTATTTACATCGTTGATGTGACAGGTTAGATCCTGTGCTATTTCTATAGAGCAGGTTGTTACCGACATGACATTACCAAATATACTACTTTTTGGGGGGTTTTGTTTCAGTTTTACATAATAAAGCATTTTTGAAAAAAAAATATTTTTTAGTGTCTCCACATCCTGAAAGCCATATTTTTTATTTATTTTTTAGGCGACTGTCTTATGCAGGGGCTCATTTTTTGCGGATTGAGATGTCAGTTTGATTGGCACTATCTTGGGGTGCATATGTCATTTTGGTCGCTTGCTATTACACTTTATGTGATGTAAGGTGACAAAAAAAGCTTTTGACACCGTATTTATATTTTTTTTTTTGCTGTGTTCACTTGAGGGGTTAGGTCATGTTTTAGTTTTATAAAGCATGTTGTTACGGACAAGGTTATACTTAATATACTATTTATTTATTTAAGTTTTACACAATAATATCATTTTTGAAACAAAAAAAATCATGTTTTAATGTCTGAGAGCCATATGTTTTTTTTATTTTTTTGGGAGATTGTCTTATGTAGGGTATCATTTTTTGCGGGATGAGATGAAGGTTTGATTGGCACTATTTTGGTAGGCATATAACTTTTTGATCGCTTGCTATTACTCTTTTTGTGATGTTTTAATTTTAAAAAAAATACAGTATTTACCTGAGGGGTTACATCATGTAATGTTTTTATAGAGCAGGTTTTTATGGATGTGGTGATACCTAATATGTACACTTTTTTATTTATTTTACTTTAACACAATAACAGCATTTTAGAAAAAAAAAATCATGTTTTAGTGTCTCCATAGTCTGAGAGCCATATTTTTTAATTTTTTTTTTTTTTTGATTGTGCTATATAGGGGCTCATTTTTTGCAAGAAGAGATGGCGGTTTGATTGCTACTATTTTGGGAGGCATATACCTTTTTGATCGCTTGGTATTACACTTTTGGTGATGCAGGGTGACAAAAAATAGCTTTCTTTCACCATTTTTTTGTTATTTTTTATGGTGTTCATCTGAGGGGTTAGGTCATGTGATATTTTTATAGAGCAGTTTCTTACAGATACTGCAATACCTAATATGTGTAGTGTATTGCATTTTTTAAGTTTTTATTCAGTGATTTTTTTCACTTTTTTTCACATTTTATTTTACCCAGACCCACTTGCTTCTTCAAGATCCAGTGGGTCTTATGTCTGTATAATACAGTACAGTACACTATATAGTGTACTGTAGTGTATTTTTCACTTTACAAAGTCTGATCAGACTTCTGCCTTTATCAGAAGTCTGATCAGAGTTACCATTACCCTGGCAAGCAGGACACCTGTGAAGGTGTCATGTTGCCATGCTAACAATCACCCACTATATATAATAAAGATACAGCAGTTTTTCCTAACTTATATAAAGATCAGTTCGAATTCAGCTAGTTGCTGCTGTATATGGGGTTCCCACCCCTATACATGTATATAATAAAGATACAGCAGTTTTTCCTTGTTTTGAATTAGCTTTTTCATTTTCAAAGGTAATATGCGGCAGTATGTGCAAACGTTTTCGGCTACGAGGAGCCTTCTTCAGACACTATAAGAATATAGGTAAATATTACAGTTAGTATGATTAATATGATATCCTCTCATAATTAACATTATCTCATAGCAGGAGGTCGAGTACATAATTGAACTAGTGTAATATTATTAATGATGTATATTTCATAAACATACATTTCAATGGGGTACAAACACCACTGGATTACACACCTTACAACATAGTAGAGCGAGACAGCTCCTATACCAAGCGGTGTAATCCTTTCCTACTGATCCTTCAATTCAATTGCGGCACAGGTAAGGGACAAGGGCGACGATTCAAAATAAGACAGGTATAATGTATGTTCTATATGGTTGTTCTCGATACTGTCTATACTGAGGCTTGATATGACAGTTTTCTATACTGTCTATACTTGGTTGAAAATTTCTGAAGGCTTGTGTCTCTTTTTGATCCCACTCACCTTAATATGTAGTCCTTAATAGAGATTTTTTCAGATTCCCCAGTAATCTCTGTGAACTACTGTGATGTACTTCATTAAATGGCGGACGTGTACAAACAAGCTATGGTGACCAAAGAAAAAGACCAACGCACTCTTTTGAAATTTATGTTTATGAAATATACATCATTAATAATATTACACTAGTACAATTATGTTGTGTCGAACTCCTGCTATGAGATAATGTTAATTATGAGAGGATATCATATTAATCATACTAACTGTAATATTTACCTATATTCTTATAGTGTCTGAAGAAGGCTCTGCGTAGCCGAAAACGTTTGCACATATTGCCGCATATTACCTTTGAAAATAAAAAAGCAAAGTCAAAACAAGGAAAAACTGCTGTATCCTTATTATATACATGTATAGGGGTGGGAACCCCATATACAGCAGCAACTAGCTGAATGCGAACTGATCTTTATATTAGATAACCATCACCGACTGCCAGAACAGAGCATCGGGTGATGGGGCAGGAGGGGAGCCCCCTCCCTCTTTGATCCCATCGAGAATTGGGGGCTGCAGGGGCACAGCAGCCTCCGATGGGAGAGGGAGGGAGCTCTCTCCCTGTTAACCCCTTCCATACAGCAGTCCCTACAGACTGCAGCATGGAAAGGGTTAAAAAGCTGACATCACAGCACAGATGTCAGCCGTTTATAGCAGGGTGTCATCAATGTGCTGACACTCTGCTATACTGCTCGGCCATCCTGAAAGGGGCGGGGGGGTAAGAACAAAAAAAACGCTATTTTTAAATTTTTGATCCCCTGCGGTTTGCAGCGATCGCCGATACGGGGGGGGGGGGTCAAAGGACCCCCCTCGGCATTGTAACAAGGTACCTGCTGAATGGTTTCCTTAAGTACCAGGACATCAGGGCGTATGTGTCCCTAAGAGGTTAAACTGTATGACTTCAGTGGTTGTCAGTGGCTACACCCAATACCAGGAACAGAAGGAGGTGCACAAGCCACAAGGTTTCACCCTAAAACAGGTACAAATGCAACTAGTAAAGTTGTGGCGGCACACTCTACATATGGGGACACAGGAATGGTATATTCAACATTTTATTAAAACAATAATAAAAACGATAATAGAATAAAGTAAGATCAATAATATTGGTAGAAATGGTTGGTATACAGCTAACTAAACAAGAGTCAGTTGATCACTATATCATTACCCACATTGCTCGTGAATGTCTCACAAGAGCGTATGTATCGAATTGAACAGTCCGCTTGTGTATGTGAAATATAGAATATATAGTAGAATTTGCCGATAAGTGGTTCCCCACGTCTGACCGTGGCTGCTACAGTCCCGGTAATAGGATAGCTGTAGCAATATATAGTCACAGTATAGCAATAGAATAACCGTAATGATACACAGTCACGGTGTGGCGATGCAATAGTTGTAGTGATAGGCTTCATGCACACGACCGTTGTTTAATTCCGTGTCAGTTGCTCCGTTTTTCGTGATTTTCTGCGGACCCATTGGTTTTCAATAGGTCCGTGGAAAACTCGGCAAATGCATCCGTTTGTCCTCCGCGTCCGTGGTCCGTGATTCCAGTCCGTCAAAAAAATATAACCTGTCCTATTCTTGTCTGTGAAAAACGGATCACGGACCCATTCAAGTCAATGGGACCGTGAAAAAATGTGGATGGCCATCCGTGTGTCATCCGCGTCCGCGTCCGTTTTTTTTGCGGATCCCTTGGCAGGCACTTGGCAAAAATTGACAGCCTGTCTTTTGGTAAAATCTTTTGGGTCATGTCCGCTAAAAAAAACGGAAGACACACGGAAACACAACGGAAGGCAAAAACGGACACGGATCACTGAACAACGGAACCCCTTTTTGCGGACAGCATAAAAAAACGGTCGTGTGCATGAGGCCATACACAATTGCAGTGACGATGGAATGGAGTGGTGCCTGCTATGGAATGTTGAGTGAGTGCAGGCCTCAGTCTGTCACTCTGCAAGCTGCCGCACTTTTGATACCGCTTCGGATCGTAGAATCTTCACCCGGTTTGCTCCCACCTATAAGTATAATGAGGGTCTATTGCCCCTTACCTTGCTGATTCGCTCAGCACAGGATACTGTTATCCTCCATTCACCTGCGGCGTCCCGCGTGGTGTTTGGGCCTCAAACGCGGCGTCCCACGTGACCCAGGGAGGAAGCTGTCAGGGCAATCCGTGTCTCTAAGGTGGAGCGTTCTGGGTCCTAGCGCTGGATGGTTGCTGTATGTTATAGTTGCAGCCAGGCTAGGGATTCAAACAGTGCGTTAGTCCCTCATGTCCTTGTATCTCCAGAACATCGATCCCCTACAGTTGAGCCCAAACGCGTTTCGGGGGTAGCCCCCTTCTTCAGTGGTCGCCTGTAGTGGATCTGAATGAGACCTTATATAGGTAGATGGCCAGGGTTGTCACAAAAATCCGGACTGGGTTAAGTACATCATAAATCACACATTCATGTGGCTCTAATAATAAAAGATCCTACTTGATATATATATCATATTATTGATATTGTATAAAATTCTCCATAGATATATAAAAAATTCTAAAAATATAAAAACATTGAAATGACCGCAAAAATGGAAACAACAGAATATATTAACTGTTGGGATCATAGCCAAGATGAGGGACTAACGCACTGTTTGAATCCCTAGCCTGGCTGCAACTATAACATACAGCAACCATCCAGCGCTAGGACCCAGAACGCTCCACCTTAGAGACACGGACTGCCCTGACAGCTTCCTCCCTGGGTCACGTGGGACGCCGCGTTTGAGGCCCAAACACCACGCGGGACGCCGCAGGTGAATGGAGGATAACAGTATTCTGTGCTGAGCGAATCGGCAAGGTAAGGGGCAATAGACCCTCATTATACTTATAGGTGGGAGCAAACCAGGTGGAGATTCTACGATCCGAAGCGGTATCAAAAGTGCGGCAGCTTGCAGAGTGACAGACTGAGGCCTGCACTGACTCAACATTCCATAGCAGGCACCACTCCATTTCATCGCCACTGCGATTGTGTATCACTACGGCTATTTCTTCGCCACACCGTGACTGTGTATCATTACGGTTATTCCATTGCTATACTGTGACTATATATTGCTACGGCTATTCTATTACTGGGACTGTAGCAGCCACGGTCAGACGTGGGGAACCACTTATCGGCAAATTCTACTATATATTCTATATTTCACATACACAAGCGGACTGTTCAATTCGATACATACGCTCTTGTGAGACATTCACGAGCAATGTGGGTAATGATATAGTGATCAACTGACTCTTGTTTAGTTAGCTGTATACCAACCATTTCTACCAATATTATTGATCTTACTTTATTCTATTATCGTTTTTATTATTGTTTTAATAAAATGTTGAATATACCATTCCTGTGTCCCCATATGTAGAGTGTGCCGCCACAACTTTACTAGTTGAAACTGTATGACTTGCGTCAAACATTTTAGATATCCTTCCACAAGCTTCTCACAATAGTTGATCGGAATTCGGGCCCATTCCTCCTGACAAAACTGGTATAAGGTAGCCATGTTTGTTCGCACCTGCCTTTTAAGCTTTGCCCATAAATTTTCAACAGGATTGAGATCAGGGCTTTGTGATGGCCAGTCCAAATAATTGACTTTGTTTTCCTTAAGCCACTTTATAAGCAGTTTGGCAGTATGCTTCGGGTCATTGTCCATTTGAAAGACCCATTTCCGCCCAAGCTTTAACTTCCTGGTAGTTTTGAATGAGCACCAAAGCGCTCGTGTGCTCTGGTACTCGGGACGACCACTTCGCGATGCTCGGGTGCTCTACAGAGCACCCAAGCACGACGGAAGTCAATGGGAGAACCTGAGCATTAAACCAGGCACCCCCTGCTCTGAAGAGGGGAGGGTGTCAGGACTAGTTCGGCTTAGGAGTCCCTGCTCTGACTCCATATATAGCTATGTCCATATATGGAGTCAGTGCTTGGGGACATCCCAGTGTATTTAAATCAAATTTCTGCTTGGATTCAAACTCACAGCTTCCACATCACAGCCAAGAACTTTAACCACTAGACTATAGAGCTTCATGGCCACTTACTTTGTAAAAAAAAAAAAAAGACAGACTTCTGCTATATAGAAATACTTACTAGTAGTAAGCATTCCTATATAGCAGAAGTCTCATATATATATATATATATATATATATATATATTTTTTTTTTTTTTTAGTAAGTGGCCATGCAGCTGTATAGTGCAGTTGTTAAAGCTCTTGGCTGTGATGTAGAAGCTGTGTGTTTAAATCCTGTTAGAAACATTTCCGAAATAGAGATTACATTTAGATATTTTAAATATTTTTTGTAATTGTAAAAAATGTATGGCACATAATAAATGTCTATTTACTATATATAGAAAAAACGGGCAGCACTCCGGAAAATAAAGTAAAATTCAACTTTGATTCACCCATGTGGACAACGCGTCGTTTTGGCTAAGAACTAGAGCCTTGTGTTGGGTATATATACTGTAGCCAAAGCAATTCATGTGCAATTACAATACAATCATAATCAAACAATCCATTAACAAAAATAAAAATAACAATTCCAATTCATTTGACAACACTCTAACTTTGATGACTGATACATTTTTGGTACGAGGGTACCCACATAGATTACTGCAACAGCATAAGGACACTGTCCTTAAAATGGATTGAACTGCAACCCTGACAAATAAGAAAGCTCACAACATAAAACAAAGGATTCCATTTATTTCCACGTACACGGAATTGAGCACTGATATTTCCAGAATCATTAAACGTCATTGGAACATATTAGGTGGTTGTCACAAGTCTGTTACTGAATTTCAATCTCCACCACTAATGTTATATCGTAGATCCAAAAGTCTGCGTGACCAGTTGGTCAGGGCAGATGTTGGATCAGGAGGATCCTGTAGACTAACTACATTAACACAAGTTGGACTTGGACCATGTCTCAGTTGTGTTAATTGGCGATATATCAAAAAAAGGGAAAAACCTTTATACATCCGAACACAGGTGTCTCATATCCGATACGTTTTCATCTTACGTGTGACTCAAGTTATGTTATTTATGTCCTTAACTGTCCTTGCCATCTATTATATGTGGGGGAAACCTCTACTGATCTCAAAACACGAATTAATAATCACCGATATACGATCAGAAAGAAACGACTTGACTTACCGGTTTCATAACATTTTGCAGAGTTGAAACACGCTGAAAGTGAGCTAAAATGTTGTATTGTAGATCACGCACCTATAGCTAGAAAAGGAGGCAATATATCAAATTTATTAAAGAAAACAGAACTATATTGGATTTATTTACTTAATTCTCTCAAACTGTATGGGCTAAATATAGATTATAATATTGGGGCTGTGTTGTAGGATGGTGGCTTTTCTACGATTCTCCGCATGACGGGTCTGTTGAATCACTGCATATTAGGTTGTTATTATTTGGGTGAAAAATATGTTTTTTATGTATATGAAGGATATTTGTCACTTTTCAAATTTTTTTTTTTTTGCAGATGGTGAAGGGAGGAGATGAAATTGTGATGGAAGGTATGACCAGATGTATATGCGACGTTATAATTTTGTAATAACTTTTACCTTGGGTTGTGCTGGATTAAGTGGTATGGATCCGAGGGATCAACTGGGTATTGATGCCCCATAGACATGTGGGCATCTGCCCGATTTTCCCCTATCACCCTGGTCCGTGTAACCACTTGGACCTTGGATGCTTTTTTCAGGAGTCTATCATATCATGCATTTATTGCCAGTTGACAGCTGTATAGAAAAAATAGCAGAACTTTTTAAATAGATCACAAGCATTTCCATAATCTAATATGGCTGTGGTAGTCACTAGATGGTGGTGGCGCATGCACTCATAACCGTCGGACATAGTGACATAAAAGAATTCAGGGCCGCAATCCAGGCATGCACAATACACACTTTGATACGCAAAGTGTGGCTTGTTACATGCTGTGGTCGCCATCTTTATCTGGTTAGTGGACTTGTAATGTCTGTCCTCCATCCTCTTTCTCCCTCCCTCCTGCTTTACACATCTAATAACATACACATGAATTAACTTTTGCACTTGGCACTTTATTATATCGCACATGTTTTTGATCTCACATTAATAAGTAATTATATATAACATGAATTTTGTATTCTATTATACACGTTTTTTAATATGTATTTATGTATAATTTTTGTATAATAATATGCTTGTCACTTTTTGATATTTGCACATGATTGTTATTGTTATTTATGTTAATGAATTGTTTGATTATGATTGTATTGTAATTGCACATGAATTGCTTTGGCTATATATACCCAATACTTTGCCCTATGAGTTGCTTGAGAAAGGCTCTAGTTCTGAGCCGAAACGTAGCGTCCACATGGGTGAATAAAAGGTGAATTTTACTTCATTTTCCAGAGTGCTGCCAGTTTTTTCTATTTGTATTTCTGTGCTGTAAAAAGAAGAGACAAAGATAAATCATTTCAGAACTTTTTCTACCTTCTTTTCTTTCTTCTTAATGTGACCTATAAACTATACCACTCAACTAAAAAACAAACTGAAATCTTTTAGGGAAGAAAAAATATGTGCACACCCTTAAACTAATACTTTGTTGAAGCACCTTTTGATTTTATTACAGCACTCAGTATTTTTGGGTATGAGTGTATCAGCTGCACCAATGAATGGGTTCGCATCCTATTCGCAAAACAAAACGGAACGGATATGGAAACTAACAACGTTCGTGTGCATGTAGCCTTATTTTGTGCCATTTATTTTTTACAATTACTAAAAAAAAATTAAAATACATAAATTGAATCTCTATTTCTGAAATGTTTCTAGCGGGATTTGAACACCCAGCTTCTACATAACAGTCAAGAACTTTAACCACTACACTAAACAGCTGCATGGCCAGTTACTAAAAAAAATATGAGACTTCTGCTGTATAGGAATATTTACTAGTAGTAGTACCAGAAGTCTCATATATATATATATATATATATATATATATTTTTTTTTTTTTTTTTTGAGTAAGTGGCCATGCAGCTGTATAATGTAGTGGTTAAAGCTCTTGGCTGTGATGTAGAAGCTGTGGAAATAGCTATATATGGAGTCAGAGCAGGGACTCCTAAGCCACAGACTCACACTGAGGGATTCCCCCACTCTACAGCGATCTTCAGCATAGCAATAAAGGCTAAATTAGATTGAAATATACTGACTCGAGCATCGCGTTTGAGCACACGTGGTGTTCGGCTGAACACTGCAATGTACCAAGCATAGCAATGCTAGAAATGAATTGGTGTTTGGCTAAGCATGCTCGCTCAACACTACTTCCTGGCTGATGTATTGAGATGTTGCTTCAGTATTTCTACATAATCTTCTTTCCTCATGCTGCTATCTATTTTGTGAAGTGCACCAGTCCCTCCTGCAGCAAAACAACCCCACAACATGATGCTGCAACCCCCGTGTTTCACAGTTGGGATAGTGTGCTTAGTGGTGTTGATCGAGCATGCTCGGCTGAATACCACGAACATGCTCAAGTCTCCTACCTGCACGTGCAAATGAGCTCTGCCTTAGCTACTGGCATTACAGTGATTGGCTGGCCAGAACACGTCATCGGGTGCTATAAAGCGACCCAATGACACTTGCTCACGTCAGTGTTAGTCAGGGAGATCTGAGCATAGGAAGGGACAGACAGTGTAGGGAGTGTAATTCAAGTTATTTTTGGACAAAAACTTTTTAGAGACCCAAAAGTCATTTTTGGGACTATTGTGTGTGCAGCAATATATATTTATAGTGCAACCTGCGCTAAATTGCTCTGTGTTAGGGAGAGCTGTGCATAGGAAGGGACAGACAGTGTAGGGAGTGTAATTGAAAGATTTTTTATACCAAAAACATTTCAGATACCCAAAAGTCCTTTTAAGGACTATTGTGTGTGACAGCAGCAATATATCTTTTTAGTGCCACTTGTAGAGGCAACCTTGTCGCGGTAAGTGGGCCTATGCTCTTTGATCAAACTATATACTAATGCATCATTCATGCACAGCATAAAATGTATTACAAATTGGGCTGAGGTGCCATGTAAGTATGCTGAAGGACAGTCGTTATATCAAAAGCATAGTACTGAGGATGTGCGATCCAGATTCACTCTTATATGCTAGACATTTGAATTGTATCCAAATGTAACCCCTCTGGTGTCAGCACTCCTCCCCATTTGGACTAGGTGTTTTTAATTAGCCGGAGTCTGCAAAGGGTCTATAAATTCCTACTACCTCTCAGATTTATTTCCTGAGGGTTGTGACTGGGTGAACTCTTTGCACTCGTTCACATGGTGCAGTACTGCGTGTCTGCCATTGCTGCCTCAATGCTGTGCTGGTGGTGTGATGGGGCCCAGAGTCAAGGAGGCTTTGATGCACAGTGGGGATGCTGTGTGGCTTTTGGGTCCCGCCGTCTGCTGCTGGTGCGGTGCTGGGGCCCCAGTGGTCGCTGCGCACTGCTGCGCCATAGAATAAGAGTAGGTCCCCACTTGTAGAGGCAACCTTGTCACGGTAAGTGGGCCTATGCTCTTTGATCAAACTGTATACTAATGCCTCATTCATGCACAGCATAAAATGTATTACAAATTGGGCTGAGATGCCATGTAAGTATGCTGAAGGACAGTCGTTATATCAAAAGCATAGTACTGAGGATGTGCGATCCAGTTTCACTCTTATATGCCATATATTTTTAGTGCATGCTGCGCTAAATACGTGTAATAGACTGCTGCGGACAGTTAAATTATTCTCGCCACATCTCCTGTGTAAAGTATGCGTATCACTAAAATATCAGTGACATCCAGTGTACTTTTTCCGTAGACAGTGTCCGCTGCGGACAGTTAAATTATCGGTGCCACATCTCCCGTTTAAAGTGTGCGCATCCCTAAAATATCAGTGACTTCCAATGTACTTTTTCCATAGATGTGTTTGCTGCGGACAGTGCCATATCTGCAGTGTAACGTGCGCTGAAAAAAATTATCTGTGACATACAGTGTACTTTTTCAATAGACGGTGCCCGCTTCTGAGAGTGACATTATCAGGGAAACATCTAAAGTGTAACGTGTGCGGTTAAAAAATGTATTAGTGATATACAGTGTACTTTTTCAATACACAGTGTCATCTTGTGAGAGTGACATTCCCAGGCCCACATCTAAAGTGTAAGGTGGGCATTTAAAAAATGTATCAGCAACATACAGTGTACTTTTACAATAGGCGGTCATCTTGTGAGAGTGACATTATCAGGCCAACATCTAAAGAGTAAGGTGTGCGTTGTATCTGCTGCGAACTGCAAACAGTGACATTACCTGTGTTACCTGCTCTGAATAACGTTTCATCATCCCAAATACCTTTTTACATTTTTTTTTGCATACACTTTGGAATCCTACGCTACTGTACGTGTGACATACTTTCAAGCATATGTCATGATGAAGGACCTGGATTTGTAAAGGTCTGAAACGCGTAACATTGTACTGGTGTCCTGGTGTTATGGAAGTTTTTATACTTAATCTACAATAAAGAATCACGCCTGACTGGTGAGCTGGACGTTCTCATCTTTATTTTGGATATTTCCCGACTCACCAAGGAGTCTTGTCCGTGCTCCCAGAGGGGGATGGTATGGGAGTGAAGCCGCCTCTTTTTCCTTTTGTCTTTAATATACTTTCAAGCATATATAACATTTAAAATGAAGAAGGCGAGCAGTAAGGGACGAGGAAGTGGCCGTGATGCTGATGGTACACGCAGAGGCTGTAGTCCTGGGCACGTATAAACTGTGCCTGCTGTCAAAACACAAGAAAAACTATCATCCACGATACCTATCTTCATATCCAAGTTTACAGGGTGGTGCAGGACACCACTTTTGAGGTCAGACCAGTGCGACCAGATGGTCGGTTGGATTGCAGCAGATAATGCTTCCAGACGGATAAGCACCACTCTGTCTTCCACCAGGTCCAGTCTCAGTAGCCACGGCCCTCGCATATAATGTTTTACAGGGTCAGCTCACCTGCAAGCCCTCGCATATAATTTTTTACATGGTCAGCTCACCTGCAGGCCCTCGCACATAATGTTTTACAGGGTCAGCTCACCTGCAGGCCCTTAACTACAACCTTTTAGAGGGTCTGCTCACTAGCAGACCATCACCTTCAATCTTTTACAAGGTCAGTTAATCTGCAGAGCCTCGAAATTAAGGGTCAGCTCACCTGCAGGCGCTCGTATATAATGTTTTACGGGGTCAGCTCACCTACAGGCCCTCACCTACAATCTTTTACAGGGTCAGGTCACCTGTAGGCCCTCACCTACTAACTTTTACAAGGTCAGCTCACCTACAGGCCCTCACCTACAATCATGTACAGGGCTATCTCACCTGCAGGGCCTTGAATATAATGTTTTACAGGATCAGCTCACTAGCAGGCCTTCACCTACAATCTTTTACAGGGTTAGCTCACCTGCATGCCCTCAACTACAATATTTTACAGGGTCTGCTCACCTGCAGGCCCTCACCTACAATCTTTTACAGGCTCAGCTCACCTACAGACCCTCACCTACACACTTTTACAGAGTTAGCTCACCAGCAGGCCCTCAACTACAATCTTTTACAGGGTCAGCACATCTGCAGGCCCTCACCTACAAACTTTTACAGGATCAGCTCACCTCCAGGCCCTGGAATATAATGTTTTAGAGGGTCAGTTCACCTGCAGGCCCTCACCTACAAATTTTTACCGGATCAGCTTAACTATAGTCCCTCACCTACAATATTGTACATGCTCAGCTCAGCCGCAGACCCTCACCTAAAAACTGTTACAGTGTCAGCTCACCTGCAGACCCTCACCTACAATTTTTTACAGGGTCAGCTCACCTGCAGGCCCTCACTTACAACCTTTTACAGGGTCAGCTCACCTGCAGGGGCTCGAATATAATGTTTTACAGGCTTAGCTTACCTGCAGGCCCTCACCTACAAACTTTTACATGGTTAGCTCACCAGCAGGCCCTCACCTACAATCTTTTACAGGGTCAGCTCACCTGCAGGGCCTCAAAATTAATGTTTTACAAGGTCAGCTCACCTGCAGACCCTCACCTACAATCTTTTACAGGGTTAGCTTATCTGCAGGCCCTCACCTTCAATCGTTTACAGGGTCAGCCCACCTGTAGGGCCTCGAATATAATGTTTTACAGGATCAACTCACCTGCAGACCCTCACCTACAATGCCTTACAGGGTTAGCTGACCTGCAGGCCCTCAGCTACAATATTTTACAGGTTTAGCACACCTGCACGGCGTCGTATATAATGTTTTATAGGCCCAGCTCACCTGCAGGCCCTCAATTACAAACTTTTACAGGTTCAGCTCACCTGCAGGCCCTCACCTACAAACTTTTACAGGGTCAGCTCACCTTCAGGCCGTGGAATATAATGTTTTAGAGGGTCAGCTTACCTGCAGGCCCTCACCTACAAACTTTTACAGGGTCAGTTACCTACAGTCCTTCACCTACAATCTTTTACAGGGTCAGCACATCTGCAGGCTCTCACCTACAAACTTTTACAGCGTCAGCTCACCTTCAGGCCGTGGAATATAATGTTTTAGAGGGTCAGTTCACCTGCAGGCCCTCACCTACAAATTTTTACAGGGTCAGCTTACCTATAGTCCCTCACCTACAATATTGTACATGCTCAGCTCAGCCGCAGACCATCACCTAAAAACTGTTACAGTGTCAGCTCACCTGCAGGCCCTCACCTACAACCTTTTACAGGGTCAGCTCACCTGCAGGGGCTCGAATATAATGTTTTAAAGTCTTAGCTCACCTGCAGGCCCTCACCTACCAACTTTTACAGGGTTAGCTCACCAGCAGGCCCTCACCTACAATCTTTTACAGGGTCAGCTCACCTGCAGGGCCTCAAAATTAATGTTTTACAGGGTCAGCACACTTGTAGGCACTCAAATATAATGTTTTACAAGGTCATCTCACCTGCAGACCCTCACCTACAATCTTTTACAGGGTTAGCTCATCTGCAGGCCCTCACCTACAATCGTTTACAGGGTCAGCCCACCTGTAGGGCCTCGAATATAATGTTTTACAGGATCAACTCACCTGCAGACCCTCACCTACAATCTTTTACAGGGTTAGCTCACCTGCAGACCCTCAGCTACAATATTTTACAGGTTTAGCACACCTGCATTGCGTCGTATATAATGTTTTATAGGCCCAGCTCACCTGCAGGCCCTCAATTACAAACTTTACAGGTTCAGCTCACCTGCAGGCCCTTACCTACAAACTTTTACAGGGTCAGCTCACCTTCAGGCCCTGGAATATAATGTTTTGTAGGCTCAGCTCTCCTGCAGCCCCTCACCTACAATCTTTTTCAGGGTTAGCTCACCTGCTGGCCCTCACCTACAATCTTTTACAGGGTCAGCTCACCTGCAGGCCCTCACCTACAACCTTTTACAGGGTCAACTCACCTGCATCGCCTCAAATATAATGTTTTACATGGTCAGCTCACCTGCAAACCATCACGTACAATCTTTTACAGGTTTAGTTCACCTTCAGGCCCTCAACTACAATCTTTTACAGGGTCAGCTCACTTATAGGGCCTCAAATATAATGTTTTAAAGGCTCAGCTTATCTGCAGGCACTCACCTACAAACTTTTACAGGGTTAGCTCACCTGAAGGCCCTCACCTACAATCTTTTACAGGGTCAGCTCACCTTCAGGCCCTCACCTACAATCCTTTACAGGGTCAGCTTATCTGCAGGGCCTCGAATATAATGTTTTACAGGCTTAGCTCACCTGCAAGCCATCACCTACAAACTGTTACAGTGTCAGCTAACCAACAGGCCGCACTTACAATCTTTTACAGGGTTAGCTCACCTACAGACCCTCACCTATTATCTTTTACATGGTCAGCTCACCAGCACACCCATGAATATAATGTTTTACAGTGTGAGCTCACCTGCAGACCCTTACCTACAATCTTTTCCAGGTTTATCTCACCTGCAGGCCCTCACGTACAAACTTTTGCAGGGTCAGCTCACCTGCTGGGCCTTGAATATAATGTTTTACAGTCTTAGCTCACCTGGAGACCCTCACCTGCAAACTTTTACAGGGTTAGCTCACCTGCAGGACCTCACCTACAAACTTTTACAGGGTCAGCTCACCTGCCGGGCCTCGAATATAATGTTTTACACGCTCAGCTCAACTGCAGGCCCTCACCTACAAACTTTTACAGGGTCAGCTCACCTGCCGGGCATCGAATATAATGTTTTACAGGCTCAGCTCACCTGCAGGTCCTCACCTACAAACTTTTACTGGGTCAGCTCACCGGAAGGCTCTCACCTTCCATCTTTTACAGGGTTAGCTCACCTGCAGACCCTCCCCTACAATCTTTTACAAGGTCAGCTCACCTGCAGGCCTTCACCTACTAACTTTTATAAGGTCAGCTCACCTACAAGCCCTCACCTACAATCATGTACAGGGTCAGCTCACCTGCAGGGCCTTGAATATAATGTTTTATAGGCTCATCTCACCTGCAGGCCCTCACCTACAAACTTTTACAGGGTAAGCTCACCAGTAGAGATGTCACAAACATATAATTTTCTGTTCACGAACGGCGAATGCGAACCGCCATAGACTTCAATAGGCAGGCGAATTTTAAAACCCACAGAGACTCTTTCTGGACACAATAGAGATGAAAAAGTTTTTTCAAGGGGACTAACACCTGGACTGTGGCAAGCCGGAGGGGGATCCATGGCAAAACTCCCATGGAAAATTACGTCGTTGACGCAGAGTCGGGTTTTAATCCATAAAGGGCATAAATCACCTAACATTCCTAAATTGTTTGTCCTCTTTGTTTTTAAATTTAAAAAATCTGTTCTTCTCAGTTAAATCTCTGTTTTGTCCCCTATCAGGGGACCGGGAGATGAAAAAAGATGATTGGTCGTTCCTCTTACTTCCAATTTGGGGCACTGCAATGTACTGTGCCACCAATACAAATAGTCTGAACTACTATTCTTACCATTTTAATCTTTGTTAAGTCCCCTATCAGGGGACGTGAATTGAATTGAATCCTTGCATGGGGCCACCAATGCAACTAGTGTTAACTATGTACAATTCCTATCAGTTTTATCTATGTTTTGTCCCTTATCAGGGCCAGGGCCGGTGAAATGAATAGATTTTTGGAATAGGGAGATGGAAAAAGACCCATACCGTGACAACCTATGTGTGGTGGGCAGTGGGCACAGTACAGTCTGTGGGCCTGACACACACTGGCAGGCAACTGCAATTATATTAAAGGGTAAAAATTAAATGACTTTTTATCTGCAAGGTATTGTGCCACCCGATATGAGTGGTGGGCACTGGCAGTGGGCACAGTACAGTCAGTGGGACTGACACACACTGGCAGGCAACTGCAATTATATTAAAAGGTAAAAATTAAATTACTTTTTTATCTGCAAGGTACTGTGCCACCCTATATGAGTGGTGGGAAGTGGGCACGGTACAGTCAGTGGGCCTGACACACACTGGCAGGCAACTGCAATTATATTAAAGGGTACAAATTAAATGACTTTTTATCTGCAAGGTATTGTGCCACCCGATATGAGTGGTGGGCACTGGCAGTGGGCACAGTACAGTCAGTGGGACTGACACATACTGGCAGGCAACTGCAATTATATTAAAAGGTAAAAATTAAATGACTTTTTTATCTGCAAGGTACTGTGCCACCCTATATGAAAGGTGTGCACACAGTACAGTCTGTGGGCCTGCGGCCTCGCACACACAGGCAGGCAACTGCAATATATATATATAAAAAGAAGAAAATAAACGCAGACTGATGTACCAGCCCTAAAAAGGGCTTTTTGGGGTGCTGTCAGGATGCTGTCCTTACAGCAGATGAGTCTTGGAGGACTGGAGTGGACACAGAACACTGGCCTAGCTAACGCTTTCCCTATTAATTCAGCAGCAGCAGCACTCTCCCTGCTCTAACTAACACTGCAGAATGAATCTAAGGGTCCATTCACACGTCCTTAAGTGTTTTGCGGATCCGCGAATTACGGATCCGTAAAACACGGACACCGGCAATGTGCGATCCGCAATTTGCGGACAGCACATAGCCTACACTATAATAAAAAATGCCTTTTCTTGTCCACAATTGCGGACAAGAATAGGACAAGTTCTATTTTTTTCAGGAACGGAATTGCGGATCCTGAAAAAACGGATCCTGAAAAAACTGATGCGGATCCCAAAAAAACCTATTGAAAGTGAATTGGTCCGCAAATTGCGGAATGGAGGCTGACCCAAATTACAGACGTGTGAATGGACCCTAATGGATGCGGTCCTTGCTTTTTGATAGGAGGTATGAGGCTATAGGAGGGAGGGTATGCTGATTGGCTGCAATGTGCCTGCTGACTGTGAGGAGGGTGAAAGTTTACTCAATGATGACGTATAGGGGCAGACCGAACATCGCATATGTTAGCCTGCTGCGGCGAACGCGAACATGTGATGTTCGCCGGGAACTGTTTGCTGGCGAATAGTTCGGGACATCTCTACTCACCATTAGGCCCTCAACTACAATATTTTAAAGGGTCAGCTCACCTGCCGTTCCTCATCTACAATCTTTCACAGGGTCAGCTCACCTCCTGATGACGACAGCGAAGTCTTGCCTGTTGGTACTCTGCCACACATGGCTGACTTCATTTTATCTCTGTAAATTGACAACTTTGTATAAAAAATTTTAAAAAGTTTTCATTTACAGAAATATTTCTCACACACAGTATGGGTACATGTAAAAATACACCCCAAAACACATTGCCCTACTTCTCCTGAGTACGGCGATACCAAATGAGTGACACTTTTTTGCAGCCAAGATGCGCAAAGGGGCCCTAAATCCAATGAGTACCTTTTGGAATTCACAGGGCATTTTTGCGCATTTGGATTCTCACGCTTTAGAGCCCCTAAAATGCCAGGGCAGTATAAATGCCCCACAAGTGACCCCATTTTGGAAAGAAGACACCCCAAGGTATTCCGTGAGGGGCATGTCGAGTTCACAGAAAAAAAGAAATTTGGCACAAGTTAGCGGAAATTGATATATATATATTTTTTTGTTTGTTTTTTACAAAGTCTCATATTCCACTAACTTGTGACAAAAAATAAAATTTTACATGAACTCACCATACCACTCACAGAATACCTTGGGGTGTCTTCTTTCTAAAATGGGGTCACATGTGGGGTATTTATACTGCCCTGACATTTTAGGGGTCTCTAAAGCGTGAGAAGAAGTCTGGAATCTAAATGCGTAAAAATGCCCCGTGAAATCCTAAAGGTACTCATTGGAATTTGGGCCCCTTTGTGCACCCACGCTGCAAAAAAGTGTCACACATGTGGTATCGTCGTACTCAGGAGAAGTAGGGCAATGTGTTTTGGGGTGTATTTTTACATATACCCATGCTGGGTGTGAGAAATATCTCTGTAAATGACAACTTTTTACATTTTTTTATACAAAGTTGTCAGTTTACAGAGATATTTCTCTCACCCAACATGGGTAAATGTAAAAATACACCCCAAAACACATTGCCCTACTTCTCCTGAGTACGGTGATATCACATGTGTGCCACTTTTTTGCAGACTGGGTGCGCAAAGGGGCCCAAATTCCAACGAGTACCTTTAGTTTTTGCAGGGATGCTCACAATTTAGCCCCGCCCAAAAAGCCAGAACAGTAAACACACCCCCCAAATGACCCCATTTCGGAAAGTAGACACCCCAAGGTATTCACTGAGTGGCATAGTGAGTCTGTGAAGTTAGCCAGAAGTTAGCAGAAATGGAAACTTTATTATTATTTTTTTCCTCAGAAAGTGTCATTTTCCGCTAACTTGTGAAAAAAAATGAAGTCATACATGAACTCACCATGCCCCCTCCGCGAATACTTTGGGGTGTCTTCTTTCTGAAATGGTGTCATTTGGGGGGTATTTATACTATCCTGGCATTCTAGCACCTGAAGAAATATGACAGGTGCTCAGAAAGTCAGAGCTGCTTCAAAATGCGGAAATTCACTTTTTTGCACCATAGTTTGTAAACGCTATAAATTTTACCCAAACCAATAAATATATACTTTTCGGATTTTTTTTTATCAAAGACATGTAGAACAATAAATTTATAGACAAATTTATATAGAATTCTTTTTTTTTTTTTTAAATTTACAACAGAAATTTAAAAATGTCATTTTTTTGCTAAAATTTCAGTCATTTTTGATTAATAGCAAAAAAAGTAAAAATGTCAGCAGCAATGAAATACCACCAAATGAAAGCTCTATTAGTGAGAAGAAAAGGAGGTAAAATTCATTTGGGTGGTAAGTTGCATGACGGAGCAATAAACGGTGAAAGGAGCGTAGTGCAGAATTGTAAAAAGTGGCCTGGTCATTAAGGGTGTTTAAGCTAGGGGGGCTGAAGTGGTTAATGCTCGGGTTCTCCCATTGACTTCCATTATACTTGATGTGCTCGGCCAGAGCACCCGAGCACTGTGGTGCTCAATCAACACTAGTTCTTAGGCTTCCAAGCTTCTTCCTTTTTCCTCCAAAAGTAACGATGGTCATTATGGCCAAAAAGTTCAATTTTAGTTTCATCATACCACAGGACATATTTCCAAAAATGTACGTCTTTGTTCCTGTGTGTATTTGCAAACATTAATCTGGCTTTTTTATGTTTCTTTTGGAGTAATGGTTTCTTCCTGACAGAGTGGTATTTCAGCCCATCTTGATACAGTACTCGTTTCACTATGGATATTGACATAATCTTACCAGTTTCTGCCATCATCTTCACAAGGTCTTTTGCTTTTGTTCTCGGGTTGATATGCACATGTCAGACCAAAGCACCTTCATGTCTGGGACACATAATCTGTCTCCTTTCTGAGCGGTATGATGGCTGGACATTCTATCTTGTTTCTACTTGCATATAATTGTTTGTACAGATGAACGCGGCACCTTCAGGTATATTGAAATTGCACCCAAGGTTGAGCCAGACTTGTGCAAGTCCACAGTTCTCTTCCTGATATCTTGGCTGATTAATTTAAACTTTCACATGATTCTACACACAGAAGCAGTGTGTTTCAGGTGTGCATGTAAATACATCCACAGGTGTGTCTCAAATTAACTATGAGGTTGCCAACAAACCTAACAGAAGCTTCCAAACACATGACATCATCATATGGGCAGTCCAGAATTGTTTAAAGGCATAGTAATCTTAGTGTATGTAATCTTTTGACATTGCAGAAAGTAATAAAAATGCCTTAAAACATTCTCTCTCTCATAATTCTTTCATTTGGCAAATTATAATAATTATGGTAATTCTAATTGACCAAAAACAGGAAAGGTTTATACTGATTTCATGTCAGATATTGAGAAAACTTGCATATGTGTCTTTTTATATAGTGTATGTAAACTTCTGGTTTTAACTGCATATGTATGCATTTTATTATATCTCTCTACACTTGTCTGCCTTGTAAATGCACCATGTAAGAAAAACCATATCTGATATGTGACATGCAATGTGCCTTTAAGTTTAACTGCAAGCAAGTTAATGTAGACTAATATTGGCGGAACACTCTGTAGTGAGTCAGGGAAAGAAGGGTATTGGTCATGCCATGTTGAGCCTTTTAGGGCTCATGTTGATTGGACAGGATGTTGAGGGGTATTGCAAGTGAAACATAATGTCTAGGTGGTGGGCAGTATTGTGCACTGTATACAAAGACATACTGGTTTCAGTGGAAGGGAATAACTGTCTAGTAATAGCCCAAGCTAAAGTCACCGGTCAAGTTTATGTGTAACACTACTGGAATCCTGTAATGGCTAACACATCCAAAGTGGGGATAAATAGATACACAGACAGACCTCATGGAGAAATGCAGGAGAGACTTTGAAGTGGATACATCACTGAGAAAGTGAGCTGGGATGTGTGTTGCTAGCTAGCAGTGAAGGTGAGTAGCACTAGTTAGTGTTGAGCGCGGCATTGTGAATTTTTATCGTGAACATCAGCACTTCAAGAATTCGCGAATATTTAGAATATAGTGATATATATTCGTAAAAACGAATATTCGTCTATTGTTTTTTTTTTTTTTCATCTGAACCCATTGCCTGCCTGATTCTTGCTTGTGGGCCAATGTGAATAGGCTGCAATATCGTAGTCTGTAGTGAATTAGAATTAGAATTATTCTTCATTATTTAATTTGTTTCATCTTATGCAAAAAATCTGCATTGTAATATGCGAGTTAATCGAGTAAGGGCGGATTATAGGCAACTTTCCTACTGGGTTGGTTTGCTACAATTCACGAATATGTAGAATATAGTATGATATATATTCGTAAAAACGAATATTTGCTTTTTTTTCCATCTGAAGTCCATTAGTAAATGCAATGGGTTCAGATGAAAAAAAAAAAAAAGACGAATATTCATTTTTAAGAATATATAAATATCACACTATATTCTACATATTCGTGAATTGTAGCAAGCCAACCCAATAGGAAAGGACCCCTCTTCCTTGATATATATGGCATTCGAGAAAGTGGAAAAATCATGGAGAGGAGGAAACTATATTGCACAGATGTCTAGGTTGGAAGCAAGGAGGATCTATGAATTTGAAACCATGATCCCTAATGGCCTCAATGCTGAGACGGAGTTATTTGGCTTTTTATAAGGCACGGTGGCCGGAGACGATGAGACATCGACAACTGGCTGTTTATCAGCTTGTCGATCTCTCCTCCTCCTCGTGCCTCCGTGTCTACCTCACCTAAAGAGCATTAAGTGTTAGCCATCTCCAAATCGACACTGGGATTATAGCAATATATATAATTTAATTTCATAACCTTTATGTGGTCTTTTTTTAAACATTCATGTATGTTTTGAGGGGTTGATTACTCCTCTAATGAAACAATACACAATTAAGGATGACCCACCCAACATCTCGATCAATTGGGGCGGACCTGAGGAGCTCCAATGAATGACTGTGACAAATTAGGAACAAATGGATATAAAAAAGCTCTCATCACTCACTCACTACAGTTACCACTGAGGAAGGGACAGTGTTACGTCCCGAAACGCGTCTGGGTTATACAGTAGTGAGAGCAGAAGTTGGACGTCCAAATACCGCACTCTACAATCGCACACCAACCGCATACCGAGAAAGCGCTGTTACAATTTGACCGGCACCAATAGCTCCATGGGAGTGGAAGCTGAACCAATCAGCACTTGAAACACGCGTCACGTGGGACGCCACGGTATATGACGCGGAGGACCACGTGGGACGCCGCGAAAGGTCCTGGAAGAGCGTACATACCAACGCACGAGCAGCCGGCGGTGTCTCGAGGAGCGGTAAAGTACTGCATATGCAATATCGTATGTAATTACAATACCTATGTTATTATTGGAACTTTCATCCGTACACCAAGTATAAATATCTCCAGTGAGGTTTGCACCTAAAGACAGTACGAATAGACGGAACCATTTGTCACCACCTACCAAGGGGACTCAATATTAATAGAGGTGTATGTGGACTCATCCAGACGGTCCAATTACAGCCATAGGGAGACGGTTGATTCATCTAATAGTGTTACTATTTGTATATTTCATTGTATATTGCATATTTCATTTAATATTTTCTTCTTTTTAGGGTGTTTTTATATTTTTTTATATATTTTTATATTCTATATTATAATTGCATGTATTAAATACTAATATCGGTACATTTGACCTTGATATTTGAGTGCCCCTCCTTTCACATATATATTCATGCCCATTGGGATTTACGGGTAACCCTTGAGGTGTGCACCTTTTCTGTGACTGTTGGATAGGTGTGCCGCCACCACCTCTCTTTTCCAATAGGAAAGTTGCCTTTAACCCGCCCTTACTCGATTAACGTGCATATTACATTGCCGATTTTTTGCATAAGCTAAAATAAATTAAATAATGAAGAATATTCGAATTAACTACAGACTACGATATTGCAGCCTTCTCACTTTGGCCCACAAGCAAGAAGCAGGCAGATAATGGCCTGTGGGCCAATGTGAGAAGGCTGCAATATTTTAGTCAGTAGTGAATTAGAATATTTATTATTAAATTTATTTCATCTAATGCGAAAAAATCGGCAATGTAATATGCGTGTTAATCGAGTAAGGGCGGGTTATAGGCAACTTTCCTATTGGGTTGGATTGCTAGAATTCGCGAATATGTAGACTATAGTTACATTTACTAACGGGTTCAGATAAAAAAAAAAAAAGAATATTCGTTTTTAAGAATATTTATCACACTATATTCTACATATTCACTAATTCTAGCAAGCCAACCCAATAGGAAAGTTGCCTATAACCCGCCCTCACTCGATTAACGCATATATTACATTGCCCATTTTTCGCAATCAAGAGAATAATCTTGAATATAAATATTCGCGAAAATATGATGAATATTCTTCCACATATTCACGAAATATCGCAAACTCGAATATTGCCCCTGCCGCTAATCACTAGCACTAGTTAGAGATGAGCGAATCAAAGTTGACAAAGTCTAATTCGTTCCGAATTTCAAGAAAAATTTGATTCTGAATTAATGTGAATTTCCTCGCACTTCATGGTAATGAATCACTTTATTTATTTCCTATAATAGCGTCAAAAATGGGGGCTACATGTGTGAGGACATTGGGCAAGGAACTCTGGGAAGGCGTCATGTGTCATGCATGCAGCCAATCAAGAGCCAGCCAGCCTAGTGATGTCACAGCCCTACAAGTGTAGGGAAAGGACAGTGAGAGGAGGAGTCATTTCACAGTCAGGGATAGACGTGTGCAGATGCTAGTAGGGAGAATTATAGTAAATTCCTTATTATGAAAACAAGCGATTTGCAAGTGCAGTGAAACATTACAATGGGATCCAGGTAGTCTCATAATACCAGTCTCTGTCATTCCAGCAATTAGTTATTGGGGTTCAAGTGCTCTGTTGAAAGGCCTTTAGTGGCTTTTATATATGTGAGAAAAGATAAATATATACGCCGGTCACTTTTGCTGTTAACTGTGCTGATATCATTTAGTGGCCTATTTCAATACAATATAAGAAATACTGTATATAATTAGGTCACTTTTGTTGTTATTGAAAGCGTATATTGGCCTTGTTTCACTAAACAAAAGCATAATATATATACACACTGCTCCTCTGCAGTAATTTCTGTTGAAAGCGCATAGTGGCCTTGCTTCACAAAAAAAAGTGTGATATATACCAACTGCTCTGTCGCGTTTTTTTCTGTTGAAAGCGCATATTGGGCTTGTTTTAGTAAAAAAAGAATAATATATACACACTGCTCTGTTGCAGTAATTTATGGTGAGAGCGGATAGTAGCATGGTTTCACTAAAAAAAGCATAATGTATACCCACTGCTCTGTTGCAGTAATTTCTGTTGAAAGCTCATAGTGGCCTTGTTTCACTAAAAAAAAGCGTAATATATACCCACTGCTGTGTCGCTGTAATTTCTGTTGAAAGCGCATTTTGCCTTGGTTTATTTAAAATAAGCATAATATATACCCACTGCTCTGTTGCAGTCATTTCTGTTAAAAGCACATTTTGGCCTGGTATTCTTAAGATAAGCGTAATATATACACACTGCTCTGCTGCAGTCATTTCTGTTAAAAGAGCATAGTGGCCTGGTTCCATAAAAAAAAAGCATAATATATACACACTGCTCTGCTGCGGTCATTTCTGGTGAAAGCGCATAGTGGCCTTGTTTCACAAAAGAAAGTGTAATATATACCCACTGCTCTGTCACAGTAATTTCTGTTGAAAGCGCATAGTGGCCTGGTTCCATTAAAAGTAAAAGCGTAATATATACACACTGCTTTGCTGCAGTAATTTCTGATAAAAGCGCATAGAGGCCTCTTTTTTTTAAAAAAAAAAAGCGTAATATATACCCACTGCTCTGTTGCAGTAATTTCTAGTGAAAGCGCATTTTGGGCTTGTTTCAGTAAAAAAAAGCATAATATATACACACTGCTCTGTTGCAGTAATTTCTGGTGAAAGCGCATAGTTGCCTGGTTTCACACAAAAAAAGTGTAATATATACCCACTGCTCTGTTGCAGTAATTTCTAGTGAAAGCGCATTTTGGGCTTGTTTCAGTAAAAAAAAAGCATAATATATACACACTGCTCTGTTGCAGTAATTTCTGGTGAAAGCGCATAGTTGCCTGGTTTCACAAAAAAAAAGCGTAATATATACCCACTGCTCTGTTTCAGTAATTTCTGGTGAAAGCGCATATTGGGCTTGTTTTAGTAAAAAAAAGCATAATATATACACACTGCCCTGTTGCAGAAATTTCTGCTGAAAGCGCATTTTGGCCTGATATTCTTAAAATAAGCGTAATATACACACACTGCTCTGCTGCAGTAATTTCTGTTAAAAGCGCATAGTGGCCTTGTTTCATTAAAAAACGCGTAATATATACACACTGCTCTGTTGCAGTAATTTCTGTTGAAAGCGCTTACTGGCCTGGTTTCACAAAAAAAAGTGTAAGATATACCCACTGCTCTGTTGGAGTAATTTCTGGTGAAAGCGCATATTGGGCTTGTTTCAGTAAAAAAAAAGCTTAATATATACACACTGCTCTGTTGCAGTAATTTCTGGTGAAAGCGCATAGAGGCCTGGTTTCACTAAAAAAAGCGTAATATATACCCACTGCTTTGTCCCAGTAATTTCTGTTGAAAGCGCATTTTGGCCTGGTTTATTTAAAATAAGTGTAATATATACACACTGCTCTGCTGCAGTAATTTCTGTTAAAAGCACATAGTAGCCTGGTTTCACAAAAAAAAGGGAAATATATACACACTGCAGTGTTGCAGTAATTTCTGGCGAAAGAGTATATTGGCCTTATTTCAGAACTACTAGAAAAATATTTTCTCAGTTCACTGTTTCAGTTATATCTGGTAAAGCCCTTACTGGCGTATTGCAATATTTAACTAAATATACATTTGCCATTCGCTGGTGCACTTATATGTAGAAAAAACCTTTATTAACGTATATTAGAAAAATATATATATATACATTCACCATTCGCTGCTGCACTTATATCTTGGAAAAACTTTATTGACGTATATCATTGCAAAATTTAAAAAATATTCAGCGTACGCTGTTGCAGTTATATATGAGGTAAAGCCTTTAGTGTCATATTTCTGTACAAAATTCAAGATATATTCAGCGTTGAGTGCTGCAGTTATATGTGGGAAAGTACTTTTTGCGGTATAGACTGAATTACGTTGTGTAATTTTGAAATTTAAAAAATGCTATTCGGTGGCTCACTCAATACACCAAGCCCGACCAGATGCTCACCTCTGGTTCCACCCGTAACTTTTGAAAAGAACTGTGCGAAAAAATGTGCGGAGTGGCACTCTAATACCTGAGAACAAAGGATGCTATAATCCCATCAAACTCACATTTATTTAAATTCATAAAATGACATAAATTGCGCAATATTAAAAAGGGGGTCCCCCCTTGTGGCATAGGCACACTACAAACAATAAACAATTAGAACCATAAAATATGTACCGGCATCGATAATGTGCTCTGCTTGATTGGCATAAATCTTTAGACATACTCATTGGACCATGTCCTATATTTAAGCGGAAAAAATGTGCGTACGTAACGCTAATATCTCCAATGATTTAAAGTGTCCGCATCAAAGAGTGCTCAGCATCGCCAAAGTTATTACTTTTCAAATGAAAAACTGGGTTACTTTACCAGTCTTGATCCCGTAGGTGCCGGTCTGTGGCTTTTTTCTTTTTTTACTTTTTCTTTTTATTTATTTTTTCCGCTAGCTGGACTCACCACGGCATCCCGTGTGGTCTCTGGCTTAAACTTGCGGCGTCCCACGTGACTCGGCTTTGTTCCGTGTAACCAGGATACGGCGTCTCACGTGACCCGACACTTGTTCCACGTGACCGGGCGTCTCACGTGACTCGTCCCTTCTCTCTGTTATGGTGATGGCTTAGCTGTAAATGGGATCCGCTCTTCTGGCCCTTTAAATATTAGGTCTTAACTTCTGGATCGACCATATTGGAGCTACATGGGGCAGTCCTCCGTTATATTATTGGATTCTATACGAATCTTCATCCTGCTCCAAACAAAAAGTATCGCTTGCTGGTGTGGGACTGGCAAGACTGGTAAAGTAACCCAGTTTTTCATTTTAAAAGTAATAACTTTGGCGATGCTGAGCACTCTTTGATGTGGACACTTTAAATCATTGGAGATATTAGTGTTACGTACGCACATTTTTTCCGCTTGAATATAGGACTAGTATTGAGCGCGAATATTCGAATAGCGAATTTTTTTAGCGAATATCGGCACTTTGCTAATTCATTTCATTTCATGTTTTTAAATAAACATATTTTATGTGTTTAAATAATTTTGAAATTTAGTATTTACGTTTCACACACTGCGCACTTACATGACTACGTCCATAATAGCGGTGCACCAATACAGGTGAATACACTATGCACTAACCCTGCACTAAAATGCGAAATACTTCACACCAGACCAGACCACACCACATCTATCTGCAGTATTGCTTACTCGACACTACAGGGACTATTCTGCAGCACAGAAATCGCATGAGGTCCACGTCTTCCTACTCTCCGCTACTTCCTGTTCACTTCAGCAAAAATCTTGTATTCTGCGTTAAGCGTTGCATTTATAGGCGGTATAATCTCTATTGAAATATTTTGATGTTAAAAATCTTGTATTCTGTTTTTAAGCGTTCCATTTATATGCGGTAAAATCTCTATTGAAATATTCTGGCGGTAAAAATCTTCTATTCTGTGTTAAGGGCTGCACTGATATGTGGTAAAATCTGCATTGTTTCTACCTCCTCTATTTACTTCCTCATCTCTTCATTATCATTAACATCGGACACACTAACTTTACACCCCCCCCCCCCAAGCTATATATATAAGTGGTGCCAGAACCACCTAGGAGTGAATAAAGGTAAATGACACTACTAGCCTGCTAAAGGGAACTACAGCATGATACCACAATACATTTGATATGACATTTAGCAAGAGTTTTAAGTGGCCACATAATGCACATATTGGGACACTGCATCAAGATGATTCAGGTTTGGATCAGCCAGGATTTCCACACACCAATGCCTGATGCATCATACTAGATTATCCATAGTGCCACACCAACATTTTGACAAAAGAGACCGTTTTCTTCTGGCTACCTGCCTCAGCTACTATTCTGATGCTGTTACCCGCCTGATGCCACATATCTGATGCCAAGTGCTCCTTCTTTCACCCACCATCTTCAGAAAGTACTAGTATTACCACCCACCTCCACACCATGTCATCTTGCCACTTTGTGTCCTACTCATGCTGACATCTCCACACTATGTCACCTTGCCAATCTGTGTTATCATGCTGCTGCTGTTGCTGCCATCTCCACACTATGTCACCTTGCCAATCTGTGGTATAATGCTGCCGCTGTTGCTGCCATCTCCACACTATGTCACCTTGCCAATCTGTGTTATCATGCTGCCGCTGTTGCTGCCATCTCCATACTATGTCACCTTGCCACTTTGTGGCCTACTCATGCTGCCATCTCCACACTATGTCACCTTGCCAATCTGTGTTATGCTGGTGCTGTTGCAGCCATCTACACACTATGTCACCTTGCCAATCTGTGGTATCATGCTGCTGCTGTTGCTGCCATCTACACATTATGTAACCTTGCCAATCTGTGGTATCATGCTGCTGCTGCTGCTTGAAGGTCTTGGACTGATCAGCCCCACAATCTAATTTAGGTTTGGGAACTGACAAACACAACTTGCTTTTGAGGGCTGCATTAATCTGCAGGTTACCATCATACAGCTCTACAGATAACTTTCCATCTGCATCTTTCTCAACAATCTGTGCCCTCAGTCTTTGATCCACACTATGTCACCTTGCCACTTTGTGGCCTACTCATGCTGCCGCCACCTCCAGACTCTGTCATTATGCCTCTATGTTGCCTTCTGATACTGCTGTGAACTCCACACTGTGTCATTGTGCCACTCTGTGGCCTATTCATGCTGTCGCCACCTCCAGACTCTGTCATTTTGCCACTCGGTAGCCTTTTTGACGCTAACAGCGACCTGTAAGACTGAGTTACCAAATAAGTGAAGTGTGCAGTGATTCTAATAGCGAAGCCTGTCATTTACATGTCATCCTCACTGAAAGTATTATTTCACTACCCTAGCACACTCCCATGAGTGTTACTGCAAGGCAAAGTGTTCTACACCCCTATAAAGGCTCTCTGTAGCCCGGAAATTGCCGTTTTTTACTGCGATTCACCTCAAATATATTCGGATCGAAGCAAATTTTTTAAAAAAATTCGGCGAACCAGCCGAATCGAATTTTTGAGAAATTCACTCATCTCTAGCACTGGTCTTAAATTTACCACAGAAGAGTTTAGGCTGGAACAAAAGATATCTTTCTTGTCTCCAAATTCTGATACTGTACTCGTCATGCCTGGGGCCAATGCAAACCAGCCAGCTGCCGCTTGGGGACAGAACCATGTGAGAGACTGTGTGCTTTGTAGAATACTGTGCTTAACTATACTACTTGGAGAAACTGCCATGGCAGAGAGGACACGGTAGCCAGAGTGAGTACACCCATGGGAACTGGATGCAGCACAGTCAAGGAGACAGTAAGCTGTTGACTCTATGCACAGCATATTTGTCTGTTGTCATTGAAAGGAACAGTGTTAACCTATTATCTCTTACTAAAACTATTCTCTCATTGAGAGACTGTAACCAAATTAAGTCTGTTATCTCCAGAAAGTACTGTGTAACCACCAAACTTACTGCCTCTAATGTGAACAGTAAAATCTGTTGATGTTACACCTCTATCTGCCTGATTCCTTCCACTACCGTATGTGCATATTGTGTACTATTCAAGAGTCAACAAGCACGTTTCTGTAAGATCTGACCCCCTTCCTATGATACTAATATGAAATAAGCATACTGTAGATGTACAATACATGGAGTTTGTGTGTTCTCCCAATGTTTGTTGGGGTTTCCTCCAGGTTCTCCGGTTTTCTCCCACACTTCAAAGACATACTGATAGGGAAGTTAGATTGTGAGCCCCATTGGGGACAGTTGGATGCTAATGTCTGTAAAGTGCTGCAAAATATTAGTAGCGCTATATAAGTGCATAAAATAAATACAAAATAAATAAATAAATGATTCCCCTCTAGTATGCATTTAAAGACAATTGATTAGTAATAAATTTGTCTAAAGCACCCTGAGTGCCTCTCTGACACTCTGAGGTCTCCTATGACTGGATTTAACCTATTTCAAGCTCTTTAATGCCAAGACATTAGTAGTAATTTTAAAGTAAAAGCAACAAATTTGGTTATATGGGTAAACAGATGATAGCTGGTAGTAACAAACAGCCTGTTTAAAAGCACACTGCACTGTCGTTTTTTTTATTAAAAATGGTCCAAAATGTATCAGTTTTTGGTAGTAGTTGACTTCTTCTCTGTCTGATCTGTAAAATGTTGGCTGTCGTTTTAGGTGATTTGCATGGAAAGAATCACAAAAGTTTTGGATTCCTTAAATTGAAAAAATATTTGATTTGTGCAGAATGAGGGCATATATTTTACTAGGGCATTATAGATAGTTGTCCCCCCAGCTGTAGGAGTGACTCCCGTTCTGATGGTCTTGAGACATTCATGCATTATATGGACAGCCATTCATCTAAGAAATCAGCTGATCACCAGGGAAAGGTACCTATTAAAAGGTGGTTGTCTCTAACAACCTGTAACAGTATGAAAGCAGGGGGCCATGTGATTGAGTTGTACATGTTACACTACAGAAAATTATTTAGGATAATCTAGAGGCCAATGCTTATTAACCATAATTTTAAAACTATGATCACAGAGAAATAACAACAATACTGATGCAGTATTAGAATGGTGCAAAGTCCTGATCTTGCCTTCTTCCACCCACCTCCATTTCACTGACTCAAGCCAGTGCCTGCACAGGGAGGTCTAGGCCTTTCTCCAGGTTTTCAATGGTCCTGTGTGTTGCAACATCTTGGCTTCCAAATACACCACATGCTTGCATCTAATTCAAATGTATTTACACTCAAAGGCTGTTCAAGGGATGCATACATTTCACAGGACACACACTTAGTAGCATTGTCCATGGAGCACATGTTTTAATGGGTATGAACAGTAAGGAAAAAAAGCAAACAATGCACAAGGAAAATCGGTCAAATATTGGTTCTATGTCCTTGTGTTGAACTATGGCCTAATGTTAAACTATGCACTTATCTGAATCTTCACATACCTGTACTCTTGCTCTAAACAGCAAACATTGCTGCATTTGTAAACCTTGGTTGCAGTTTCTTGAAGCTCATAAAGAACCAAGCTTACTGCAGAGATACTGTAACAGTCCAAAGGTAACTGTGTAGATATGGTACCAGAATCAAGCTTACTATATACATATGGTAACATAACCAAGCTTACTGTGTAGATATGGTAATAGACCCAAGCTTACTAGCTATACAGTGATGTGCAAATGTTTTAGGCAGGTGTGGGAAAAATGCTGCAAAGTAAGATTGTTTTATAGAAAATAAAAGGGTTAAAAGTTAATTTGATCAATTAACTGAATTCAAATTAATTTAACAAAACAGAAATCTGAATCAAATGTGTCATCATCCTTTTCCTTTAAAACAGCATCAATTCTTCTAGGTAGAACTTCACATAGGTGGGGAAATCTGATGTGTTTCCGTTAGGGCCCATACAGACTAAGGCCTATTGCACACGAACGTGTGCGCCCCGTGCCCGTATTGCGGACCGCATTTGCGGATCCGCAATACACGGGCACCATTCCGTGGCCATTCCGCATCACGGATGCGGACCCATTCATTTCAATAGGTCCGCAAATCCGGAGATGCGTAACGTTGTGGAATGGAATTATGGAACGGAACACTACGGAAGCACTACGGAGTGCTTCCGCGGGGTTCCGTCCTGTACTTCCGTTCCGCAAAAAGATAGAACATGTTCTATCTTTTTGCGGAACAGGCAGATCGCGGACCCATTCAAGTGAATGGGTCCGCGATCCGCTGCGGCTGCACCACGGCCGGTGCCCGAGCATTGCGGGCCGCAATTTGCGGCCCGCAGCACGGGCACGGGGTGCACATGTTCGTGTGCAATAGGCCTAAGGGTACCAGACAGTCAGGTTTCTGCATACAGTTTTGAAAGCCAAAGCCAAGAACCATACCCTTTGTCTGTTTCGGCCATAACTGAAACGCATCAGATTTCCTCACCTAAACATCAGTTCAACATAATAATGTTTCTATTGGTCACATTTCCATACCACCTTTATTTGACAGTCTTGTCTCTTGCACAAGCTTTAGAGCTTTTTATGCCCCAGTAATGTGCCAGCACTCTCATCTAAGCTGTGCAAACTTCAAATGAAAGGAGGTGGTATGTGTCTATGCCAAATATTGCTATACAAGGTCCACATAGAGAAAATATACTTATCAAAGTCCCCTGCGAAAACAGCTGTGCAGCTGACATTTTTTATCACCCAGTTTAGAAATTTGGGTGAGATATGCTACACATTCCCTTCAGTGTTTCCCCTGCTGCAGACTGACAAATTATATATACAGTATATAATACTGTATATATATTGATACAGTGATCATTAATAATGATAATAATAATAATAATAATAATAATAATAATAATAATAATAATAATATTAATAATAATAATATTCTAACTAATATCTCGCTATGGCTAGTTTCACACTGCAGTTAGTAGTTACTGCACACGGCGGTTTTTGTCTGGTCGAATCCCAGCATATCTGCCAGTTAGTGGCTGGATCTCAGCCAGAAACCATTATATTCAAGGAGCTGGCGGGCATTCCGGTAACATACGGCAGTGCCGGATCCAGAGAGCTCCAGCAGGCTATTCTCTGCCTGTACAGTGTGCCTGAATTACTAATGGCAATGTGAAGGATATTCAGAGTGAGTATCAATTCTCAGATCTGATTGCAACAAGAAAACTATAATTTATCATTTCTGTACAGAAAGCCTTGTAACAATAAGACACCAGAATCTTTCTTCATATGTATGAGGACAGAGAGAATGACATATTTAATCACCGTCCACATCTGACATAAACATTTGTTTGGAAATCTTTATTTCAGGTTCAGAATCACATCTCAGCCACTAAGGTCTGCACTTTTGTAGAATTAGAAGGGAAAAATAAGTAATAGTCTGCTCTTTATACAATGAAAAAGTACAGGTAAATTCAAAAATAATTGTGACAAAATAGAAATATTGCATGTTTTATTTACAGATAACTTAGCAAACAAAACCCATAAGAGACTAGTCTTGTATTTTTTTTTTTTTCATTGTCAAATTCCAATATCTATATTTTTTTTTCTATTTTTCCATTGATGTAGCCATATGGGGCTTGTTTTTAGTGGGACAAGCTGTAATTTTTAATAGCCCCATTTTGAGCTTCATGGAACTTATTAATTCACTTTTGTTAACTCTTTCTTTTGAGAAGTTCACTTAATGGCATAAATATTGTAACAATAGCTTTTACACAATCAAAATCCTTTTTTTTTTTTTTTTTTGCATTGCTGCATCCCATAACTTTGTAAACATATTTCTTTCTACCACGCTGTGTGAGGGTTTGATTATTGAAGGACAACTTGTCTTTTTTTTTATTGGTATCATTTAAAAAATTTTATGGAAGTTTTTTCTTTTACTTTTATTTTACAATTTATTAGTAAAGGACCTGTTTCTTAGTAGAAGATACTGACAAATTATTAAGGGCTTTCAGGTCTACATTAAATCTGGAAGAGGTTAGAGAAGATAAATCACTGGCAGATATCATGTACGAGGGGTTACAAGAGAAAAAAACAAAGATGTTTTTCATAAAAATGTCATGGTCTTAATCAATAGAGAATGGAAAAAAACTGATAAAAAGTATTTATTCCCAGTTGTCTGAAAAGAAAATATTCCTTTGAGAAGGAAACATCATCATCTTTGGACAAAGCTCCAAAGTTTGATGTGACTATATCAAAGGTTTCTAAAAAATCATCTCTACCGTTTGAGGATATGGGGTTTTTAAGAGATCCTCTTGATAAAAAAGCAGAGGCTTGTCTAAATGGGGCATGGGAGGCAGCAGCTTCCGCTTTCCGCCCCAATGTGGCGGCAACGGTCACTGCCAGATCTAAGATAATTTGGTTAGAAAGATTAGAAAATCAACTGAGGGATAAGTGTCCTATGGAACAGATATTAGCTTACCTTAATATCTTACCAAAGGCAGCAGATTTCCTGGCTGACTCATCGTAAATTAATGGCTCAGGCATCTTCTTTAACTAACTCAGCACGCAGAGATCTATGGTAAAAAAATAAAATAAAATTGGAAAGGGGAAGAAATGTCATCTAAACAGATGTGTGGTATTATTTGCTATGGGGGATTTCAATTTGGGCTTGAGCTTGATGCATTGTTAGAGATAGCAGCTGGCAAAAAGAAAAGGTTTCCTGGATATTATCCTTCATTCTCTTCTTCTTTTCTAGGTCAAATTGCCCCTTCCAGAAGTAGAGGAAGAGGACAGGGTAGGGGCAGGGTCCAGAGACTTAGATTGGCAGGATTTGAAAGGAAAGGCTTTTTCTTCAGAGGCTCATCCGCTGAAATTAAAAAACAACAACAATGCCAGATTAGGAGTGGGAGGAAGATTACATTTTTTTTTTCCCCCACTTTGTCAAGTTTGGCAGTTGGGTGTTAGGAATTATTCCGGAAGGATTAACATTAGAGTTTTGGTCACTCCCACCTCAAAGGTTCATTGTTACAAAAGTTTCAGTGTAGGAAAATCAGCTATGGAAAAGGAAGTGTTAGATCTCATAAAGAAAAATTTTCTTATTTGGGATCCAGATTTCCGGCCTTTTTTTCTAGTAAAAAAAACCCACATGGTTCTTTCAGGACTATAATCAATCTAAAAGAATTGAACACATTTCTGTTGTTGAAGAAGTTCAAGATGGAGAACATAAAATCAGCAATATAACTTCTATTCCAAGATTGGTTCATAGCAGTCATAGATTTAAAAGATGCATATTATCACATTCCTATTCACCCGGATTATCAAAAATTCTTTTGAGTGGCAGTCAATATAGAGGGGAAGATATATAATTTCTCTACAATTCTACAATTTTAGACATTGCCCATTACATTTAGTCCTTCCATGGCCCAGAATTCCAATATTTTTTCGAAAGTGAAAGCAGAAATTTCACAAAGAAATTCGCTTTGTGACTATTTTGTCACAAAGCACCTATCTTTGGAAGTAGTGGGTGTAATCACAGGGAATGGTGATTGTGGTGCCCCCTGTCATTGAACCCCCTACAATGTTGTGTTCATGGCTGACTGTGGCATCTCATAATACTCACCTTATGAATTTGAGAGAGAAGAGGTCTTGGTTGAAGAACATGACATCTTGTCACATCATGTCATACATCACCTCGCATGAGATTTTGCACAGGATCCTCAATTAAGATGGGTGCTGTGGCCTCTTCATGCTCAAATGGATAAGGTGAGTTTGATTTTTTTTTAACGCTATTTCAGGCATAATTGATTGTTACCACAAAGCAAAAGGAAATTCATATTCGTAGAAAATTGAATTTTCCCTGAAAATCGGATCAAAGTCCACTACTTCAATTCCCTCAAACACAAATTAATATCTTCGCTGAGAATAATTATTTGAAAAACAATGTTGGTTACACTGTCGTCAGCTCCAAGCAGAAAATCTGGTAGTACTGAGGAAGAGTGGGAGATACCTGGAGTCCAGCTTACAGAAAACAGAAAGGATGATAAAGAATCTATTATGGCGGCAGAACAAAGTAGACTTGGCACAAGGCATTCCCCAGAGATAACCTAACCAAATTGTTCTCACTACAGATACCAGCCCTTGGGGGTCAGGGGCTCGTGTCCTGGGACAGATGATTTAAGGTCGATGGGTGCCAATTCAAAAGAAATTTTCTTCAAACAGAAAGGAGTTATTAGTAGTGTTGATCACGAATTTTCGAATTGCGAATTTTAATTGCGAATATCGGCACTTCGAGAATTTGCGAATATTTTGAATATCTGAAAATATATTCGCAATCGCGAATATTCGTTTTTTTTAAAATACCAGCTTATGCAAATTTTTATGCGAATTTTATGCGAATTTTTATATGCGAATTTTCGCAATCAAGAAAATAATGACTGGGGATTACGAATTCGCGAATTTTCGAATATATGGCGAATATTCGTCCAAATATTCGCGAAATATCGCAAATTCGAATATTGCCCCTGCCGCTCATCACTAGTTATTAGCTGTGAGACTAGCTTTGCAATCCACAATGCCTTTTTTGTGTTCGGATTATATAAGGGTCATGTTGGGCAATCAGACAATGGTTGTTACATAAACCATCAAAGGGACAAGGTTGAGTTCTCCCATGATGGTAGCAAACATCTTCTTCAGAAAGATAGAGGAAAAACTCATCCACATCTCTGCGCTTCACATAAGGGGGGAGGAAAATTACCTGGCTGATTTTCAAAGCTGTCATCATCAGATAAGGCAGGGGGTGTGGTCTTTGAACCAAGAGGATATTACTGATAGTAACATGTTCTAATATATGGTACATATTCGTTATGGTGGCTCTCCATGCACATTGCTGTCCTGCTATCCAGAGTGGGCAGGGGCATCACATCTCTCATTTCGCTTCTGCCACTAGACTATTGTATCTCACATTGCAGGCCCCAGTCTAGCTGCAACGCCTCTTCCTATGTGAATTAGAGAAACCTTTCCCAGCAGCACTGCAGGGGTTAATTTCCTTTTTGATTCTATGCTCAGTTACTTCACTAATGAGCTAATTAATTATACTATATAGCTATGCTGCAGGCCTAACTTCCTTGCCAATTAGTCTTCATAGATTGTGCCAGGTCTCTCTAGCCTCCTAGAGCCTGTATAATAGTTATAATCTGTTTGTCTGCCTATGCACTGACCTTTGATTGATTCCTGGATCCTGACTCTCTGCTGCCTGACCTGATCTGTGCCTGTTAACCATGCTGGTCCTTTGCCATGTGCCCTGACCTTTGGATAGTTTTCTAGATTCGCAAGAACTCTACCTGCTTTCTGACTATGTGTATTGCCTAATCCCTCCATGCCGCATACTGATGTCTCTGATACCTGTTGGTCAGCAGCCAACCATACTAGGACTATTCTGAAAGGTATCAGCCTGTTGGCTCCCCTGCAGCGAAGTCCAGATCCACATATATGTACTGGTACAGTGGCAAGTGATTGGCACAAGGCAAACATTATGTCCATATTCAAAAAAGGATCATAGTCCTTCACATGTAATTATAGACCACTTAGTCTAACTTCTGTTGTGGGAAACATGTTTGAAGGACTCTTAAGGGACTATATACAGGAGTATGTGACTGTAAATAATATTATAAGTGATAACCAACATAGGTTTGCCAAAGACAGAAGTTGTCAGAATAACCTGATTTGTTTTTATGAGGCGGTGAGTAGTAGCCTGGACAGAGGGGAGGCTGTGGATGTAGTATTTCTGGAGTGTGCAAATGCTTTTGATACTGTCCTTCATAGACGCTTAATAGGTAAAGTAAGGTCTATATGCTTAGAAAGTATAGTTTGTAATTGGATTGAAAACTGACTGAAGGACCGTGTCCAGAGAATTTTGGTCAATGATTCCTATTCAGAATAGTTTTGGGTTATAAGTTGTGTACCCCAAGGTTCAGTGCTGGGCCCATTATTATTTTATTTATTTATTAATGATATCGAGGACGAGATTAATAGCACCATTTCTATTTTTGCACATGATACTAAGCTATGTAGAACTGTACAGTCTATGGAAGATTTCCATATACTACAAGCTGACTTGAACACTCTGATTGGGCATCAACTTGGCAGATGAGGTTCAATGTGGACAAATGTAAAGTTATGCATCTTGGTAGTATTAATCTCTGTGCTTCATATGTCCTAGGTGATGTAACACTGGGAGAGTCACTTATAGAGAAAGATTTGGGTTTCCTTGTGGATGGTAGATTAAATTACAGCATACAATGTCAATCAGATGCTTTCTAAGGCCACCAGGATTTTGTCGTGCATTAACCGAGGCATGGACTCGCGGGGCAGGGATGTAATATTACCACTTTACAAAGCGTTGGTGCGGCCTCATCTGGAATATGCAGTTCAGTTCTGGGCACCATAGACGCATTACAGCTGGAAAAAGTACAGAGGAGAGCGACTAAAATGATAAGGGGCATGGAGGGTCTTAGTTATGAAGAAAGATTAAAAGAATTGAATTTATTTAGTCTTGAGAAGAGACATCTAAGGGGGGACATGATTAACCTATACAAATATATAAATGGGCCATACAAAAAATACAGTAAAAACTGTTCCATGTAAAATGCACTCAAAAGACAAGGGGGCACTACCTCCGATTGGAGAGGAAATAGTTCAGTCTCTGGAAGCGTCAAAGATTCTTTACTGTAAGAACTGTGAAGCTGTGGAATAGACTTCCTCGGGACATGGTCACAGCAGGAACAGTGGACAGTTTTAAAAATGGTTAAGATCAGGCATGCTCAACCTGCGGCCCTCCAGCTGTTGCAAAACTACAACTCCCAGCATGCCTGAACAGCCTACAGCTATCAGCCTATAGCAGGGCATGGTGGGACTTGTAGTTTTACAACAGCTGGAGGGCCGCAGGTTGAGCATCCCTGGTTTAGATGAATACTTAAAAGTAAATGACATTAATGCTTATGAAAACATGTAGAAATCTGAGACTCAATTCCTTCTGGGAATCGCTTCCCCACCTATCCCTTGGTTGAACTTGATGGACTTATGTCTTTTTTCAACTATATTAATTATGTAACTATGTAACTACCGTATATATAGAGATTAAAGGTTAAAAACCAGGGGAAGACCAGAATGATGCCCTCAGGGCTAGCCCATAGTCAAACCAGTTGGTTGGCACAGTGGGTCCACACTTACTGCCCATAACAATATTTAGCTAATTTTGCAGGACTAATGGTATATATTTTTAAACAGCAGTGTGTGTTTAATGAACAATTCATACATCTTATAGTATGATAGAAGTACTGTGAGTCAAACAACTAAAAGTATTCCTCATCTAAGATATTAACTATTTTACTGTATGTGTGAACAATGTGGTGTTTTCCTACTCTGAGTGTAAGCGAAAGAAGAAGAAAAAATACTCTAGTACAATTTAAATCTGCCTGAGTTTTCCTTTTATACGTGTTTAGTGATGTTACTGGAATCCATTAAGGTATTGATTTGTCTTTCAGAGGATATTACCTGTTCTCATCATTGTGGCTGAATAATGTGCTTGCAGTTATACATTTATTTCTTTGTATTTTGCTTCTTTAGTGTACCTCAATAAAGCTGTATGGCATTGTACTCAATAGCTTGATTATTGTGAACAACTTTTATATAACTATCCAATCCCATCTCTCAGCCAGCTGATATCCTTGAAGGTTATTTTATTTATAAACTTAGTATTTGTTGAAAAGTCAAAAAGTTGAGAAACACTGATTGATTTTTTATTGCAAAAAAAATAAAATAATCTCAAACTTATTCAAACCATTCCAGGATTCTTGTTACATACTGTATAATGGTTTATTTTTATCACAATAAAAAGGCATTCTTGAATAATGCTATTTCAAAACTGACTTGAAATCAATAAAAAAAGAAACGTCATCATCATATTTTATCGAACGCTACAACAGTCATGTTATATTTAATTTATTTGCAAAAAGGAGAAATGTTCCACTATATTATTTCTAGCTTGAGAATTTTGCCGATTTTAAGAATACAAAGTTTGTATATGGTGCATAGAAATTATTTGGGAAAGTATTTATTATCATATAATTATGTTATTTTAATAGGGGCTATATTAGGTGCACAATGGGATGAAAAGAAGAAAAAGAAAAAACAATGTCAAGATTGCCAGTGAGGATGCGAATAGGGCAGATCGAAGAATTTGGTTATTCTATTCAAAGCGTGTGTGTATGGGAAAAAAATAATTTTTAATAAACACAGCATCCCTTTTGGCTTTAAACCTGGCAACGCACTGAAGCAGCAACTGGTTCCACCAAAGACCCTATGCCAAAACACAAAGAGAACAATATTGTAGATGCAGTCCAGTACATTGAGGAGTGCCAAGAATTGTACATTGGGGTAAAAACTATGTATGGTCCAGCACAGAAGAGCCAAAACCTGCAGTCAGTATTTGTTTGATTGCAGTGATACTGGCATCTTAGACACAGAGGAGTTGTGGTTCAAAAGAGGTATGAAAGAGGCTATTTCTGTTAAGTTAGAGAAACTATGCATAGAACGCAGCACATAAATCACTTGGCTACAATTCACATTTTAAAGTGAGGATAGATCATTACTCACGACCACGAGCTACATTAAAGTGCCCTCCTTCCTTTACTCAAATACTCAATTTTCAAAACAGCATATTGAGAACACTGACTTTCCTGCCCCATTCAAGTGATGTTTCAGGGACACACCCCTTACTCATGTGTTTGTGTCCTAAAATGTAACGCGGATGGGACAGGAAAGTCTGCATTCTCATTATGCTGTATGGGAAATTTGGAATTATGTCTCATGACTGAATAAATGAATGACAGCACTTTGATGTACCTCGTGGTCGTGAGTAGTGGATCTATGCTCACTTTGATATATGGATTGTAGCCACATGATTGCTCTGCTGCTTTTCATACATAGTTTGAATAGGCGCTTGGCAAGGCTTCGCAGCAAAACAGTTGAAGTTTCTCCTGTGTGTGAACAATGGTATATTGGACTAAGTTGATTAGAAGGTTTGATTGGAGAGGTGCGATATCAATTGTCTGCCACTTACAATGTGGCTGTAATGCCTATTCCGAGGCAGTTTAACCACACTGAATAGCTTAAGTCATGCAAATGCAATCAACGTCTTATCTTCATGTCTGAAGTATGAGAGGCATTATGGGGGCATCATGGGGGCATAATGAGAGGCATCATGGGGCATAATGAAAGGCATAATGAAAGGCACATGGGGTATAATGAGAGGCGCATGGGAACAGAATGAGAGACGCATGGGGGCATAATGAGAGACGCATGGGGCATAATGAGAGGCATAATGGGGGCATAATGAGAGGCATAATGGGGGCATAATGAGAGGCATAATGGGGGCATAATGAGAGGCATAATGGGAGGCTAATGAGAGGCATAATAGGGGGCTAATGAGAGGCATAATTGTGGGCTAATGAGGCATAATGGTGGGCTAATGAGGCATAATGGAGGCTAATTAGGCATAATGTGGGGCTAATGAGGCATAAGGGTTGATGATGGGTTAATGAGGCACAAGGACTGATGATGGGGCTAATGAGGCATAAGGGCTGATGATGGGGGCTAATGAGGCATAAGGGCTGATGATGGGGGCTAATGAGGCATACGGGCTGATGATGGGAGCTAATGAGGCATAAGGGCTGATGATAGGGGCTAATGAGGCATACGGGCTGATAATGGGGGCTAATGAGGCATAAGGGCTGATGATGGGGGCTAATGAGGCATAGGGGCTGATGATGAGGGCAAATGAAGCATAGGGGCTGATAATGGGGGCTAATGAGGCATAAGGGCTGATGATGGGGGCTAATGAGGCATAGGGGCTGATGATGAGGGCTAATGAGGCATAAGGGCTGATGATGGGGGCTAATGAGGCATAAGGGCTGATGATGGGGGCTAATGAGGCATAAGGGCTGATGATGGGGGCTAATGAGTGGCAGGGCTAATGGCACAATGGCTGATATGGGGGCTAATGAGGCATAAGAGCGGATATGGGGGCTAATGAGGCATAATAGCTGATATGGGGGGCTAATGAGAGGCATGGGGGCTGATATGGGGTGATTAGAGGCATGGGGCTCTTATCTGAGGTCTGATTGGGGGTCATTTACATTGGGGTCTGAGCGGAGGTCTGATTGGGGGTCTGATTTGAGGTATTATTGGGCTCTTATTAACATTGGGGGTCTGATTGGTGGTCTGACCTGAGGTGTAATGAAAAATATTTTTTTCTTATTGTCCTCTTATTGTCCCTCTAAAACCTAGGTGCATCTTATATGTTTTCTTTCTGAACTGCAGAGCGGTGTCCACTTCCAGCCCTGAGCCCAGCTGCCCAGAGCACTGATCCTGAGCCTGCTGGAGTCTTCAGAACTGTAAGTATTTACAGTTATTCACTGTAAGCTATATTATAAATATTACTTGTTTCATGTGAGTAAGGGTGCTGGGTGGTTGGAAAAGGGGGAGGAGTACAATGCAGGGGGTAATATAACTAGGGGTATCAGGGTACATTATTATACAGAGGTTATTTAACTTATTTTTGTTCATATTAATAATTATATGAGTGCGGGTCTGTATGCATGCAGAGTGTATTGTGTATATATATGTGTATAATATATATATATATATATATATATATTACATACATACACACACACGCGCGCTGTGTGTTTGTGCCTTAGGGTGCATACCCTAATGCAATAGGCTGCGCATGCCTATGAGTGAGTGAGAGATTTTGGGAACAGCATCTCCTGTTTTTCCCACTTGCAGTGTATTGGAGACTAGATACCAATTAGTCTCCACCAATTGCTCAGGGACAACTGAGATTATAGATAAAGCCTGCAAAGGGAAAACTGCTAATGATGCCAGATACATATGATAGTCAACTATAGTGCAAACTTTCATGCAAACCCACATGACGGATTTCAACATATAAAGTACACTTTAATTCTATAGAACTCTGTGGATGACTGGGAATTCTGTGTCAAAAACAGCTTCAGCCCTTATAAACTTATATTATGAAGTTATCAAAATGAAAAGATATACTTTGAATAACAAACCTCAATATGGGAAATATTGCAATTCAAATCTGATATTGGTATCTGGTATGCTGTTTTTTAAGAAAACAAATCCCTTGATATCTTTCACAAAAAGTTGCTGCATTACCATATCAAAACCAAATAGCAGCAGCAAAATACAACTGGCAATACATTAGTTTGATTTTCAATGCTGCAAGATAAAAATTATAACATTAGAACATTAAAAAAACTAAGTGAATATTGCCAGCATCATATTCAATCTATACAGTTTATTCATTGTAAGCATTCTGTGTTTAATTGGTTTATGAGGAAGTATCATGTGTGCAGCTCCTCATTTTTGTTCTACTAGAAATGACACTGAGCAAGAAGAATTTGTTTGCTATTAGGCTGAACCACAGTGCATAAAGTATATTTTACTCTAAAAGGATATGTTTCATCTCCTTCAAGACGATCTTCTGTTAAAGAAATATAACCTTTGAGCTTTGTAGTTATGAACTGATAGCTTTTTTTTTCCCCAAAGGACTTTATATATTTTACAATTTGTTCAATAGCAATAAATGTCATAAGTGAAAAACGAGAGTATAAAGTCTGTAGTATTATGACTAAAGGTGCTCATTAAGCTATTTGATGGTTCAATTGTATGTTGAAAACAAAACTATATAAACAATTGGATTTTTCTGCAAGAAAACAAATATATACAAAGAGTTCACACATTTCACAGCAAGTTCATTGTGTGTATATAAATATTAGACTTACAGTAAATCTGGAAATTAAATAAAAGCATACACTTCAAAGTGTAATAGTTGAAAAGCAGAAGTAGTTCAAAATGGAAAATCATTATCTCAAAAAAGAGCTGTAAATATGATTGCCTTCTGCTGGATCTTTTGGACTAATTTTTCAAAAACTGTTCCCACCAAGGATCTTCTGGTAGCCTGGAGAGCTAGTGTGGCCTGGGTCATATGTAGCAGAGAGTTGTCATACTTGAAGGTTTAAATATTCTGACTTGTAAAAAAAACCTTTTAGATTGATATTTTGAAGTTGGTGGTTCTGACCAGAACTTTATGTGATGTAGAAAGTTGTAGAAAATAAGAGAATCATATGTTTACAATCTGGTCAAATGAAGGAAAAATATGTGTTTCAAGAAATATATTTGTTTAAAACTAAAATATAAAAATTTTCAACATTTTCAGAATGCTGCTACAAGATAGGGCATCATTTATGATCAAACCTGACAATGACTAACAGCAAAGAGTCACCACAGTCACATATTGGCACTGTGGACCCAGAATATTGTTCTGATATTATGAAGTTTATTTATTTACATTTAAGATCATTATAATTCACGGAAGGGTAAGAGGTGTGGAAAGAGCTAAAATATACAATTTTTATTTCGCTTAGTTTAAAATGGGGAGAGGGTGGTGGTATTTACCAAAAGAGTCAAATGAATGAGTGATGGAATATGTGCCTGCTAGAGGACCTAAACCAAATAAGTCATAGGGCACCCAAAACTCATAATGTAATAAACATGCCTGTCTCTAGGTTACAGAGACTAAAGGCATGTGATGCAAAGCATGCACCTAAATAGATTGATGCCGTGATTGATTCTTGGCAGAATCAAAACACACGGCAGCGCAACTCAGCGAGCTCTGAATATTTAGTGGCTTATGTGATTGTGCCACCAAACTAAAGAGCTAGCTAATGTGCTACCAGGGCATCTAAAACCCACAAGGTATAGGCTATAAAACGGCGTCTCCGGTAAGGATGTTGCAACCACCGAAAAAACCAACCCTGGATTTGAGATGCACCGGCATTTACCACAGGGGGTATAAGATCGGTATCTCTTATAGTTGAAAAGGAGTGTAACCGATCTCTAAAGCCCCGTGAAATATAAAGGGGTGCATGACATGCCCCAATAATACACCGGCAGTCAGTGCGCTTTAGAAACCAGCCCTACCTTGTGAATGCACGCACGCCTGGCGTCCCCTCTAATAGGGAATCTTACAGCCAGCGGGGATCAGCGTGCAAACACGGGACTTAAACGCTGCTGGATGCTGCCCACGTTAGTGAGGCGGTTATCCAGTAGCAAACACACACTGAAACAAGCCGGGTGTATAAAGTAGTTAGCAGTGTTTTAAATAAATGCAGTGCCCATTGATGCAGCTATGGCTCGACGCGTTTCCCTACTCATCAGGAGCCTGGTACGCGCTGGCTGCGCATTAAAGCACTTGTAGTGCGTGCTTGACTGCTGAACAGCTGTGCCAGTAACATGGACACAGCCTGTCGGCGCTGGTTTGGCCGTAGGGGCCGCGGCCAACCGCGCTCTATTTCAAAGGGAAGCACCGCCCTCCTAAAAGACGTCACTAGCACACTGACCAATCGGGATGAACCGTGGGCGGGGAAACCCGGAACACACAGTCACCCGGCTGCCAGTGTAAGTAAAAGCCATGATGTCAACATATACAGGCATGAACATTGCAGGACGTAAGTTCAAAAAGCGGCAGGTGATATGTACCATATCAGGGGATGTATGAACAGAAAGGCCTGGCTAATACTGTGGGGGTCCTACAAGCAGTCCGCATGATGTAACGGTAATTATGTAGTAGAGAATACAGAGAGATGACACACAAAACCATGATTAAAAAAACCAGCTACATCGTGCTTGGTTGGCAGTAGATCATTGAGGGGGAGGCATATATGTACTGTTTAACCATCCAGGCCACAACTGGCTTACGGGATGGGAGACAATCAGCCAAACCCAAAAGATCATAAAACGCAAGCCATCAAGCGGTTGAGAATAGCAAAAAATTGATGGTAATGGCCACTAGATGTAATAATATGAGCCATGAATCATGAGAGACATATATCATTATGCCAGATCACAGGGCCAAAATCTATGGTCCTATTCGTCAAATGAAGGAGACAAAAGAAATGTGATCATTAAGGCCTGATGGCTTCAAAGTTCGTAATTTGAAGGTCCATTGGGCCTCTTTCCCCACCCACGGTTCTTCCCGATTGGTCAGTGTGCTAGTGACGTCTTTTAGGAGGGCGGTTCTTCCCTTTGAAATAGAGCGCGGTTGGCCGCGGCCCCTACGGCCAAACCAGCGCCGACAGGCTGTGTCCATGTTACTGGCACAACTGTTCAGCAGTCAAGCACGCACTGCAAGTGCTTTAATGCCCAGCAAGCGCGTACCAGGCTCCTGATGAGTAGGGAAACGCGTCGAGCCATAGCTGCATCAATGTGCACTGCATTTATTTAAAACACTGCTAACTACTTTATACACCAGGCTTGTTTCAGTGTGCGTTTGCTACTGGATAACCGCCTCACTAACGTGGGCAGCATCCAGAAGCGTTTTAAGTCCCGTGTTTGCACGCTCATCCTCGCTGGCTGTAAGATTCCCTATTAGAGGGGACGCCAGGCGTGCGTGCATTTACAAGGTAGGGCTGGTTTCTAAAGCGCACTGACTGCCGGTGTATTATTGGGGCATGTCATGCACCCCTATATATTTCACGGGGCTTTAGAGATCGGTTACACTCCTTTTCAACTATAAGAGATACCGATCTTATACCCCCTGTGGTAAATGCCGGTGCATCTCAAATCCAGGGTTGGCTTTTTCGGTGGTTGCAACATCCTTACCGGAGACGCCGTTTTATAGCCTATACCTTGTGGGCTTTAGATGCCCTGGTAGCACATTAGCTAGCTCTTTAGTTTGGTGGCACAATCACATAGGCCACTAAATATTCAGAGCTCGCTGAGTTGCGCTGCCGTGTGTTTTGATTCTGCCAAGAATCAATCATGGCATCAATCTATTTTGGTGCATGCTTTGCATCACATGCCTTTAGTCTCTGTAACCTAGAGACAGGCATGTTTATTACATTATGAGTTTTGGGTGCCCTATGACTTATTTGGTTTAGGTCCTCTAGCAGGCACATATTCCATCACTCATTCATTTGACTCTTTTGGTAAATACCACCACCCTCTCCCCATTTTAAGCTAAGCAAAATAAAAATTGTATATTTTAGCTCTTTCCACACCTCTTACCCTTCCGTGAATTACATTTATTGAGAGGTGAAACCTTGTATCCAATTTCCGTGATTAAGACCATTATAACCCTATTTTTTAAATTCAAGAACCCCCTTTCAATGCAATATAATATTTCAAATTCAGTAAGTTTATTTTTATGAAGAAAAAAGCCTAAAAATTATCACTTTTTTTTTTAGAAGCCAGAATGGAGTCTGGTTGTAGTTTCTTCTCTCTCCTTCTTTAGTCTCTATTTTCTTTTGAGTACATTTCATACATTCAGCCAGGTTCTTAACTACAATCCACACAGTTTTTTTTCATTATAATGGGTAATTTGCCATTTCTACAAATGTAGTATGATAATAATGATGATAATAATAATGTAAAGTAGTATAAAGTAATGTAAATGATTGTAACCAAGATAATCATATAAAAGAGTTGTTCTTAAATGACATCCCTTTGTTCCTACTCTTTTTTTTTTTTTCTTATGCTATTGTTATTTTGTATGCTTAACACTTCACATTGGATTCACTTGTGCATGTGTAAATTCAGCTATACTGTTCATTTTCAGTCCTCTTCTACTGGCTTGTTCTTTTCAATATTTATTCCTCATATAGTATTTTAGCTGTTTGTTTTCTGTTCAGTTTCTACCATGCCTTGCCAATCAATCTTTCATGTACAAAGTCTTCTGAAGGCATCATTTTACCATTTGTTTGTGCTAAAGATACCTAAATTCCATTCAATATTTCCTTTTTTTCTCTGCTGGGATGTTTTTATCTACTACAGCAGCTGTGCTTTAACTTAAATTTAGTATAGCTTAAAACGCTAGTACCAAGCTCATGTCATTTTCTGGAAGGTGTTCCTGCATTTTATATCACACAGTAGGTAACACATGCTACAAGTTAGTGCTTCCCTAACTAAATTTGGGTGAGATCTACAGTATGGTTGCAGAAGAAGCCAACTAAGTGAGGACCAGGGTTATGCAACAGACTAGCATAGAAATATGTCAATGTTTTGAGAAAAAGATTAGAAGGAACCCACCACCAGGAAGATGCAACTTAATCTGCAGTCAGCATGTTATAGAGCAGAAGAGCTGAGCAGATGGATATTTAGTGGGTCATAAAACCCCTGTGCTGGCGGTGAATCCACCAAAATTATGTAGGCGCATCAACCGCCAGTCTAAATCTACACAAGCATCCTACCAGCCCATACCCTTCCCAGCCCACAGCACGTCCCCCTTCTAAGACCTGGCATAAGAGGGGAAAAGTAGCAGATTGCGGCGCAAATAACATTTGCGCCATAATTTCCGACAGATATAAGTCATAAAACTGGCATATATCTGATAGTAAATGACCCCCATAGTTTCCCGGGAAAAAAATTATGAAGAACTTGTATTTCTTAAATTTCAATTCCTGCTTATTATGGGCTATAACTTCAAGGTGATGGTCCTATCAGTGATACAAAGCTTTTTTTCTGAATACACAGTCATAGAGGGAAGTGAAGGGCCCACCAGAATGAGCCTGACATTAAACTAATTGAATACAAGTTATACTGAATATTTTCCAACAGAACTATACAGTGTTTCCTGCTATATAAATTGCCACATGAGGCTCATATACCATGTTCAACATGACAGGTTCCCTTTAATAGTAATTCTGAAGGAATAGATGGGGATAACCTTGGGGATATGTTGTGTTGGGAATGGATCAAAGGGTTTTCCAGCTTTCAAAATTTATTAAACTCTTTTGTGGTAGTATACTTCCATACACATACATATATGAAATCATCTTCAAGATCAGTTTGTCAATTGGTATAAGTTTCAGAGCGATCAAGCTGTATTCAGAAAAAATAAGGAGCTATGTTTTTTACACCTATTATTATTCCATTCATTCCATGGTGCTGTACATATGAAAATATGTATACATGCATAATACAAAACAATTGCAATAACATGAACAAGGCAAGTTACAAACTGGTACAGAAGTAGAGGGGATCCTGCTCGCAAAAACTTACAATCTATCATATCATTTAACTATATTGTGTATAGTGTTTCTGTATAGTGATCTATATATTGATTGATGATCCCATTCTATTATCTATCAATTTATCTATATCATTGCTATATCTATATGCTATATCTATCTATCTATCTATCTATCTATAGAGATGGCCCGAACTATTCGCCGGCAAACATAGCTTGTTCGCGTCCGCCGCGGAGGGCGAACATATTCGATGTTCGCGTTCGCCCCTATACTTTATCATTGAGTAAACTTTGACCCTGTACCTCACAGTCAGCAGACACATTCCAGCCAATCAGCATACCCTCCCTCCCAGACCTTCCCACCTCCTATCTAAACGCAAGGACAGCATCCATCTTAGATTCATTCTGAAGCTGCAGTGTTAGTAATTGTAAATCGCAATGCGATTAATATAACCTGTATTATTGGCATTGCGATTACAACTTAGATCTGAGTTTCTAATGGTTGTATTGCTAGAATATAACGAAGATAACGAATATAGCACTATATTCTTAATCTTCGTTATATTCTAGCAATACAACAACCATTAGGAACTCAGATCTAAGTTTAATTCGCAATGCGATTAATATAACCTGCATTAATCACATAGCGAATTCAACTTAGAGCTGAGTTCCTAATGGTTGTTGTATTGCTAGAATATACGTTATATTCTCGCAATACAACCATTAGGAGCTCTAAGCTCCTCAGCTCTAAGTTGTAATCGCAATGCGAATAATACTTACAATTATTAATGGCTTTGCGAATCCATTTGATGCCTCTATTTGATTGTATATGTTGGTTGACTATGACTACCACCAATGTTCTGCTGCCTCCAATGCAAGATATCTGAACCCCCCCAGGATCCATTTGGGCGTTTTTGATAGAAAACGCATCAAAAACGCATCTAAAACGCATCTACGTTTTAATAATTTTTCATTTTTTTTTTTTGTGTATTTTGCCACATTTGGTTGCATATTTAAATTTGGTATAGGCAAATATGGTAGTCTAGATCATGTGTCTATACCAAAACATAGGATCATTGTTTGACAGCATATTTTATAAGCCATATAGTTGAATATAGATTTGGGCAGAGTAATGATCTAGACCTGTGTTTCCCAACCAGTGTGCCTACAGCTGTTGCAAAACTACAACTCCCAGCATGCCTGCACAGCCAAAGGCTCTCCGGGCATACTGGGAGTTGTAGTTTTGCAAAAGCTAGAGGCACACTGTTTGGGAAACACTGAGTTCTAGACTACCATATTTGCCTATACGAAATGTAAATATGCACCCAAATGTGGCAAAATACAGAAAAAAATAAAATAAAAATGAACGTTGCTGGTAGTCATAGTCAACCGTCATATACAATCAAATAGAGGCATCAAATGGATTTGCAAAGCGATTGATAATTGTAAGTATTATTCGCATTGTGATTACAACTTAGAGCGGAGTTTCTAATGGTTGTATTGCTAGAATATAACGTATATTCTAGCAATACAACAACCATTAGAAACTCAGCTCTAAGTTGAATTCGCAATGCGATTAATATAACCTGTATTAATCACATAGCGAATTCAACTTAGATCTGAGTTCCTAATGGTTGTTGTATTGCTAGAATATACGTTATATTCTCGCAATACAACCATTAGGAGCTCTAAGCTCCTCAGCTCTAAGTTGTAATCGCAATGCGAATAATACTTACAATTATTAATGGCTTTGCGAATCCATTTGATGCCTCTATTTGATTGTATATGTTGGTTGACTATGACTACCACCAATGTTCTGCTGCCTCCAATGCAAGATATCTGAACCCCCCCAGGATCCATTTGGGCGTTTTTGATAGAAAACGCATCAAAAACGCATCTAAAACGCATCTACGTTTTAATAATTTTTTCATTTTTTTTTTTTTGTGTATTTTGCCACATTTGGTTGCATATTTAAATTTGGTATAGGCAAATATGGTAGTCTAGATCATGTGTCTATACCAAAACATAGGATCATTGTTTGACAGCATATTTTATAAGCCATATAGTTGAATATAGATTTGGGCAGAGTAATGATCTAGACCTGTGTTTCCCAACCAGTGTGCCTACAGCTGTTGCAAAACTACAACTCCCAGCATGCCTGCACAGCCAAAGGCTCTCCGGGCATACTGGGAGTTGTAGTTTTGCAAAAGCTAGAGGCACACTGTTTGGGAAACACTGAGTTCTAGACTACCATATTTGCCTATACGAAATGTAAATATGCACCCAAATGTGGCAAAATACAGAAAAAAATAAAATAAAAATGAACGTTGCTGGTAGTCATAGTCAACCGTCATATACAATCAAATAGAGGCATCAAATGGATTTGCAAAGCGATTGATAATTGTAAGTATTATTCGCATTGTGATTACAACTTAGAGCGGAGTTCCTAATGGTTGTATTGCTAGAATATAACGTATATTCTAGCAATACAACAACCATTAGAAACTCAGCTCTAAGTTGAATTCGCAATGCGATTAATGCAGGTTATATTAATCGCATTGCGAATTAAACTTAGATCTGAGTTCCTAATGGTTGTTGTATTGCTAGAATATAACGAAGATTGAGAATATAGCGCTAAATTCTCAATCTTCGTTATATTCTAGCAATACAACCATTAGGAACCCAGCTCTAAGTTGAATTCGCAAATAAAATGTCCCAAACTATTCACCGGCGGAGAGTTCCCGGCGAACATAGCTTGTTCGCATTCGTCGCAGCGGGCGAACATATGCGATGTTCGGTCCACCCGCTATCATTGAGTAAACTTTGACCCTGTACCTCACAGTCAGCAGACACATCCCAGCCAATCAGCATACCCTCCCTCCCAGACCCTCCCATCTCCTGGACAGCATCCATTTTAGATTCATTCGGAAGCTGCAGTCTTAGTGAGAGGAAGGACAGTGTAGCTGCTGCTGATTTAATAGGGAAATCGATAGCTAGGCTAGTGTATTCAGTGTCCACTCCAGTCCTGAAAGACTCATAAGATCTCTGCTGCAAGGACAGCGTCCTGACAGCACCCCAAAAAGCCCATTTTAGAGCTAGTACATCAGTCTCCCTCCCAGACCCTCCCACCTCCTATCAAAAAGCAAGGACGGCATCCATCTTAGATTCATTCTGAAACTGCAGTGTTAGTAGTTGTAATCGCAATGCGAATTCAACTTAGAGCTGGGTTCCTAATGGTTGTATTGCTAGAATATAACGAACATAGAGAATATAGCGCTATATACTCAATCTTCATTATATTCTAGCAATACAACCATTAGGAACTCAGATCAAAGTTGAATTCACAATGAGATTAATGCAGGTTATATTAATCACATTGCGAATTCAACTTGCCACACTCTGCGTCAACTACATAATTTTCCATGGGAGTTTTGCCATGGATCCCCCTCCAGCATGCCACAGTCCAGGTGTTAGTCCCCTTGAAACAACTTTTCCATCACTATTGTGGCCAGAAAGAGTCCCTGTGGGTTTTAAAATTCGCCTGTCTATTGAAGTCTACGGCGGTTCGCCCTGTTGGCATGTTCGTAAACATATGCGTAAGCTCGCGTTCGCCGTTCGAAAACGGAAAAATTTATGTTTGCGACATCACTATCTATCTATCTATCTATCTATCTATCTATCTATCTATCTATCTATCTATCTATTAAGAAAAAATCAGCAGCACGGTCAAAGTGAAGATGAGTGCAATACCTCCAAGACCATTGGTTCTGGATCTCAGAATGAAATTTTTGCAAAAAAAAAAAAAGAGGCAGCACCATTCACCATATTTGAAGTGCTGCCTTTTTTTTGCAAGGCTATCTATCTATCTATCTATCTATCTATCTATATATCTATCTAGTGATTTAAGGCATTTATGTCAATGGCAAGTTATTTATCCAGGATAATCATTTAGACTATTATCAAAATAGATTTTTGTTGTTACTTTTTAGTAGATATGGATAAAAAAATGCACACAAACTTTAAAGAACTATAGGTTTATAAAATGTTATGTGGTATTATATGCATACAAGAAAGCCTAAATAGGATTATTTTTACAGAGTGACAGTGAAATCCTCCACTTGCCAAAACAAGTTGATTTATTCAGATGTTATTCACCCATTGCTTCCATATTCTATTATAGAATAAATTTCCCCATTCTGTTCCTAAGTCAAAATCAATTAGAATCTAAAAGTAGAATTCTGTTGGCCTGCCATAATCTTATTTTATGCAACAAAAAGTAATACTAAGCTAACATGATTTAAAAATCTAAGTTTGAAGAAATTTTCAGCTGATGCCTTGAATAATCACTATAGTTAGACAATAAAAATATATAGATATGGATGAGATAGATAGATAGATAGATAGATAGATAGATATAGATTTGTATTAAATTAATATAGACATTGAACAAATCTACTTGCCGAGAACTGAGTCAAATGATATATTTGCCATAATAAAACGGAAAAAAAAAATCTTACCATGACATTTCTAGAGAATGTCTTCAGTGCTGTATTCTGTTTACTCTAAATATAGCTTGCTCAAGCTGACTGTTAAGTTTCTTATACTGACTGACTAAGTCATCTTAAGAATCATTTCTATACACATGCAGTAAGTGTAGCTGTTAAATTATTCTACTATATAAAATGTGCTTCTAAACGTACTTAAATATGAAATACAGTAGCTGTGGGCATACTTTGCTTGTATAGTAGGCACTTCTTTCATAAATATAATAACATTATAGAGGTGAGATAATAAATTGTCCTTTTTCTACAAAATGCCACACTCAATTATTAGAATACCTGCAGAAGAGGGGCTAATGTTGCAATTCTGCATCTGAAGTACAAACCATATAATTTCTTAACCACTGAAGCCCAGCATATTTTGTTATAAAAGGTGTTTTCAAGGTAAGGGCAACCTAAGCCAGAAAAGCAAGGCCATAGCTGGGGGGACGGAAAACTGGGTCATGTGCCCCAGTTGCAGCTAGGGTTGCAAGGTGGGGCATTGGGCTGCTACATCAGTTTAAGGGGATGTCTAGCAGGATAACATTTTATTTAAAAAGATGGAAGAATAGATAAATAAAATAAACCATTACTGACCTCACTAATCCTTGCCACAGAGTAATGGGCTAGAGCAACTATCATGCACATGGGTGCAGAAACTTATTACATGCCCAACCAAATAATCACAACTAGGGATGAGCAAACCCGAACTGCATAGCTCAGGCTCATACCGAATTTTGCGGTGTTGAGGACACGGACCCGGACCCGAACATTTTCAAAAAAGTTCGGGTTCGTTGTTCGGTGATTACTTCCCGCTTTCGTAAGGGCTGCACAGCAGCCAATCAGCTAGCGTTTTACTTCTTGCCCTAAAAAGCTATCACAGCCATGCCTATTACTGGCATGGCTGTGATTGGCCAAGTGCAGCATTTGACCCAGCCTCTATTTAAGCTGGAGTCACGTAGCGCCGCACATCACTCTGCTCTGATTAGTGTAGGGATAGGACGCAGCTGCTGTGAGGGTGAGATTAGGCAGGGAAAACTCAGCAAAAACACCTAATGAAGTGATCGATCTACAGCTGTGAATCATTCAACTTCTGCTAGTTAATTGCTCACTGGTTTTTAGGCTGCACAGAGCGTTTTTCTGTCACTTTTTTCTGGGGTGATCGGCGGCCATTTTGTGTCTTGTGGTGCACCAGCTGCCACCAAGTCCATCAATCCATCAATACTAGTTTTTTTTTTTTGCTATATCCTACATCAGGGGCTTGGCTGTGCTGTCTGTACCCCCACCATCAGTAGACCAGTTCATGTGTCGCACAGGTCTATGTATTTTCGTCATTGCCCTCTGATGAACCCAATTTGTTGGGGGAAACGCGTCGGGGCTGTATTACAACATAGTGTATTAACACAACATCAATATTCTTGTGGCATATAATAGTTAATATCTATAGATCTATATGGGACTACTATCCCTGTCTATTCTACTATATCCACGAGTATTTTCCACATTATAGACCTAGGTTGTCTGCTATCAAGGACGCCTGGAATAGGTTAGTGCTCATCAGGGCGGAGAGTAACGAGGGACTAGGGAATGCTGTAGGGGAAGACAGGTTAGGTACGAGGACAGGGGTCCCCACCATTAGAGGGTACCCTCGGGCTGAGCCTAGACAGGGTGGTGAATAGAGGGACAGCTATATGGCATAGGGTTCCACTCCATCCTCATACCCCTCAGCATACCCAGTTCATGCTCCTGACCAGGGAGTGGGGAATTGTTTCAAGAAGGTAATAGGGTTTTAATTATGAACAATAAAGTGTATATTTTAGGAGTTGCTTTTATTGATCCTTTTTATAGCTTGGCTGTGCTTATTGTCACCCCTAGAACCTCAGGATAGAAATTTCTATATTTTATTGAGGGGTTAAATTCAATTGCCAAAATAGCAGTCCCCTAAATCTGGTGTTCCAGTTGTGGCTGGCCAAGTGTAATACTGTTTGCTGTCTGGCAAAGGATAGATTTTTTTCTGTGGTGAAATTCAATTGCCAAAATAGCAATCCCCAAAATCTGGTGTCTCAGCAGTGGCTGTCGAAGTTTAATAGTGTCCGGCAAATGATAGAAAATGTTCTGGGGTGAAATTCAATTGCCAAATTTGCAATACCGTAAATCAATGGTTTCAGCTGTGGCTGGCCAAGTTCAATAGTGTCCGGCAAAGGATATATTTTTTTCTGGGGTGAAATTCAGTTGTAAAAATAGAAATACAGTAAATCTGGTATTCCAGCTGTGACTGGACAAGTTTCATAGTGTCTGTCAAAGGAAATATTTTTTTCTGGGCTGAAATTCAATTGCCAAAATAGCAATCCCCTAAATCTGGTGTCCCAGCAGTGGCTGGCAAAGTTTTATAGTGTCCAGCAAAGAATATATTTTGTTCTGGAGTGGGATTCAATAGCCAAAATAGCAATCCCCTAAATCAGTGGTTTCAGCTGTGACTGGCCAAGTTTAATAGTGTCCGGCAAAGGATATTTTTTTTTCTGGGGTGAAATTCAGTTGCAAAAATAGAAATACTGTAAATCTGGTGTTCCAGCTGTGACTGGACAAGTTTCATAGTGTCCGTCAAAGGATATATTATTTTCTGGGGTGAAATTCAGTTGCAAAAATAGAAATACTGTAAATCTAGTGTTCTAGCTGTGACTGGACAAGTTTCATAGTGTCCGTCAAAGGATATATTTTTTTCTGGGGTGAAATTCAATTGCCAAAATAGCAATACCATAAATCAGTGGTTTCAGCTGTGACTGGCCAAGTTTAATAGTGTCCGGCAAAGGATATATTTTTTTTCTGAGGTAAAATTCAATTGCCAAACTAGAAATACAGTAAATCTTGTGTTCCAGCTGTGACTGCACAAGTTTCGTAGTGTCCGTCATAGGATATATTATTTTCTGCGGTGAAATTAGTTGCAAAAATAGAAATACCGTAAATTTGGTGTTCTAGCTGTGACTGGCCAAGTTTAATAGTGTCCGGCAAAGGATATATTTTTTTCTGGGTTGAAATTCAATTGCCAAAATAGCAATATCGTAAATCTGGTGTCCCAGCAGTCGCTGGCCAAGTTTATTAGTGTCCGTCATAGGAAATATTATTTTCTGCGGTGAAATTCAGTTGCAAAAATAGAAATACCGTAAATATGGTGTTCCAGCTGTGACTGGACAAGTTTAATAGTGTCCGGCAAAGGATATATTTTTTTAGGGTGAAATTCAGTTGCAATAATAGCAATCCCCTAAATCTGGTGTCCCAGCAGTGGCTGGCCAAGTTTCATACAGTCCGGCAAAGGAAAGCTAATTGTCTGGGGTGAATTTCAATTGCCAAAATAGCAATACCATTAATCAGTGGTTCCAGCTGTGGCTGGCCAAGTTTAGTGTAGACCCCAAAACATTGGGAAAATATAAAAAATAAAACAAAGTGTAAGTGCACGGTAGTATAAAAGTGGTTGGGTGAGGCCGGTGTACATGTCTATTCTGCTTAAGTTACAAACAAGTCCTGTGGGATCCATGCCTGGTCCTTTTTAATAAACGAAAGCTTGCCCACCTTGTCTGCGGACAGGCGGCTGCACTTGTCTGTGATAATGCCACCAGCCATGCTAAACACACGTTCAGACAATACAGTGGCTGCAGGGTAGGCCAGCACCTCCAAGGTGTAAAGGACATGTGCCTAATTTGATGAACCAGAGGTTGAATGGGGCAGACCCAGTGGCGTAGCTAGAAATAATTGGGCACCACAGCAAATTTTTGAATGGGGCCCCCCTCCCCCAGTAATTTTTGCGCAAACCGCTTCCTTTCATGCAGCTATGCCTGTGGCTACTAAAGATCGCTCTCTCAGACCAGGCCCAGCAGCTGTTCCATTCGCTTTCTACAATGTCTATACTGCCACTGTATATAATTTAATTGTATAATACTGTTAGTCCTCCTCCTCCTCCTGGATGGGCCCTTTCTATGTCACTGCCCCAAAGCAGTTGCTTCCTCTGCTTCCCCTGTAGCTATTACCCTAGGCAGACCCATCAATCAGTACGTGTACTGTTCCACCATGTTGCTGAAATGCTGCCTCCTGCTAAGCTGTTACAGATCTGCTGGTGGTGCAGGTTGTTGTGGCGTGATGACAAAGCTTTTCCACATTTTGCCCATGCTAACCCTGCCTTCTGAGGTGTTGCTGGTGACCCAGCTGCATTGGCAAATTCTTCCTCCTCCTCCTCTGCCTTCACCTTGTGCTTCCACTGAGTCCCCAGTGTCAGGTGTGAATGCCATCAGCAGCCTGTCTACTAGCGGGCTCACCTTCCTATTACACTCCAGTGAGGGAATTAAGGACGGCACATTGTCCTTGTAACGGGGATGCAGCAGGGTGGCCACCCAGTAATCAGCAAAAGTTAGAATGTGGTAACTGGGCAGTCGTTGCGCAGGCACTGCAGCATGTAGTCGCTCATGTCTGCCAGGCTGCCCAGAGGCAAGGACAAGCTATCCTCTTTGAGGGAGGTATATCGTCTGTGTCCTCTGTATCCCCCAGCGTTCCTCCTACTCCTCTTCCTCATTCTCCAGAACTGTGACCTGGCTGGACAATTGTGTTCCAGGCCAGGGCCTATGTTGGTGCAGATACCCACCCTCCGAGCCACTTGTATTTGGTTGGCCTTAAGTTAAGGATAAGGCGTGTATATAGTTTTGTTATAGTTATAGTTATTTTAATATGTTTTTAAGTAAATTTGTAAATAGTTTGTTAATGGTTTGAGTGAAAGGGGGGGAGGGTGTTGAGTGTGTAGGGTGTAAGGCTGTTTGGGTTTATTTTCCATCCGCTTTCTACACTGTCTATACTGCCACTGTATCTAATTTCATTGTATAATACTGTTGAGGGGGCCCTGACAAAGTCTTTTAGTCCTCCTCCACCTCATGGATGGGCCCCTTCTAGGTCAGGGAACCAAAACAGTGTGCTTCCCACGCTTCCCTGTAGCTACGCCCCTGGGCAAACCCATCCGTAAGTATGTGTACTCTTCCACCTTGTTGCTGAAATGCTGCCTCCTGCTAAGACGTTACAGATCTGCTGGTGGTGCAGGTTGTTGTGGCGTGATAACAAAGCTTTCCCACATTTCGCCAATGCTAACCCAGCCTTCTGAGGTGCTGATGGTGACCCAACTGCCCGTGAGCTGGCTTGGGTGCCACCCAGCTGAGAGCACGGTTCCTCCTCATCCTACTTATCCTCCTCATCCTCAAGAACTGTGTCCTGGCTGGACAATTGTGTTCCAGGCCAGGGACTATGTTGGTACAGGAACTCACCCTTCGAGCCACTTGGATGTCACTGGCCTTAAGATAAGGCGTGTATATAGTTTTGTTTCTTTATATAGTAAGTTTAGCTGCATTATAGTTATTTTAATATGTTTTTAAGAAAATTTGTAAATAGTTTTTAATCGTTTGAGTGAAAGGGGGGTGGAGGTGTTGTGTGTGTTCGATTAACTGAATTTATTTTCACTGTCTGGTGTTTAGGAATTTCTGCACCCCAAATTCAACACATGGCAGGCAGGGGATGTGTGTCAAACCAGCTAGGCCCAGACCTGCTAGTATATTTTGCCCATTAGCGCACAACACCAGGCCGGGCTGGAGGCTCAGTGGCACCAACCAATGGTCGGTCTGTTGTTCAATGCCTGTCTACAGCTCCTGCGCGGTGCGGGGTTTGTCCCACAAACACACAAGTTTTAAAACAACCTGCTGTCATTTTCCCCTAGCTGTGCTGCTGTGGGTGATGAAGGTGTTATGCTGAGTGGATGAGGAGGAGGTAGAAGAGGAGGAAGCCGAGTAGGAGGAGGAGGAAGAGGTAACAGGATACAAAGAGAAATGCCAAGCAATTCTCGGGGGCGGAAGGACATTCGCAAAAATGCTATCCGCCTTTGGGCCAGACCCTACTTTACACACTGTGTAGTTGGTTATGTGGACGTTGCCACACATAGCGTTGCGCAGTGCACACTTGATTTTGTCCGCTACTTGGTTGTGCAGGGAAGGGATGGCTCGCCTGCAAAAGTAGCAGCGGCTGGGATACATGTACTGTGGAATAGTCACTGCCATAAGGTTTTTTAAAACTGTCCACCAGACAGAATGACAGCATTTAAAAGGACCAGGAAGTTTGAAATAAGGCATTCAGAGCCATGGGTAGGGGGATACTTCCTCTTTCTATTTATTTTTCTCTCCAGTGTTTGGGAGATAGACAGCTGATAGCTGAACAATTCCATGGGATTTGGTGGAGATGCTTGGTGACAATGACAGATGTGGTGGCGTTGCTGCCACATCCTCTGTTTGCTGGGTGACAGGTGCCACTGTCACTCACTTGGGCTCAAGTTTAGAATGTTTATTTATTATTTTTCTGTATTTTATTTTATTTTAAGACATTTCCCTATTCACAAAATTTCAGGTCCCCATTGACTTCAATGGGGTTCAGGGTGAAGTTCGAGTCGAGTTCGGATCCCAAACCCGAACATATTCGGGAAGTTCGGCCGAACTTCTCCAACCCGAACATCCAGGTGTTCGCTCAACTCTAATCACAACCAAAGAAGAACATATAACACTCAAAACATTCAGTCTAGCACCAAAAATATATTAGACAATGGTATCATTTATTATAACAGCTACAAAGAGACATCAACCTGACTGATCCCTGGCTGTTGTTGTTCGGATGCTTACTGGTCTCAACAGATCTTCACTCAGTAGGCATATCCTGACATATCTTTTGTAATTCTTGTAATTCTTTTTTTATTTATAAATTTATTTTATTTCATTTTTTATCTCATCCCATGCCTAATGAAAAAAAAACATTCCTCTGAATAACCAAAATATTCCGTATAAATTGTATTTTATTCTTTTAAATCCCTGCACTTTCTATATTTCAGATTGTATTGCTAGACTAAACATAGAAACAACAGAAAATGAAATAAAAAAAAATGCAAGTTAGACAGAATCATTTTCACAAAACTATAAATCAGTCTGCTCAGCTTATTCTGCTCAATAACATGCTGCCTAAAGCTCAGACACCATGTTCAATGTGCAAGTTCCATGTGGCAGTGACTCCTTGTGTTGTAAGGGGCTGGTTTTGTCCCCTTTAATTCTGTCCCCTTTAATATTCTGTATAATGATATTCTTTGTAATGTAGTGGCTTAGGGATAGTTAGAAAACATACCCATCCCTCATTGTGCTGATTGTTCTGATAAGGCCACATTCCTGAGTGGTTATTTCAGATACATGCGTGTTGCACACAGAACATCCTTGGGAGGAGGGGCTGAAAAAGCGTATAAACGGTTTTGCACACAGAAATTTATTTGGCACTTCATTGAATAAATTATCCAGATAAGATGAACATTATTTATTTCTTGTAACACCCTGGGGTGTCGGTCATGTGTCGGCCAGTGCAAATTACTACTACTCTGTATGTGGTTAGTCTTTTTTACCTTATATTTAATCACACTTAGTAAATATATTTATTCACTTAGCCAGCATAAACCTATTATTTCTCAAATCGTCAAATTCACATTAAAACACCTGTGAAGTGTGATTTGGCAGCATTAAACCACTGTGACCACCCAGAGTGCCTCTTCATCTGTGTATTATTATTATTGAAGGGGTTGTGTCACTTCAGCAACTAGCATTTATCATGTAGAGAAAGTTAATACAAGGTACTTACTAATGTATTGTGATTGTCCACATTGCTTCCTTTGCTGGCTTCCTTCATTTTCCATCACGTTCTCGTTTCCATGGTTACGACTACCCTACAATCCATCAGCGGTGACCGTGCTTGCACACTATAGGAAAAGCGCCGGCCTCTCTGGTGGCCAGGATAGTGGGAGCTCACATAGGCTGGTGCTTTTTTCTATAGTATGCAAGCATGGCCATGCATATCGTGTATAATGTGGTGAAAAAATGAATCCAGTCAACAAAGGAAGCAAAATAGATAATGGCCATACATTAGTAAGTGTCTTATATTAGCTTTCTCTACACAATGAATGCTATTTGCTGACGTGACACAACTCCTTTAACTTTAAATCGGGGGTAATACAGCAATCCTGAGAATATGGGTCACCTCTCTGAATGAAGCAGTAGTGTACATATCAGTCTATCACTCTGTTCCTTTCTATGGGACAAACAAAGCACTGTCAGCCACATAGAAATGAAAAGAGAGGTGGACCAATATACATAGTACTTCGCTATTCAGTGTGGGGACTTGAGGATGCCTTGTTTTTAGTATCCTGTTGATAGGTGATAAAAAGTTACCTTGACACAAACATCTCAGTCGTGTTTGCACTGGGAAGATGCCCATTTAACAGTGGATTAGAATTTCTTTCAACTGCTGTACCTCACTTCACTCCACCTCCTGAGACTTGTCCCCCCAATTCAGTGGAGAATCTTAAGACATCGGCAGCACTGGCCTTTAGTGACAACTCTAACGCCTATGGTATTGTTGCGCCTACCTTTTCACAAGAAAAGCAGGTGAGTATCTTTTTCTCATCCATCGATAACATCTGAACATACTTACCCCATGGGCGCTTGCCTTTGTGGTGGTCTCTCATTTGCCAATGTGAGTTGTGTCTAGTGGAATCCTGTCTCACTCAGTTCTTTATCACTCTTCCTCCTCCCCTTTCCATAGACTTGTGTGACATTATTTAATCTGATCTGATCCATCAGAGAGCTGGTCTGTCCTGGATGGTTTCAACAGAAATTTTCAAATAATTTTTTTTGTTTTTAGCAAATGTAATGGAAGTGGGGGTAAACAGCTTATAAATGGAGAACTAGACATTTCCTGATAAGATATATTGCAAAGTTTCTTATAGTTGATTGTGCTATTGAATTTTACAAAGTTGTGTGAAATGTTAATGACCATTTAAATGCTTTTATTTATTCTTGAAGAATAAATAAAACAAGGCAGACATAGCAGAGTAGGAGAGGGTTCAGAGGAAGGAAACTAAAGTAATTACTGGAATGGGTAGACTACAGTACCCTGAAAGATTATCAAAAATAGGGTTATTCACTTTAGAAAAAAGATGACTGAGGGGAGATCTTATAACTATATATAAATATATCAGGAGTCAGGACAGAGATCTCTCCCATCATCTATTTATTCCCAGGACTGTGACTGTGATGAGGGGACATCCTCTGCATCTGGAGGAAAGAAGGTTTGTACACAAACATTGAAGAGGATTCTTTATGGTAAGAGCAGTGAGACTATGAAACTCTCTGTCTGAGCAGGTGGTGATGGTGAGTTCACTAAAAGAGTTCAAGACGGGCCTGGATGTATTTCTGGAATGTAATAATATTATAGGCTATGGCTACTAGAGATGGGTCGTTGATCCAGGGAGTTATTCTGATTGCCTGATTGGAGTCGGGAAGGAATTTTTTTCCCCCTTAAGTGGGTTAAAATTGGCTTCTACCTCATTTTGCCTTCCTCTGGATCAACTTGCCTGATAACAGGCTGAACTAGATGGATGGATGTCTTTTTTCAGCCTTATAAACTGTTACTATGTTTTAATACTTGGTATTGTAGGGTTGTGTTCTGGTAATATATATATATATATATATATATATATATATATATATATACATACTATACAGAAAATGTTCATATGATTCTTTTAAAGCCAACTTCTGACACTGTTCTGGATATTCATCACAGTCCAACTGCCACATGTTGACTAAAGTCATTCATTAAACTGACATACGCATTGCATGTTAATTGCCGGCTTCCTGTTACTTGTAAGTATATTGCTCTGGAAATCACAGCTGGAACATCTGTCTAATTTTCTGTGAAACAGAAAAGTTTATACAATTTCAGTTTTCATTTTCAAAGACAAATAGCAAAGGTTCAGTGTGGATACATTAGAATGTAAAATACCCATGGTGTCAAATGTGACGATCGCAGCAATATGATATGTAATTTCAAAAGATACAGAAAAAAAATCAAAATAACATTCTCCCTTACTTATGCTGCCATGATAACACAAAATGACTGGTTTTGTTCTTGACAAAAGGAACTCATAAACTAATTGTTCTTTATACAATGTATTTTGCATTACTTAAACCCATTTACATTAACAGCTTTACTGTTTTATAATGAATTCATTAATATTTATTCCATTTTTGCAATTGCTTGCCAGAATGTACATTATGTTGTGTTTAGTTTTGGGAACTATTGCACAATAAAAACATAGTAGAGCTTGAGAGTTTTCAAAGGCAACTAAAGCTACATTCATACAGTATCTCAGATGTGTACTGGTAGTATAGCAGAGGGACAGACTGCCGGACTATGCTATATCCGGTATAGCCAGACACTGTTGTATACCACAGATTTCCACCGGATCCCCAATGATTCTAATTGACGGGTTTATGGCATAAATGATGGTTTTCTGCTGGACAAATAACACTGCATGTAGTGTTATTTTTCAGTGTAGTCAATGGGAATCCAGCGTTGTAATGCAGGGTCCAACTATGCCGAATATTGTGCTCGCCAGTATTTTTTTACTCTGCTGGAACAGACTGCCTAAGTACATATCGGGGAATGAGTTGACTACAGGACCCAAAAAGAGTATGAAAATTAGGGTTAGCTGCTTTTGTCAAAGTACAGATTCTCTCTCTCTCTCTCTCTCTCTCTCTCTCTCTCTATATATATATATATATATATATATATATATAGTGTGGGGAAAATAAGTATTTGATACACTGGTGATTTTGCAAGTTTTCCCACCTACAAAGAATGGAGAGGTCTGTAATTTTTATTGTAGGTGCACTTCAACTGTGAGAGAGAGACAGAATCTAAAACAAAATAAAGAAAATCACATTGTATGATTTTTAAATAATTAAGTTGCATTTTATTGCATGAAATAAGTATTTTATACAATAGAAAAACAGAACTTAATATTTGGTACAGAAACCTTTGTTTGCAATTACAGAGGTCAGACGTTTCCTGTAGTTCTTGACCAAGTTTGCACACACTGGGGCAGGGATTTTGTCCCACTCCTCCTTCAGAACTTCTCCAGATCTTTCAGGTTTCAGGGATGTCGCTGGGCTACATTGAGTTTCAGCTCTCTCCAAAGATTTTCAATTGGGTTCAGGTCTGGAGACTGGCTAGGCCACTCAAGGACATTTAAATGCTTCTTACGGAGCCACTCCTTAGTTGCCTTGGCTGGGGAATTTATACCAAAAAGTATTACTTTGGTCTCCTCTGACCACATGACCTTCTCCCATGCTCCTCTGGATCATCCAGATGGTCATTGGTGAACTTGGGCCTGGACATGTGCTGACGGCGTAGTGTGTTACGAATGGTAATCTTTGACACTGTGGTCCCAGCTCTCTTCAGGTCATTGACCAGGTCCTCCCGTGTAGTTCTAGGCTGATTCCTGAAGTTTTTTAGAATCATCCTTACCCCACGAGGCAAGATCTTGCATTGAGCCCCAGACCGAGGAAGATTGACAGTCATCTGGTGCTTCTTTCATTTTCTAATAATTGCGCCAACAGTTGTTGCCTTCTCACCAAGCTGATTGCCTATTGTCCTGTAGCCCATCCCAGCCTTGTGCACAATTTTGTCCCTGGTGTCCTTAGACAGCTCTTTGGTCTTGGCCATAGTGAAAAGGTTGGAGTGTGATTGACTGAGTGTGTGGACAGGGGTCTTTTATACAGGTAACAAGTTCAAATAGGTGTAATTAATAGAGGTATTGAGTGCAGAGTAGGAGGGCTTCTTAAGGAGAAACTAACAGGTCTGTGAGAGCCAGAATTCTTGCTGGTTTTTAAGTGATCAAATAGTTATTTCATGCAATAAAATGCAAATTAATTATTTATAAATCATACAATGTGGTTTTCTGGATATTTTTATTTTTTTTTAGATTCCGTCCCAGTTGAAGTGTATCTTTGTTAAAAATTACAGACCTCTACATTCTTTGTAGGTGGGAAAACTTGCAAAATCGCCAAATACTTTTTTCCCCACTGTATATATCTAATGTCAATAAGGAGATCTATTCAATTTATATCCATGACTGTATCCATAACCAGGGGGTATTTCCTATCTCTGGAGGAATGCAGGCTTCTACATAAACATAAAAGCAGGCATTCTCTACTTTAAGAGCAGTGAGTCTATGGAACTCTTCCAGAGGAGGTTGTGATGTTCTGCATTAGAGTTGAGCGAACCCGAACTGTATAGTTCAGGTTCGTACTGAATTTTAGGGTGTTCAGGACACGGACTCGAACCCGAAGATTTTAATCACTACAGGACCGCCTAACGCACGGATGTGTCCGGCGGGCGGTCCTGTAGTTCTGATCTGATGCATCGGCGCGTCATCTCGCGAGACGCGAGGTTTCCTGTGTACGCGCGCGCGTGCGCGTTCATAGTGCCGTGCGTCTCAGGAGTTTAACTACAGCCTGCCAGCGATGATCAATCGCTGGCAGGCTGTAGATGCGAATTAAATCGCATCAAAGATGTATATCAGACGCTGTTTTGTTAACAGCGTCTGATATACCTGCTACCTAGTCCTCTGGTGGTCCCATTTACTGGGATCGACCACCAGAGGACCAGGTAGCTATGTAAAGTTGCACCAAACACTACACTAACCCCCCCACCCCACCCCACCCCTCACTTATTAACCCCTTGATCACCCCATCTAGATTCCCTGATCACTCCCCAGTCACCGATCACCCAACTGTCATTGATCACACCACTTGTAAGACTCCATCAGACGTCCATATGTGTTTTGCGGATCTGATCCACGGATCCGCAGATCCTCAAAACACGGACACCTGCAATGTGCTTTCCGCATTTTGCAGATCCGCACATTGCCAGAACTATATAGAAAATGCTTTTTCTTGTCCGCAATTGCGGACAAGAATAGGACATGTTCTATATTTTTGCGGAACGGAAGTGCAGACCCGGAAGCGCGGATCCGTAATTCCAGATCCAAGCAGGACAAAGTCTGTCCCCATAGAAATGAATGGGTCCGCAATTCCGTTCCGCAAACAGAATTGCGGACGTGTGAATGGGGCATAAGGGTCCCTTATCACCGCCAGTTAGTTAGCTACTTGTTAGGTAGTTAGCGCCCAGCCCACCGCACCGCAGTCACTGATTTTGGCAGAGATTTTTTTATCCACATTGATCGATGCGAATGAAGAAATCTGTGCCGTTCATTTTTTTTTTTTTTCAGCCCAGAGGCTGAACGAAAAAAAAAAATCTCATATACCGTATGCTCATATACCCGTATGCTCAATATAAGGAGAATCGCAAAAACTCCTAATGCTGGCCACACGTGTAATGATTGCGGAGACCCTCAAATGCCAGGGCAGTACAAACACCTCACATGTGATCCCATTTTAGAAAGAAGACACCCCAAGGTATTCCGTGCTGGGTATGGTGAGTTCATGTAAAATTTTATTTTTTGTCACAAGTTAGTGGAATATGAGACTTTGTAAAAAAAAATATATATATATATAAATTTCCGCTAACTTGTGCCAAATTTTTTTTTTTTTCTGTGAACTCGCCATGCCCCTCACAGAATACATTGGGGTGTCTTTGTTCCAAAATAAGGCCACTTGTGGGGTATTTATACTGCCCTGGCATTTTAGGGGTCCAAATGCGTAAAAATGCCCTGTGAAATCCTAAAGGTACTCATGGGAATTTGGGCCCCTTTGCGCATCTTGGCTGCAAAAAAGTGGCACACATGTGGTATCGCTGTACTCAGGAGAAGTAGGGCAATGTGTTTTGGGGTGTATTTTTATATATACCCATACTTTGTGTGAAAAATATCGATGTAAACGACAACTTTTTAAATTTTTTTATTCAAAGTTGTCAATTTACAGAGATATTTCTCTCACCCAGCATGGGTATATGCAAAAATACACCCGAAAACACATTGCCCTACTTCTTCTGAGTACGGCGATACCACATGAGTGAAAAGAAAACACCCCAAGGTATTCGCTGAGGGGCATAGTGAGTCCATGAAAAATTTAACTTTTAGTCAAAAGTTAGCGGAAAGGGAGACTTTGTGAGAAAAAATAATAAAAAATCAATTTCCGCTTGTGCCAAAAAAAAAATCTTCTATGAACTCGCCATGCCCCTCATGGAATACCTTGGGGTGTCTTCTTTCCAAAATGGGTTCACATGTGGGGTATTTATACTGCCCTGGCATTTTAGGGGCCCTAAAGCGTAAGAAGAAAAATGTGTAAAAATGCCCTCCTAAAAGGTACTCATTGGAATTTCGGCCCCTTTGCGCATCTTGGCTGCAAAAAAGTGTCACTCATGTGGTATCGCCGTACTCAGGAAAAGTAGGGCAATGTGTTTTGGGGTGTATTTTTACATATACCCATGCTGGGTGAGAGAAATATCTCTGTAAATTGACAACTTTGAATAACAAAATGTACAAAGTTGTCGTTTCCAGCGATATTTCTCACACACAGTATAGGTATATGTAAAAATACACCGCAAAACACATTGCCCTACTTCTCCTGAGTACGGTGATACCACATGTGTGACACTTTTTTGCAGCCAAGATGCGCAAAGGGGCCCTAAAACCAATGAGTACCTTTAGGATTTCACAGGGCATTTTTATTTATTTTTTTTTGTTTTTTATAAAGTCTCATATTCCACTAACTTGTGACAAAAAATAAATCTTACATGAACTCAGCATACCCCTCACGGAATACCTTGGGGTGTCTTCTTTCCAAAATGGGGTCACATGTGGGGTATTTATACTGCCCTGGCATTTTAGGGGCCCCTAAAGCGTAAGAAGAAGTCTGGAATCCAAATGCGTAAAAATGCCCTGTGAAATCCTAAAGGTACTCATTGGAATTAGGGCCCCTTTGCGCACCCAGGCTGCAAAAAAGTGTCACACATGTGGTATCCTCGTACTCGGGAGAAGTAGGGCAATGTGTTTTGGGGTATATTTTTATATATACCCATGTTGGGTGAGAGAAATATCTCTGTAAACGACAACTTTTTAAATTTTTTTATACAAAGTTGTCAGTTTACAGAGATATTTCTCTCACCCAACATGGGTATATGTAAAAATACACCCCAAATCACATTGCCCTACTTCTCCTGAGTCCGTCGATACCACATGAGTGACACTTTTTTGCAGTCTGGGTGCGCAAAGGGGCCCAAATTCCAACGAGTACCTTTAGTTTTTACAGGGCTGCTCACAATTTAGCCCCGCCCAAAATGCCAGAACAGTAAACACACCCCACAAACGACCCCATTTCGGAAAGTAGACACCCCAAGGTATTCACTGAGGGGCATAGTGAGTCCGTCTGAAATTTTTTTTCTTTTCGCCAGAAGTTAGCAGAAATGGAAACTTTATTATATATTTTTTTTTCCTCAGAAAGTATAATTTTCTGCTAACTTGTGAAAAAAAATGAAATGATACATGAACTCACCATGCCCCTCCGCGAATACTTTGGGGTGTCTTCTTTCTAAAATGGTGTCATTTGGGGGGTATTTATACTATCCTGACATTCTAGCACCTGAAGAAACATGACAGGTGCTCAGAAAGTCAGAGCTGATTCAAAATGTCGAAATTCACTTTTTTGCACCATAGTTTGTAAACGCTATAACTTTTACCCAAACCAGTAAATATACACTTATTGGATTTTTTTTTATCAAAGACATGTAGAACAATACATTTTGTGAAAAATTTATATAGAAATGTAGTTTTAAAAAAAAAAATTACAACAAAAAGTGAAAAATTTAATTTTTTTGCTAAAATTTCGGTCATTTTTGATTAATAGCAAAAAAAGTAAAAATGTCAGCAGCAATAAAATACCACCAAATGAAAGCTCTATTAGTGAGAAGAAAAGGAGGTAAAATTCATTTGGGTGGTAAGTTGCATGACAGAGCAATAAACGGTGAAATTAGTGTAGTGCAGAATTGTAAAAAGTGGCCTGGTCATTAAGGGTGTTTAAGCTAGGGGGGCTGAAGTGGTTAAAAAAAGTTTGGGTTCGGGTCCACTGTTCAGCGATTTCTTCCCGCTTTCTGAAGGGCTGCACAGCAACCAATCAGCAAGCATTTACCTTCTTGCCCTAAGAAGCCATCACAGCCATGCGTACTAATGGCATGGCTGTGATTGGCTGAGTGCAGCATGTGACCCAGCCTCTTTATAAGCTGGAGTCACGTAGTGCCGCACGTCAGTCTGCTCAATTGAGATTAGGGCAAGGTTGCTGCTGGTGCAATCAGTAACAGAATAGGGTAGAAATCTGAAGAACCTGTGCAACTTTAATCCACAAGATACAGCACATAGAGAGGGACGGAGCCTCAGCAATCCAACATTTTTTTACCCAGCCATTGCCAGTGAGATTTTTTTTCTACTCTATCTGTTATGGAGGAGGGGGCGGGCCATTTTAGGCACTGCAGTGTACTGCATGTCTGCCAGCCTGCCAGGGACATCAGCCTAATCCTATTTTGTAGCTCAGTGAAGGAAAAAAAAACTTTTTTTTCTGGCTGCTCAAGTCCCCTATATTGCCTTTTGTATGTTTAAGGGGTGACATAGTCCATTTGTCTAGCCTGGGCCACAGAGCACTGTATACTATGCACTAAACCGTATATTCCATGTCAGTTATCAAATAGTGCATCAGTGTATTTTAGTTAAAAAAATGTGGTTATCCTGATCCACCAAGCCAATTTTACACAGCCAAAATATTTATTTGACATTTCTGCGGTGAAATAGAGAATCCGTGTAATTTTGAAGGAAAAAACATATTCCTTGTCTACAAAACAGTTCTGCATATACCGTCCAACGACATATTTTATATTTCTGGATGGAAATAGTGCTTCTTTGTTTCTTATAGAAAAATAAAACGTTATTCGAGGTCCACCAAACAGTCTGAAATACCCATTACAACCACCTATTTTACATTGCTGCTGTGAAATACAGCATAAGTGTATTTTTTTTGACAAAAGAGAGGTATTCCTGATCCACAGAGCGTCTTGAAATACACCGCCTAAATACCGATTTCACATTACAGCTGAGAAATGGTGCATTATTCTTTTTTGTGTGAAAAAAGCAATATTCTTGCTTCACAAAGCAGTTGTACATACACGGTGCAATATCTAATTTAAATTTACATCAGTAAAAAAATGCATTTTGGGGTTTTATTGAAAAAAGCTGTGTTTTAGGCCGAAAAAGCAGTTGTGCATCCGTCGTTTAAATAATTATTTACAATTTATAGCTGTTAAATACTACATTTGTGAATTTTGGTGACCAAATCCATGTTCTGGGTCCCCAAATCTGGTGTCCATACATAGTATAAATATCTACTTTTAATGTACAGCAGGTAAAAACTGCATTTTGGGGTTTTATTGAAAAAAGCCGTGTTTTGGAAGAGGCGGTGTTCGCACAGAGGCAACAGCACAGCAAAAGAGGGAGCAGGGTGCAAAAGCACAGCCTGGTACTATCCACCGCACCCAGGCACCGAGCACACCAAGGCCTGCTCCAAGGAGTTCATTGGCGTGGCAGTTCTTAACACAATGTCCTGACGACAAGACACAAGTGGTTTGCATGTTGTGCCATCAGAGCCTGAAGCGAGGTATAAACGTTCTTAACCTGAGCACAACCTGCATGACCAGGCATCTACATGCAAAGCTTGAACTGCAGTGGAGTAAACACCTTAAAAACAAGGAACTCTCTCATGCTCTTCCTGCTCCCTCTTCTGCTGGCTCGGCCTCTCCCTCCACCTCTGGTGTCACCGTGGCACCTGGTGACCAGCAAACAGAGGATGTTCCACCAACACCACCACATACGACACCATCACCAAGCATCTCCACCGTGTAACACGGCAGCATTCAGCTGTCCATATCCCAAACATTGGAGAGAAGGAGGAAATACCCACCTACCTACCCTTGAGCCCTGGCCCTGAATGCCAGCATTTCAAAATTACTGGCCTTTGAAATGCTGTAATTCTGTCTGGTGGAGACAGACTGTTTCAAACAGCTGATGGCGGTGGCTGTCTCCCAGTACGTTGTTCCAAGCCGCTACTACTTTTCCAGGCGAGCCGTCCCTTCCCTGCACAACCAAGTGGAGGATAAAATCAAGTGTGCGCTGTGCAACGCCATCGGTGGCAAGGTCCACAAAACCACACATACATGGACCAGTAAGCACGGCCAGGGTCACTATATCCCTCTAACTGCACATTGGGTAAACATAGTGGCGGCTGGGCAGAGGCGGATAGCGGTTTTGCGCATGTCCTTCCACCACCGAGGATCGCAGGACATTATTCGTCGCCTCCTGTTACTTCCTCCTCCTACTCCGCATCATCCTTCTACTACTCCTCTTCTACCACCCCCACATCCGGTCATCAAAACAACCTCACCCCCAACTTCAGCACAGCCCGGGGTAAACGTCAGCAGGCGATTTTAAAATTCATGTGTTTGGGTGACAAACCCCACACCGCACAGGAGCTTTGGAGGGGCATAGAACAGCAGATTGATGAGTGTTTACTGCAGTTGCGTCTCAAGCCCGGCCTGGTGGTTTGCCATAATGGGCGAAATCTCGTTGCAGCTCTTGGACTAGCCGGTTTGACGCACATCCCTTGCCTGGTGCATGTGCTGAATCTGGTGGTGCAGAAGTTTCTTAAAAACTACCCAGACATGTTAGAGCTGCTGCTTAAAGTGCGGTCCGTATGTGCGCGTTTTCGGCGTTCTCACCTTGCTGCTGCTCGCCTGTCTGCACTGCAGCGTAACTTCAGCCTTCCTGCTCACCACCTCATATACGACATGCCCAACAGGTGGAACTCCACCTTACATATGCTGGAGAGATTGTGCGAGCAGCAACGGACGATAGTGGAGTTTCAGATGCAGTATGCACGGGTCAGTCGCTCTGCGGATCAGCACCACTTCACCACCAGTGACTGGGCCTGCATGGGAGACCTGTGTACCTTGTTGCGGTCTTCGGAGTACTCAACCAACATGCCAATGCTGATGATGCAGTTGTTAGCATTACAATACCCCTTCTATGTTTCCTTGGAAAAAATATTATGACGATGATGGATGAGGATGCGGCACAGGAGGAGGAGGAAGAGGGGGCATTTTACAGGGTTTATGGCAGGTCATACAGAAGTGACTAAGAGGGTGGGTTACTGCACCAGCAGAGGCCAGGTACACATGTGGAAAGCCAAGTCACACTTCTGGAGGACGAGGAGGAGGAGAATAAGGTAGAGGAGGAGGAGGAACCGGTTCCACTGCAGGATGGCACCCTATGCAGCTCAGGGCCATCACTGGTGCATGGCTGGGGGAATACGGAGGACACAGACAATACACCACCTACAGAGGACAGCATATCGTTACCTCTGGGCAGCCTGGCACACATGAGCGACTACATGCTGCAGTGCCTGCACAATGACAGCAGAGTTGCCCACATTTTAACTTGTGCTGACTACTGGGTTGCCACCCTGCTGGATCCCCGGTACAATGATAATGTGCCCACCTTAATTCCCACACTGGAGCATGCTGATAGACGCGCTCCTGAGGGCATTCCCAACTGACATAGGGGGACAAGTGGAAGCACAAGGCAAAGGCAGAGAAGGAGGAGGAAGAGGTCGCCAATGCAGCTGTGTCATGGCCAGCTCCTCAGCAGGGTTAGCATGGCCGAGCTGTGGAAAAGTTTTGTCACCGCGCCACAGCAAACTGCACCATCAACTGATAGGGAACGTGTTAGCAGGAGGCAGCATTTCAACAACATGGTGGAACAGTACGTGTGCACACGCCTCCACGTACTGACTGATGGTTCTGCTCCATTCAACTTCTGGGTCTCCAAATTGTCCACATGGCGAGAGCTTAGCCTTTATGCCTTGGAGGTGCTGGCCTGCCCCTGCGGCCAGTATATTGTTTGAACGTGTATTTAGCATGGCAGGGGGAATCATTACAGACAAACGCAGCCGCCTGTCCACAGCCAACGTGGACAAGCTCACGTTCATTAAAATGAACCAGGCATGGATCCCACAGGACTTGTCCGTACCTTGTGCAGAATAGATATTTATAACTGCCTCGCTCTCAACCATACATTCTTGTACTCCAGGGCACTTCTTTATTGAATCCTCTTTTTTTAATTGTACCATTATTTTGGGGGCAACCGCAAGTTGAATGAACCTTTCCTCTGTCTGGGCGTCAGGGGCCTAAATAACTGAAAGTGGCCTTTTCCATTGCTGGGTGACATGAAGCCTGATTTTCTGCTATGGGACCTCTCTCCTCTGTCTTGGTGCCAGGGGCTTACATTTCAGAAAGTCAACTGTTGCCTTGGTGGGTGACATTATACTGTCAGATGACCTCTACATTGTCTGGTTGTCAGGGGCCTATATTTTGTTTCATCGCCTGCTGTATTGGTGGGAGACATTAACCTCTTTTTACTGTTAAATGACCGCCCCATTGTCTGGTTGTCAGGGGCCTATATTTTGTTTCATCGCTTGCTGCATTGGTGGGAGACATTAAACTCTTTTTACTGTCAAATGACCGCCCCATTGTCTGGTTGTCAGTGGCCTATATTTCGTTTCATCGCCTGCTGCATTGGTGGCAGACATTAAACTCTTTTTACTGTCAAATGACCGCCCCATTGTCTGGTTGCTAGGGGCCTATATTTTGTTTCATCGCTTGCTGCATTGATAGGAGACATTAAACTCTTTATACTATCAAATGACCTCTACATTGTCTGGTTGTCAGGGTCCTATATTTTGTTTCATCGCCTGCTGTTTTGGTGGGAGACATTAACCTCTTTTTACTGTCAAATGACCGCCCCATTGTCTGGTTGTCAGGGGCCTATATTTCATTTCATCGCTTGCTGCATTGGTGGGAGACAATAAACTCTTTTTACTGTCAAATGACTGCCCCATTGTCTGGTTGTCAGGGGTCTATGTTTTGTTTCATCGCTTGCTGCATTGGTGGGAGACATTAAACTCTTTAGACTGTCAAATGACCTCTACATTGTCTGGTTGTCAGGGGCCTATATTTTGTTTCATCGCCTGCTGTATTGATGGGAGACATTAACTTATTTTTACTGTCAATTGACATCTCCTCTGTCTGGGTGTCAGGGGCCTACATAAATGATAATGGCCTGTTCCATTGCAGGCCTGAGGCCTGTGTTGCTGTTACGGGACCACTTTTCTCTTTGTGGGTGCCATGGTCCTGAATTAGTGAATGAGGCCTGTGGCACTACTGGGTGAAATCAATACTGTTTAGGCATGATTGTAACTCTCCTCTTTGTGGTTCCCGTGGGCCTGAATGTTTGAATGAGGCCTGTGGCCCTGCAGGCAAACATGATTCCTTCTTGGCTGTGATGACAATTTATTTTAAGTAATTTTCCTATCCACATTTGTTTGCAGGGGATTTACCTATATTTTGATGCCTTTTGCAGCCCTCTAGCCCTTTCCAGGGCTATTTTACAGCCTTTTAGTGCCCAAAAGTTCGGGTCCCCATTGACTTCAATGGGGTTCGGGTTAGAGGTCAAGTTTGGGTCGAGTTAGGATCCCAAACCAGAACATTTTCGTGAAGTTCGGCAAAGCTTCTCGAACCCGAACATCCAGGTGTTCACTCAACTATATTCTGCATGATTAAAAAGTAGACAATCTTGCTATGGAATTGCTATATTTCTGTAAAATAAAGTGAGGACTAATAAAGACAATCTGTAACATGCAGAAAACAGACTAAGAAACACTGCCAAAAATAAAGTATTGTTAATCATGTAAAGAAATAAGAATTACATTGTTTCGTTCCTATTGATGACAATGAAACATTTACACTGAAATGAGGCAATTGTGTTTCCACAATTCAACATCACTTAGGTTAATTATTCCTAAACAGATGTGTTTTTGGCAGCACCGTCAATGCTGATGAAATAAGTATACATTCATATCACAGTTCAACAGAACAATATATTTTGAACATTAATGTGTCTGAAAAGAAGCAGTGAATGGCTCTGAATACAACAGTTACTTGTCAATATTTAGAAACTAGAAAAAACTATAGAAACCTCATAGTGGAAATGCAGGAACATGTCTTGTTACATAATATTCTAATAGTTCCAGCTATAAAGGATGTGTCTCAACTAGGAGTATTATTCATCAACAATTATCCAGCAATTTACAACCCCCCTCTTAAAATATCACTTTTAATTATTATCACTAAAATTATTGCTGATACCGTGGTCACTTAACCAAACCCCACCCTAAACTAATAAACAAACACAGATACCATCTTTGTCATCATCTGTATGTCACAACTGACATCAACCATGTAGATATTTAATATTGGGTATGGCCGAGGAAGATGTAGGTAGTTGGGTTAATCCTACTGCTAACCCTACGGTTTACCCTGCGTCTCTTCCTTTGCCCAGGGACGGCCCCTAATGGTGGGACCTCCCTGTCCTCGTACCTAAGGCTGAATCACCCTTGGTCTTACCCTATTCTAATCACAATATTAACTAGTGTCAGTTGTTGAGACACAGAGATGACAACAGTTGGTGTATACATCACAGTTAATTAAGTCCACACAATACAGTGAAGGTCTCTAGTTATAATAGCACCGAGTCTCCTCTGAACAATCTGGTACATCCAGACCTCTAGACTCAGGGTAACCCTAGGTTCAGGGTCTGAAAGGTGGGCTTATTAAGACTTAACACCCCAATTATCAATCAGTATAATTTTTCACATCATGTTTCATTATGCCTTGTATATTTTTATTTTTAAACCTCGACGCGTTTCCCTTCAGATTACTGAAGTTCATCAGGAGGCCAGACGGACATCAGTGTCCCAGATTGATGTGATAAAGAATTGATATAGAAAACCTGATATAGCTCAGATGTCAAGAGGAGTTGTCTTTGATAAAGTGCAAATATCACGGAATACCATTTCAGCAGGCATGTGACCTAAAACATGAAGTAAAGTGCCAATTAGGCTAAGTACATATGTATATATGCGTGCGCACATCTGTATATGTATAGTGGGACTGAGAGGTGCACTTACTTGTGCCAGTTCACATGGCATTATGTCACGCTCGTGAATATCGATATGGCCTCTCCTCACCTAAAGGCATATAAGAGTCCCATTGTATATTAATACATATATAACAACGTGCCCATACATAAACATATCCCCACTAACATAGCACAGGTTTACCTATCAATAGTGCCTTTGTACTCAGGCTACTCACATGTCACTGCTCAGAACCATGTTTCCTCCTCTGACGCCATGATTTAAAAGAACCCCAGCCTATCCCCTTTTAAATCCCCCACTCATGATCACTTCGCCAATCACATTCCACCGCCTTAGTCCTAGCACCGCCCATACCTCTCGCCATGTGAGGTGGGCGTATAGGAAAGACGTTCCCTTCCTTATTCTAGTGTGCCATCAACCTTACGTGTTTCCTGTCAGTGGAGCGCATCGATGCATCGCGCGTCCCATCCACCAACAGCTGGTCACCTGATATCCAGCCTTCCGGTCACCTGATATCCAGCCTTCCGGTATATGGAACGCATGGTTATCTGCTGGTGGAACGCATCACTGCCTCGTGCGCCTCACTTGATTGTAGCTGGTCACCTGATGTCAGCCTTCCGGTGTATGGAGCGCAGGACATTTCCTGTATATGGAGCGCATGTCAAATTCTCCATTCAGTACGCCTCGCTCGTTTATGGCTGGTCACCTAACATCCAGCCCTACGGTATATGGGGCGAAGGTCATTTATTAAATTCTCCATTAGTGTGCTACTATTTATTTTAAGGGCCATAATGTGGAGACCATATAGATGATCTAATAATATAGTATGGATAATGTGGCATATGATAATGGCGTAGATGATATCATTATTCTCAGGATGATGATATGTTAATATAAGGGTAGATATAGATAAGGGGTTAAGTTCATATATCTATAGGACTAAGGCTAATTTGTCAGGTGAAGTTTAGTTATTCAACAAAACAAAAAAATAGAGTATATATACAGAGTATACACACAAAGCAGCTACGATGACAGTTGCTGACGTCACATATGGGTGCTTCATGCACCTCCTGCCAGAAATGGGACATTTATATCAACATATTACAGCAAGGCTATGTTCGTAAAGGAAAGCCGTTATAGGAAGCACGAGAAATCCAATCTCTCAATAAGTCCTAGGGGCGTCTGTGATCTAAATCTGTGTATCCAGGCACATTCCTTTTGAAGGATCTTACGATCCCAATTTCCACCTCTTGCCGACTCAGGTACTACCTCCAATATAAAGAATCTCAGGAGGCGCGGATTTCCTCCATGCTTTTCTATCATATGGGATGCAACGGTGTGGTTCTCTTATTTGTTATATCGTTTATATGTTCCAGTATTCTCCTCCTCACTTCCCTAGTGGTCTTGCCCACGTAGTCACATGGGCAAGGGCATTGGCAGAGATAGATCGCACCTTTGCTACGACAATTAAAGAAGTCTCTAATTGCAAATATCTGTCCAGTTGCGGAACAGGTGATATTTTTTCCTGGACAGATATATTCACAGGCTTTACAGGACCCGCATCTAAATATCCCCATTGGTTTCCGATCCAGCCATGTTCTCTCTCCTCGTGGTGATACATAGTGGCTATGGACTAAGTGATCTCGTAGATTCCTCCCTCGTCTATATGTTAACCCTGGTCGTTCGCTCAGAACGTCCACTATATCTCTATCCATTCTGAGAATTGGCCAGTACCTCTCCAAAATCGTCTTAATTTGATCATTACTGGAGTCAAACATCGATATTATACGTATCTTGCCCTCCTGCTGTTTCTTTATTTTGGGGACAAGCAGTTTTGTGCGGTCCTGTTCAGCAGCGTCCAAAAAAGTCTTCTTAAGGCAGCCCTGTGGATATCCTCTATTTAAAAATCTAGTCCGTAAGTCCCTTGCCTCTTTATGGAACAATTCCATGTTTGAGCAGTTTCTCCGAATGCGAAGATACTGCCCCCTTGGTATTCCTCGTTTAAGGGGGACAGGGTGGTAGCTCTCCCAGTGGAGGAGGGAGTTGGTCGCGGTGGTTTTCCTGAACACATTAGTCATTAATCTGTCACCTTTCCTTGTAACACGTACATCCAGGAATGTGATTTCTATAGGGTCCACTTCGCATGTAAAGCGGAGACCAATTTGATTGCTATTGATATCCCCTACAAAGTTCATGAGTTCATCCTGTCCACCTTTCCAGACCAGGAAGACATCAGCTATATAGCGAGTCCAAAAGATGATTTTGTTGGACCACCATGTCTCCCGGTCTGGAAAGATATGGGTGTCCTCCCACCAGCCCAGGAAGAGATTGGCATAAGTGGGGGCACAGGGGCTCCCCATAGCCGTCCCCCTGAGCTGGTGGAAGTAACGTCCATTAAAGATAAAATAATTGTGGGTCAGGATGAACCCAAGGAGCTCAATAATGAAGTTATTATGTTTTTGGTATTGGACCCCTCTAGACCTCAGGAAGTATGCAACCGTGGCCAATCCCCCCTCATGTGGGATAGAGCTGTAGAGGGATTCCACGTCCACACTTGCTAACAGGCAATCAGAGTCTATAATTAAGTTATCGATCTTGTTGAGGAAGTCCATCGTGTCCCTCGTGTAGGTCGGGAGGGACACGACAAACTCCCTCAACACCCTGTCAATGCATATCCCTGCATTCTGAGTCAGGAAATTCACCCCAGAGATAATGGGGCGACCTTTCAGGGGATTAGTCCATTTATGGACCTTGGGGAGTCCATAAAAGGTAGCTGTAGTTGGATGTTTTGGAAGCAAGAAGTCATACTCAACAGCTGTAAGTACCCTATCTATCAAACCTATCTCAAGGATTTTCTGCAGCTCCACGGTATAACTTTCTGTGGGATTACATGTTAGCACCCTATACCCCCCATTATCCTCCAGTAGATCAAGGCACATACGGACATATAGAGAATGGTCCAGTATCACCTGATTTCCCCCTTTATCAGAGGGTTTAACTATAATTGTTTGGTCCCTCTCCAATGTCCGTAAGGCCTGCATCTCCTGCTGGGAAAGATTAAAGTTCTTCGGATGTGATCCTACAAGTTTCTCTAATTCAGACAATACCATTTGCATAAAGATGTCAATGCATTCGTAGTTCGATGGAGGAGGCATTTTTCTACTTTTTGATTTTAGATCTGTGAAGGGGCCTACTCCTGATGGTCTCTGACTCTCCCTACTCAGTTCCATGAGAGTTTGGAAATCTCCAAAATCACTCTCACAGAGGCCCAATCTTTCACATGTTTCCCTATTACTATTTTTAAAGAACTTATGCCACCTCAATTTGCGACTAAAGAGGTGCAAATCCTTCGTCCACGTAAATAAATCGAAGTTGTTGGTAGGGACGAAGGATAAGCCCCTCTTAAGGACATCAACCTCTGCTGGTTCAAGAACTCTAGATTAGATTGATAACTTGAAGATCACATACAGGATCTATTTTTAGATCTTTTCTATCCTGTCCTGATTTCGCAGATGATAAGGGGCTCGGCCCTTCTCTAAAAAAGAGACAGCGGGTAGTGTTTGATGCTGCTGGGTTCTGGGTACAGTGTTCTGGGTAGTAGAGGGAGGTGAAAAAGATGATGGTGCTAAATATGTACCATCTCTCACATATCCTCGATTTCTGCCCCCACCTCGAGGCCATCTTCTACCTCCCCGGCCTGATCTAAATGACCCTCGAGCCTGTGATCTAGAGTAGTTCTCAGTGTCAGAGGAGTCAATGTCAGATATCGATGTCTCTGATGCTGATGGGACAGGAGGTGCCGATTGATAGACCCTATTCTCCCTAAACTCAGCAAGATCTCGTACAAATTGACGGTGTTTTCGTTCTTTAATAAAATTTTGAAATCTCTCTACAGAAGTTTGCAGAGAAGCCTCCCGTCTGCCAAAGTCCGATTCTTCTTTGAATTTAAGGGCTGATTCAATTTGTTCTTGTAAAATTGCAGAAGTTTTTTCAAAGCACGCTTTTTCTTCTTCTAATAAGAGTCCCATCAGCCTCAGAGAACTACAAGTTAGTTCCTCCTCCCATTTTTTTAGAAACTCCGGAGAGGCAATCCGATCCGCAGGTTTAACTTTTGTCTAAGTCCTTTGGGGACAATTTTATGTTCGAGGTAGTTTTCAATGGCTTTAATCTCCCACCAGGATCTTATGTTGGCTTTATACTTCTCGTATAGTTCCTGAAATACCTGTTTGCAAGTCGGGGAGGCTCCCAGTCCTGGAATATCCCTATCCGAAAATATATTTTTCGCCTCGTTGATTAAGGTCTCTGTAAATATTGTCCCAGTCAAAAAACTGGCCATGCTAAATAAATCAAATCAAATAGTTCCAGCTATAAAGGATGTGTCTCAACTAGGAGTATTATTCATCAACAATTATCCAGCAATTTACAACCCCCCTCTTAAAATATCACTTTTAATTAATATCACTAAAATTATTGCTGATACCGCGGTCACTTAACCAAACCCCACCCTAAACTAATAAACAAACACAGATACCATCTTTGTCATCATCTGTATGTCACAACTGACATCAACCATGTAGATATTTAATATTGGGTATGGCCGAGGAAGATGTAGGTAGTTGGGTTAATCCTACTGCTAACCCTACGGTTTACCCTGCGTCTCTTCCTTTGCCCAGGGACGGCCCCTAATGGTGGGACCTCCCTGTCTAGAGGTCTGGATGTACCAGATTGTTCAGAGGAGACTCGGTGCTATTATAACTAGAGACCTTCACTGTATTGTGTGGACTTAATTAACTGTGACGTATACACCAACTGTTGTCATCTCTGTGTCTCAACAACTGACACTAGTTAATATTGTGATTAGAATAGGGTAAGACCAAGGGTGATTCAGCCTTAGGTACGAGGACAGGGAGGTCCCACCATTAGGGGCCGTCCCTGGGCAAAGGAAGAGACGCAGGGTAAACCGTAGGGTTAGCAGTAGGATTAACCCAACTACCTACATCTTCCTCGGCCATACCCAATATTAAATATCTACATGGTTGATGTCAGTTGTGACATACAGATGATGACAAAGATGGTATCTGTGTTTGTTTATTAGTTTAGGGTGGGGTTTGGTTAAGTGACCACGGTATCAGCAATAATTTTAGTGATAATAATTAAAAGTGATATTTTAAGAGGGGGGTTGTAAATTGCTGGATAATTGTACATAATATTCTATATTTAATTTTACTCACTTGGTATCTTCCTTTTACTGATTTATAGCAAGTACAGTGGTCCTCCAAGTTACAGTGGCTTCAGGTTACAATATTTTTGATGTACAATGGTCTTTCCTGGGCCATTGTAATCTGAAATCAAATTCAGCATGCAATGCCACACTGATTAATTATCTGCCAGTCTTATATTGTAACACTCCCATGACTCATACCTAAAACCAGTTGTATGGGAGGCAGACGCTAACATATAAACGCTCGTTCCCGATAACTGGCCCTTTTTAAAGTGCCGCCAATCAACCCATGAACGAGCGAAATGTTTGTTCATGGGGTAAAACAATCATTGAGGCAGACAAGTAAATCATTTCTGGGCAACAGATTGTGCAGTCTAAACAGCGATCTGCTGCCCAGAAACAATGCAGCTATGGGGATCAGCAACAGCAGTAGCAATCACTTGTCCTTATACAGTGGAGGTGATCGATGCTTCACCTGAATGAGCAGCCAAAGAAACTGTTCCTTCCCGATAATTTCCTGCAGGTTGGAAAGTGTAAGTCAGCCTTTAGGCGTACTTCACACATCAGTGATTTCCATCAGAGACTGAGAGCCTAAACCAGGGGCGATAGAAAAACATAGAACATGTGCAAATCTTTCCATTACACCTTATCTCTATAGTCTCCATTGCTGTTTTTGATTAACAATCACTCATGAATGTTTTAAAATAAATGCTCAAAAACAGTGGCAGAATTTCTGACACAGCCCCTCCAAATAAAAGTATAAACTACACATTTTATGTTCAGCAAAATTGTGTCAATAAACTTGTTAAATAATATGTTATATAAAATTAATTGTTATTTAATATAAAGGCTTTATTACACCACACTCTGACACCATCTATAGTAATACACAACGGTGATGGGAGGTTCCGTCAGGACCTATATTTGAAGTCTCCATATATGACAATGTAGAAGCACATACATTAGTAAGACCTGCCTGTATCTATGGTATAAATGACTGACAGAGACAGGCAAGGGGGTCATCTTCTTACTCTCACTCTGTTGGGGGTTGCTGCTGAAGAAGATGGAATACACACATGGACAATAGACTGACTTTTACTAAACGATTTTTGCAAGTAATCAACTTTGATGAAAACCGAAAATAAATCACATTATTTTTTTTTTTTAATAACTCTTGTTGAATCCTGGTAACATAGTATATAAGACCGAAAAAAGACATTTGTCCATCCAGTTCAGCCTGTTTCCTACAAGTTGATCCAGAGGAAGGCAAAAAAAAACTGTTAGGCAGAAGCCAATTTTCCCCACTTAAAGGGAAAAAAATTCCTTCCCGACTCCAATCAGGCAATCAGAATAACTCCCTGGATCAACGACCTCTCCCTAGTAGCTGTAGCCTGTAATATTATTACACTCCAGAAATAAATCCAGTCCCCTCTTGAATTCCTTTATTGTACTCACCATCACCACCTCCTCAGGCAGAGAGTTCCATAGTCTCACTGCTCTAACTGTAAAGAATCCTCTTCTCGTTTGTGTACAAACCTTCTTTCCTCCAGAAGCAGAGGATGTCCCCTCGACACAGTCACAGTCCTGGGGATAAATAGATGATGGGAGAGATCTCTGTACTGACCCCTGATATATTAATACATAGTTATTAGATCTCCCCTCAGTCGTCTTTTTTCTAAAGTGAATAACCCTAATTTTGATAACCTTTCAGGGTACTGTAGTTGCCCAATTCCAGTTATTACTTTAGTTGCCCTCCTCTGAACCCTCTCCAGCTCTGCTATGTCTGCCTTGTTCACAGGAGCCCAGAACTGTACACAGTACTCCATGTGTGGTGAATAAATCTTCCTGGTGTTCAATACTCCAAATAACGCATACACTGTATTTGGAGAGCATAACCAAACCAGTTGTTATATTTTTCATACATATTTATTACAAAACTACAGCTCACTCTGCAAAAATCAATGTTAAAAAAAACACTACCACAATATAGTGAAAATAATAAAGTGAGTTAAAATGATATAGAGAATAGATTTTTTTGCTTGTCTAATTTTAGAAAACATAAATAGCTTTTTGGCATGAAGCTGTTTGGTCCATCCAGAGACGGAGTACAAGAGAATGTAGGAGGTGACTTATGTATTGCTGGCAATGATTCAGACTCCTGGCTCATGTTCCCATGGTGAAGTCCCTTTAGAAATGTAATGCATAATCTGAATAAAATAAATTCCTAGATAGATAGATAGATAGATAGATAGATAGATAGTATGAGCAGCACAGCGGTCAGATGGATACGGTGTGCCAGCGGCTGAAGAGGCGATCCACCAACCAAAAAGACAAAAGTAGAAAAATTCAACAGAACTCCCAAATAAAGTAAATTCAACAATAACAGCTCATAATATGGCACTCATTTATCTGGAGAATCTATTTTTTTTAAATTGTCGATTTATTAGAAAGATAGTTCATGTCTCATAAAAGTAATTGATAACTGATAAAATACATAAATAATAATACATATCCCATCAATAACCATACAATAAAATAAAATAGAATATAATATAAAAAGCCACAGAGATGACGTGATTGGTAGTCCCATCTCAGATTATAATGTCATATAACTATTATCACCAAGAGTAATAGAGTTTTTCAATTGCTAGTATTCCACATTATTTATCAAGTCTCCTCCAAATGTCCAGCTCCTTGTGTGATCAAGTTCAAATAGTAAGTTTAAGTAGTGAATATAGCCGCACTATGCGAATAGCTGTTCATATTATCATTATCTTCTCTGTATATAATGTAAAGGCATACTCACAGATCAATTGTGGTAATGGTGAGATGCTTGACAGTGGGGGAATTTAGCTCTAGGTGGCGCCCCACCTGTTTAGTGCTATATTATTCCCTTACCTCCGTATCGATGGGCGGCTTACTTTTCTGGCTCCCTCTGCTTCGGCGTCCCTCATGCTCCAGCCCTGGTTCACTCCGGTCACGTGGGAATGGTGCAGCCGGACTACATAGATTTACTTTCAATTATCTGCTCGATAAAGCATTGTTGAATTTATTTTTTTGTGTTTGGAGCTTACACCTTTTAGATATTGAGCACCAATCCAACCTACCTGTAAGTAGAGTCACCCATTCACTTATTGATTTTAAATTAAAAAAGTGTTCTTTTATCACCAGACAGCAACAGTTCAGTCCACTTACTGGAACTATTTTCAAGCAGTGACAAAATACAATGGTGCCATGTGCAACTATATATACATTCCCACAGTAATTAATCATTAAAGATAATTAGTGAATAAAACACAATTTATGGTTGCTTGGTGCACACAGAGGTAACTAGGAGCACCACACTATATTTGCAGGGTCTGCACCCCTGAATATAGATGCCTATATGGCATAGGTAGGTTTATAGTAGGACCTGCCTGACTGAGACCACCTGGATGCTGGTAGGCGAGCACAGGTGTGCTTTGATCAAAATATATTGACTGAGAGTCTCAGATTTTATCATATCGGAATGAGGGCTTAGTCCATATATAATGTTTGCATCTACTGTACTAATGCATTATTTTGAATTATTTTTCTTTTATCAATGTAGCCATGCACATCCGCATACTCATTTATCATATTGTGCAGGATGTTTTGTATCTTTCTATGTGATTTCTGATTACTTTGCAGTGTGCTCTTGAAGGAGTGGCACCTTCAAGTGTGAATTTGCTCTATTTTATCTTGGGAGTAGCATTTTTGTGCACTTTTGCCCCACCTAGCCCACAGGCGACCTTGATGGGGTGGTACATATGGATGTGCAGGCTCCTCTTCCTCCAATTGGTTGCTTGGTGCACATAGAGGTTACAAGGAGCAGCACAATGTATGTGCAAGGTCTGCTCTCCTGAATATAGATGCCCAATGGCATAGGTAGGTTTAGAGTAGGATCTGTCTGACTGAGATCTCCTGGGCGCAAGTAGGCAGGCACAGATGTGCTTGGATCAAAATATATTGGCTGAGACTCTCAGATTTTATCATATCAGAATGAGGGCTTAGACTATATATTACATTTGCATCTACTGTGTTAGTGCCATATTTTTAGTGAATTTTCTTTCATAAATGTAGCCATGCACATCCACATACTTGCACATCATGCAGGATTTTTAAAATCTTTTTATGTGATTTTTATTTAGTCTGCAGTATATACTTGAAGGAGTGGCACCTCAGACACAAGTCTGAATGCAGTCCTATTTCACCTTGGGAGTAGCAATTTTTTGTGCACTTTTGTCCTGCCTATTTCACAGGCAGCCTTGATTAGGTGGCATATATAGCTATGAAGGCTCTTTCTCTCAAGAAGCAGCACACTATATGTGCAGGGTCTGCTCTCCTGAATGTACAGAATGTAGAGAGGTTTAGAGTAGGACCTGCCTGACTGAGACCACCTTGTCGCTGGTAGGCAGGCACAGATGTGCTTCGATCAGATTTTAACATATTAGAATGAGGGCTTAGTCTATGAGGGCCTGTAAAGAGGTGCTGTAAAGAGGTGGCTATGGAACACATAATAAAGTCTTTAGAAAAGAAGATTGGCTTGTCATCGAACCAGCTTCTACTACATGCTTCAATTGAGCTAAAAAGTTACATCAATGCTTCAGCGTATTCCAGTTCAGGTTACCTGTACCATGATTGGGGTATGGAGGACTTTGACCACTTGTACACTGCTCTTCCTGATGAAGAAAAAGTCTTGGAAAGTGACATTCAGCTCCAGTCCTTGCCTTTAGATCAGATCGCTGATTTTAATCAACCTCCATCAGTAGTTGCAGATAAGTCCTACATACCTTTAGTGGATGAGTTGGAGACCATGTATTTTTCGATACTTGAGAACATGTGTGTGCAAGACAGACAAAAAAAAAAGTTTGATTCTAATGACTTGGACGATTTTGAATCCTTCTATTATCTGGTTGGCCCCATGAACTTGTGGTTAGAGTTTCCATTGGCCCAAGATACGCAGGTATTACAAGATCCACCAAGTGCTGCTACAAATTCTGCAGAACCGTCCACCTTAATTGTGAGCAGCGAGCAATTGAGTAGACACAAAAGTGGGATGGTTACGCTGATAATAGCGTTATCGCCGCTCACCATCTGTGTTGATTCATCAAAGTTGCATAAAACCTCACAGAGGTCAGAAATCAAGGCCCATTCGTCGCTTGGGAAAAGTGAAAGCTGAATGGAAAGGCGATGACCATGTTCCAGCTGGTATTCCACTACTGCCCTCTGCTGCTCACAAAGCCTGGCCAACATGTGGAACGTTGAGTTCCAGCGCATGCTCACGTCGCACAACAGTTGGTGAGCTGGCAATTGCAAAGAACTGCTGCAGCATTGCCAGACCAACAGAAGCTGTCGATGACTTACATACATGGGTACACACGTGACGCACCTTCACCAGCTGCTCAGGCAAATTAGGGTAGGTTTTGAGAAACCGCTGAACCACTAGGTTGAACACGTGGGCTAGGCATGGTATGTGTGTGAGCTTGCCGAGCTCCAAAGCCACCACCAAGTTACAGCCATTATTAGACACAACCATGCCTGTTTGTAGGTTGAGTTGCGAGAGCCACAGCTCAGTCTGGTCCCTTATCCCCTGCCACAGCTCTGTGGCGGTGTGCTATTTGTAACCTAAGCTGATCAGTTTAAGCCTGGCCTGTTGCTGCTTCCCCACTGCAGTGCTACACTGCTTCCAGCTACTGACTGATGCTGTAAGATGATAATTCAGAGGTGGAAGTGGAGGAGGAGAAGGGGGGGTTGCAGCAACTAACGTAGGTGGCGGCAGAAACCCTGATGGAAGTAGGGCCCGCAATCCTTGGAGTCGGTAGCACCAGTGCTATCCCAGGGTACGACTCACTCCCGGCCTCTACAACATTCACCCAGTCTGCCGTCAGGGAAATGTAGCGTCCCTGGCCAAAAGCACTTGTCCATGTGTCAGTCGTTATGTGGAACTTCCCAATAACTGCGTTGGTGCGGGCATGGGTGATGTTACGGGACACATGCTGGTGTAAAGCTGGGACTGCACACCATGAAAAATATTGGCGGCTGGGGACAGAGTAATGCGGGGCGGCCACCGACATCAGGCTGTGGAAAGCCTCAGTGTCCACAAGCCTAAATGGCAACATTTCCAGGGCCAGCAATTTTGAAAGAGGAACATTTAGTTATATGGCCTCTGGGTGGGTGGCGGGGTATTTGCGCTTTCATTCAAAGGCCTGGGGTATAGACATCTTTACGCTGCGCTGGGGCACAGAAGTCGATATGCTAGCTGATGGTGCTTGCGAAGGTCCAGGTGTATGTTGGGAGACATCCGGACCTGCGTCTTGTACAGTGGATTGGCCAGCATGTAACACAGGGGAAGAGGAGGCAGTGGTGTGACCCTCAGACATTGAATGTGGACCCAGGCATTCAGCCTATCTATTAGGGTGCTTTGGTGCCATGTGGCTGCTCATGCTGGTGGTGGTGAGATTGCTAGTGTTCACGCCCCAGCTCATTTTGTTATGGCACAGGTTGCAAACTACCACTCTTTTGTCGTATGCGCTTTCCTCAAAACAGCGCCTAACTGCGGAACACCTACTCCTTGGCAAGGTAGATTTATGTATGGGGGTGCTCGGTGTAACAGTTGCTGGCCTGTTTGGTGTGGCCTGACTTCTCCTTTTTGCAACCCCACTGCCTCTTCCAGCCTGTAACGTTGATGCGGATCCCTCCCCCTCTGTACTGCTGTCCTCCCTCGGCTTGCCATCTTCCAAGGTTGGGTCAGTGACTTAGTTGTCCAAAACCTCCTATTCCTCTTCCTCACTCTGGTCATCCTCTTGACTTGTTGACCTAACAACAACCTCAGTTATTGTCAACTGTCTCTCATCCTCATTAAGAACCTCTTGAGACACTAATTGCGGTTGACTTATTGGCAACTGTTTCTCATCATCATCATCCACCTCGTGAAACAGTAATTGCCGTTGCCCACCATTATCTTCTTCTGACTGTGGATGCTCAAGAGTTTGGGAATCAGTGCACAAGTTCTCCTTATGTCCCTCTTCAAGCGGGCTTGTCGAGAAGCCCAAATTAAGTAATGGCAATGAAAAGAGCTCCTCGGAATATTCGAGTGTGGGATCACTTGTTTGCCAATACTCTCCATGGTGGGTGGAAGGAGTATCAGGGTGAGGATTCTATTGACCAGACTCTTGGCTACAGAGACTGAACTTTGTGGAAATCAGGGTGGTGCTTAACTGAAAGCATTGTCTGCTGCAATCCAACCGACCACCTGGTCGCTCTGGTCTGACTTCGAGATTGGCGTCCTGCGCCACCCTCCAAACTGGGACATGAAGCTAGGTATCATGGATGATTGTTTTTCTTGTGTTCTGGTAGCAGACACAGTTTCACCGTGCCCAGGGCCATGGGCTCTGTGTGCACCATCAGCAGCATGGCCACTTCCCCATCCCTTACTGCTTGCGCATATTAAATGGTCTATATGTGCTTGCAAGTATGTCACACGTACAGTAGCGTGGGTCTTGTAAGTGTATGTGCAAATAAAGTACACAGAATTTCACAGATATTTTTTAGGATGCACACACGTTAAACAGGAGATGTAGCACGCATAATGTCACTGTCACCACCGCCTAATAAAAAATTACACTGAATAAATGTTATTTAGGATGCACAAATGTTGTACAGGAGGTCTAGCGCAAGTAATTTCCCTGTCACCACTGGCTAGTAAAAAAGTACACTGAATGCGTGTCACTGATACTTAGGGTGCACAAACGTTATACAGGAGGTATAGCGCAAGTAATGTAGCTTTCACCACCGGCTAATAAAAAATTTAACTGAATGAATGTCACTGATATTTAGGATGCACAAACGTTATACAGAAGGTATAGTACATGTAATGTCTTTGTCACCACCGGCTAATAAAAAATTACAGTGAAATAATGTCACTGATATTTAGGATGCACAAAAATTATACAGGAGGTATAGCGCAAGTAATTTCGCTTTCACCACTGGCTAATAAAACTTTACACTGAATTAATGTCACTGATATTTAGGATGCACAAACGTTATACAGGAGGTATAGCGGAAGTAATGTCGCTGTCACCGCCGGCTAATAAAACATTAAACTGAATGAATGTCACTGATATTTAGGATGCACAAACGTTATACAGGAGGTATAGCGTAAGTAATGTCGCTGTCACCACCAGCTAATAAAAAATTACATTGAATTAATGTCACTGATATTTTGGATACACAAACGTTATACAGTAGATGTAGCGCAGGTAATGTAACTGTCCGCAGCGGACACCATCTACAGAAAACGTACACTAGATGTCACAGATATTTTTAGGCTGCGCACATGTTACACAGGAGATGTAGCGCAGATAATGTAGCGGCCAAACAATTGCAAGCTATTGCTGCCAGATACAACTACAGTCCTTGAAAGGACTTTTGGGTCTCTAACAAGTTTAAGCAAATTAGTGCAGGTTGCGCTAAAAATATATATTGTTGCCACACAAAATGGTCCTTAAAAGGACTTTTGGTTCTCTTACAAGTTTGAGCAATTTAGCACAGATTGCGCTAAAATATATATTGTTGCCACACACAATAGTTCCTTAAAAGGACTTCTGGGTCTATAACAAGTATAAAAACAAAAATATTCCTATATTTACTCCCTACACTATCTCTCCCTTCTACGCTCCAGCTCTCCCTGACTAAGACTGAGCCGAACAGGTTTCATCGGGTGCTATATAGCACCCAATGACGCGTTCTGGCCAGCCAATCACTGTTATGCCAGCAGTCAACATGGCTACGGCATTACAGTGAATGGCAGGACTTACCTGCACATTTATTGGCTGCATAGCAGCCAACAAATGTGGGGGGAGGAGACTCGAGAATCGTGCTCAAGCACACGTTGTATTCGGCCGAACATCGCGATGTGCCGAACATCGCGATGCTCAAGCCAAACTAGTGTAAGGCCGAGCATGCTCCCCCAACACTAGTCCTCATCCAATCTGACAGAGCTTGAGAGGATCTGCAGAGAAGAATGGCAGAAAATCCCCAAATTCAGGTGTCCAAACCTTGTGGCATCATAATTAAGAAAACTGGAGACTGCGATCACTGCCAAAGGAGCTTTAACTAAGTCCTGAATTTTTTTTCCTTAGTTTTTCCTTTTTAATAAATTACCGCACATTCTGTTTTCACTGTGTCACTATAGAGTATTGAGTGTACATTGATGGGGAAAATCTGATTTTATTTTTAATTTAGCACCAGATAACAACATAAATGTAAAAAAATTGAAAGGGTCTGAAGACTTTCTGAATATATTTTAATCGGTAAAATTACACATACGTATAACACATTTTTCATATGTCTGACTGCCAGCTCAGAATGGGTTAATTAAACAATTAAATAATATTTATCCCAATGCTCCCCCACTATTCCTGTTCCGATACTGGGATTCAGCCAGTCTTTAAATCCTGGTCCCTTCTTGAAATAGGAGATGCCAACTCGGCCAATCACACTGGCTGCAGTAGGGGCCCCCTGAGCCTCAGTGACTGGCTAAGCAGGCATTTTCTGTTAACCACTTCCAGACCAGCCATTTACCCCTTCCTGACAAGGCCTAATTTTGCAATTCTGACATGTGTCACTTTATGTGGTAATAACTTTGGAACGCTTTTAGTTATACAAGCCATGCAGAGCTTGTTTTAATTCTCATGAGATTGATTCTTGGACACAATGTACTTCATGTTAATGGTAAATTTGAGTCAATGTGTTTTACCTTTTATTTATTAAATAAATTTCAAAAGTTAGCGAAATTTTTTTAAAAATTCACTGTTTTCTAAATTTGAATCTCTCTGTTTTTAAGAAAGATAGTGATACCTCATAAAACATTAATTAATTAACATTACCCATATGTCTACTTTATATTGGCATAATTTTGGTAATGTAATTTTATTTTTTTAGGACGTTAGAAGGTTTCAAATTTTAGAAGCAATTTTTGAAATTTTTAAGAAAATTTCCAGTCACCCTTTTTAAGGACTGTTACGGTTTAACATGGTAAAGGGAGGGTTAATACTGTTCGGGCGATTCACCTGCCGAAGAGCACAGCAACCCACAACCACTGGAATCCACCGAACTGGAACCATACGAAGTCCTCTTTTCCTGGAACAGGCAAGAGAACGTTCTGGAGCAGCAATTCCCTCCCCAAGTACGAGACGAGGCTCCGTATTGATGGTTAAACAGGAATCCCTTTATTGAGGGCTACCTGCCCGGTATTTATCCAGGTCTTCCACCTGGTGGACACTCCCCTAGGGGACCAGAAGGAAGACTGAGACACAGGGGATACAGCAGCCAATCACACACAATGGGACAATAGAAACACCCCCAGCATATCCCTCCCCTCTGCCTGTGATACAATTACCCTACACGGGTTAATGTAATCATCACAGGCAGGAGAATACACAATGTCTTCTGTCCTGGAGACAACCGAGGAGTCATTCCATTATCTCTCAGGACAAAGGGAATTGCCAATACACATGTGGAGACAATAGGACAGACATTACTATTCAAATATACAATGTCCCACCCTTTACAGTAAACATATAGACATTTAACATATCCCCAGATGGCTTGGATCTGAGCGCTCAATATATCCAAACAGCGCTCAGATGCCACAAACACATTCAAATCACCATGGGGTTTAAGTTTAGCATGGGCTGATAAGAGGGCCCATTATCCTGGGGCAAGAGGCTGGCAATCAGTCTTCTCCAATGCCCAGTGGCGAGGTTGGTTTCGCCACAAGGACCTGTTCAGTTCTGAAGTCACTTTGTGGGGCTTACATAATAGAACCCATAAATGACCCAATTTTAGAAACGACACCCCTCAAGCTTTTCAAAACTGGTTTTAGAAATGTTGTTAACCCTTTAGGTATTCCATAGAAATTAAAGCAAAATAGGGGTAAAATGTCACAATGTATTTTTTTTTTTGCAGATTTTCCATTTCAATTAATTTTCTTCCTGGAACTCATCAAGGGTTGATAACAAAACAAACCTCAAAATTTATCGCCCTGATTCTGCAATTTACAGAAACAACCCATATGTGGTTGCATACCACTGTATGGACACACGACTGGGCACAGAAGGCAAGGAGCGCCACATGGTTTTTTGCTGCATGCATATTTTGCTGCAATGATCCTTGGGCACCATGTTGCATTTGAAGAGACTGTGAGGTATCCCCACGGTGAAAACACCCAAAAAGTGACCACATTTTGTAAACTACACCACCCAATGAATTTTTAAGGGTTTAAGGGGTGTAGCGAGCACTTTACTCAACAGGTGAAAATGGAACATATATTTTTTTTCTTTTTACAAAAAAAATTGTGCTTTACGCCCAAACTTTCTTTTTCACAAAAGATAACAGGAGAATATCCACCCACAATTTGCTACACATTTTCTTCTGAATACAGTAAGACACCAATTGTGGTCGTAAACTGTTATTTAGGGATACGCCAGGGCTCAGAAGGGATGGAGCGGCATCTGGATTTTCTAACACAGAATTTTCTGTCATGGTTTTTAAGAACGATAACTTTTTTATTTTGTGTTAAATAAGCTACTTGAGGGCTTATTTCTTGTAGGACAAGCTGTAGTTTTTATTGGCACCATTTTCAGGTACATTTGGTTGCTTTCTATCTCATTTTTTGGGAGGTGATGTAATAAAAAGCAGTTTGGTGTCATTTTTCAATTTTTTTTTATACCGTTCACTTGATGGGGTAGATAATGTGATATTTTTATATATCCAGTCATTATGGATGCAATGATATCAAATATGTCAATTTTTATTTTTATTTTTACATTTTACAGCCATATTTTTTTCAATTTTCTGCCTAAGTCTTCTGTGAGGGCTTGCTTTTTGCGGGACAATGTGACATTTTTATTGATACCATTTTGGGGGACATATAACTTTTTGATTAATTGATATTATGTTTTGTGTGAGGTGACTAAAAAAGTCTGTTTTGGCATCAATTTTATTAGTTTTTTTTTACACCGTTCACGTGATGGGGTAGATAATGTGATATTTTTGTAGAGCCAATTGTTACGGATGCGGCAATACCAATTATGTCTATTTTGTATTTTTTATTTACATTTTACACAATAAGAGCTTTTTTTTTAAAAAAAAATCATTTTTTTTTGTAATTCCTCTGGCTATGGCTTTGTGTGCTCATTTTTTGCAGGACGAGGGGATGTTTTTATTGCTACCATTTTGGGGTACATATGACTTTTTGATTGATAAACATTATGTTTTTTGGTAAGGGGGGCTTACTAAAAAAATTTGTTTTGGCGCAACGTTTATTAATTAATTTATTTTACGGCGTTCACCTGATGGAGTAGATCATATGATATTATTTTAGAGCCGTTTGTTGCGGACGCGGTGATACCAAATATGTAGAAGTTTTTTTTTTTGCACAAGTTAGCGGAAATTGACTTTTTAATTTTTTCTCACAAAGTCTCTCTTTCCGCTAACTTCTGACAAAAAGTTCTATCTTTCATGGACTCAATATGCCCCTCAGCGAATACCTTGGGGTGTCTTCTTTCCAAAATGGGGTCACATGTGAGGTGTTTGTACTGCCCTGGCATTTGAGGGTCTCCGCAATCATTACATGTCTGTCCAGCATTAGGAGTTTCTGCTATTCTCCTTATATTGAGCATACGGGTAATGAGATTTTTTTTTTCTGTTCAGCCTTTGGGCTGAAAGAAAAAATTAACAGCACAGATTTCTTCATGCCAAAAAATATGCAAGAAAAAAAAAGAGAGGCCTGGAGATTGCCAGGACATAGGGGTTCCGCCCAAACATCCATACCCACTTCAGCTCCTATGTCCTGGCAAACATGATTTCTCCATTCACATCGATCAATCGATCGTTGTGGAGGAAGACATCTTTGCCAGATTTTTGATACAAAGTGTTTGCCAAAGCATATGAACTCCAACACCTCTCTACAGCTCATATGCCTGGGCAAACGTACCTGTACTGCAGAGAAGAAATCTCGTCCTGCAGCGCCGCATACACCGACTTCACATGTAAACTGACAGCAGCGTTATCCTTCTCTCAGAATGCACATCAGTGCTGAAGCGTTTTCGTCAGTTGGTCAAGCTGGAAAGTAAAGGGTGGTTATTAAAAAAGAAAAAAAAAATTAAAAAACAAGCAGCCAGCTCATAAATTTGAACGTTACAAACTTTATAAAACCTGAACATCATGAAACTTTTAAAACCTATTTCTTTTTCTTGCTACCTGTTTAATTTTTATTTATTTTTTTACTTTTCACTCTTTACTTACCTAGCAGAAACCTCTCCTCTCCAATAGGACAATGTGTAAAGTGTAAATCGCACAGAGATGGTGCGAAGTACATTATGCACTTTATCCCAAGTGAAAGGAGAGGTTTCACATATCTGCAGTGGCACACTAGCACCCCTGTGTGTTAGGGTCTCTCAAAACCTAGTATCCTGAGAGACCCTTGTGTAAAATCTACCTGTGTCCTGCGGTCCCTACGTCCCTAAGTGTACCTGAGTGTGGTACTTCCGGAAACACTCCCCTAAGCATAGGGCAGGGTGGTCAGGGAAGACAGGACAGAAATAGCGGGTGTCACGCCTTATTTCACTCCTGCTACAGACACGACATCTTTTTCGGGGTGGCGGTTGGTTTGAGGTACCAGCAACGACACTGGGGAAATGTCGCTCGTGTAGACGGCTCACTACACTGGTGGTTGGAGCTACGGAACCTCCTGGATACAGGAGGTTCTTGATGATCTCTTCCTGAAATTTGAGGAAGGATCCTGTTCTCCCAGCCTTACTGTAGAGAACAAAACTATTATACATAGCCAATTAAATTAGGTATACAGACACCTTCTTATACCAGCGTCTGGTCCTGCGGGAAAGTAAATAAGGAGCCAACATCTGGTAATTAAAGTCCACCCCTCCCATGAGCAAATTATAGTCGTGGACCGAGAGGGGCTTTTCAATGACACTGGTTGCCCGTTCAATTTGGATTGTCGTGTCTGCGTGAATCGAGGGGAGCATGTAAACGTCACGATTGTCTCTCCATTTCACCACGAGCAGTTCTTCGTTACATAAGGCAGCCCTCTCCCCCCTTGCAAGATGGGTTGTAACGAGCCTTTTGGGGAAGCCCCGGCGACTAGGTCGCGCAGTGCCACAGCAGCCAATCTGTTCTAGAAACAAATGCTTGAAGAGGGGCACACTTTTGTAGAAATTGTCCACATAAAGATGGTACACTTTGCCAAATAAGGGTGACACCAAGTCCCAGACTGTCTTCCCACTGCTCCCCAGGTAGTCAGGGCAACCGACCGGCTCCAGGGTCTGATCTTTACCCTCATAGACACGAAATTTGTGCGTATAGCCTGTGGCCCTTTCACAGAGCTTATACAATTTGACCCCATACTGGGCGCTCTTGCTTGGGATGTATTGTTTGAAGCCAAGGCGCCCGGTAAAATGTATCAGGGACTGGTCTATGCAGATGTTTTGCTCAGGGGTATCCAAATCTGCAAATTTGGTGTTAAAGTGGTCTATGAGGGGCTGAATTTTGTGGAGCCGGTCAAAAGCTGGGTGGCCTCTGGGACGAGAGGTGCTGTTGTCACTAAAGTGCAGGAAATGCAGGATGGTCTCAAATCGTGTCCTGGACATGGCAGCAGAGTACATGAGCATGTGATGAATTGGGTTCGTGGACCAATATGACCGCAATTCATGCTTTTTTGTTAGGCCCATGTTGAGGAGAAGGCCCAGAAAAGTTTTAATTTCGGAAACTTGGATGGGTTTCCACCGGAAAGACTGGGCATAAAATCTTCCCGGGTTGGCGGTTATAAATTGAGTGGCATACTGGTTTGTTTCTGCCACGACTAGGTCAAAGAGCTCCGCAGTGAAGAACAGCAAAAAAAAACCCCAGTGCCGATCTGATCTGAGCTGTCTCAACCCGAACTCCTGACTGGGCGGTGAAAGGGGGAACTACTGGTGCGGCTAGATGGGGGCTGCCAATCAGGGTTTGCCAGCACCTCAGGGACTCTAGGGGCTCTACGGGCCTGTCTGTGCGGTGGCTGCGACGAGGGAGTTAGTGCACATGCCACCGTACTAACTTTAACTGCCCTTCTGGTGCTCGCCACTTCACCATGTTCTACGGCAGTGCTGGTACTAGGTCCAGGATGGGCTGCGCTGCTGGTGTACGCCTCACCACGAAGTGGATCCTGCGCAACCTGTGGTCTAGCAACACAGGGCCGGGTACGCCTGGTGCTATCAGGGACCTCATCGTCCGAACTTTGGGTCAGACTGCCACTGAATTCTACAGGTTCGTATTCTGACCTGCTGGATTCGTCAGATGAGGGTTCCCATTCCTCATCCGACTGGGTCAGAAGACTGTAGGCCTCTTCAGAAGAATACCCCTTACTTGCCATTTGGACAACTACATTTAGGGGGTATTCCCTGAGACTACCCAAGAAAAAAAGCAAGCCTGTCTTACAAATGGGAGGCTAGCGAAGTACAGGAAGCCGCTGCGATTGATAAAAAATATCAAAACTGATTTTTTTTTATCGCCGCAGCGCTTGTGTAGTGATTGTGCAGTGATAAAAAAATAAATAAAATTTTTGTCACTGTGGCGTGGCAGGCGTGGGTGAACGCACGTGTGGGCGACCGATCAGGCCTGATCGGGCAAACACTGCGTTTTGGGTGGAGGGTGACTAAGGTGACACTAATACTATTTCAGATCTGACTGTGATCAGTTTTGATCACTTACAGATACTATAAAGTACCAATGCTGATTAGCGCTACGCTAACTGACTACCTAAAGGGGCCTAAAAACTAAACTAAACCTAAGAGTCAATACTAGTGAAAAAAAAGTGACAGTTTACACTGATCACTTTTTTCCCTTTCACTAGTGATTGACAGGGGTGATCAAGGGGTTAATTTGGGTGATGGGTGGGTGATCTGGGGCTAATTGTGTGTGTGCTTGGTGTACTCACTGTGATCTGTGCTCTCTGCTGGGACCAACCGACGAAATGGACCCAGCAGAGAGCGCAGAAGCCATTTAACACATTATATTTATAAATATAATGTATACAGCGATCTAGAAGGCAGGGTCACCCAAGAACAGTCCCTGCCTTCTCTCTGGGGTGCCCTGCTGTCACTGACAGCGGGATCCCCGTTTGACAGCTGCACGATTAGTGTGCAGCTGCCATCTCTGAAAGGATGTTCCAGAACGTCCATTCAGATATAAACCCAACCGCCCAGGACGTTTATAGTCAATGGTCAGGAAGTGGTTATGATGGGACCAGGAAATAATAACCCATGGGGACCAGGTAAATGTTGCAACAGAATTGACAAGGGATCCTTGAAGTGAGTATTACTTCTCTTATTTAATTTTTTAGCTACTTTGTGCGCATTGCCAACAATTTTTTTGCACTGAAAAATAGTGATGAGCGGCAGGGGCAATATTCGAATTCGCCATATTTCGCGAATATTCGTTAGAATATTCGTCATATATTCGCGAATAATCGCATTCGAGATTATTCTATTGATTGCGAAAAATCGGCAATGAAATATGCACGTAATGGGAATATTCTAAAACCCGAATATATAGCATTATGGAATATAGTGCTATATATTCTTTATTTAGAATATTCGTCATTTTTTCCATCTGAAGTCATGATTCCCCCCCTGCGTAAGTTGCTTTTGGGCCAATGACGAATATTCTAAAAAACGAATATATAGTACTATACTTTATAGTGCTATATATTCGTGTTTTAGAATATTCGTATTACGCGAATATTACATTGACGATTTTTCGCATAAGATAAAAACAATTATTTTCTTTTATGCAAAAAATCGGCAATGTAATATTCGCGTAATGCGAATATTCTGAAACACGAATATATAGCACTATAGAATATAGTGCTAAATATTCATTTTTAGAATATTCGTCATTTTTTACAATTTAATGTGAAGTCATTGGCCCAAAAGCACCTTAAGCAGGGAGGAATCATGACTTCAGATGGTAAAAAATAACAAATATTCTAAAAAACGAAAATATATCACTATATTTTAGTGCTATATATTCGGGTGCTATAATATTCGCATTACGTGAATATTACATTGCTGATTTTTCGCATAAGAGAAAAAAAATAAAAACAATGAAGAATATTCTAATTCACTACAGACTACAATATTGCAGCCTTCTGACATTGGCCCACAAGCAAGAAGCAGGAAGGTATACTAGGTAATGCGTTCAGATGAAAAAAACAAAAGAAAAAACGAATATTCGTTTTTACGAATACATATCACTATAGTCGAAGTATTCACGAATTTTTAAATATTCGCGATAAAAATTCAAAATTCGAATACACTCAACACTCTACTGAAAAACCCCTTCAAGACTGTCAGAGTTGCCAGTATCTGAAGGAAAAGAAATGTAATATGTTAGTAAATCCAGAACTTTATCATATAGTTACTCGAGCTTACATTTCTTTTTATACCAACACATCTGCTCCATAATGGAGCTATCAATGTCTCTACACAAATTTATATGTTCAGTCCACACACTATAATAGAGAGCAAACACGTTCCAAGAGCCACTTCTATCCCATTGCCTTGGAATTTGTCGGGTTTTCTGCTGTCCAATAAAATTTGTGAGCTCATAGCATAAGCAGTAATCTAGAAAGAATACAAAGTGACCATATATATGTACATATCCCATGCTGGGAACATTACAAGGCTACATGCACACGGCCATTTTTGGCACCAATCAAAGTCTTTGGGGCTGTTCACATGGCGTTTTTTTTAACGGCCGATGAATAGTGGCTGTCAAAAATTAGCATATTTCACGGCCAGATGGACCGATTGAAATCAATGGAGCTGTTTTTAATGGCTGCTAAGCCAGGACCCGTCTAACGGCCGTTAAAAATGGGTACGCTAGTTCAATATGGCTCTTTAGGGGTTAAAAATAAATCACTCACCTCATCTACTTGCATGTGCAGAGGCAGTCACTCCTCTCTTGATTGTGAAGGACCTGCGCTCAGGGGCCTTGACGTCAACACACGATCATGCGGGGAGCGCTCAGTGATGTCATCACGCTTAGCACAGGTCCCTCAGCAGGTTCTTCCCAATCATGAGAGGAACGACTGCCTTTGCACAAGCATGTGGAAGAGGTGAGTGATTTTTCTTTTCTGTTAAGAAAAACCCACAAAATATTACAGCTGTGAACCACTATGGGGGATATTGGGACCTCTATGGGGGACATTATTACTGCTGTGGGCCACTATGGGGGACATTATAGCTGGGGGGCCACTATGGAGGACATTATGGGCCACTATGAGGGACATTATTACTGCTGGGGGCCATTATGGGGGTCATTATGTATACTGCAGTGGTTGAGATGTTTATAAAAAAAAAAAAGCCAATGAAACTTTAATGGCCATGAAAAATGGATGCAAAACGGCCATTAAAAACAGAAAGACGGAAAGAAAATAAAACCCTTCCCTTCTATCCTGCACTTCAGCGCCTGGTCCTGCCAAATCTTACACAGAGGCAATTCAATGGTGGTCATGAACCAGGCATGCACAGTGAGGGCTTGAAGCTGAGATATAAACCTCTGCTCACTCCGCATGCTGTGACTGGCTGCAGTGATGATGTGTCTCTCATGTGACCTACTGACATGATACATGGGGACATGTCACTCCCGCGGCTAGTCATTGGCTGCAGCAGCACCTTTGAGACAAATCAAGCCAGAAGTTGGGAAGTGGGACCAGAGTGTGGCAGTGGGAGACCTGAGGAGGGGGGTGTCTGGATGACAGGCCCTCAAAGGTGGATAACCCCTTTAAGCTGCAAACTATTTGTTCATTTATTATTCGTAATCATTTAATAATATTCATACAAAGCAATTAATTGGATATAGTAATAATAATAATAATAATAATAATAATAATAATATTGTTTAGGCAAAGAGAATTTCATGCAAGGGCTATATGTTGGTATGCACTCACTAACAATTTGACTTTGCCATAGAAAATGTTGCATGCACACAGACACCTCTAAATGCAGAACTAGCAGACATGAAAAAAAATGTGCAATAAAAAAAAAAAAAAAACGTGCCTGGTGCTTCCATAAACATGTCACATTGTGCTTGCATTATTTTCAACTTTAATCCAGACTGTGAAAATAACTGTGATTTTGTTTTTCATTGACTATAGCTTCCACTTTTGAATGAAGCTACAGATTGAAACTTTGACTCCTATGAGAGGAGGCTGGAGGAAGCCATGAATAATATAACATAGCAGCTGCAGCCTGTACACAGAGATGATGCAGATGTCAGAGCTGAAATCGCAGACATAGACCTTTGTGCCTCCTGCTCTCCAGCATATACATGCCTCTCATTGTCACCATGCTGCCCTGCCTGTCCCTCCTCTGGAGCAGCCAGTGACGTCAGCAGTTTGGCCGGTGCCCTCTTTGCAGCCAGCAGGAGGAGAAGGAGAGAGCAGAGCAGAAAGAGGCAAAGAAAGAAGAGGAAGGAGGGAGGGAGTTATGCAAAGACGGAGGTCACTGGGTAACAGTCCTCTTCTGTCCTGGAGCAAGGAGCAGCCAGCAGCATCTGAATCAGGGGGAACAAGTGGGAGACGCAGGGGAAGGAGTCAGAGAAGAGCTCCAGCTCCTACTGAAGGCATCAAATAAGGCTGCTCCACCTGCTCTCCTGCCCACACTTTCCTATCAGGTCTCTTGGCATCCGTGCCACCTTCTCCCTCTACTCTCTTCTCATATCCTGTGAGCTGATCCTGTGAGGGGAGCATGGCTTCATCTGCCAGCGGGATGGAGGAAGTCCGCTCCTCGGTGCTCACCCCCCTCAAGCTGGTGGGACTTGTGTGCATCTTCCTGGCCCTGTGTCTGGATATCGGAGCCGTTCTGAGCCCAGCCTGGGTGACGGCGGACAACCAGTACTACCTGTCCCTATGGGAGTCTTGCAAGAAACTAGGCAACGACTGGAAGTGTGATACAACCCTGCAGAGCGGTGAGATACTTCTCCAGCTACCTACACACACCATCTGAGATCCACTGCTCCCTGCTGCTGAGATTGATCATACTTTACCCTGCCCTTCTGAGGTCTCATCTTACTCTTATGCATGTCACAATTCACATCAGGATGGGTGTTATCAGGATTGGACCTCTGGCTGGTCCATAAATCTAGGATCTTTGTGTGGGCTGCTATCTGCACCATAATCTGATCCAGTGTCCTACTGTATGTAGAAAGCCCCAGATAGATAGTTCCTTCCTTTAGACAGTATGTGTATGTATGTGTATATATATATATATATATATATATATATATATATTGTATTGCATGTGGTGCAACTTTCCTTTGTGCACTGACTTATTTACCATAGCCCTATATCTCTTTGATGCTCATGTTACATGCTGAGATCAATCTCAGGGTGTGTATTATCACAACATCTGTATTGATCTAAACCATTAAGCATTTGACTTCAAGCCCTAACCCTTGTAAATAGAAGTTTTCTGAGGGTGAGAAGTGACCTATACCCACCTCATACCATTCCATGAGTTGTAGGGCCACTATGTCACATGCCTATTTATAATCCCCATCATTCCCACAGATACACAGCACCTTTAGATGGAAATGGCTTGGTATGAAACTATTTGGCTAGCTTGCAATCCTCTCTCTGTATCATGCAGCACACCATTGTTTATTTCATTTCACAATGATGAATATCAGCTTCCCGAATGTAATGATAAGGAATGTGTTTGTCACGGGGTATTCCATGCGTTCCATATAATCCGGTTAACTATATCATTTCCATGGTTTATCCTTAAATTCTTATGTAGATGAGATGAATCCTCAGCCTAATGCAGCAGGTCCCAGAGAGAATTCATAGCCAGTGGCAGTGAATGGCTAGAATGCTCTCACATTATGCTCTCACATACAAATATTCATTTTTAGAATATGATGGTGACAGTAAAATAGCAGAAGTGCTTGTTACCTCTAAAGCAAATCCATTCTGTATGAATCCTGGAGGTAACCATTAGAGCTGGATTCTTCTGTCAGCTGCACATTCACTGAAAGGGTTATCACTATAGTTGGCAACCTTTCCTTCTATATATGCTTCTGCATCATTAGTTTTTATAGAAGGCTCATAATATACATTATTTTATATTATATTCGGCAAAATGCAGGAATTACAGTATATTATTTTAGCTTATCCAACTGTCTTCTAACTTAATACTGCCAAACCCATCACCATATTAGTCATTTCTTTCCAATTCTTGTGATATTTAAGTGTTTCAAGTTGTTTCTTCTGAACTTGACTTCATATTTGCTGCTTTTCTCACTGTGAGTAAAGTAAGATTTTTAAGTTTTATTTTCTATACAATTTGTACCTTTCTCAAAAACAATTACTACTTGAATATGGATTCTTACCACAAACCTATCATAGAAAGTCTTCTTATCAAGTGCCATCTATTGTCCCAGTTCGTTGATTTGCCTTTATAATATCCATGGTCTCTAGACACATTTTCTTTCTACTTTGGATGGGAAAGGGCTTAAAAAGAAGTATTTGCATTAGTTAGCAGCTGCATTTTTCCGCTGCCATGTTTGGGGAATTGTGTGCTTCAGACTGTATGTGAATAAGTTGAGAGGCCGTGACAAAGCTTGTTGTGGAGAATACAAGGTGCCTCACGCTATTTCTAAAGGCTCAATTCATGTCAGCTGTCTGCTTTTTGTGCTGGCAAACAAAGGAATTGCTAGACAATATGAAAAGTGCTTCTTTTTCACACACTCAAGTCACAAATAAGAAACAGATGTGATTTTTATTCACACCCCTGTATATTTGTCCTTATCCCTTTGTCGTTCACTTCTGTAAAAGTTTACACAAGGAGCTTCATTTAAATTTTTTTTTAGGCTAAGAAAAATATTGGACATTTCAAGGTCATTAGACAAGCCCAGGTTTCAGCAGCTATTTCTTAAGTAAATGAATAATTATGCCTGAACAGACCCTTTATGTTTGACATCTGTAGCTTTCTCAGGGTGTATAAAGGGGCAGTTGTGGGGTTGTCATACCCCCTCCAAGCTCCATTTTTATCCTAATGATATGAGAAAAAAATGAAGCAGTGTAGAAAATGCGCTCGGTGTAACTTTCCAGAGAAAGAATAATTACGGTTAATCTGAAGATGGAAATGGAATTATACAACCGGAGACATACCAAAGCCAGCAATGTCCTTACTATGGTTACCACAGTGCATTTCCTTTCTTACTTAACCAAAGCTCCTCATGTGGTAGCATTGAGAAGGCTCGCATATTTGCTAGCTGGATTCCATTCAAGTTCTCATACAGTAATTGAAGCCTTTTTGAGTAGTGTTTTGTGCACGTTGTTTTCCCATTTGGTATGCTGTGGAATAATGTCCTAAACCAGCTATGCAAAAGCAGATTCCTGTGGCTGCTCTGTAAACACATCTCATGTGATCCTGGTTGCAAGTAAGCACTTTAGATATTTAGTATGTGCAGACCACGTTAGATTTTATCACAGAAATGTGTCTCCGAAGACAACATTAATATGTATCATATGCACTCTGTCTATAATCTACTCTGTTTGCTTAGGTTATATAAAAACAGAGCCAGGAATACAAAGAGAGAGCTCGATGGCATAGCAGATAGGATTGAAGATAGATGCATAATTGATAGATATATAGATATGGGGTAGATAGAAAGAGAGACAGATAGATACGGATGTAGTAGGGTTAACACTCATGCTTTATGAAACGTGTTATCTAAACTAAATGCAACTAAACGCGTTAAGCAATTGCTTTTCAATGGTCTTTGTTTCAAGATAACGCGATGAGTTAAGAAATTTGAGTTAAGGGTTTGCATGCTACATCTGTAGGTAGACAGACATAATAGACAAATACTGCAATATTGTTTGCATGATAGATAGATAGATAGATAGATAGATAGATAGATGTCTCCAATGAGGATGGTTAAGACCACGTATTATATTCTCTCTGGCGGACTCTTGCCACCAATGCTTAACCTGGATAGCCTTTCATTTTGAGTCATGTGTGTAGCTAGTTTGCTACAGTGATAAAAAACTGATTGCTGAAGTTATCTTTATGGAAATTTGATAATTTTTAGAAAACCTCATGATTCTTGTTACAATGGAAAAATCCTAAAGTATTAAAGGGGTTGTGTCATTTCAGCATATAGCATTTATTATGTAGAGAAAGTTAATACAAGGCACTTACTAATGTATTGTTATTATCTATATTGCTTCTTTTGCTGGTTTCATTCATTTTTCCATCACATTATACAATACTCATTTCCATGGTTACCACCACCCTGCAGTCCAGCAGCGGTGGTCGTGCTTGCATAGTATAGGAAAAAACACCAGCCTATGTGTGCTCCCATGGTCCTGGCCACCAGAGAGGCCAGCGCTTTTTCCTATAGTGTGCAAGCATGACCACCACTGATGGGTGGCAGGGGGGTCGTTTTTATGGAAACGAACAGTGCATAATATGATGGAAAAATGAATCCAGCCAGCAAAGGAGGCAATATGGATAATAACAATACATTAGTAAGTGCCTTGTATTACCTTTCTCTACATGATAAATGCCACTTGCTAAAGTGACACAACCCCTTTAAACTGATAAAAATACAGTATTAAATATACTTAAAGTACCGTGGGGAACTTAGTGTCTTGGAATGCCATGATGTGCCAAAGTGGTGATATGCACAGCATAACTAATGGCTATGGTGGTGAAATATGATATAATGTAATACTATGAAAAAAGATGTTCCGGAACTGGTTTTGCATGGGAAATACTGCAGCAGACATGTCAGGAGAGGTGATAGATCCTCTTTAACCCTTTCAGGACCCATGACGTACATTTACGCCACAGGTCCGGTCCCTAAACATGGCACCCGCTCACACGTGCAGCGGTCGCCTTAGCCGCGGGGTTTCTGCTATTTTAAATAGCACAGACCCGCGGAAAATGTATGCGATCAGCCATAATCCTAGAACTACACGATGACATTTGTCATGCGACAAATAGAGCACAACTACACTGCAACATGTGTCACGCGATATTGATGTTGCACTAATGTCGCATGACAATTTTTATGATGGTAGTCTATGGTGTCTCATTGCGACATGCTGCGACTGAGACGCGACAGTTGCTGAAAAATACATCTTGAATGGATTTTGCGACATTGATGCAACAAAATGTTGTCGTGTAGACCTAGCCTAAGGCTGATTGCATACATCTTAGCTTTCAGTCGCGCGCATCCGGTCCGGTAATAGCGTTCCCCGGCTGAGATCGGGGAACCTGTTACCTTGCGCTAATTGACAGAAGCCTCAAGTAGGCTTCAGAGTCAATTACATGTATATATCAATAGAGGCCACTAGGTGGCAGCCTTGTATTGATATAGTGTAAATGAAGTCTTCAATGATGGCTATTTAGCCATCACTGAATACTATGGGCAATTGAATGACTTAAAAAAGTAAAAAAAATAAGTAAAAAAAAGTTTTTACAAATATTAAAAAAAAATCCTAAAAGTTCAAATCACCCTCCTTTCATTAAAATAAAAATACTTAACCAATAAAAAAAATAAACATCATGGGCATCGCCACGTGGGAAAATTCCCATACTATTAAAAATATAACAATATTAATGGCATACGGAAAATTTTGTAACGGGAAAAAAAATAAAAACTGCCAATTTGCCATTTTTTGTCATTTCAACTACCCAATTTTTTTTTGTAAAACGCAATCAAAAAGTCACACACACTTAATATTGGTATAACTGAAAAGAACAGATCGTCCCGCAAAAAAATGAGTCCTCACACAGCCCCGTACATATAACTGCAAAAAAGTTATAGGGGTCAGAATATGGTTATGAAAAATAAAAAAAAAAATTCCTCAAAGGTTTTAATAATATTTTCAGTATTAAAATGTAAGAAAAACTATACAAGTGTGGTATCATTGGAACCGTACTGACCTGGAGAATAAAGATAACAGGTCCATTTTACCGCATAGTGTACAGTGGGAAAAAAGATAAATAAAAACCTTTATCAGAATTGCGTTTTTTCTCAATTCTACCCCATTTGGAATTTTTTTCCTGCTTCCTAATACATGGTATGCAACCATAAATTCTGCTTAGAAAGTACAACTTGTCCCGCAAAAAATAAGCCCTTAAAAGGCTATGTGAATGGAAAAATAAAAAAGTTAACACTATGGGAAGGCCATAGGGTTCTTAAGGGGTAAAATATCTAAGACATGGCAGGTTTGTTGTCATCATCTAATTTTTCCAAGATTTCATTGCTAAATAAGCTGCTTTAGCCACCTTAAACAGTCACTGTACTTTCCCTTCATTTCATTTAATAGAGAATTGCAAATTTCTAAATAACTTCATTTAAAAAAATCTGCCTGCATCCACCGGAAAAAAGCTGGAAAGTCATGGCCACTAAAAGTCTTACTTCCACCTAATTTTCAGCCCACTGCCTGTCCCTAGTAACAGAGTCACAGAAGACGGCTGAGAGGAAGTGAGGAGGGGGGGGGGTCAAAGCTAGCTGAGATCCTGATAAAAGAACTGCTTCTGCGCAGCTTTTGAAGATCATAATTGCCTCACCTATCACTAAATGTGATCTCCTCCTCATCTGTTTTGTGAGCTCCGGAGCTGAAAACAAACAAAGTGAGAATTAAGGGAAAACAGTACACAGCAGTACAATGCTTGCAGATTTTACAAAAGGGAGACACCCCCTGCTTCTGAGTGAAATGTATCTAGCTGTTCAGCGGAAACAGGGAATAATATGGCTAAAAGGGACATCAGGGAAGCCAAAAAGAACTATTTCATCACAGTTATGATTGTACAAAGAAAACTCAGGTGTGCTTTAAACTACCTAAAAGTTACTTTTAATGTTTAATCGATTCATGTGAGTATGGTCAAAATGTGCAGATTTAGCAGTCCTGAATTTGCTTTTGAACTGCCATGGTAGTTCTTTGAGTTGAGTAATTTTGCCCATAGCTCCATGGAAAATCACCAATACCACATCATGTTGTCTTTATTAATTTAGTCATGTGACAAATTAGCCTAATTAATACATTAACAAACTCAGCACTACTACATCTATAATGTCATCCATGTTCTCCCACAAAACTGTAACCTGTTTATTGGTTAATGTTGTCATAGTTAGCATACAGTTTCTGATGATCAGCTCTAAGCTCGAATGAAAACACAAAATTAATAATGCAGTGTTCCGTTAACATTGTTTTTTTATGTCTGTTGAGAAATTGAAAAAACAACATTTACCAGACTTTGAGGTAGCAGCTAATTAACAAACAGTAACAATGTTTCAAAAAAAGATTTTAAACAACAACCATCCAATAAACACTGGCTCTGATTTATCAAGACCAGCTTAGCCAATCTTGATAGCCCTGCCGAATGGTGCCTTTAATTTAGGCACATTCCTCGTCATAAATGAAATGCGTCCTCCACATTAAAATCTATGCCTGCTTGTAGCTGGAATAGTTTTCTCTCCTTTACTCCATGTGATGATAAATGTGCTGGGGCAGATGGCCCATCCCAGGCTCCACCTCATTTGCTCCACCCTAAAAAGTCCCCAAACCAGTTTTTTTTTTTTAAGCTTTTTAATGCCAAACAACAGGCTTGTGGGGACGATAAATCCTACCTATGTCTTTTGAAACTCTTACATTGACATATTGCCCATCATTCAGGTAACTAATGTGTCTGGAAAATTTACCATTTTCTCTTGTCACAGTCCTTGTGAGTTAAACAGGCTGCACTGACACATAGTAACAAAGTATTAGAACAGGTAAACTCTGGAGGTTTTCAAACAAGAACCTAACAGTGAGGAAAATGAAAGTTGCATAACTTTAAAAGGGTTTGATCTTTATACTGATGACCTATCCTGATGATAAGTACAAAAGGAATCGTGACCAGCATCTTCTCTTTTCTGCAAGTTCTATTCCAATTAACAGATAACACAAGACAATGTTTTGGCTTCTGTCAAGCCTTTCTCAAGCCATGACCTGAGAAAGGATTGACATAAGCCGAAACGTTGCCTTGTGTTATATGTGAACTGGAATAAAACTTGTGGAAAAGAGAAGATGCTGGTCACGATTCCTTTTATTCTTTACAGTTTAGAGCAGAGAGGAGCCTGACCACAGGTAATCTTACGAAAAACTGGGACAATATATTATTGCCTATCCTCATGATAAGTCATCAGTATCTGATCAGTGGGGGTCCGATACCCAGGATCCCCGCTGATCAACTGTTTTGAGATGGCAGTGGCGCTCCTTTGAATGCCGTAGCCTTCTCTGTCGTTGCCATGCACGGTGCCATACATTGTATAATGGCTGTGCTTGGTATTGCGTTCAGCCCCATTCACTTGAATGGAGCTGAGCTGCGCCTAAGCCACTTGACAGATGAACTATCCTAGGAAAAGTAGAGAGAAGGCCGCGGTGCTCACAAGAACAATCAGATACTGATGACCTATCCACAGTACAGGTCATCAGTAGAAATATCTCAGAAAACCCCTTTAATAATCATTTAAAGCGGTTGTCCGAGTAATTTTTTGTTCTTTCTATATTCCTAACTAGGCAAATGTAACAACTTTACAATTAACTCACTTTATCTGCAGTGCCTTGTTTTTTCAGATTTCACTGAGGGTCACATGACCTGTGATGTCAGCTTCTCTCCCTGCTCGGATAATGTTCGTGCACAAGTCTGAGAGATCTGTAGACATCACTGTGCTGGCCACGCCCCCTTTTATTGCTGGGCTGTCTGCTCTCTCCTAGGATTCCTAACCCTTTCAGCTGCACAGACTGGGTAGCTGCAGTTAGTGAGGGGACAAATGCTTGGCATAGGAGCTGACAGACTAGAGAGAGCATTGCACAAAAAGGTAGGGGGAAGATCCTGTGTGAATCAGCAGTGTCATTATACAGCTAAGACTTGTAGTTCTACACATACAACATGCTGCTGATTCTCCCAGCACTCAGGGCAGCTCTTGTATCCACTCCCTTAGCAGTGTCATTATGCAGCTAGTTCTACACGTACAAAATGCTGCTGATTCTCCCAGCACTGAGGCCAGTTCTTGTATCCACTCCACAGTGTCATTATACAGTTAGGACTTGTACTCTACACATACAACATGCTGCTAAGTCTCCCAGCAGCCAGACTTGTCACTCAGGGCAGGACTTGTATTCACTCCCTTAGCAGTGTCATTATACAGCTAGGACTTGTAGTTCTATATATACAACATGCTGCTGATTCTCCCAGCAGGAAGACATGTCACTCAGAGCAGGACTTGTATTCACTCCCTTAGCAGTGCAGGGGGAGTAGCAGAGATTGTTGTTATTGCATGTAAAAAAGGGTCAGAAAAGAACCAGGGAAATGAGGAAATATATACTTTTTTTGCCTAAAACTTGCTTAGCTTAGTCCTATATTGCTGCCCATCAGATTTTCAATGCAATATATTTTTTTCATAACTCGGGCAACCCCTTTAAGGTGTTGTCTTGTAAGGAACAGTGGAACATTTTGCAAAAGGACTCAAAGTACGGTAAAAAAATAAAATAAGCAAAACTTCACTCATCTCACTCAATGATCACAGCAGTGAGTGCTGTGTACAGTGTGCCCACACATAGAATAAAGACCAGTATAGTTTTTATCCTTTTTTTATTTATTATTATTATTATTATTATTATTATTATTATTATTATTATATCCACTCTGAGCTCTTTACCAAAAATGTTTCTTTGCTGGACAAACCCTTTAAATGAGTTGCCTCATAAAGACAACCCCTGTCCATATGTTGTATTATAACACATTGAAGAGGAAGCATTTTTGATGTACCACTTTATAAGAGTGGCTTCCTCTCTGGCAAACCCATGTATCACATGGATTGCAATTCTTCTAAACAGCTACTATGTAATAGTACTTTTCCCCTGCATGAGCCATGGCAGAGGAAATGTCTGGCCACACAAGGAAGGTAGAAGATGACCAAGTATGGTGGGTGTAAGATTAGTTTTACAAGATGCGACTACTTATCCATAACAGTCTTCTAAGCATTTCACCCATTTGACCTATTTGTTTTACTATTCTACTATACTCTATATCTATTCTAAGTGCCCTATAGTCAACAATATTTTAAATTGGCAATTCCTAAGTATTTCTCTAATAGATTGCTGTAACCGTCTGCTTATATTAGGTGTAATCGGTGATCAGGGTCTGGATTGCGTGCATTAATCATCTTGTTTCCAACTTATCCAAGTGCTTCTTTATCTATCTATCTATCTATAGTTATGTCCATATGTATTAAGACAGAGACATTTTATAATTTTTGTTCTGTACATTTCCATAAATGGATTTTGAACAAAACTATTCAGATGCAGTTGAAGTTCAGACTTTCCGCTTTAATTCAGTAGGTTGAACAAAAGACTGCATAAAAATGTGGGGAACTAAAGCATTTTTTAAACTCAATCCCTTCATTTCAAGGGCTCAAAGGTAATTGGACAAATTAAATAATTGTAAATAAAATGTTAATTTCTAATACTTGATTGAAGACCCTTTGTTGGCAATGACTGCCTCAAGTCTTGAACTCATGGACATCACCAGACGCTGTGTTTCCTCCTTTTTAATGCTCTGCCAGGCCTTTACTGCAGCGGCTTTCAGTTGTGGGCCTTTCTGTCTGAAGTTTAGTCTTTAACAAGTGAAATGCATGCTCTGTTGGGTTCAGATCAGGTGACTGACTTGGCCATTCATGAAAATTCCACTTCTTTGCTTTAATAAACCCCTGGGTTGCTTTGGCTTTATGTTTTGGGTCATTGTCCATCTGTATTATGATACGTCGACTAATCAGTTTGGCTGGATTTGAGCATACAGTATGTCTCTGAAAACCCCAGAATTCATCTGGCTGCTTCTGTCCTGTGTCAAATCATCAATAAACACTAGAGACCCAGTGCCACTGGCAGCCATGCATGCCCAAGCCATCACACTGCCTCTGCCATGTTTTACAGATGATGCGGTATGCTTTGGATCATGAGCTGTACCGTGCCTTCGCTATACTTTTTTCTTTCCATTATTCTGGTAGAGGTTGATCTTGGTTTAATCTGTCCAAAAAATGTTCTTTCAAAAGTGTGCTGGTTTTTTAAGATTATTATTTTTTTTTTTTAGCAAAGTCCATTCTAGCCTTCTTATTCTTGAGGCTTATGAGTGGCTTGCACCGTGCAGTGAACCCTCTGTATTTACTTTCATGCAACCTTCTCTTTATAGTAGATTTGGATATTGATATGCCTATATCCTGGAAAGTGTAGTTCACTTGGTTGGCTGTTGTGAAGGGGTTTCTTTTCACCATGGTAATTATTCTGCGATCATCCACCACTGTGGTTTTCCGTGGGCGTTCTGGTCTTTTTGCACTGTTGAGGTCACCAATGCTTTCTTTCTTTCTCAGGATGGAACAAACTGTAGATTTTGCCAGTACTAATAGTGTAGCAATTTCTCGGATGGGTTTTTTCTGTTTTCGCAGATGAAGGATGGCTTGTTTCACTTGCATGGAGAGCTCCTTTAACATGTTTACTTCTCAGCAAAATCTTTAAATTGCCAGTCCCACACCTCAACTCCAGATCTTTTATGTGTTTAATTGAGAATGAAATAATGAAGAAATCACCCACACCTGCCCATGAAACAGTCTTTGAGTCAATTGTCCAATTACTTTTGATCTCTTTAAAAACAGGATGCCACATGTCAAGGAGCTGAAACTCCTAAACCTTTCATCCAATTTTAATGTGGATACCCTCAAATGAAAACTAAAAGTCTAGACTTTATGTCCATATCCATTATATAAATATAACTTACATATGTTTTAGTAAACAGGTAATAAAAAACAAATTTGGTGTCAGTGTCCAAATATATATGGACATAACTGTATCTATCTTTCATCTATCTTCTATCTATCTATCTAATATATATATATATATATATATATATATATATATATATATATTATCTATCTAACTATCTATCATCTCTCTCTTACTATACGTCTAATATCTGTCTCGTATCTATCTATCTATTTATCTATCTATCATTATTTACCTCTGATAATACCTACTTTTTTCAAAATTGTGCAGAATTCCATTCACTTTCTAGACTGTCTTTGTTATGTAAATTTAATTTCATTTTACTGAAACTGCTGATGTTGGTCACATGCTGACAAGTTCCAATGTGATTACAGAGCAGTAGCAAGCCTTGCATCCTGTAGCAACAGTCTATGTTCTGTGTGTAGCACTTTCCACTGACAGGTCTGCGAAATAGCTTATTTCTAGCAAAACAAGCACAGGAGGACAGAGCCTGGCTGTTCTGAACTGCGTCTGGCATGAGTCACAGCATACATTGAATAGTCTAGCACAAAGAGGTTTTGACTAGGAACATGGGGGAATTGGATTGCCACCTGTCTGAATATGGACTTGCCCATGGCACACTTCTAAATGCTATATTTGTAGATATATCTTCAGGCACAGATGCTTCCATATTCAAGATAAGGAGCAGCCAACTTGGCAATTGTTAAACATGATGTGACAGTTATATCACATTATTATCTTGTGGATATTTGCAAATAAATCCTAATGTAAAATCCAACAGAAAGCCGTCTGCAGTAGTCAAATGTACGTATAACATGTCATTGCTACAGGGGACTAAATAAAGACTACTGGAGTGGTGGAACAGATGACTAAAGCTTTTTTTTACAGTATACATTTTTCTGTTCTTTGCAATTTTTTTATTTTTATTCCTGGACAATCACTTCAAAAGACGTTGGGTGGTTAAATCCAATGATTTGTCTTGTGATATTTACATTCATAGTACATTAGTAACTGTGGATGCATTTTTTTCCTTTAAGATCCTGGGAACTACATTGCAGAAAGCTGATGTTGTGGGATTTCAACCTGCATTGCAGTGCATTCTGGGAAACAGTGTGCAATATAATGACCTACAACAGAAAGCTGTGTTTGTTACATTGAAACCTTAAAAATCTTTCACCTTCTATACATTGTGTATATATTGTGAACATGATATGAAAAATATAAAAAGGCAATCTCTAAGTACACAAGTAGAAAAAAAACACAATAAAATACAACCTCTTCAAAGATGTGACATGATTCTCTGCTGCTCTGCAGATACATTATGAACACCATATGACTAAATCATAAATTTTGAAAGTGCATGAATTACACAGACACATATAAATGCCATGCTTAACTCTCTCCACGTTTTTACAAATGTCAGTTTATAGTGCTTTATATCTATTTTATAGTATGCATGAAAGGAAATGACTGAACAAAAAGAAAGTAATTTAAATATCCTTATTCACATTAAGGTTTCTAATTAACCCTCGCCACTTCTGATAATATGTCTGATCCATACAGATATTGTCAATTGACACTTAGAAGACATGGTGAAGTGTCAGTCATAATCCTGTAAAATAAAGATGACTTTACCATTTGGAAGTTATATGCACAGTTATGATGAGATAATGTAAAAATGGATCATTCATAGGAGAATATATTTAGTTTATAGGGAAGTATGTTCTAAAGCAGGGGGGCAAAACCTGCGGCCCGGGGGCCACATGCGGCCCTTGATACCATTATGTGTGGCCTCCAACCATCTGGTAAGAGAAATGTATATCTATGTCTTGTGGCTGCTCACATGTATCTTTCATGTATTCTCCTATTAGATGGGAGTCCTGGAACTGTAACTAGACATTAATGGTATATACTAGATGTACAATATGCCATAAATACAGTATTTCAGTTGGTAATACCCCTTTAAATGTTATATTCGGACCTTGACGTTGGTTCAATCTGGCAATGTGGCCCCCACCCTGAATTTTTGGAATCACGGAACTATATTTTTTTTATTCCATCCTTTTAGATACACATATGTTATGTTGTGGCCAACGTTTTGGTCCCTCCCGGACCTTGTTCATGGCCCTTACAACATGAAGGAAAGTCATGGAGAATGGCGTGCCCCTGCCCAGAAAACATTGTGCACCCCTGTTCTAAAGTGATGCTAGAATGCAGGCATGTTCCCGTTACTAGTCCAGTAAAAAAGATTTCTTGATCTTTTATGTTTTATTATGCAACAAAGTGTACCTGTCTTTTCAGAATAGGATGTTGTGTGTATACATGAGTGACAACACTAGATCTGGCCATTATATGAGTTGTATCTGAAATATTTTAGCAGTTTTATACCAAGTGCTCCATCTATAGTTTTCAGTTGTTCCTCAGCTAGTGCGTGGAGTTAGAAGTAATGAGGTCTACCCATAGACTGTCCATTGAGACAGGAGATTCTGCTACAATACCCCTCTCTCTCAGTCAGTATCATATAGAATATTATAGGGAAATGGTGAGCAATATGCATAGTGTGGGGAGTCGCTCTGGTAGTCAGCGGTGCGGGTGCAGTTTAGAGGCAAAACCAGGAGTCCAGATTGTGCAACAAACAGTGTTTTATTCACACTTGCACACAAAATGAAAAACAGTCTCTTGGTGACAGTTCACACACAACGGAAATAACGTAGCCAAACAAAAACAGTCCAACACAGGTTCAGTCACCTGGGAGGTGTAGGTGCAGGTTCGCACCATGCTGTCGGCCCAGCCGCAGGAGAATCCAGCTTCAGGTAGCCAGGAACACAACACCTCCTTGCTGAGCGCTTTCCTCCAGGACAGAGAACTCCCAGCCCTGTTAGCAGCTCCAGGATAATCACACTCACAGCTGGTGGTGCTGGCTGAGTTTATAAACCCAGCCCAAAACTCGGACTGGACCGTGGGGAGCAGCCACCCACCCTACTCTTTAGCTGCTCCCAGTAAGAGCCGGCCCGGATCGGCTTTGCAGCCATGCTATTTAACAAAGTCAAACAGCACTAGCTGCTGCAGACAAAAACCCGGCTCTCACCTCACCGAGGCCAGCAACCTCGGTGACACGTACCTGCCATCTAGGACGGCACCCTGCACCTTACCACATACCCCCCTTTGTTCAACCCTGAGGGGTGGACACAGGACAAACAGTGTACCCGGGAGAGCGCGTCTGCATTTTTTAATAACCGGCCCGCTCTGTGCTCCACCGTGAATTTAAAATTCTGTAGAGACAGAAACCACCTGGTGACCCGGGCATTCCTCTCTTTGGCTTGGGACATCCACTTGAGTGGGGAGTGGTCGGTCACCAGGCGAAAGCTTCTGCCCAACAGGTAATAACGGAGGGCCTCGAGTGCCCACTTGATGGCCAGGCACTCTCTCTCGACTATACTGTACCTAGTCTCTGCTGGGGTGAGCTTGCGGCTGAGGAAGACAACGGGATGCTCCTCCCCGTTGACTTCCTGCGACAGTACCGCACCAAGGCCAACTTCAGAGGCGTCGGTCTGGACTCACGAAATCCTTCCTGAAATCGGGTGTCACCAAAACCGGGGACCCACACAGGGCCGATTTCAAGGCGGAGAAAGCCTTTTCCGCCTGCTCATTCCAGCGGACCATCCCTGTCTTACGCCCCTTTAACAACTCTGTCAATGGCGAAGCAATAGTAGCAAAGTGGGGCACAAACCTCATGTAATACCCCACAATCCCCAGGAACGACTTTACCTGCCTGGTGGTGACCGGTCGGGGCCAACTCCGTATTGCCTCTACCTTATTTACCTGAGGCTTGATGACTCCCGCCCAATTACATATCCCAGATATTTTGTCTCCTCTAACCCTATGGAGCACTTCTTTGGGTTAGCGGTCAGTCCGGCTTTCCTCAGGGCATCCACTACCGCCTGCACCTTGGGTAAATGGCTTTCCCAGTCGGTGCTGTGGATGACTACATCATCTAAGTAGGCCGAGGCGTACCGACGATGTGGTCGCAGCACTATGTCCATTAACCTTTGGAAAGTGGCGGGGCGCCATGCAGGCCAAAGGGTAACACCTTGTAGTGATACAGGCCCTGCGGGGTAACAAATGCGGTTTTTCCTTAGCCGACTCCGTTAAGGGTACCTGCCAGTACCCTTTAGTGAGGTCCAGCACAGAAAAATAACGGGCTTGTCCTAAACTTTCAACAAGCTCGTCTACTCGGGGCATGGGATACGCGTCAAACTTGGATACTTCATTTAACTTGCGAAAGTCGTTGCAGAACCGCAGCGTCCCATCCGGCTTAGGTATTAGGACTATGGGACTGGCCCACTCACTTTTCGACTCCTCAATGACATCGAGCTTCAACATTAATTGCACTTCCTCCGCGATGGCCCGTCGCCGAGCCTCGGGTACCCGGTATGGTTTTAACCGGACCTTGGCCTGAGGCTCAGTGACGATGTCATGTCGGATGAGAGACGTGCGGCCAGGGAGGTCCGAGAACACATCCGTGTTCCGACTGAGGAACTCCTGACTTCCTGAACTTGTTTGGAAGATAGGCTGTCTGCAATTTTTACCGTGGTTACGGCTTCACAGGCCTCGAACTGTGGGGCTGGACCCTTTTCACCTAGAAGCCCTGGCCGGGGGCTGTGGTCGTCGGCCGCGTCCCTATCTTTCCACGGCTTAAGTAAATTCACGTGGTACACCTGCTCCGGCTTGCGCCGCCTGGCTGGTGTACTTTGTAATTTACTTCCCTACCTTCTCGATCACCTCATAGGGGCCCTGCCACCTAGCTAGGAATTTGCTGTCAAGGGTGGGTACCAGAACCAAAACCCGATCTCCCGGATTGAAGTCCCGTACCCGAGCCTGACGATTGTACACCCTACTCTGGGCTTGTTGCGCTGCCTCCATATGCTCCCGGACCAAGGGCAACACCCTTTCCATCCGTTCCTGCATTTGGGCGACATACTCAATGACACTTTTGTGGGGGACAGGCTGTTGTTCCCATGCTTCCTTGGCGATATCCAACAGGCCCCGAGGGTGTCTGCCATAAAGCAGTTCGAAGGGCGAGAACCCAGTAGAGGCCTGGGGCACCTCTCGCACTGCGAACATGAGATAGGGCAGAAGCAGATCCCAGTCCTTCCCATCTCTAGACACCACCCTCTTTAACATATTTTTTAGAGTTTGGTTAAACCTCTCCCACAAGACCGTCTGTTTGCGGATGGTAAACGGACGTCCGTAACTGCTTTATACGCAACAATTTACACAGTTCCCTCATTACTTTAGACATAAAAGGGGTCCCTTGGTCTGTCAGAACCTCTTTTGGCAGGCCCACACGGGAAAACATCTCCATTAACTCTTTGGCAATGAGCTTAGCTGAGGTATGTCGCAGAGGCACCGCCTCCGGATACCGAGTGGCATAGTCGAGAACTACCAGAATGTGTTGGTGGCCCCTGGCAGACTTTGGTACAGGCCCAATTAAATCCATCGCGATTCGCTCAAGCGGTACTTCAATAATTGGCAGAGGTACCAGAGGACTACGGAAATGTGGCTGGGGGCTAGTTATCTGACAAGTCGGACAGGACTTACAATAATTCTCTACCTCCTTGAACACACTGGGCCAATAAAATCGCTGCAGTATGCGGTCCTGGGTTTTCTGCCACCCCAGGTGTCCCCCAAGAACATGTTGGTGGGCAAGCTCCATGACAAGCTTGCGATACGCTGTGGGCACCACCAACTGTTCAACAGGTTCGCCTCGGATTTGGTTCACCCGATACAACATATCCTGCAGAACAATAAATCGTGGGAACATTAATTCAGCCCCTGGTTTCTGGGGTTTACCATCAATTTCCAGCACATTCTCCCAGGCCCTGGTTAGGGTTTGGTCCCGGTGTTGTGCGGTCCCAAAATTTTCCCGGAGACATTGAGGTCTGCCAACTCAGGTCCCGGTGGCAAGTCCTCCGTGTCTCCCACCATTACACTCAGTGGGGTTGTCTCCCCCTCTACCGCTGGAGCAGTGGTCACCCCTACCGCTGGCCCGTCAGACTCGGGCTCCCAGGGTTCTGGCCTTCCAGTGGTATCAGGCCACTCCACTAGGGTCACCCCTGTCTCGGGTCCCTCAGATACCTTTATTACCGGCCACAGCGCCGGAAAACCGAGGAAGTCCCTCCCAAGTATCAGTTCGTGTGGGAGTTTAGTAGCGACAGCCACCTCGTGGGTCCACCTACCAGCCGCGGTGGACAAAGTCACTAGTGCAGTGGGGTAGTCTTTCAGGTCTCCGTGGATGCACAGGACCCCGACTTTACGGCCAGTATACTCCGCAGGACGTACAAGTGCAGCCCTTACCAGGAGACTAAACTCCCGGAGTCCAGCAGAGCCACCGCCAGAGAGTCTCCCACCTCTACCTGACACAGGTGGTTATGGTCCTGCACCTCCACGGGTGCCAGTTGCGCACAGCTTCCGTGCATACAGGGAGTGGCGACCCCGTAGGTCATATCCATCGGCTCATCCCGATGCGGACAGTCGGCCCTGATGTGGCCTGGCTCCTGACACCTCCAGCATACCACGGGAGGCGGACTCGCAGGGGGTATATTCCGGGCAGGCCGCTCTGTCGCCGGACGTCGGAACTGGGGCAGAGGCCTCCGGGGTTTGACTGACCCCTTCCCGCAAGAGTCCCCTGCAGGTTTCTGGTGGCCTCGTAGCGCTCTACCAGGTCGACCATCTCCAGGGCATTGGTGGGCGATACCTGGCCGATCCAGTGCTGGAGGGGATAAGGCAGGGCCCTCCAAAAGATGTCCGCCAACAGTCGATCCAGCATGGCAGTGGGACTTAGTAGATCGGGCTGCAGCCACTTTTGCAGCCTGTGCAGCAGATCGTAGAACTGCGGCCTAGCGGGTTCAGTCGTTTTAAAGTCCCACTGGTGGACTCTTTGAGCGCGGACCAGCACGTTCACGCCCAGTCTGGCTAGGACCTCTCCTTTCACAGTGTCATAATCTGCCGCTTGGTCGTCCGACAAGTCAAAAAACACCTGCTGGGGTCCGGAAGCCAGGAACGGAGCGACCACCTCAGCCCACTGGTCACGGGGTAACTTTTCCCTCACGGCGACCTTCTCAAAACCGCCAGGTACGTCTCAACGTCGTCTGCGGGGTCATTTTTGGGATCGCCGCACGGACCGCTTTCCGGGCATCATGGACGTGGTGGGACGCTCCTGCCGCCTGTAACGCCATCACATGTTGTAGCAATAGTTGGTTGGTCTCCCGCTGCTGCACGTTAGCCTCTATGAGAGCCTTCACAGCAGCCTCCATGTTGTCAGAAACTCCTGCTTGCAGCTTTGCTGGCTTAATATATTCCATACACTTTAGAAAAACAAAACTTCGGCGTTCACGCCAGCCTCACTGCGCATGCCCGCATCCGACACCAAATGTGGGGAGTCGCTCTGGTAGTCAGCGGTGCGGGTGCAGTTTAGAGGCAAAACCAGGAGTCCAGATTGTGCAACAAACAGTGTTTTATTCACACTTGCACACAAAATGAAAAACAGTCTCTTGGTGACAGTTCACACACAACGGAAATAACGTAGCCAAACAAAAACAGTCCAACCAGGTTCAGTCACCTGGGAGGTGTAGGTGCAGGTTCGCACCACGCTGTCGGCCCAGCCGCAGGAGAATCCAGCTTCAGGTAGCCAGGAACACAACACCTCCTTGCTGAGCGCTTTCCTCCAGGACAGAGAACTCCCAGCCCTGTTAGCAGCTCCAGGATAATCACACTCACAGCTGGTGGTGCTGGCTGAGTTTATAAACCCAGCCCAAAACTCGGACTGGACCGTGGGGAGCAGCCACCCACCCTACTCTTTAGCTGCTCCCAGTAAGAGCCGGCCCGGCACTAGCTGCTGCAGACAAAAACCCGGCTCTCACCTCACCGAGGCCAGCAACCTCGGTGACACGTACCTGCCATCTAGGACGGCACCCTGCACCTTACCACAATAGGAATAAAGTAGAGATGAGCAAATCCATTTGTTAGAGTCTAAATCCGACCTAAACTTTTGAAAAAAAAATCTTATTCGGTTGAAGAGAGAGGGCTTTTCATTTGGGTAGAATCAATTCATACCAAATCAAATTTCTTAGCTGATTCAGACTAATCGTACTGAAACAAATTTTAGGAAATTCGCTCATCTCTTGAACAAAGCAGTTGGGTGAGATATAACACTATTACCTGCTGAATCACTGTCTCTCTAGGTTGCTCACTCCTCTTTCCCCTCCCTTTTCCGTAGACTTCTATGGAATGATGTAATCTAATCCTTCAATGAGTAGGCATCCTATCTTGGTCTCTCTGTATGGATTTATCACAGACTTCAGAGAGAATAATGGTTTAGGAAAAAAGGGGGTGGGGGGCTGATAACTGGAGAATATGGTATGTAGTTTATTTTTATATCCATCTGTTATATTGATTTATGCAAAGCTGTATGAAACAATGACAATTTAAGCAACTGTGCAGAATATCTCAGCTCTAGTGTATGTTGACATTTGTGTCTCTAAAGTAGTAGACAATAGACAAACCATGTGTAGTTGATCTTGCAGACATATCCCCTTCCATTCACCCTCTAGTATACCCTGTATACTTTCATTATGTTATCAAGTAAGGGATAGATAGAAAGGAAAAAGATTGCAGGATATACAAGTGGTTTGTTTGTAGCCTGCTACCACTGAGACACATATGAACCCCACAAACAAAAATAGTCAATAAAATGCATTAGATATTATTGATTTCCATCATATGATGGATCTGGTACTTTTTTAAAAGTTTATCCGTTCCTAGACCTGAGTGGAAAAATGCAAAACATACTGCACATGTAAACCTAGCTTTAGAATGATTGCAAAAATACAGTATTTTTCGCTTTATAAGACGCACTCCCCCCCCCCAAAGTGTGTGTGGGGGGAGGGGTGGTGGCTGTGCATCTTATAAAGCGAATGCAGACTTTTTTAATTTGCTGACACTGATACATCGCCGGCCATTATTCTGCACAGTGTGGCCTGCGATGTATCATGGGGAGGGAGGAGGGGTTGGAGGCCGGCAACTCGTGGCGGGGCCCAGTGCAGTCACTGTACTCTATTACACCGGGCCCCACACAGCAATCTTCATATGTACAGTGTGGTCATATCCTAATTAAAGTAGCGCAATCCTCTTCAGTAGTACTTACTATCAAAGTACTGTAGCAGGCAGGCCAGCCGGCAACGTAACGTCACTCGCTGCGTCACGCTCCTGCTCCGCCTGCTTCATTAATAAAGTGGGAAGAGCAGGCACGTGACATTATGCTGCTGGCCGGCCTGCCTACTACGGTAGTTTGATAGTAAGTACTACTGCAGAGGGTTGCGCTAATTTAATTAGGATTACCTGACTACACTTTAGATATGAAGATTGCTGTGCGCAGGCCCTGTGTATTGCGGTCACTATTTACACAGGGAAACTTATGGGCGGGATCTGTGGATGACACATAAATAGCATAAGATGCTATATATGTGTCATCCACAGATCCCCCCCTCCATAACAGTGTCATCCACAGATCCCTCCATAACAGTGTCATCCACAGATATCCCCATAACAGTGTCATCCACAGATACCCATAACAGTGCGTCATCCACAGATCCCTATAACAGTGTCATCCACTGATCCCCCTAACAGTGTCATCCTCTGATCCCCCTAACGGTGCCATCCACAGATCCCCAAAACAGTTTTTCATCCACAGATCCCCCTAACAGTGTCATCTACAGATCCCCCATAACAGTGCGTCATCCACAGATCCCCCATAATAGTGCATCATCCACAGATTCCCATAACAGTGTCATCCACAGATCCCCCTAACATTATAATTCACAGATCCCCATAACAGTGTTATCACAGATCCCCCATAACAGTGTGTCAACCACAGATATCCCCATAACAGTGGGTCATCCACAGATCCCCCATAACAGTGGGTCATCCACAGATTCCCCATAACAGTGCGTCATCCACAGATCCCCCATAACAGTGGGTCATCCACAGATCCCCCTAACAGTGCGTCATCCACAGATCCCCCTAACAGTGCGTCATCCACAGATCCCCATAACAGTGTCATCCACAGATCCCCCTAACAGTGTCATCCACAGATCCCCCTAACAGTGTCATCCACAGATCCCCCTAACAGTGTCATCCACAGATCCCCCTAACAGTGTTATCCACAGATCCCCCTAACAGTGTTATCCACAGATCCCCCTAACAGTGCGTCATCCATAGATCCCCCTAACAGTGCGTCATCCACAGATCCCCCTAACAGTGCGTCATCCACAGATCCCCGATCCCCATAACAGTGCGTCATCCACAGATCCCCTTAACAGTGCGTCATCCACAGATCCCCATAACAGTGCGTCATCCACAGATCCCCATAACAGTGTCATCCACAGATCCCCCTAACAGTGTCATCCACAGATCCCCCTAACAGTGTCATCCACAGATCCCCCTAACAGTGTCATCCACAGATCCCCCTAACAGTGTTATCCACAGATCCCCATAACAGTGTCATCCACAGATCTCCCATACGGTACATAGCCTTTAATCTGAACCTTAGAAAAATCGGTTGAGGAAATTCTGCTGTTGTTTCCTAAGGCTAGCTGGAGAGTAAAAGCTGGTAGTAAAAGCTGTGATATGATTCTGGTACTGGCTGTGAAGAATATCTCCAGTGTTTGTTTGTAATGGCCTTTATAAATCGCTTAAAAATACTGAAACTCTGCATTTGCCCTAACCCTCTTTTTCTGTTAATTATCTACTTGTTAACTTAGGCAGCAAGATTTGCAGTAGGTATATTGGAGTTATGGAACAGCCTTGACTAATAGCTTAGACAGTAAAATGTTAATTACAATATTGTTACTTATGAAGTAAGGTGTGATGTAAATAAATGGTTAAGGCCTCTTTCACACTTGCGTTCTGAGGATCTGGCGGGCACTTCCGTCCCGCCGGATCCGTCAGAACGCAAGTCGTCTGAAAGCATTAGAAGACTGAGCAGGATCCTGATCAGTCTTCAAAATGCTTTCAGGTTACTATGGCAGCCAGGACGCTATTAAAGTCCTGGTTGCCATAGTAGTAGTGGGGAGCGGGGGAGCGGTATACTTACCGCCCGTGCGGCTCCCAGGGCGCTCCTGAATGACGTCAGAGCGCCCCATGCCCATGGATCACGTAATCCATGCGATCACGTGATCCATGCGATCACGTGATCCATGCGTCTGGGGCGCCCTGACGTCACTCTGGAGCGCCCCGGGAGCCGCACGGATGGTAAGTATACTGCTCCCCCGCTCCCCGCTAGATTTTACCATGGCAACCAGGACTTTAGCGTCCTGGCTGCCATGGTAACAATTGAGAAAAAGCTAAACGTCGGATCCGGCGATGCGCCGAAACGACGTTTAGCTTAAGGCCGGATCCGGATTAATGCACTTCAATGGGCATTAATTCCGGATCCGGCGTTACGGCATGTCTTCCGGATTTTTGGGCGGAGACAAATCCGCAGCATGCTGCGCTTTTGTCAACGTCCAAAAAACGTTCACATACTGAACGGAAGACATCCTGATGCAACGGATTGCTCTCCATTCAGGATGCATTAGGATAATCCTGATCAGTATCTTTCCGTCCTAGAGCCCCGAGGACGGAACTCTAGGACGGAAAGCAAAAACACTAGTGTGAAAGGGGCCTTAGACTTGTCATACAAACTCCTTTCTCTTACAAAATGCCACATTTTTATTGCAATGGATCATAAAGTCTCAAACTTTTGATGATCATAGAAAAGATAGTTATATTTTTCAGACTGGAAAATTTTAATTATGTTATTTAAAAGTTTTATAGTTTGATATGTTTACCATGACATCATGAATTTGTTGTTTGATATACCTGCAAAAATCAAGTACATGTATTCTACTGTAAATTTATAGAAAAATAAAATGAAATACTAAGCTATTCACTGTCTTTTAGGCTGTACTAGTAATTCTTGGCATTTCTTTATCACCATATGTGCCTTATTTAGCGTATTCTCAGTGAGCTTCTAAAATTTGGCAGGATACTAAAGCAGAGTCTAAATAGTTCATTGACATTAACATAGAAGCTAAACATCGGGATTACAATACTATTTTATTTCATCATATATAGTTTTAAGGTAGGTTACATTTATGATGAGACTGTACCACTGCATTAATGACCTTCCTTTAGGTCTTCCACATGATTTTTGTGCTTTCCATAAGTATAGAAAACCATAGAAAACACTAATAGGCAGATTTATCATTAGTTGTTAAACCTACTCAACATTCTTCTCTTGTTAAAGTCAGTTTTTGCAAAGTCTGATTTATGTAGGTTAGTTTTTAACTTTGATAAATCTGGAATGCCCAATGCTAGTTTTTCTATCTCCAAGATTCTGGCTAAAAAGTCGCATTTTTAAAAAAGTCGCACGGCAAATGAATGTAAAAGTCGCATTGCTTGCAGCGAAATTTAAGACAAATGTAAGGTCAGTGCCATATGGAGCACCACTCACATGCATAAGAGGACTATGGATTAGAGTAAAGAAGCAAACGACTACTTTTGCTAAACAACGAAAGCAGAGACTCATGCTTTATATGTTTGCTTTGCATCTTATAAAGCTTCGAAATGTAAACCAGTAATAAGATAGGCTAGAAATTATTAATTAGAAATTCTGTAAATATGCGGAAATGTCAATCCACAAAGATAAATGCTGACACCTTTTTGGATTCATAACGTTTAAGGGAAATAATCGAACCACAAGGTTAATTAATTCATATTTTTAATTTTATTTGACATTACATTTTTCCAAAAAATTTGTGAAAACAAAAAAACTTTGCATTAAAATCAAAATAAAAGTATTTAATTGATTTCAACAATTTCATATGGAACTTCAATAATTTAGAAAGCGCCATAACTAAGGTAAGTAAAAAACGATTCATTTCTGTTGCTAGTTAAATTTAAAGCAACTGTGACAATTGGAGGAATTTAAGCATACTCTTGAGTGGAGTGGTTTTGCGCAATTTTTTGCGACTATAACAAAAGTCGCAATAGTAAATGTAACTTGAATGTCATTTAAATATGTCAACATGCCCATAGTTTGAAAAATGGAGTGGCTGGCGTAAATCATTAAAAAGTCGCAAAGAATTGCGCAAAACCATCAACTGCGCAAATTTTTGCGAATTTTTGACGCCAAAAACCAGACTAACAGCAATGATAAATCTGCCTTTAAGCTTCCAATCGTTAAACGTTTGACACAATATGGAAGTAAAGTGAAAAAAAAAAAAAAAACATAATATACTGAAATATGGATCAACACTACCATATACAAAACTTCACAAAAATTCCAAAAAGGAATATATCTTAAATAGCATTTTTTGCAGTATGCCTTTTCAGTATTGTAGACTGGTCCATTATGATATTTTTTTTTTCCAGAAAAACCTTAAAACAAAAAAGAGTGCACAGACACTTGAGGGGGGGGGGGGTTATCTAATCAGAATAGTCATTTTTTTGCCTTAAAATAGTTGCACGTCATGGCGATTGCACCAGTTTCTGCCACATTTGGTCAATTTTTGCGACGTTTGATGATCCTTGCCACTTTTCACAGAGGTCTATGTTTAATGGCTAAAACTTAGATTAGACCTGGATTATGACATTTACTATGTGTGACTTTTACAAAAGTTGCAAAAAAGTCATAACCCAAACCAAGCAACCCCCGGTGTACTTTTACACATAAAGGTGTACACCACATTGTACTCACACCAAATATATTATTAAGGGGCAACATTTGGTACAGGCACAAACAGCAAAGACAGGCTTAAAATGTCTCCCTTAATTCTTATCAAACCTGTCACATTGTGAACTGGACTTGTGCATTATTCTGCTAAAAGAGGTTACTTCCATTAATGAATACCATAACTATGATGGCTTGTCTGCAATAATATTTAGGTTCTGTAGGTAGTACATGTCACACACATAAATGCCAGAGCCCAAGGTTTCCCAGCAAAACATTGACTAGAACCGTATGCTGCAGCTTCCTCTTTCCTTGTACCTATTGTGCATCCGGTGTTATCTCTTGCCCAGCTAAGGCTACTTTCACACTCAGGGCTCATGCACACAACTGTATGTCTTTTGCGGTCTGCAAAAAACGGATCCACAAAAAATACGGAAGACATTCGTGTCCATTCCGTATTTTGCAGAACAGAACAGCTGGTCCCTAATAGAACAGTACTATCCTTGTCCGTAATGCGTAATTTTTTTGCGGAACGGAATGCACATGAGTAATGTTATTTTTTGAGGACCAATTGAAATTAATGGTTCTGCATACGATCCGCAAAAAAAGGGAACAGACACGGAAAGAAAATACATTCGTGTGCATGAGCCCTTAAGTGGTTGTTTTCCAGTATTGAGATTTGGCATTCTGAATGGAAAGAGATCCGTTCAGGATGCATCAGGATGTCTTCCGTTCCATCAGCATTCTGTTTTGTGACTTGACACAAAACCACTGTAAGCTGCGGTTCTGTGTCCGCTCATAAAAACGGGAAAAAAACGTATCCATCACCCATTGAATTTCAATGTATTTAGTGACGGATCCGTTTTTTAATACTTTTATTTCACACAACCGCATCCTAATAGAACGGATGCATCCTGATGTACAAAATCAAGACAAATCCTCTGCCAGATGTCAATACCGGAATTAACACAAGTTTGAAAGTAGCCTGGTCCAGGTGAAACAAATGATATTAAAGAAAATGTAATTCGTTAGACAATGCTATCCTGTAACATTGCCACATGGTCCAGTTCTGATGCTCACATGCATTTTGTGGACTCTGAGGGGTCAGCTTGGGCACTCTGATTGGTCTGACCATACAGTCCATAGGCAGCAAGCTATTGTGCACCGTGTGCTTTTACATCTATCATAGCCAGTATTAACTTTTTTTTAACCAATTTTTACTACAGTAGCTTTTCTTTAGGATCAGACCAGACATGCTAGTCTTTGCTCTTCATTTGTATCCTGTGTTGGGCAACCATAACCTTATTTCCAGTTCACCCATTGTCGTTCTTTGGATACTTTAACCGCCTGCCGACTGCCTAATGCAGGGATGCGTCCAGGCGGCGGCAGGTCTGTTCCTCTTTGACGCGGTGGCGCGTCATCTCGCGAGAGGCGAGATCTTCTGTGAACCCTCGCGCGCGCTTTCACAGAAGATCGCGTCTCAGGAGTTGTACTGCAGCCTGCCAGCGATGATTAATCGCTGGCAGGCTGTAGATGCGAAATAAATCGCATCAAACAAGTATATTAGACGCTGTTTTGTTAACAGCGTCTGATACACCTGCTACCTGGTCCTCTGGTGGTCCCATTTGCTGGGATCGACCACCAGAGGACCAGGTAGCTATGTAAAGTAGCACCAAGCACCACACAAACCCCCCCCCATCACTTATTAACCCCTTGTTAACCCCTGATCACCCCATCTAGACTCCCTGATCACCCCCCTGTCACTGATCACCCCCCTGTAAGACTCCATTTACATGTCCATATGTGTTTTGCGGATCCACGGATCCGCAAAACACAGACACCGGCAATGTGCTTTCTGCATTTTGCAGATCCGCACATTGCCAAACTATATAGAAAATGCCTTTTCTTGTCTGCAATTGAGGACAAGAATAGGACATGTTCTATATTTTTGCGGAACGGAAGTGCAGACCTGGAAGTGCGGATCCGCAATTTCAGATCCAAGCGGGACAAAGTCTGTCCGCATAGAAATGAATGGGTCCGCAATTCCGTTCCGCAAACAGAATTGCGGACGTGTGAATGGGGCATAAGGGTCCCTTATCACTGTCAGTTAGTTAGCGCCCAGCCCACCGCACCGCAGTCACTGATTTTGGCAGAGATTTTTTCATCCACATTGATCGATGCGAATGAAAAAATCTGTGCTGTTCATTTTTTTTTTTTTTCAGCCCAGACACTGAACGGAATGGAAAAAAAAATTCTCATTACCCGTATGCTCAATATAAGGAGAATAGCAGAAACTCCTAATGCTGGCCATATGTGTAATGATTGCGGAGACCCTCAAATGCCAGAGCAGTACAAAAACCTCACATGTGACCCCATTTTAGAAAGAAGACACCCCAAGGTATTCCGTGAGGGGTATAGTGAGTTCATGTAATATTTTATTTTTTGTCACAAGTTAGTGGAATATGAGACTGTAAAAAAAAAAAAAATTTCCGCTAACTTGTGCCCAAAAATTGTTTTTTTCTGTGAACTCGCCATGCCCCTCACGAAATACCTTTGGGTGTCTTCTTTCCAAAATGGGGTCACACGTGAGGTATTTATACTGCCCTGGCATTTTAGGGGTCCTAAAGCGTGAGAATCCAAATGCGTAAAAATGCCCTGTGAAATCCTAAAGGTACTCATTGGAATTAGGGCCCCTTTGTGCATCTTGGCTGCAAAAAAGTGTCACTCATGTGGTATCTCCGTACTCAGGAGAAGTAGGGCAATGAGTTTTGGGGTGTATTTTTCTATATACCCATACTTTGTGTGAGAAATATCGCTGTAAACGACAACTTTTTAATTTTTTTTATACAAAGTTGTCAATTTACAGAGATATTTCTCTCACCCAACATGGGTATATGTAAAAATACACCCCAAACCACATTGCCCTACTACTCCTGAGTACGGCGATACCACATGAGTGACACTTTTTTACAGCCTGGGTGCGCAAAGGGGCCCAAATTCCAGTGAATACCTTTAGGTTTTACAGGGCTGTTCACAATTTAGCCCCACCCAAAATGCCGGAACAGTACAAACACCCCACAAATGACCGCATTTTGGAAAGATGACACCCCAAGGTATTCGCTGAGGGGCATAGTGAGTCCATGAAAAATTGTTTTTGTCACAAGTTAGCGGAAAAGGAGACTGTGAGAAAAAGCAATAAAAAATCAATTTCCGCTAACTTGTGCCAAAAAAAAATCTTCTATGAACTCGCCATGCCCCTCACGGAATACCTTGGGGTGTCTTCTTTCCAAAATGGGGTCATATGTGGGGTATTTATACTGCGCTGGCATTGTAGGGGCCCTAAAGCTTTAGAAGAAAAATGCGTAAAAATGCCCTCCTAAAGGTACTCATTGGAATTTGGGCCCCTTTGCGTACCCAGGCTTTAAAAAAGTGTCACTCATGTGGTATCGCCGTACTCAGGAGTAGTAGGGCAATGTGTTTTGGGGTGTATTGTTACATATACCCATGTTGGGTGAGAGAAATATCTCTGTAAATTGACAACTTTGTATAAAAAAATTAAAAAGTTGTCGTTTACAGCGATATTTCTCTCACAAAGTATGGGTATATATAAAAATACACCCCAAAACTCATTGCCCTACTTCTCCTGAGTACGGCGATACCACAAAGTGACACTTTTTTGCAGCCAAGATGCTCAAAGGGGCCCTAATTCCAATGAGTACCTTTAGGATTTCACAGGGCATTTTTACGCATTTTTCTTCTCACGCTTTAGGGCCCCTAAAATGCCAGGGCAGTATAAATACCCCACAAGGGACCCCATATTCCACTAACTTGTGACAAAAAATAAAATTTTACATGAACTCACCATACCCCTCATGGAATACCTTGGGGTGTCTTCTTTCTAAAATGGGGTCACATGTGGGATATTTATACTGTCCTGGCATTTTAGGGGCCCCTAAAGCGTGAGAAGTCTGGAATCTAAATGCGTAAAAATGCCCTGTGAAATCCTAAAGGTACTCATTGGAATTTGGGCCCCTTTGCGCACCTTGGCTGCAAAAAAGTGTCACACATGTGGTATCGCCGTACTCAGGAGAAGTAGGGCAATGTGTTTTGGGGTGTATTTTTACATATACCCATGCTGGGTGTGAGAAATATCTCTGGAAATGACAACTTTTTAATTTTTTTTATACAAAGTTGTCAGTTTACAGAGATATTTCTCTCACCCAACATGGGTATATGTAAAAATACACCCCAAAACACATTGCCCTACTTCTCCTGAGTACGGCGATATCACATGTGTGCCACTTTTTTGCAGACTGGGTGCGCAAAGGGGCCCAAATTCCAACGAGTACCTTTAGGTTTTACAGGGATGCTCCGCCCAAAATGCCAGAACAGTAAACACCCCCCCCAAATGACCCCATTTCGGAAAGTAGACACCCCAAGGTATTCACTGAGTGGCATAGTGAGTCCGTGAAGTTAGCCAGAAGTTAGCAGAAATGGAAACTTTATTATTATTTTTTTTACTCATAAAGTGTCATTTTCCGCTAACTTGTGAAAAAAAATGAAATCATACATGAACTCACCATGCCCCCTCCGCGAATACTTTGGGGTGTCTTCTTTCTAAAATGGTGTCATTTGGGGGGTATTTATACTATCCTGGCATTCTAGCTCCTGAAGAAACATGACAGGTGCTCAGAAAGTCAGAGCTGCTTCAAAATGCGGAAATTCACTTTTTTGCACCATAGTTTGTAAACGCTATTACTTTTACCCAAACCAATAAATATACACTTATTTGATTTTTTTTTTATCAAAGACATGTAGAACAATAAATTTAGAGAAAAATTTATATAGAAATGTAGTTTTTAAAAAAAAAAAAAAAAACAGAAAGTGAAAAATGTCTTTTATTTGCAAAAATTTCGTAAAATATCAAAAAAAGTTAAAATGTCAACAGTAATGAAATACCACCAAATGAAAGCTCTATTAGTGAGAAGAAAAGGAGGTAAAATTCATTTGGGTGGTAAGTTGTATGACGTAGCAATAAACGGTGAAAGTAGCATAGTGCAGAATTGTAAAAAGTGGCCTGGTCCTTAAGGGTGTTTAGGCTAGGGGGGCTGAAGTGGTTAAAGGGGTTGTCTCACTTCAAAAAGTGGCACTTAAAAGGTAGAGGAAGTTAATACAAGCCACTTACTAATGTATTGTGATTGTCCTGCTGTTTTCTATGGTTACGACCATCATGCATTCCAGCAATGGTGGTCATGCTTGTTTATTGCCTGACATTTAAATATCCTGTTAAAGGAAGTCTTTCTGCAGACAATGTTAAGTAGGAGCTCTGGATAGCTTTTTAAAGGGGTTTGGCAGTGGCATAATATTGATTATTGCAAATAATTTTTATTTTCTATATTGAGTTGAGCACTATCTAATATATAAATACATATATAAAGTGTATGTGTGTAAAGGAATCTGCACAGTCGCATTTACAATCATAAAATTTGGCACACAGGTACATCAGGTGTCTGTGAAGGTTTTAGTCAGGGTCTCAGCTTTCTAGCATGTACAGTTCCTGAAATATAAAAAAAAATAAAAAATCATTAGCCAACAGAAGCCTTGTCACATGACCCTTATCAGCCAATTGAAGCTCACATGCCCTTAGTCTCTACATACACACAGTTTTACACCAGGTTTCCATAACAACACAGCCATTTTTCTTCACTGCTGTAGGTCAGCTTTAAAGGGGCAGGGTGCTGTGGATGACACTGTTAAAGGAGCAGAATGCTGTGGAGGTCACAGTTAAGGGGGCAGGTAGGGTGGCCATTCAGACTACCCTCAATTATCGGACTTAAAACCTCTGCCTCAGGGTACCACTAAGCCACGCCCTCCATCCGGTTAGGCCACGCACCCTCTCACTCCGTAGCTGACGGGGATTGAAAAAATAAAAGTAAAAATTAACTTCTGTCAGCTGCACAGTGCTGCTTTCTGAGAGTGAGCTGTTCAAAAGGACATCCCTGTGTCCATTCAGGCCCCATGTTGGATAAGGGACAGGGAGTCTTAAAGCCGGACTGTCCAGCCTAGAACAGGACCTCTGGCCACCCTAGGGACAGGCTACTGTCGAGGTCACAGTTAAAGGGATGGTCCGCTATGGAGGTCAGTGTTAAGGGGCAGATTGCTGTAGAGGCCACTGTTAAGGGGATGGGGTGTTGTGGAAATCACTGTTAAGGAGATAGGGTACTGTGGAGGTCACTAAAAAGGGGTGGGCTGATGTGGAGGTCACTGTTAAGGGGACGGGATGCTGTGTAGGTTACTGTTCAGGGGGCAGGCGCTGTGTAGGTCTCTGTTAAGGGGGCAGGGAACGGTGGAGGTCACAGTTAAGAGGATGGTCCACTATGGAGGTCAGGGTTAAGGGGCAGGGTGCTGTAGAAGTCACTGTTAAGGGTATGGGGTGTTGTAGAGGTCACATTTAAAGTGAACGGAGCTCTGTGGAGGTCACTGTTAAGGGGGCGAGTTATTGGGGAAATCACTGTTAAGGAGATGGGGTACTGTGGAGGGGCGGCCGCTGTGCAGGTCATTGTTAAAGGGGTGGGGTACTGTAGATGTCACTGTTATACTGGATACTGTTGATATCTTTTGATGACACAAACAAACATTAAATTAAATACATGAAATATACCCGTGCAAAGCCGAGTCCTTCTGCTAGTTTTATATATTTTTGTATTTGTGTTTGCATAGTGCTGTTGCATTATTTTTGTTTTTACATAATATTGATGACCTATTCTCAGTAGGTCATCAATATCTGATGAGTGTGGGTCCGACTCCCATCACCCCCCTGATTATCTATTTGAAGGGTTACGGCGCTTATGCAAGTGCTGCTTACTCGTAAATATTTTATCTGAATGGCGCCTCCATTGGAGCAGCAGTGCAGTGTAATTAAAGCTTCCCCTCCCATTCATTTGAATAGAAAGAGCAGTGGCAATTACAGTGTACTACCGCTACAATAGAGACAATGTGCAGGTAAATATTGAAGAAGATGCAACGCTTCTTCACCCATCATCACCCCTTCAAACAGCTAATGGGTGGGAGTGCTGGGAGTCAGACACTTGCTGATCTGATATTGGATCTGATATTGGGGACTTATCCTTTGGTCTTCAATAGTAAGCCACTGCATAACCCCTTTAAACATACTTACCTACTGTATGCAATTGGTTGTAGCATCAGCATTAAAGAGACATTTTAGTCGGGTACTCACCGCTCTCACAACTCCCCTGAAAGGGGTCCTTCAGATAATAGTGATCTCTGTCCAACTTTAAAGAAGAAAGAGATCCAGCATTTGGATAAAATGTTTACATCTTTATACATCCCGAATAAAATAATCACAATATAGCATGTCATAAGCAGCCCCCTCAGTAATAGCAATAGATGTTTCAAATGACTACTGCATTTGAGATTTGACCACATCTCGCAAGAACAGCTTGTCTTCTGCCTTGTTGTGAAGCGGTCAGCAGTGATTGGACACCGTCACAGACAGGAAGAAGAATACAGCCACTGAGATAAGCTGAGCTCTCTGCTCCGTGTATCTCTGCTTCTTATTATCATTTTAGGCACCAGAACAGAGTTGGGGGCATAAAACGATACAACAGAAGGGCCAGTCTGAAAATAAAACCAAGCACAATGGCATCTGCTGGAGGAGGACTGCAAAAAAAGGTATTACTTTTAGAAAAAAATAATCCCATGACAGGTCCTCTTTAAATCCAAGTGCTAGATCGCTTACATCTTTGAAATTCATGTTGCTCCTGCAAGTCTAATGGGATCCACATGTGCTAGATCACTTTCTTATTTAAAGTTCATATTACTACTGCAAGTCTAACAGGACCCACACGTGCTGGATCTCTTTCTTCTTTGAAGTTTATGTTGCTACTGCAAGTCTGACGGGATCCACACCCTTAACCTCAATAGGACTGATAAGCTGGAGCATTTCCTTACCTTATGCTGTTTATAGAAGTAATCACTGTTCTTTGCATTGAGTTGCTCCTTACCCTCTGGTCTCCTGGTTGGACGCTACATACATCACTCAGATCAGAGGAGTTGCGTAGCAGCTGTCTGCAGAGAACTCAGAGCACTTTAGTGTTAGGGACTGCCTTTGGGGACCTTGGGAGACCTGTGTAAGGAAGATTAAAATGTGTCTTTCAGAGTGATTCCGATACTACAATCACCCACGTAGGTACGTTTAACCAGCTCTCCAGGGATCCTACCTAGTGCTGTCAGCGGTTTGTCACGATCAAAACTGCTGACAGTCTCACTTCAAATGTGAATCTAAACTTTAGATTTTTCCTTCTTCTAACCTTAAATATATGTATACTAAAATATGCAGTATGCACTTTGAATCTTAGTCTCTACAGTGTTAGAGCCAGTGTAACATAAACATTTATGTCTGTAGACAAAGAATGCTTTCAAGAACGAGTGGTGTTATTTTAGGAAGAAGGATAATTGGCGTAACTAAGAAAACATTCAGTATCTGGGCATCAATATTAACAGCAATTTCTGAGCACATTTCAATGTGAGCCACATTTACATACTTCAGTGATACTGAATTTACTTTTAGAGATCCTGATAAAGACACAGAATATGAGACACGATGGAATGGAAACAGACTTATAAACCAAGAGTGTGTGTCCCAGAATAAAGAAAAGGACCTGAGGAAATGGCATTTAACTTCATTTATTCTGGCCTACTGATGTATAACAAAGTGTGCTTAATACAGGGCCAGAATTATGTATGCTGCTTGCCTCATTAGAGAAGTACACTGTGTTACCAAGCGTACAAATGATCTGTTGTGTTTTTTTTTTAAAGCGAGGAACATTTAAAAAACAGTATACACACCATCCCAAACGCCCTCTATTCCAACGTGGCCTCTCCTAACCTCCCAGGCCACTGCAGCCATGACATGTTTGTATACCACAAGTGACCGCTCTTATTCACAACAGTGTTCCTTGATACTGAGATATACACTGCACCATCATAATGCAGTGTGTTAGGCAGACATTATAAAAAGAGGTTTATTCACTACAGTGTTCCTTGGTACTGAGATATACCCTGCACCATCAGAGAAATTATTTGTTCTGGGGAAATTAACCTAACTTGTGCAACATCTGTGTGTGCGTTCAATCCGCAACCGTTATATTAATTACTCCAGCAGACAGTGATTTATATTTTGGCCATAGTTAACTAGTTTTGGGCACATCTGTTTGTGCGTTTAGGCCGCAACCGTATATACAGTAAACCCGCAGAGAATACATTTTCTTTGGGACAAATTTGTATCCAATATAGAACTATATCCGAATACAGTGTGTATTGTCAAGATTACATTATCTCTGGGCTAGTGTAGTGCCGAAATTCTGTATTTTTCTGTATCCAGTACCTTACTGGAAGCCTATACAGTGTGTATTGCAAATATTACATTATCCCTGGGCTAGTGTAGTGTCAAAAATCTGTATTTTTCTGTCTTTGAGTGCGAATATTCAAATAGCGATTTTTTTTGCGAATATCGGCACTTCGCAAATTCGCGAATATTGCGAATATAGCGCTATATATTCGCTATTTCGAATATTGATATTTTTTTTTAAAGTTGTTAATCCTTGTTGTCTTCCCACTCCTGTCCAGAGGATTCTTGGCTCCCTGCCCGCACCAGTCAATGCCCGTTGCCGCTTCTGCCAACTTCCTGTGCACATGGGAACGCCTCTATGCTAAAATGTACTGTCGAATGTGAGAATCACGATTCCACAAATTTTACTAAGTTGTAATTGCAATGCGATTAATACAACCTGAATTACTCGCATTGCGAATTCAACTTAGAGCTGGGTTCCTAATGGTTGTATTGTTTGAATATAAAGAATATTACGAATTCACGAATATAGCACTATATTCTCAATCTTCGTTATATTCTAGCAAGCCAACCATTAGGAACCCAGCTCTTAGTTGAATTCGCAATGCGAGTATATGTTCGCATTGCAAAATCAACTTAGAGCTAAGTTCCTAATGGTTGTTGCTTGAATATAACGAAGATTGAGAATATAGTGCTATATTCGTGAATTCGTGATACATTCTAGCAATACAACCATTAGGAACTTAGCTCTAAGATCAATTTGCAATGCAATTATATGTTCGCTTCGTGAATGAAACATAGAGCTGAGCTCCTAATGGTTGTTGCTAGAATATAGCGAAGATTGAGAATATAGTGCTATATTCGTGATATTCGTTATCTTCGTCAATTCTAGCAATACAAGTTACAACCATTAGGAACTCAGCTCTAAGTATAATTCGCAAAGCGACTATAAATTCGCCTAACATTCGCAATATATAGAATAATGACGAATATTCGATTTTGACGAAAATATGACGAATATTCAATCGAATATTCGTGAAATATTGCGAAATCGAATATGGCACCTCCCGCTCATCACTATCCAGGACCTTACTGGAAGCCAATACAGTGTATATTGTAAAAATTACATTATCTGTGGCCTACTGTTGTGCCTAAAATTTGTATTTCTCTGTCTCCAGTACATTATAGCAAGCCAATATAGTGTGTACTGTAAAAATTACATTATCTCTGTGCTAGTGTAGTGCCGAAAATCTGAATTTTTCTGTATCCAGTACTGTCCTGCATCAGAAAACTGTGTCTTTAGCGGACAGTAAAATAATCTGCGCCACATCTACAGACAAAACCATTAATATGAAGAAGGCAAGCACAAAGAGAGGGGGAAGTGGGCGTGATGCTGATGGTGCAAGCAGAGGCTGTGGCCCTGGGCGTGATGCTGTTGGTGCAAGCAGAGGCCGTGGCCCTGGGCGTGATGCTGATGGTGCAATCAGAGGCCGTGGCCCTGGGCGCAATAAAACTGTGCCTGCTACCAGTGCACCAGAAAAAAACAAAATCCACCTTACCCAGCTTCATGTCCAAGTGAGCTGGGAAGCGCAGGACAACACTGTCCAAGTTGGACCAGTGCAAACAGTTGGTTGGTTGGATTGCAGAAGATAATGCTTCCAGTTGGTTAAGCACCACCCTCTCTTCCACAAAGTCTAGTCTCTGTAGCCTAGAGTCTGGTCAACCGAATCCTCACTCTGATCCTCCTTCCTCCCACTATGGATGATGATGAGAAACAGTTGCCAATCACTGACGTGGGGGTTAGGTCAAGTCAGGAGGATGAGCAGAGTGAGGAAGTGGAAGTAGTGGATGATGAGGTCAATGACCCAACATGGTTAGGTGAAAAGCCTAGCGAGGACAGCAGTACAGAGGGGGAGGGATCCGTAGCACCGCAGCAGTCTGGAAGAGGCAGTGGGGTTGCAAAAGGGAGACGTCGGCCCACACCAATTGGGCCGAATGCCTGGGTCCACACTCTGCATCTGTGGGTCCCACCACTGCCTCCACTTCCCCTGTGTTATGCACTGCTGGCCAATCCACTGTTGAAGGCGCAGGCCCGGATGCCCCTCGCCCTGTACCTGGACCTTTGCATGAACTGTCAGCAACAACATCCCTGCCCCAGCGCAGCTTCCAAATGTCGATAACACAGGCATTTGAACGCAAGTGCAAATAACCACCCGTTCTGAGCCACGCCCCCTGCACTGATCACATGACGGTGACGTGACCCCAGGTCCTTCGGCTGTTCAACAGTTCAGGTTGGTGGAAGCCGCCCCTTATGGATTCCATATGCCGCGATAGTGGAATCCATAACGGGATGCGCGAGTTACCACAACCCGAACGCCGAACTTTTTTTTAAAGTTCGTTCATCTCTACTCATAACTAAATTTCAGCCATTGACCTTAATAAAAAAAAAAGGTAAACTACTGCTATTATCACAGGTTAAGGGCCAAGTGTCCCAAACTTAGCACAATTACTCACCGGGTGACTGCAGTCAAAATTTAGGAAAAGTGGGTGGAGCCTAAAACAGCCAATCAGATTTCACCTATTGACTTCAAGTTAAAACTTTCAAATACTGGCATTTTCACAGTTTTAAAGCCAGAGGTCCGAAATTTGCACAAACCATGACTGGGTGACTGGGGTTAAAATTTGGAAAACAGGACTGAGCTTAAAACAGCCAATCAAATATTACCTATTGCGTATCAATGGGAATATTTAAATTGCTGCCATTCTTCCACTGTTAATGGCAGGGTCTTCAAACTTGGTACATTCGGTCACTGGGTGACTGGAATTCAAATGCAAAAAGTGAGCAACGCCAAAAACAGCCAATCAGATTTTTTTGATTGATTTAAATGGCAAAAACTAAAAATGCTGCCATTTTCATATTATTAATGTCAAGGACCTCAAATATCACAAATGTGGTAATTGGGTGTTTCCATTTTAAGGTTATAAAAAGTGGGTGGAGCCACCAACAACCAACCAAATTTCACTAATTGATTTTCGATAGAGTGCTACTCCTCCCACAGTTTTAGTTCAAGCCAACATCCTGTGGTTTCTTCAGAAATGATACCATCTAGTTTTTATTGAGATACTCCAGGATAGCATTTCGTAGAAAAGTTTCAAACATTCTATTGTACATGTTCATTCATTAATTAAATATATTTGAAGAAACAATCCATCCTCTTATCACCGCATGATCCTTAATGTAGCAGCTTAAGGACAAATTTGTAAACAGTATTATTGTACCACTTTAAAGGGGTTATCTGAGAGTATAAAATTCCCCCCATATGCCCGGGCGTCACCCGCGATGCTAGGGAGGCTCGTCGCCGTCCCTGTCTGCCATTGGCTGCTCCCCCCCTCAACACTGGATGTTTTCATCCGTGCACGGGGAGAAGCAGCGGTGGCGGTTCAGGGACCAGGAGCAGCACGTGGAGCGGTGTAAGTATTTTCAGTGTGAGGGGCCCGGGCATATGGGAGGAATTTTATACTCTCGGATAACCCCTTTAAAGACTCCCCCAATGCCTACAGTGACACAATGAGCGGTAATATTGACTATGTGTTTCCGAAAAAAAAGCCAATATGATTGTATGACCTGGCAAAATGAATAATAATGCCAGATGACAAGTGAGAGCTGAGACAAAGGTTTTGAAAATTGGAAAGGTTAGCATTTTCCTACCATGTCTGCTATAGTGTTACACCTAATGAATCATTCCCAGCAAGTACATAATGTCATGAGCTTCTGGTAGAATTTAAGCTTTTTCAACCTGCAAACTTGGTTTCAAAGTCATCATAACTCCTTCTGTGTTGCATTTTCTCTAATGCACAATGATACGGTGTATTTGGTGTTTCTTAGATTCCTGTATACGGATGCATTAGATGAGTGAATAGCACAAAGTGACCATTCTTTTATATTGGCTTTGATTTTTGTTATTATGATTATTATAAGGCTCTTGTAGTTAGTAGTGGAGGTATTTACTGTATATTGGCTGCAACTTTTTGAAATGATGTTTTGTATTTTGATAAATCTGTCTAAGTAATATCAATCTACATGGATCAGTATACCAGTAGGCTCAATATATGAATGTTGATATTTGTAGTTATATATTGATGAATAATGTTGGTGCTGCATAAAATTATGGCTGATCTGTGTTGTATTTGTATCGCTATACATTATCTGTGTAACAAAATTCCTGGAGTTAAAGGGGCTGTGTCACTTCAGCAAATGGCAATTATCATATAGAGAAAGTTAATACAAGGCACTTACTAATGTATTGTGATTATCCATATTGCCTCCTTTGCTGGCTGGATTCATTTTTCCATTAATTTATACACTGCTTGTTTCCAGTTGTTATGACTGCCCTGCATACCACCTATGCACACTCCCATGGTATCAGCCACTAAAGAAGCTGGCGCCTTTTCCTATAGTGTGCAAGTAAGGCCACCAATGCTTAATTGCAGGGTGGTCATAACCATGAAAACGAGCAGTGTATAATGTGATGGAAAAATGAGTCTAACCAGCAAAGGAGGCAATATGGACAGTCACAATACATTAGTAAGTGGCTTGTATTAACTTTCTCTACATGATAAAGTACTTTTGCTAAAGTGAGATAATCCCTTTATATGACTAATTTCTGCTACAAGTAGCTTCACTAAGAAATGACATTGATGCTGCACTGAGTATAAAGCCTCATTCACACGTCAGTGATTGTGAGCCAGTATGTCAGACAGAGAAGTGACAGGCCCTGCACAGGGGAGGGGCAGAGGCCTAAATGTTCTTGGCACAGGTCGCAGCAGAATAAGTGGCATGGCAACAGGGGTCTCTTCCAGAGGCATGAGCTTCCAGTGTCAGCTAGCGGTCGTGTCTTGACCAGCAACCCAGCAGATCTTAAATGGTTGACTCGGTCATTCACTTCATCCCAAGTGACATCAGACAACCCCAGCCAAGAGTCGGTGGGTTCGTCAGACACAACCCTTAGTTGGCATGGCCCAGGAACAGGCCCTGTGTCCTCACCTGTCTTCAACCTGCCACTGTCCTTTTCTGTTCCCTCAGCCAGAGAAATATTATATGCTGTGGGCCCAGCTCCACTATACAGCGAGGACGAGCTACTAGAGGACAGTCAACAGTTACTGCCCAGCCAAGATCTGGAGGAGATATCCGCTGCTTCCTCCGATAGGCGGGCAATTAGTGATGAGGAGAGTGGCGTGGGAGCTGGTGTCGCAAGCGGTCAGGCTTCTGGCTCAGAGACCATTGAGGAGGACATCAGTGACGTGCAGACAGTGGGAGGTCAGGGGCCAAACGTGCCCAGGGTGGACTACCCGCTTTGAAGGAGCCTATCGGCATGGTAGGTAGTGTTGCAGGGGTTCAAGGAGGCAGGAGGCAGAGGCAGTCAGTCAGTGCAGCATGTTGGGGGTAAAATCACCTATTTGGCAGTGTGGCAATTTCTTGTTAAGCGCCAGAGGAGGTGAACATCACCATTTGCCAAATCTGTGGGCAGAAGATGAATGGGGACCAGAGTGCCAATCTTGGCCCCAAGTCCCTGCGTCAACATATGCAGCATCACCATAAAGTGCCTGGGAGAACCTTGGTTCCGATGTGGTGGCCCAGCCTGCCGCAGCAACAGCTACATCACTCAGTGGCACACACCCGATTTCAGGCAGTCAAGACTCCACCACCTCAGCCAAAGGGAGCTGTCTGTGCATCATCTACCGGTCCTGATGCTCCTGCTCTTCGCCCTCCTACTTCTCATCAGTCATTTCATCAGCAATCGATCACCGAAGCGATTGCCAAGAGGCAACAGTATGCGTGCACTCATCCAACCGTGCAGAAGCTTAACGTGCTCCTGGCCAAGTTTCTGTTGCTGCAGTCCTTCCCTTTCCAAGTGGTTCACCTTTCAGAGAACTGATGGCGTGTGTCAAGCCCAGGTGGTGACTCCTAGGCCATCAGTTCTTTGCCAAAAAGGCAGTACCAGCCCTGCACAAATATGTAGAACAGAAGGTGAGCCAGCCCTTGAGCCTGTCGGTGTCTGCCAAAGTGCACAGCAGTGCCGATGTTTGGAGCTATAACTAGGGTTTAGGACAATATATGTGTTTTATGGCCCACTGGGTAAATCTGGTTCCTGCCCAGTCAGACCAGCAACTTGGCCAGGTGATGCCGCTTCCGCCTCCACGTTCTCAAACTGTTAATCCTGCGACAATGTCCGCTTCTGCCTCCTCATACTCCACTGTGTCCTCCACTGTAGCGACAATTCACAGTGCTCCTCCAGCATACCACATATGCATGGCACGGGGGTGTTACGCTGTTGTACATCTCGTTTGCCTGGGCGAACGGAGTCACACAGTGGAGAAACTGATCCATGTCCTTCATCAAGAAATCGAATCCTGACTTTCTCCGCGACAACTCAAAATCGGAACCATGGTTACCGACAACAGGAAGAACATGGTGTCGGCACTGTGTCAAGGAGGGCTGAACCATGCACCCTGCATGGCACACGTGTTCAATTTGGTTGTCAAGCGGTTCCTGAAGTCTTCTATCCATCTGGAAGAAATCCTAAAAATGGCCAGGAAACTTTGCATGCACCTCAACCACTCGTACACCGCCAAGCACACACACCTTGAGCTGCAGCGGCAGAACGGGGTCCCCCAACATAGGCTTATATGCAACGTTTCCACCCATTGGAATTCCACCCTCCATATGTTGGACCAACTATACGAACAGAGAAAGGCCATAAACGATTTCTTGATGATCCAAGCGAGCAAGAGTACTCCCCTGTATAACTTCGATGTCAGCCAGTGACAGCTCATCCGTGATACCTGCCGTTTGCTCAGGCCCTTTGAGGATGCCACGTGCCATTTGTCAGTCGCCAGGACTACGGGATGAACAACGTCATTCCACTGCTTCATATCCTGGAACAGATGCTGGTACATCTGGCTGGACAGGTGGACTGGAGACATGGCGCTTAGATCTCAAGGCCACATGAGCCTTATGGGGGCTGAACTGGGCGAGGAGGAGGACATTGGAGCACCAGCAATGTATAGCAAAATGGATGGTTTTTCTACAGAGGTAACAGGATAGGAGGAGCAGGAGCAGCCGGAGGAGCAAGATGGAGATGAGGAAGACGAGGCAGTCGACCCAGGCACACTGTGGCAGTATGCAGTCGAAATGGGGGCAGAGAGTCCTACCGAATCACGTGCGCAAGTGGCATGCTCACTTGCTTGGGTAGTGACAGCTGAATTGTAACCCTTCGGCAGAGGGATGACTTCTGACTCTCCACCTTGTTGGACCCTTCTACCGGTCCAAAATGGGGGCCTTTTGTACACCCGCTGAGAGGGAGGAATCACTGAACTACTATAGAGACATCGTATGTAGTCAGTTGACCGCTGCCAATCTCACCATCGTCCATCCTCTTGCAGATCTGACCAGAGGGGCCCTCTGCGCTCTCTTTCCACTGAGCAGTACCAGCTCTATCAGCAGCAGCTTGAGTCTAGAGTCGATGAAGAGCAGCTTTCTTAACCCGCCTAGTGAAGAAACGACTCACCAGCAGCAGCAGCTAGACTTGGAGCAGAACCTGAACCAGAAGATGGTAGCATACTTGGACAGCACCCTGCCACCCCACATTGAAGATCCTCTGGACTATTCGGCAGCCAAACTGGATATGTGTCCGCAACTGGCTGAGTTTGCCCTGGAAAAGATGTCCTGCCCAGTCAGTAGTGTGGCATCAGAGTGGGTGTTTAGTGTGGCCTTAGTTACCCTAAGGAGAACCCGCCTGTCCACCCAAAATGTGGAGAGACTGACCTTTGTCAAGATGAATCAGGAAGGGATCAGCCAGGATTTCCACCCTCCAATGCCTGATGCATCCGATTAGATCATCCATGCTGCCTCACCCAAACCTTGACAAATGAGACCGTTTTTTTCTGCCTACCTGCCTTAGCTACTATTCTGATGCTTCCACCCGCCTGATGCCACACATCTGAAGCCAAGTGTTCCTTCTTACATCCACTATCTTCAGCGGGTACTGCTGCCACCCACCTCCCCACATTGTCACCAGGTCACTCTGTGGTCTTCTGATGCTGCTGCCACCTCACCATTCACATCTCCTCATGCTGCTGCCACCTCCACACTCTGTCATTGTGCCACTCTGTGGCCTCCTTATGGTGCTGTTGCCACCTCCACACTATGTCACCTTGCCACTCTGTAGTCTCCTCATGCTGCTACTAAATCAACACTATGTCACTGGGCCACTCAGTGGCCTCCTAATGGCCCTTATCACTAGCTATAAAGTGTTAGAATGAATGTTGCTGGCCTGTGTCAAAAGGAGGAAGGCCCATGCCAAACTTTTGCACTAGAACCCATGAACCCTTAGCTACTTCCCTGAAAACATACACACCTATCCAGAGCATGTAGAAAGCTCTTTAGTTAATCTTAATTTTTGTTATAAAGAAGTGACTATTTTAGGAGATTAAAAACTAGTATGTGATTGAGCTGTATAGTGGACAATTTGTGACATGATTGTATTGACAGACTAAAATTGAGGTGTGAAGTTTAAGAATGAAAGCATTGTGTATAGTTTCTGGTGACAGCTGCTGGGACACGAGGATAACACTAAGTACAGTGTAGAGTAAAGTTGAAGAGGAGGAAACCTGAATGTAAATCACAGTTGCCGCCACTGAATAAACTGGAAATAAGCCACCCAATGTAATGAGGTTATGTTTTAACTTTTTGAAATACTCCCACGTTCTATTGTCTAATGAGGAATCATAACCAAAAAATATAAGAATTCAAAATTTGAAATTGACCCTAGTGGGATTTTTGTGTTGGGGTTGAGCACCTATACGGCTGCCATTGACTTCCCAGGGGGTCGTCCCAGCCACACAACTATGCCTGTATGAACAGCGCGTTACAAATGCGCGGCACTTCTCCTTAGTTGGGTTTAAATGTGTACAACATTGAACCATTCAAATTTGAAAATCATATACACATATTAGGTAGGCAGCTCTTGCTGAAAAATTTTGCGGATGATATGAATCCAATTTTTTATGGACTAATTTCACATGTCTGAAACCTTTTAATTCTTAATTTTCTGGTATTTTATTTATCCACACATACACTGCTTCTGCATAATTTATTTGCATTCAATTAAATCTGTTTTAGGATGAAAAATGTAAAATTATAATTTAATGGCTAGTAAATCCTAAAATTAATATATATGGTTGTGGTAAGAAAATTTAAAAGATTTAAATTAAAAGATTACGGCACTGCAATTTATTTAAATATAGCATAAAATGAATTAATGAAGTTAAACACTAAACATAATGTCTGCTGAAAAAGATTAGGATTCATTGCTCACCCATCTTTGAAATCAGTTGAGACTAACTGCAGAAAATGATCTTTTGCGTAAAGTAGTAATTTCATGCCTTGATAATTAAAAACAACAAATTTACATGCTTTTTAAGCAATTGTGTTGCTTATGTTCCTTGTATTTCTTTAGGGAAACATTAATGATGTAATACTGGCCTAGCTTACTCTATATTCATTTAAAGAAACAATTATGTCTAAACTTTTTATACTTACACAGTAATATATGGAATGAGTGACCTAATAACTAGCAAAAGGTCAATACAGAGAGCTCTCCTATCATTTATTTATACCTAGGGCTGTAGCTATAGCAAGGGGGCATCATCTTCTGTAAGGGGGCAAGGGGGCATCATCTGCTGTAAGAGCTGTGAGACTATGGAATTCTGTGCCAGAGTTTAAGAGGGGCCTACATGCATTTCTGGTGTGTAACAAAATTTCAAATTATAGTTACTACATTTTTGCAGAAGGAGCGTTGATCCATGGAGTTGTAACTTACACCAAAACATTTTTTCAGTGTTTACTTACCTTTTAAATTCCGCCCACAAGGTTTCACCTCTCAGTCTTTAATCCTAATTGTCTCTTTCACACATGCTTTCATAGCTCTCCTAACATACACACCCCTTCTTTTTTTTTGCCATTATTATTCTTATTAAAGAGTAACACTGTGGCTCAAGTGCCAGCTTCATTGGTCTATTCCATCAGTACAAAGACCTTAAAGTCCCTAACTTTGCTTGCTAGATTTCTGGCATTTGCGACATACTGTACAATTTAACTTCCCATACAATTTTACACATTTTCAGTTTCAAGAATGTGATTTATGGAAATTTGGCTGGCAAAGCATACATACAAAGCATGCATACATATTTGTATAAAAGAGAATTTTGACAGCGACATGTTTGATTCCCTAAACTCTTGCAACAACATTCTGATGTTGAAGGGTACAAAAATCTAGTGACAAGTGCCCTTTAAGAATCATAGTTGTACATACAATGACATGTCATGTTTAAAACCTACTGTTCCATCACTTGCAGACAAGGAACAAGACATATGGGAACCATATGTGGATTTTGAGCCATTGGTGAGGAACTCTGGGCTGCAGCATTATGTTCCTTTGCACTCATGTTTTAAAATATCCTTAAAATTACAGAATTAAACAAGAAAACTCCGGACCCACGTGTTCATTGTTTCCTGAATAGCCATTCATGATAGGCAATATACTGCTGAGTAGCACAGTGCCAGTCATGGTATCCGTTGTCTAATTTTTGGCTGACATTTCATAACAGCTAATAATGTTATTGTGACAAGCTGCAGTGAACTGTAGAAAACAAAGAGCCCAGTCAAATACTAGATGACCTTACATGCTATTAGCTATCTTAATAGAAAATATTGCAGCATAAGTTCCAGAATTACAATTCTTAGCATGCAATGCAGATGGCTTAGGCTACATTCACATGAATGTGAAAAACAGCTGTTAAAAAAAGCAAATTGTTAAATTAATTATGACAAATACCTTTCTGAAAATGGCCATTAAATATGGCCCTTGTGTATTGTATGGGGGCTGTCTATTCGTGAATATGGACAAGATAGGACTAATTTTTGACAGCCATTATTTATGGCCTGTTTTTTTTTTATGTACACTAATCCACCTGCACACGAGTGCACAAGATCTGCACAAATTTCCGTGTGGATTCATGTGCGCTTCTGCAGGATATCCACACCAAAATCCGCAATGTCTAATTGCGTTTTTTAGTGCAGATTTAATGTGGTTTTGTGGCAGCTTTCACTCTTCCATTGGAAAGGGTGAAATCAGTTAAAACCGCAAACATGCTGCAGATTTTAAAATCTGCATGACAGGTTAATTTCCACACTGAATAAATTTGTGTAAACTTTCTGTAACACACTGCGCATGTTATGGAACGTGTGCACGTGGCCAAAGAGAGAATCAGTGAACAGTTAAAGCATTTTTTCTCTATTATAAACACTGTTGTGTATTTTTGCTAAAAAAATAAAACAAATGGTTAAATACATTTTCTAAGAATTTCCATGTTACTTTGCCTTGGAGTTTTAAAAGCACCTGGTGAGTTTATTTGTTGGTCAGTGAGGCAATAAGAATACAGGAGGAAGGCACTGCAATGCCAAAAACAAAGATTTAGAGAAAATCGCAGAAAATCGCCAGTGGCTGAAGGGGTTAACTTATTCTGTGTAATTATATTTTATAATTGTCTAAAATATTAAACAATATATTTTAATGGAAGCATTTTAATTGAAACCAATGAGGATTACAGTGAATACAAATCAGTGTTGTGCATCAGAATGAGGTTGTTTATGTGGCAAGCACATGGATTTCTGCAAGTCTCATTGAAATGAACGGAACAGTTGCAGAAATTTTTGACACATTTTTTGTGGACCGAATGCGGACCCATCAATTTCTATAGAGCTGTGAAAAATGTGGATAGTATACAGATGTTATCCATGTGCTGTCTGCATCCATGCAGCGGCACCGCAAATTATGGAATATGTACTCATTGTGTTGATTTTGCGAATAGGCATCTCTACAATGAGGCCCGTGAAAAAATGCATACAGACCGTATCCATATTTTGCAAATACGCAATTTGTTACCAAAAAACGGATACGGAAACGGATACACCCATTCTCAAAAACCCTTCACTTGACCCATCTTCTTTGTCCAGTTATCGTCCCTTATCACTTCTTCCATATGCCTCAAAGCTACTTGAGCAACATGTCCATTCTGTACTGTCCTCTCACCTCTTCTCCTGCTCTCTCTTTGACCGGCTACAATCTGGCTTCCGACCCCACCACTCACCTTAGACTGCCCTCACCAAAGTCACCAATGGCCTACAAACAGCCAAAACCAAAAAACATTACTCTGTCCTTCTTCTCCTTGACCTGTCCTCTGCCTTTGACACTGTCGACCACTCCCTTCTGTTACAAACTCTCTCATCTCTTGCATAACATGTGAGAGTGAAACTGGATCGCACATCCTCAGTACTATGCTTTTGATATAACAACCATTTCTCAGCATAATTAAACATGGCTTCTCAGTCCAATTTATAATAAATATATCCTATGCTATGCAAAAAATGAGGCATTGATATACAGTTTGATCAAAGAGCATCTTTCATCTCTTGGCATCACTGACCTGGCCCTCTCCTGGATCACATGATACCTCAAAGAGTGGACATTTAGCCTCTCCCACTCTCACACAACCTCCTCTTCTCATCTCCTCTCTGTTGGTGTACCTCAAGGCTCTGTCCTAGGACCCCTGCTATTCTCTATCTACACTTTCGGCCTGGGACAGCTCATAGAGTCCCTTGGCTTTCATTATCACTTTTATGCTGACGACACACGAATCTACCTCTCTGGTCCAGACATCAGCACCTTACTATCCAGAATCCCACAATGCCTATCTTCCATATCCTCCTTCTTCTCCTCTCGCTTTCTAAAACTTAACATGGATAAAACAGAATTCATCATCTTTCCCCCATCTTGCTCAACCCCCCAAACAGACCTATCTATCACGATCAATGGCTGAACACTCTCCCCGGTCAACCAAGTCCGCTGCCTTGGAGTGACCTTGGATTCTGCCCTCTCCTTCCGACAAATAACAAAAATGCCTGTGGTATATACGATAATAGGCGTCCTAGATATGGATAGTAAACAAAACAGAAAAAAGACGCTAAAACTTAACCTTTAATGGTGTATATAAGATTAAAGAATGACACCCGTGGGTAGGATTACATAAATTGTGGGGTGAGAAACATGCTCATAGTACAGATTGATGGACCTGAGCAATGAAAATTCCCACGCCACAACATTAGGTTAGGGAATAACAAAAAAGGTTTGTTGAGAAAAAAACCGGCCAGTCTGAACAGACATGTAGGCTGCCGGACAGCAGGATTGCTGATTAGGTCTCCTTCCGACCCCACATCCAAGCCCTTTCTACTAACTGCAGCCTCCAACTCATAAACATATCCCGCATCCGTGCTTTTCTCAAGTTTCAGTCTTCGAAAATGCTTGTACACGCCCTTATCATCTCCCGCCTAGACCTCTGCAACATCCTCCTCTGTGGCCTTCCATCTAGCACTCCCACACCCCTCCAATCTATCCTCAACTCTGCTGCCCGACTAATCCCTTTACTGGCTCCCCATTGCCCAGCGAATTCAGTTCAAAATACTAACAAATACATACAAGGCTGTCCACAGCCTGTCCCCTCCCTACATCTCTGAGCTACTTTCCTGATACATCCCCCACGCAATTTCTGATCCTCACAAGACCTCCTTCTCTTCTCTCCTCTTATGACCTCTTCGCCTCCAAGATTTCTCCCATGCATCCCCCACGCTCTGGAACTCACTACCCCAACATATCAGACTCTCACCTACAGTGGAATCCTTCAAAAGAAACCTAAAAACCCACCTCTTCAGATAAACCTACAACCAGTGACCCTGCTGCCTCTATACCGCCATGACCAACTTAACCCTCTCTTACTGTTTTCTTCTCCCTTACCATGTAGATTGTAAGCCCTCACGGCAGGGCCCTCTCTCCTTTTGTACCAGTTTGTAACTCGTCTTGTTCATGCTTAGTGCAATTGTCCGTATTATGTATGTCTACCCTTTTTCATATGTACAGCGCTATGGAATGAATGGCGCTTTAACAATAAATAAAAATAATCATAATACGGCCATGTGCAGGATGCCTAAAAGACAGTAGAGTAGTGTTTGGGCTTGTAGTAAGTCTATAGCCTGTACACACCTTCTGTAATTATACTTTGCAAGAAAAAGCAATTCAGAGTATGTGGCACTTTTTAAAAAACATATAAATGCAAAGTGTTGCAAAATTTGGGAATGGTTTCTGAGTTGTCTCAAACTCGGTTATTTTTTAACCTAGTGTGCACCGAAAAATGTTCAACATTTTTTAAACCAGAACCTGCATCTAAATATTTTTGTAATAGCATATAATTAAAAATTTTACATAGCCTCTGAGCTGTTCAGCAAATTTTAAATGTGTAGCGCCACCAGCTGTTTGTTCTTTTCTCTGTTCACCTAAGACGGTTGCATGCGTTCTGTTTAAATCTTCAACTGCCACCAGCCATATCTTCTGTTAAAAGCTGTGGCAGTTACAGGGAAGATGTTACAGCAGAAAGGACATTCTCCTAGAGCTGCCATAGGGAGAGAGCTGCGGCTGAAAGGATACACCCCTGAGCTGCCAGCCTGAAAGAAATCTAGTAGAACAATTGGAGCAGTGAATGGGAAAATCTCTGTATACAGGTGTGGTACAAGGTTGATTCTAGTTTTGTTAGAAAGGTATTGTCATGGACTATATCAGGGATGCCCAACATGCAGCCCTCCAGCTGTTGCAAAACTACAACTCCTAGCATGCCTGGACAGCCTACAGCTACTAGGGCTTGATGGGAGTTGTAGTTTTGCAACAGCTGGAGGCTGTATGATGTCTGATTTTCATTTTTTACATCAATCATGGCATAACCCCCTTAAGTAAATGACAAACATATATATAGATAAGAGTTGGGCAGACCCTTTCTTCTAGACTACAGTACTTTAAAGATATGTAAGCGAATGGACTGAGAACAACATGGTGAAATCTATTGCTCCATTTATTTGATGCTGGCGTAACAGTGGTAAATCAAATTGTTGTTTTGTTTGTCCAACCTGTTATACATGAGGACTGCAAAGCTGTACTACAGTGTCCTCTGATAGATATCATGTACTTTGTCTATTACAGGATATGATACTTCTGTGTGGTAACTTGCTCATCAAGTGTCACCATATAGCTGCTTCTCAGAAATGAATATTTTATATTCTATGTTTGCTATTTATTCATGTTTCAGTTTTTTAACCTTAAACAGTATCTGACATTGAATCATATACATAAAAGTTTGCAGAAAGCCTTACATATTGAATAAACCTTGATTGTAAAATGGTTGATTTATACCTGCAGAAAGCCAATTTCAGGAATTAAATAATTTCGGTTCATTCATCATTATGCTGGCTAAGGCTTGAAAATAATTTAGTCAATTGCTGTAGATAGTGTAATTCTCCAATTTGAAATCAAATATTTGAAATGGCATAAAGGCACATTTAATATATTAAGTATGGCATAATCACTTCATGGAGGGTTGTCAGAATTTCACATTACATACCTAAATTTCTAATGATATCTTTAGTGTTCAACTTTTTTATTGTTTAAAGTAATTTCCTGTAAAAGCGCAAATAATTATTCACTGTTCTGTCTTCTTGTGTTAGGTTGTTTAAATGGGTTTTTATACGTTCGTATATTGATGGCCTATCCACAGGAAAGATCATGAATATGTAACATATAACATATTAACATAGTTTAAAAGGCTGAAAAAAGACATTTTATCCATCCAGTTCACCCTGTTATCCTGCAAGTTAATCCAGAGGAAGTAAAAAAAAAAAAAAAAACTGTGAGGTAGAAGCCAATTTTCCTCACTTTAGGGTAAAAAAAATTCAATCCCAACTCCAATCAGGCAATCAGAATAACTCCCTGGATCAATGACTCTTCTCTAGTAGCTGTAGCCTGTAATATTATTACACTCCAGAAATACATCCAGGCCCCTCTTGAACTCTTTTAGTGAACTCACCATAACCACCTCCTCAGGCAGAGAGTTCCATAGTCTCACTGCTCTTACAGTAAAGAATCTTCTATGTTTGTGTACGAACCATCTTTCAATATCTGAATGGTGAAGGTCTGACTCCATGTACTCCCACCAATCAGCTGTTTGAAAAGGCTGTGGCACTCTGGTTAGCACTGTGGCCTTTTCCTAGACCAGTGATGTCACGTTCATTGATCACATGGCCCTGCTGCAGTTCATTTCCACTCAAGCAAATGGGACTGAGCTGCCATACAAAGCACAGCTACTATACAATATACAATGCTATAGTTGATTAGCAATGAGGAGGCTGCAGTGCTCACCAGAGCGCAGTGGTCTTTTAAAACAGCTGATCGGCAGGGGTGCTCGATGTCTTGACCCTCACTGATCAGATATAGCTGACTTATCCTGAGGAGTCCTGGAAAAGCACTTTAGACACCTCTTTAGACATTGGCTAGTTAACAGTTTTTAAATGGAAGTCTTGTAGATGGATGTAATGTCCCCTAAAAATCAGCTGCTTCTACCTAACTAAACAAATGCTATATATATTAGCAGCAAATGTATACATTAGAAAGAGATGCATATTAGAGCATATCAGCATTCCCAAAATGTTTAAGAGATCTCTGAAATTTCTAAAAATAAAAATAAAAAAAATAATCTGTGCTTGAAATGTGCTGTCCTTGCAGTATTAGTCCATAACATGTATGAGAGGCTATTTTTGGACATGTTGGTAAAATCAACAGACCACCAAGAACCCTTAGGCCTCTTTCACACGAACGATACGGATTAGGTCTGGATCCGTTCAGGATGCGTTCAGTAAGACTGGCACCATTTTGCAAACAAGTTTTTTCTGCGGTTGCGTTCAGTTGTTCAGTTCTTGCCGCGTGGGTGCAATGCGTTTTCATGGGTTTTTTATGCGCGTGATAAAAAACTGATAAAATTACGGGCGTGATAAAATAACATTTCCTAGCAACCATCAGTAAAAACAGATTGCATCCACACTTGCTTGCAGATGCAATGCATTTTTCAAGCAGCCCCATTCACTTCTATGGGGCCAGGGCTGCGTGAAAAATGCAGAATATAGAACATGCTGAGTTTTTCACACAACACAGAACTGATGCATGAAAAAAAAAAACTCTCATGTACACAGACCCATTGAAATAAATGGGTCAGGATTCAGTGCGGGTGCTATGCGTTCACGTCACACATTGCACCTGTGCAGAAAACTCGCTCTTAAAGGGGCCTTAAATGACTGAGGCCAGTTGGCTTGATCTCATCTAAAGTTATGTGTCATTTCAGAAAGGTTTCTTGTTCAATCTCCAGGTCAAGTTGCACTTTCTGGTTATAAAATTATCTGATAAGTGAGTAGTGTTGAGCGTGAATATTCAAATTTCGAATTTTTATCATGAATATCGACACTTCTAAAATTCGCAAATATTTCGAAAATAGTGTTATATATTCATAAAAACGAATATTTGTTTTTTTTTTCCATCTGAACCCATTACCTAGTATACCTACCTGCTTCTTGCTTGTGGGCCAATGTGAGAACTCTACAATATTGTAGTCTGTAGTGAATTAGAATATTCTTCATTCTAAATTTTTTTTTCTCTTATGCAAAAAATCGGCAATGTAATATTCGCGTAATGCAAATAGTGCTATATATTAGTTTTTTTGAATATTCGTCATTTTTTCCAATTTAATGTGAACAGTCATTGGCCCAAAAGAAACTTAAGCAGGGAGGAATCATGACTTCAGATGGAAGAAAAATAACGAATATTCTAAAAAACGAAAATATAGCACTTTATTATATATTGCTATATATTCAGGTGTTAGAATAGTCACATTACGCGAATATTAGATTGCCGATTTTTCGTAATCAATAGAATAATCTCGAATACGAATATTCGCGAATATATGATGAATATTCTAATGAATATTCGCGAAATATCACAAATTCGAATATTGCCCCTGCTGCTCATCACTATAAGGGAGTTACCTATGGCAGTTTATTAGGGTTGATGGGAAGAAAGAGCCAGTGCAGTAAGAGATATTGCTGATAGTAAGCCTTTTTAAAAACAACTTTTCCTTAGAAAAAGTTAATAGTCTCTGATCTCATTGTTTAATATTACAGATACAGCAAAAGTAATACAGTATTGTGCTTTAAGAGTTGAATAAAATAAAACAAGACTGTATGGAATTAGGGTAAATTGACAGGTTGCAGATTTGTTTTAGATAGTTCACCTTGCAGTTTCAAGCTGCATCAACATGTAGTGGAAAATTCATAGCATGATGCAGGCTTCCTGATGTCAATTATGTGAAGAATGTTCTCCGTTTGCATCACATAGGGTGTAATCTGTGTCAAATCGGCAGCAAAATCATTTGCAATCGTTTGCAAAATTCACATACAGCACATTTGAGCTCTGCAGTTATTAGGGACATAAAATCAGTTTTATCAGAGGAAGTAATAGACACCACAAGAATGATATATCGTTAGTTGTAAATAACCTCTTTGTAACAGACATTTGGTGCCTGAATGTCCACAGAAAATATTTGTCTTTTCAATGCAGCACTTTTTTAAGGTTAAATATTTAGTTTGATAATTTTTTTTTATTTTTATTTTTGTGGCATAGATTGGGCTTCTTATGTATTATATATATCAATATGTATCAAAGCTATATGATAATGAGCTATAACTTTTATTTTTATATAGTGAAAAATGGAAAACAATAGGATAAAACAGAGATTTTCTTTTTATTCCATTTATAATTTAACCCCCTCAACCACTGGGATGTACCTGTGCATCACAGTGGCTGAGGGCTTGTGTGGATCGGGCTTGCTGCAGTGGGCGCACTCCGTACATGGTGGTTGCCGGTTGTATAATACAGCAGGCACCCAGGCACAATGATTGAGATCGGCGATGACGCTGAACCCAGTCATTTAACCCACATGGTGCAAATGATGCAAATCAGATGGTGCACTTTCATTTTTTTCAAAAGTTTTTTTTTTTAAGTAATATATATATATATATATCAACTCGATATTGAATGTACAATGAATTTTTCAAGTGAAAAATATATATTGTTGAATCTAGAGGTTGCAATGATAAATGAGAAAAAAGGTCTATTAGACACAAAAATTATCATTTCAATTTTCATATAATTGTTCAGATTTGAGAAATTGTTGTAACAGTGTGCAGCGATAGAACAAGGATCACTAAATTGTTCGTTTTTCATGGATGGGACAAATCTGCCTGGCTGTAAGATTATTATTAGTAATCGCCACATTTCCTCATCTAATCAGAAATCTGGCAGTTGTTAATAGTGTAAATGATCTAGGGGAAATGAGCAAACATCCTAATAACAAGCAAACAACGAAAAATATTTTGCAATTATTGTTTCATGCAATCAAACGTCTTTTGAATGCAAATGACTCGCTAAATTGCCAATTGCTGCTTGTTAATATAGAAAATATCTGTCTGTCTGGCAGCACCCTTACTCATTAGTCAGACTTGGACTTTTTTTGGTCTTGCAGCTCAATGAACTGCATGTGACTTATTGGCTTCATTACATACAGTTCTGTAAACGGTCCTTAAATGCAAGTTTAACACCAATAACTCTAGACAACAGATTTCTACAACCCTGAGATGTGTGTCTGTAGAGAATCAATAGTATAAGAAACCAGCATTTACTGTTAATGTCCTTGAATGTTGTACAGTAAATTGATTTAATTTAGTTGAGATTGACATCTGATTACTAGAAGCAGTAAAGTTTCTGTCCCATCTATAAAGTGGAGAAGCGAAGAAGTTTGCTTTGCGATTGTATAACATTGTTTATTCTGGTATATATAATTATACAATTGTATAGCAGTGTTTATTCTGGTGTGTGTGTGTATATATACTTTGTACCTGAGAAAGATCCTGGAGAGGATTGAAATTTTGTACTGTCATGGGTGAATAAAGGATGTGTTCACATCATGTTTTATGCCTCTGTTTGATGTATACATTAGAAAAAAAACTGATACAAAAGCACAACACGCCACTTTCTTAGAGACCGGTAAAAAAAGGTATTCTTTAAGGCGCTGAGGATTACACTCTTAAGGGAGTGGAGAGCTGTGGAGGTCACAGTTCAAGGGGCAGCTGCAAGGGTGGGAGGGAGGATGACTTTCTCCCTGCAGCTCACGCTAATACAGTACAGTGCTGCTGTCTGAGAGAGATCTGTTCAAAAGGACATCCCTGTGTCTGTCCAGACCCTGCGCCGGATGGAGGACAGGGAGTCTGAGAGCCTGGACCTGGACCTCTGGCAACGCTAGGGGTAGGCTGCTGTCGAGGTCACAGTTAAGGGGATGGTGCACTATGGAGGTCAGTGTTAAGGGGCAGATTACTGTAGAGGCCACTTTTAAGGGGACAGGGTTTTGTGGAAAGCACTGTTAAGGAGATGGGGTATTGTGAAGGTCATTAATAAAGGGGCAGCCGCTGTGGAGATTACTGTTAAGGGGGCGCAATGCTGTGAAGGTCACTGTTAGCAAATCAAATTTCTTGATGAATTTCGGCGAAGCTGCCGTATTGAATTTTTCTAGACTTCGCTAATCAATAAACACTACCACTACAAATTCTGTAATGTATGTTTCAATCTAGAAGAAATGTATACTGTAAGCTCATAAAAATGTGTACAAATGATACTTATAACTCAATAAACTAAAAGGCAAGGGTGTATTTCTTCAGAATCTGAAGTTCAGATTATAGCTATCATCCAATCATGGTAGATGACAGACAATATGCTACCAATTTGTGGTATGCTGAAGTCATTTGTCTGTGGAGACAAGGATTGATGACTGAGGTGACATTATTAGGCCTCATGCACACGACCGTCGTTTTGGTCCGCGTCCGAGATGCTTATTTTGTGGCTCCAACGCAGACCCATTCACTTCTGTGCGCTGTCTGCATCCGTTGCTCGGTTTCGTGGCCCGGCAAAAAAAAATTGAGCATGTCCTATTCTTGTCCGTTTTGCAGACAAGAATAGGCATTTCTACAATTGGCCGAGTTCCATTCCACAATTAACGCGGAGCAGCTTCCGTGTTATGCAGATCCACGGTTTTCAGACCGCAAAACACATACGGTCGTGTGCATGAGGCCTTAAAGGGAATCTGTCAGCAGTTTTATGGGGTTCTAACAAAGGTCCTGACAGGTCTCCTTAGCAAAATGCTGGGTCACTTTCTATAATTGGCAAACACAGTAACATGTGGCGGAGCTCACCTGAATCACCATCAATAGAAGATTCAGAAAAAACGCCAGAAACCAGGCGTGGAGGGAAACAGCCAAGAAAAAATAATAATCCAGGATGGTAGTGAAAATTCGTAGCAATCTTTATTGAATAGGTGCAGAATCAAATCCAGCATGTACATCTACGCGTTTCGGATCATCAAGTCCTGATCCTTACTTTACACTTTCTTTAATTGATCCAGCCATTTAACAAAAAAAAATTGTGCTAAATAGCTCCAGCACATGCCAAACCAGTCCCCATATTCATGAACTCATGCCTCTCCCCACCTACCTGCTGATTCATATTTAAAGAAAACTGTCAATCAGAGGCAGGTGGGCTAGGAAAGCAGTGACCTCAGTAATATGGAGACTCATTGGAATGCACTGGAACTGTTAGAACCTAGCAGCATAAAACTGCTGACAGATTCTGTTTAAGTGGCTATTCTTTTGTTTCTACAGTTCTTTCCAGGTTCTCAAATATCTGGTGGCCTTTTCTTTCCTTCCCTCTATAGAAATTGTGTATCTGTACTGTACATCTTAATGTAGAGAAGATAGATGAGTGACAGATATATTTCAATCTACCTATAGTAACTGTTAAAGGGAGCAAATATGAATTATGTGCAGTTTTAGCAGTTGAAAGCTCAAGACTTTTATGGCATTGCGTACGTGTATTTGGAAAATTCAGCTTATTCTGTCGGTTATGTGTCCTCCTGAGTGACAAATAATTGTTTTATAGCTTACAGGCTACCATATGTGGCCTTGTACCTATCTCTTTTGATGAATAATGTACTGTACAAGGTCTGACTAAAGGGCCAATTCTCATAAATAAATAAAAAAATCTAAAATGACATAGATATCAGAATGAGTCAAAACCAATGATTGTGAATTGTGAAAACCTCATGTTAATTGTGAAAACCTCATGCCTTCCGTTCATTATTTTTTATAAAGAAAATGCGATTCATAAGAACATACAATTCATAACAAACCCTTAATTAGAGAGGAGTGAATTTCCTAAAATTTGTTTTTGTCCAATTTGTCAGAATCGGTCAAGAAATTTGATTCAGGTAAAAATCGATTCTTCCCAAATCAAATGTGTTTTAAGTGCCTGGAAAATCTCAGTCTCCTTCTTTCTTCCCCCAAATGTTACCCAATTGAATTTGAAGATTTTTTAAATTTTAATTCAGGTTGAATTACGATTCTAACGTATCAATGTTCTCATCTCACACAAATCTCTTTGTTCCCTTCACACAATCATAGAAACAAATAATTAACTTTTGGCCGCCTGTAGCCAGCGCTAGGTTGAACTTACTGATATATACAGTTCTGATTGAACTCAATAATAAATCGATCTCAAGTGAGCTCCACTTACTAGAGATGGTAGGCAGCCATAAATGTGTAATTTAACACCATAGCTGTGTGAATGGAAGCTGGTGATGTGTTGCTCCGTACCTGAAAAATAGGCAATTGGGATATATGACAAAATTAATCAGCATACAATATTTTATTTACAGTATTTAAATTACATAGTTACATAGTTCATTAGGTTGAAAAAAACAAAAACGGGCCCATTAAATTCAACCTAAAGTCCAACTGTGTTAATCCAGAGGAGGGTAAATACCCCTATGAGGTGGTTATCAATCAGTTACCCCATATTAGGGGAAAAATTCCCTTGTAACACTAAATAAAGTAATTAGAGTAAATTCCTGGACTATTTGGATTGCAATTATAGTATTTGTGTGTGTATATATATAAATATATATATATATATATATATATATATATACATACGGTGGATTTAAAAAGTATACACACCCCTGTTAAAATGTCAGTTTTCTGTGCTGTAAAAAAATTAGACAAAGATAAATCACTTCAGAACTTTTTTCACCTTTAATGTGACCTATAAACTATACAACTCAATTGAAAAACAAACTAAAATCTTTTAGGTAGAGGGAAGAAAAAATATAAAAATTAAATAATATGGCTGCATAAGTTAGCACAGCCTTAAACTAATACTTTGTTGAGGAACCTTTTGATTTTATTACAGCACTCAGTTTTTTTTGGGTCTGAGTCTATCAGCATGGCACATTTTGACTTGGCAAGATTTGCCCACTCTTCTTTGCAAAAACACTCCAAATCTATCAGATTGTGAAGGCATCTCCTGTGCACAGCCCTCTTCAGATCACCCCAGAGATCTTCAATCTGATTCCGGTCTGGGCTCTGGCTGGGCCATTCCAAAACTTGAATCTTCTTCTGGTGAAGCCATTCCTTTGTTGATTTGGATGTATGGTTTGGGTGGTTGTCATGCTGAAAGATGAAATTCCTCTTCATGTTCAGCTTTCTAGCAGAAGCCTGAAGGTTTTGTAACAATATTGACTGGTATTTGGAACTGTTCATAACTCTCTCTATCTTAGTTAAGGCCCCAGTTCCAGCTGAAAAAAAACAGCCCTAAAGCATGATGCTGCAACCACCATGCTTCACTGTGGGTATGGTGTTCTTTTGGTGATATGCAGTGTTGTTTTTGTGACAAACATATCTTTTGGAATTATGACCAAAAAGTTCAACCTTAGTTTCATCAGACCATAATACCTTTTCCCACATGCTTTTGGGAGACTTCAGATGTGTTTTTGCAAAATGTAGCCTGGCTTGGATGTTTTTCTTCGTAAGAAAAGGCTTTCGTCTTGCCACTCTACCCCATAGCCCACACATATGAAGAATATGGGAGATTGTTGTCACATGTACCACACAGCCAGTACTTGTCAGATATTTATGCAGCTCCTTTAATGTTGCTGTAGGCCTCTTGGTAGCCTCCCAGACCAGGTTTTTTCTTGTCTTTTCTTCAATTTTGGAGGGATGTCCAGTTCTTGGTAATGTCACTGTGGTGCCATATTTTCTCCACTCAATGATGACTGATGATGACTGTCTTCACTGTGTTCCATGGTATAACTAATGCCTTGAAAATTCTTTTGTACCCTTCTCCTGACTGATACCTTTTAACAATGAGATCCCTCTGATGCTTTGGAAGCTCTCTGTGGACCATGGCTTTTGCTGTGGGATGCGACTAATAACATTTCAGGAAAGGCCAACTAGAGAAGCTGAACTTTATTTGGGGTTAATTAGAGGCACTGTAAATGATGGCAGGTGTATGCTGACTCCTATTTAACATGATTTTGAATGTGGTTGCTTAATTCTAAACACAGCTACATCGCCAGTTATAAGAGGGTGTGCACACTTATGCAACCACATTATTTTAGTTCTTTTTGTTTTCTTCGCTCCACCTAATAGATTTCAGTTTGTTTTTTAATTGAGTGGTACAGTTTATAGGTCACATTAAAGGTGGAAAAAGTTCTGAAATTATTTATCTTCGTCTCATTTATTTACAGCACAGAAACCTGACATTTTAACAGGGTTGTGTAGACTTTTTATATTTACTATATTTATATATTTATTAAGACCAGCTTTACATGCCGCTATTAGTTCCTCTGTGCTGCCGGTGGATGTGCCAAAGTTATGTGGAGGCTCAGGCCTCTACATAACTTTGACGCTTCCTCCAGCAGGCCGTGCTACATACTAAAATCTATGCCAGCTCCCTTGCTGATGTAGAATTAAGTCATTTTCGACAGCCAAAACTGGCGTGGAAAATAATAAATGAGAGAACTCTGCTGGCCTGCCCGCTGCCATGCCCCCTTTTCTCTGCACTCAGGAAAAGTGGCATGAGCGGCAAAATGTTGCATAAAATACTTTGTGACAAAATCTGCAAAATTAATACACTAAAAAGTGGTGTATAATTTATAATAAATGTCCCATATTTTTTTTTAATAGATATTTTACAGCAGCTACATTCTGACAGCTACGCTGACCATATAAGTTTGCAGCAAACTGATTGATACCATCTTTTTTTTTGATTGATCGAACAATGAAAGTGAAATCTTTTTTCCTGTAATAAGTTGTTTTCACTTCAGTGATATTTGTTCAATAAAGGTCTGACCTTAGCAATTATATTAGTATAGACCTTGCAAAGTCTGATGGGCACATTAATCTCATGATACAGATTTGGATCCCGGAGGCTCACCATACAGTGTTTGTTGAACATTAATTGATATAGCCAGGATTTACTTCAAAGTTTGGAGATTGAGCAGGAAACTACTGGCTGGCAAGGACATGGGAAACTGAACATGAGGGAAATTGCTTAGTATAAATATGTTGGATGGCCATTGGATTTTGCCCATTTTATGGTATGGACTTAGAAGAGGAGATGCTCCGCTTTTTTGGGGTGGAGGATGACATCATCAGAATATGCACAGTAGACATGCTGCTGTGGAAGCAGATGTAGGTGCACTGCCCAGCCCAGTCAGCCAAAGAGATGTGAGGAGTGGCTCTAAGAGCAAAGCAGAGGAGTTCTGGTGCAGTGAAATGGCTCGGGTCTGCCGCTTCTTGCACTGGACACCTAATTTAAATATTACTAATCAGTTATTTTGCTCTGGAACATAGCAATGGAGAAACATAAATGAGATATGGTTTAAAAGGATTGATCCTGCTGTCAGACGCCCTTTAAGAAGAAGTAATCATCCATTTGTGTAGCATTCCAGCAGATCATACAAACAAGCACTAAGGGTGCTATTACACTGCCCAACCCTCAGGCATTGTAAGCAAATGAAGGATGAATGCTTCTAGCTGCTCTCGTTTGAACGGGCCTGATTACACAGGCTAATGCAAACTTGGAATGTGAAAGGAACTATTGCTACTACAGTTGTTCCTCCCTCATTCTGTTCTATTCATTATCCTCAGCACATCACTGATTACACAGGGTTATGTGCTGGCAATAATCAGGCATCTTTCATCCTGATGCCAGTTATCAGGAATAAGCATTCTTATGGACACTTTTGTTACATTATTTTCTCAGAAATCATGTGGTGTAATAGGGCTTCACTAACTGACATAATAGAGATCTGGAAACCTCAGTATTACTGGCTATATAGTAAAGATACAAATCCACACCAATCTATAAAAGTGAAAAATTAGTTTTAGCCTAATAATAACGTACGTCATCTGACTTACACCACTGACGTCCTGTATTTGCTTCAATTGTGGATCTATAGGAAGATTAAAATTTTAGGTTTCATTCAACCTTACCTTTTTCTGTCTGTTTTATTGTTAAAAAAACTGACTATGATAGATTAATAGGCAGTGATTCTGTACACACAAGCACCCTACAGTTTTAACAGATCTGTTAATAACAGATTGAGCAGGTATCATAATCAGTGGAAGCAGACCACAGGACAGCTATAGAAGTATAGCTTCCTCTGTTCCTGGCCCAAATCTTTCTTGCAGCTAATATTTACATTAGAAACTGTATAAATTCCTATGTATTCAGCTACCCTTAGTGGTGGCAGCCAGTTTTATTATGTATTGAAGGGAAGACAGGTGGAGTTGTGTGGAAAAGATTTATCAGTGTATTTATTCCAGTTGTCTGGTATAAATACCTTCAGAAATATGTTTTTTTAGAAAGCACATTATATTTTGAAGCTGTTCTACTTTTTTCTACATAGAGGTCGAGTAAAGTGGATGAGGCAGAGCACTTTTTTATTATTAAAAATTTACTTCACTTCATTAAAAAAAGTAGATTTGTCAGAAATCTTACTTGATGGGGATCAGACTGGAGAATATATATCAAGACCAGCATTTTCTTTGCAAGTCTTGATTAGGGCTGAAACGATTACTCTATTGAATCGAGTATCTAGAATCGAATTTGTGTCATGTAACCACAGAGCGGGAGTGAATCGCTTGCTATTACTCACTGCTCTGTGGTAATCCACGGACCCGTACCGCGCTGCATTGTATCCTGATAGAAAGGTAAGTACTGGCACTGGGGAGGGGATATGGTGGCACTGGGGTCAAGCTAGTGGCACTGTGGGCAGTTGGTGGCACTGGGGGGAAGCTGGTGGCACTAGGGGGCAAACTGGTGGCACTGGGGGGCAAGCTGGTGGCACTTGGAGGCAGCTGGTGGCACTGAGAGGCAGCAGTTGGCACTGGGGAGCAAGCTGGTGGCACGGGGCATCTGGTGGCACTGGGGGGCAAGCAAGTGGGAGTGGGAAGCTGATGGCACTGGCATGGCAGCTGATGGAACTGGGATGGCAGCTTATGACACTAGGGACAGCTGATAACACTGGGGGAGCCTGATGGCACTGGGGAGCCTGAAGGCATTGGGGTAGCAGCTGATGGCACTGGTGGGCAGCTGGTGGTACTGGGGGGCAGCTGGTGGCACTGAGGGAGGGCAGCTGATGGCACTGAGGGGAAAGCTGATGGCATTTGGGGGAGCATGATGGCACTTGTTGGCAGCTGATGGCACTGGGGAGGCAGCTGGTGGCATTGAGGGACAACTGGTGGCACTGAGACGGCAGCTGATGGCACTAGGGGGGAAGCTGATGGCACTGGGGGACAGCTGATGGCATTGGGGGGAAGCTGCTGGTACTGGGGGGCATCTGATGGCACTAGGGGGACAGCTGATGGCACTAGGGGGGCAGCTGATGGCACTGAGGGACAGCTGATAGCACTGGGGGAAGATTATGGCACTGGGGGGGGCAGCTGGTGGCTCTGGGGGGACAGAAGGTGGTACTGGGGGGCTGCTGATGGCACTGAGGGGGCAGATGATGGCACTGAGGGGGCAGCTGAAGGCACTGAGGGACAGCTGATAGCACTGGGGGAAGATTATGGCACTGGGGTGGCAGCTGATGGCACTGGGTTGGCAGCTGGTGGCACTGGGGATCAGCTGGTGGCATTGAGGGACAACTGGTGGCACTGAGACGGCAGCTGATGGCACTATGGGGGAAGCTGATGGCACTGGGGGACAGCTGATGGCATTTGGGGGAAGCTGCTGGTACTGGGGGGCATCTGATGGCACTAGGGGGACAACTGATGGCACTAGGGGGGCAGCTGATGGCACTAAGGGGGAAGCTGATGGCACTGGGGGACAGCTGATGGTACTGGGGGGAAGCTGATGGCACTGGGGGGAATCTGATGGCACTGAGGGGGCAGTTGATAGCACTAGGGGGAACCTAATGGCATGGGGGGCACGGGGGGTGGTGGTGATGAGTTTTTATAATGAAAAACTTTCTTTTAATTAGTTTTTTGTTATTAGAGTACTTGATTAATCGTTGGATTAATGAATAGAATACTCGATTACAAAAATAGTCGATAGCTGCAGCCCTAGTCTTAATCCCCCTTGCACCGCTAGAGGATGTGCCAATTTTATACAGAGGCGCATCCTCTGTTGGCCATGCAGCACTGTAAAATCTGTTGCAGCTTCCAAGCTGCAGTACATTTGTCTTTATTTCCACCAGAAAACTGTCAGGGACACCTCTCTGCCATCGCCACACCCCATTTTTCACCACTTCTAAAAGGTGGCGTTAAGGGGAGAAAATTTGCAGATATTGCTGCAAATATGGTGTGTGACAAAATCATAATTTATATTATGATATTATGCCACTATTTACATAGTAAATATCCCCCACTGAGTTTTGCTATGGGGCTCTATGAGATCTGTTCACACCCCAGATTGTAATGGAGGGCAGTGGATGCCTTTAGTTAGGATTTTTTTTATTTTTAATGGAATGTGTTTCTTCTTTTTTATTACTGTGCAGAATAACAAAGTAGACTGGTAGCTCACCAGAGCAAAACCTTATGGAATAGCTATAGGTATCTAACTAAATGGAATGATTGCCATAAAAATCCTATTAAATTAATGGGAACATTAAAAGAAAGTTTTCTCTGCATTGTTCGGTAACTGAATAACACAGTGAGAACATCCATGTGAAGGCAGCATTTGCCTGTTTGTCTATTACTTTGAATGTATTTTATGAGATTATCTACCAGTGAGATTCCCATAAGCATAAAGATTTTGATGACCCCTCTTCACGGCCCACCAGCCTCAAAGCCATAAGTGATATTTTTATTCTGTAAGTAGTTGCTTTGATCAGTATTCAAGAGATGCAGTTTTTCTACTTGTTTTTTAAACTGATTATGCTACAAGCCATATCTACCTATTGAGAAAAGGATGTGATGCTTCCAAAGCACAGCAGTATGGCTGAGATGAACTATATGTACCTCCTGAATCATGTGGTGAAACAGAATGCAATGCTACCCATTTCTAATGCACTTTTCTCTCCTCTTATCACTTGTGGGAATGACATTGTAATTCCAGCTACTTACTCTAGTCCACTGGGCATTCCAGCAGGTAGATAATGAGATCACACTGTCACATAACAAAAAACACTCCATAATTGTACTTCTGTGACTGTGTTGTTTTCAAAGGTTGCAGCATATTTTTGCCAAGTTTGATATATAAAACCTGCCTAGACCTCCATTCAAAGGTAATACTGTAATAATGCCCTGCGTTTTGTCCATGCTCAATAGAAATTCCTTTTTATCAACCACAAAGGCAAGTTAAATGGTGAAAATATTTTTGTATGTATTTTAGTCTCCCAGATGCTGAATAATTTCCTCAGTTTCTTATGTTGGTTTTAGAATAGTTTCATCATGGTAACTCTATTCTGTCTCCCTTATTGTGCTATTGTTTGTAGAGCATAAAAAGCAGCAATGTCTACATCATCTGTTTCAGTTTATGACGTGGAAAGAAAGATCCCAGTTGCAATAAAATAAAATCTAATCAACAGCACATAAGCCAATTATTGAATTCTTCCCAAACTGCATTCTGCAAAGAAAAGCTTTAGGGTAGATGAAATGTGCAGCTCTTTTCCTATTCGTTTTATGGTCTGCAGTATAAAAGAGACAGATGTGAGGCTGAATAAAAAATGAATGAACAAAATTATGGACAGGCTTTCACATAATATCCATCTAGGACATTGAACATTAACATAGGCTCAAGAGGATCATAGTCCATTAAATTACAAATAACATGAAAAGTTGGCATATGCCCTCTTCTTTATAGACACATTATGCTATCATAATTTTGTTAAATGCTTTTATCTGAAAAGTTAACCTTTGTTTAAAAGCCAGTTAAATACGACTGCCGTCAGACTTTATATTGCAATATCATTTTCTGTTTGTTAACTGCCACTATTTGCAGCTAAAATGTTACAGCTATCAGCATGTTTTTGTTCAACCATACACAAAATTACAGGATAATACCAGGAAATGCATACTTCCATTTAATGATGGGTTGGGTTTTCTTGAAACCAGTGGGAGGAAGTTAGACTTCTATCTGTAATGAACCTGTGTACATCAACTTTTAATCCCATTGTAGATTTTGATGTCATTATTACACATACATTATCCGACATTATCATTAGTATTGCCTTTTGGACCCAGTGACAAGTGATTGGTTTCAAAGTTAGCCCCACATTTGATTAATATCTGCCATACTTTTGGGGCACATAATTATATCAGAACTTGGACCCATCTGTAGATCTTGCGGTACTCTGGTGGACCAATCCAACACTGCTCTGCATTTACTTTAGAAATTTCAAGCACAATCGCAGGGACAGACCATGACTTGACCCCAAACTGGTCAAATTCATACCCATTAACAAAAATTATAATACTTGAGTCATGTTACGACGATGCAGGAGATTTAATTTACCAATTAAATCCATCTCTCAGTTTTCAGGAGCTGTTTGGAAAATTAAGACATCAATCTGATTTTTGCCATCTGAGTCTGACCACTTTCATTTGCATCTATTTTGATGCAATTTGTGCTTGAGGACCTTTAATAATTTTTTTGTACTGTTAGGGTCCATTCACACGTCCCTTATCAAACTGGTGTAAAGTAGAACTGGCTTAGTTGCCCATGGCAACCAATGAGATTCCACCCTTAATTTTTTATGACTCTTTTGGAAAATAAAAGGTGGAATCTGATTGGTTGCTATGGGCAATTAAGCCAGTTCTACTTTACACCAGTTTGAAAATTAGCCCATTTGTCTATATTGTAACTACACCCATATTAATGAGTTGGATACTTTTCTGTAGACCCCACAATTTCATTAATTTCAGTTTTCCCATTGAAGTTTAGAACATTAAAATAAGGCTCCATTCACATATGCAGTGTTAACTGTAGAAGTGGGATCTGGCAGAGGAACACAGTTCACCATATCCATCATAGCCAGATAGGGCCACACACCACTGGATCACTCTTGATTACAATTGTGATCCATTGGGGATTTCTGGCAGAAATGTTGGCTTTCGGCAGGAAAAAGAGTCTTGCATGCATGATATTATAGCTTTTTCCCAGTCAATGGAACAGGGTGAAGCTGAAATACTTTGCACCACCGTTGCTAAGTAGATGCCATTCAGAGACTATATGTGTTGTCAAAAATCATACACCCACTGATCTTAAGCTAAATGTGATCATTTGGATTACGTGTAGTTTAGTCACCTCATTGCCTTCCTTTTCTTTAACAATATTATATTTTCTCTTATTTGATCATAGTAGCTAATACAGATGAGTTGGGAGTTCTGTGAATATCTGATTCACAGTATAATGGCTTTTGCTTGTTTATTTGTATGCTGCTAAGTAAACAGTCTGGTTTTTATCTTTGAACTTCTGTGGTCACTAATACATACCTAAATATAACCAGTAGAGGAAGGAAATTGTTTATCTATTGAGTTCTTTGAATAGATATACTAATGTAACATTCCTGAAGTGGCTACTATTACTGTTTTCCTCAAAATTGCCAGGTCTTAAAGACTATGAAATCTGCACCTCCACTTAAACATACTTATTTTAGGTCTTATTTGACCTACCGATAATGGACATTTATTAACCCCTTAGTGACCACTGATACATGTTTTATGGCGGTCACTAAGGGGCCTTAGGCTGGGCCGCCGCTTTTTTACAGCGGCCCAGTCTAAGTGTTGCATGGGTCCCCGTGCAGTGGGGACCCGGCTCTCACATGAGAGCCTCGGCCCTGTTCTAACAGCCTGGACAGATATGATTGCAGATCCGGGCTGTTTAACACTTTACATGCCACGGACAATAGCGCCCACCGCATGTAAAGCGGTGACAGAGGGAGCGGACTCCCTCTGTCTCCCATGCGATCGCGGGGTGCCGATGTGTTTGAAAGCTGGCAGAAGTCTATGAAGGCCCCAGACCAGCCTTCAGTAATTTCCAACAGGTTGCACCTCTCTGGTGCAGCCTGCTGGTCAATGTTAAAATAGCATTGCTATTAAAATAGGGATAATGCATTGCATTTTAAAAGCAATCAAAATACTGTCTGTTATAGTCCCCCTGTGGGACTATTAAGTGGTAAAAAAACAAAACAAAAACACATTTATTAATTTTAAAAAATTACACTGTTTTTCCCATTAAAAATCTCCCCCATATATTTAGCATTGCCACATCTGTAACGACCCGGACTACATAAATATCACATAAATGATACCCTATGGTGAACGCCGTAAAAAAAAAAAGTGATAATTTATTCCTAGTTGCCACCGAAAAAACATACTAACAAGCGATCAAAAAGCGCCATTTACTCTAAAATGATACCAATGAAAAATACAAGTTGTACCGCAAAAATCTTGTCCTTACGCAACTCCATAGAAGAAAAAATAAAATAGTTATGGGTCTTGGTAAGCGGCAATGCAAAAACATTTTTTTCTTTAAAAAAAAGGTGTTTTATTGTGAAAAAGTAGTAAAATCTACAAAAAACTATATGTATATGGTATCACTGTAATCGTACTGACCCAGAGAATAAAGATATTATGTTATTTATACCAAAAATGAACGCCATCAAATTTATAATGTAAAAACGCAGTGGCAGTATTGCTGGTTTTCCCATCTCCCTCCCAGAAAGAGTTAATAAAAGTTAATCAGAAAGTCATATGTACTCCAAAATGGTGCCATTAAAAGCTACAACTTGTCACACATATATAGATGGAAAACTAAAAAAGTTATAGCTTTTCTTCCTGAAGAAGGAAAAAGCTTGGTCAGTAAGGCCCAAAATAAAGCTGGTCACAAAGGGGTTAATGGTATACTAAAATAGTTACAATCATTATACTAGTAAAAATACATAGTACAATTAGAATATCTAAGTTTCCAACTTGAAAATTGTTATGTATTTTTAATGCATTGAACTCCACTACAGTATCTCAATAGCAAGTGACAAGACATCTTCTGGTTAAATGAAGTAATAATTATCTCTTACTAATCTACTGTCAGTAGCACAAATGCTACTTTGCCAGTCTTGCATACAGTCACATGACCATGATACCCCTGTTTATCTTCTGCTTATTTGACCTCCTGTATTCTGAAAACCTGGTTATCCTCCTCCCTAAAGACATGTCACATCCTGTTATCTTTCTTTCTCCCTCTCTCCTGGTCTGTGGATTGTGCATTGATCCTGCAACATCTAGGAAAGTAGTCTTGTCATTGGTATTCCCACCCATAGGATGCCCTGGCAGCATGGAAACAACAGTGTTGCACAGTGCTGAAGAACATAATGAAAATGATAAATAGCTGATAGATGGTGGGATACATTTCTGTATATTTTACAGTTTGAAAAAACTATTTCTCTTCACTAACAAACATAGAGGTATGATTCATAATGTAGTAGTATAGGGAAAAAATGTTTTCTAAAAGGCTATAGACACCTGCTTGTTGCTCGTTTACCTCCTAAATAAACAAAATGAGCAACATTCTTCTGTCATTAAAATCTCTTACCATTTATTTGCTGTTGACTCCTGTACATAGCTGGAATCCTTTTGTTCTTCACATAGAAATGACAGCACACTGCTTTTGCCCGTATCTGCTCTCTTTCTGCTCTCAGTGCTATTAATAGAAAAGGGGAGGAGGTTGTACATGGAAAATCAGAGTGTGGAGAGGAAGAAAAGCACCAAAGTCTTCACGTAGAGCAGATCATATAAGCTGGCCTGTGTTAGACTGTAAATTGGGAGGAGAGATGACGGTCTGTTGGTTGGATGGAGTAAATCACACAGGCTATATATCTGAAGCTTCAGTGAGTATCACAATATGATGATAGTTTTGTTTATTTGCACATGTTCCCACTGCTAGAGCCATGTGCATATATCCTGTATGGTAGTATATAGAGATCTGGGCTATAGATTTTTAGGCTCTCCATTTGCCACCATATTATGTCTCCTGATGTTATCATATGATAGTTGTATTCTTCCCTATAAGTAATGCTTCAAAGAGTGAGAACATTCCTAAAATGCATTACTTGGCACTTTTTAAATGCATTAAACAGTTTGTTCCATGAAAAATATTCAGCACTTGGATATAAATACTTTTGTAATTGCATGTAATGTAAATTTAACATAGCCACTGAGTTATTCAATAAAATGTATATGTATAGCGCCACCTAATTTTTTTTTTCTTTGATCTGCTCACGAGAAGGCTGCACATGCTCAGTTTCATCCTTCAACTTCCTCCTGAGCTGTGATAGGGAGAGCATGGACACGCCCCCTTAGCTATAGCAGAAAATACACTCCCCTTGAGCTGTCAGCTTGATATAAATCTAGCAGATCAATGAATGGGGATATCTCTGAATCCTTGTGAGTACAGGGCTGATTCTAGTGTTGCTAGAAAGACATTCTCATGTATTATTTGATGTCTAAATTTACATTTTTTACATTAGTCATGGCATAACCCCTTTAATCAAAGAGAAAAACTTTGTATGCTCCTATAGACATCAGTTGGTCTGCATTTGGGCTCTGTACAACTCTACTTCTAGAAAGCCATTATTCATGAGGTGTTGTATGGTATCTACTTGATTTTCTAACGGTAACATACAAACAATGTGAAGTTTGTTCTCTATTTTAAATTTGCATTATACAATTCCTCATATTGAGATTTTTATGTGATTTCTAAGTCACAGTATAAAGGTGTAATGCATTAATAATTACTCTTTAGTCTTCAAACTTGAAATATGCAAGTCATTATGATTTTCTTTCTCTCACAATTTACTTAGTCTTGTATGGAGGCTTCCTATCTTGCTCTTGTTTATTTCAAATCTTCTTCCTCAATCTGCACTCATTTATTTCCTTTTATATAAAGATTTATCTATTTTCCTTTGGTCATTGCTTTCTCATTTGTTATGCATCAAATTCCAACACACCTTGTATTGCATTGATTCATTTTCACCAGAATGACACCAGGGCTGCTTACATACAGTTGCTTTAAATAAGGACCTTAACTATTCCTGTAACAAAAACAGGAATGTTACTAATGAGAATATGTGATGTAAGTATAGATGGACCTGGATATGAATGGTGAACATGCAGTTCCAATTACTAACTTCTTTTGTACAGTCATGTGAAAAAATTAGGACACCCTTTGAAAGCATGTGGTTTTTTGTAACATTTTTAATAAATGGTTATTTCATCTCCGTTTCAACAATACAGAGAGATTAAAGTAATCCGACTAAACAAAGAAAACTGAAGAAAAGTCTTTTCAAGATCTTCTGTAAATGTCATTCTACAAAAATGCCTATTCTAACTGAGGAAAAAGATAGGACACCCTCACATGTATTCCCTCTTAAATTGGCTCAGATCTCACACAGGTATATCACACCAGGTGCACATAATTAGTAGATCGTTACTCTGCATGTTGAATGAGGCTTGCCCTATTTAAACCTCAGACATTTAGTTTGGTGTGCTCCTGACTGTTGAAGTGAGAGTGAGCACCATGGTGAGAGCAAAAGAGCTGTCAGAGGACTTCAGAAAAAGATTGTAGCAGCCTATGAGTCTGGGAAGGGATTTAAAAGATCTCAAAAGATTTTGAAATCAGCCATTCCACTGTCCGGAAGATAGTCTACAAGTGGAGGGCTTTCAAAACAACTGCCAACATGCCCAGGACTGGTCGCCCCAGCAAGTTCACCCCAAGAGCAGACCGCAAGATGCTAAAAGAGGTCTCCAAAAACCCTAAAGTGTCATCTCGAGAACTACAGCAGGCTCTGGCTACTGTTGATGTAGAAGTACATGCCTCTACAATCAGAAAGAGACTGTACAAGTTTAACTTGCATGGGAGGTGTGCAAGGAGGAAACCTTTGCTTTCCAAGAGAAACATCGAGGCCAGACTGACATTTGCCAGAGATAAAGTTGACAAAGACCAGGACTTCTGGAATAATGTTCTTTGGACAGATGAGTCCAAAATTGAATTATTTGGACACAACAGCAGAGGACATGTTTGGCGTAAAACCAAACACAGCATTCCAAGAAAAGAACCTCATACCAACTGTGAAGCATGGAGGTGGAAGTGTCATGGTTTGGGGCTGCTTTGCTGCAGCAGGACCTGGTCAGCTCACCATCATAGAATCCACGATGAATTCTACTGTGTATCAGAAGGTGCTTGAAGAACATGTGAGACCATCAGTTAGAAAATTAAAGCTGAAGCGAACTGGACCATGCAACATGACAATGACCCAAAACATACTAGTAAATCAACCAAAGATTGGCTGAAAAAGAAGAAATGGAGAGTCCTGGAATGGCCAAGTCAAAGTCCAGATTTGAATCCCATTGAGATGCTGTGGGGTGACTTGAAAAGGGCTGTACGTGCAAGAAACCCCTCAAACATCTCACAGCTGAAAAAGTTCTGCATTGAGGAGTGGGGTAAAATTTCCTCAGACCGATGTCGAAGACTGGTAGATGGCTACAAGAACCGTCTCACTGCAGTTATTTCAGCCAAAGGAGGTAACACTCGCTATTAGGGGCAAGGGTGTCCTATCTTTTTCCTCAGTTAGAATAGGCATTTTTGTAGAATGACATTTACAGAAGATCTTGAAAAGACTTTTCTTCAGTTTTCTTTGTTTAGTTGGATTACTTTAATCTCTCTGTATTGTTGAAACGGAGATGAAATAACCATTTATTAAAAATGTTACAAAAAACCACATGCTTTCAAAGGGTGTCCTAATTTTTTCACATGACTGTATATAAAAATGATTTTGTACTTAACCCCTTCCTGACATATGACATAATAGTACGTCATAGCAGGTGACTTCTTGCTATTCGACATACTCTTATGCCATGCTGATAGGGCACTGCTCCGGTGCCCGCCCAATCCATGCCGGGGTCTGGCCAAGCCACTGCTGTATCCACCAGCATCGTTGTAAAATCCGGTGCATTAACCCTTTCTATGCCGCAATAAGCTCAAGTAATAATCTCCATCGGGTCCTCGCGCTGCGGTGACTCAATGGGTGAGAAGGCAGCCTGATGCCGTGCAGAGGCATCGGGACCTGCCTTCTGTGGAAGCCTAGGATATTCAGCCCCTGGCTCCTAGGCAACTGTTAGTACATTACACAGTGTATTTTAATGCATTTTAGAGGGGATCAGACCCACAAAATTTGAAGTCCAAGAATGGGACAGAAATAGAGTACAAAAATGTAAAAAAAAGGGTTTATAATTAAAAAAAAAGTTTCAAGTAAAAAACAAAAGCCCTTTCCCCTGATTTTATGATGAAAAGAAAAAAAGAAAAAAAAAAGAAAACACACACATATTAGGTATCGCCAACTCTATAAATATCACATAATCTACCACATCAGATAAATATCGTTAAAAAAAAAAAAAACTGTGCCAAAAAAGCATTTTTTGTCACCTTATATCATAAAAAGTGCAACACCAAGCAATCAAAAAGGCGTATGCCCCCCCCCCCCAAAAAAAAATAGTACCAATCAAACTGTCACCTCATCATGCAAAAGATGAGCCACTACATAGTACAATTGACCAAAAAAAAAAAAATAACTATGGCTCTCAGAATATGGAGATGCTAAAACATGATTTTTTTTTGTTTAAAAATCCTTTTAGAATAAAAAAAATGCTTCAATAAATAAAGTACACATATTAGGTATTACCATGTCTAAAGACCTACTCTATAAAAATATCACGTGACCTAACCCCTCAGGTAAACACCATAAAAAAGACATTTTTTGTCACCTTACATCACAAAAAGTGTAATACCAAGTGATCAAAAAGTCATATGCACCCGAAAATAGTACCAACGAAACCATCGCCTCATCCTTCAAAAAAAGAACTAAGACAATCCCCTCCCCCCAAAAAATAAAATAAAAATAAAATATGTCTCTCAGAATATGGAGACACTAAAAAAAACATATTTGATATTATCGTGTCCGCAACAACCTGCTCTATAAAAATGGCACATTATCTAACCTGTCATTATGAACAATGTAAAAAACAAAAAATAAAAACTGTGCCAGAAGAGCCATTTTTTGGTTACCTTGCCTCACAAACAGCATAATATAGAGCAATCAAAAATCATATGTACCCCAAAATATCAATAAAGTGTGTCGGCGTAGTTTCCAAAATGGGGTGACTTTTTGGAAGTTTCTACTGTAGGGGTGCATCAGGGGAGCTTCAAATGGGACATGGTGTCTAAAAATCAGTCCAGCAAAATCTGCCTTCGAAAAACCATGCGGCGCTCCTTTTCTTCTGTGCCCTTACATCAGTTTATTAGTGTTGGGCGTGAATATTCGAATCGCGAATATTAATCGTGAATAACGGCACTTAGAGATTTTGTGAATATTTAGAATATAGTGATATATATTTGTAATTTTGAATATTCTAGATTTTTTTTTTAAATCAGTAACCTCCCTTCTTGCTTGTGGGCCAATGAGAAGGCTGCAATGTCTTTGTCTGAGCTTAGCAACATCGCTAGCAACCAATAGGAAAATTGCCTACTACTTTAGTATATAAGAACTTACCCAGCAGCCACTGTATGAAGTATTTTGCAGATCTAAGAGAGACATCAGTGTTATTGCTGTGCTGTCTGCTTTTCTGTGTCATGACATTCGATAGGTAGTTAGTTAGTTAGCTTATATATATAATATTGATAGATAGTGGGAGATAGTCAGTGTAGGTTAGATAGTAATATAGTGTAGGTTCTGCTGTCCATACATACATGCTACATACATAGTGCTGCATATATGTATGTATGCTACATACATACATAGTGCTGTGATGTCATAAGTTCACAACAATACATAGTGCACCAATCACTAATATGTAGTCAGACCTGTTAAAATGTGAAGTTGCAAGTATTGCGCCAAAATATTTGCTTTATTAGTGGCTATTTCGCAATCGCGAATATATTAGAGCACTCTATCTGCATATAAAGCTATTGTAATGTTCTGCCGTGCCAACCATTCTCTCTACAACTGAAAAATCCCAGCACACAATCTTTTGCTTCTCAATCAATGCTTCTTATTTATTATAACGCGTTTCGGCAATCTGCCTTTATCATCAGGTCGCCATTCTCTCTAATCTCAGGAAACTTCTAGCAGCTTGAAAAATAAAGCTATAGTGACCCATGCCTGTATTTCGCGTGTATTACGCAAATATTACACAACTGATTTTTCACAATCAAGAAAATAATCTCGAATTTGCGAATATATGACGACTATTCTACCAAATATTCACTAAATATTGCCCCTGCCGCTCATCACTACAGTTTACCACCATATGTGGCGTGTTTCTGTAAACTTCAGAATTAGTGTAATAGAGATTGAGTTTTGTTTTGCTGTTAACCCTTGATGTGTTACAGAAAAAAAATGTACTAAAATTGAAAATCTGCCCAAAATATGAAATTTAAAAATGGTATCTCCATTTTCCTTCAATTCTTGTGGAGTACCTAAAGGGTTAACAAAGTTTGTAACATCAGATGTGAATAACTTGAGGGCTGTGTTTTCTAAAATGGGGTCATTTATGGGTGGTTTCTCATATGTAAGCCCCACAAAGTGACTTCATAACTGAACTGGTCCTTAAAAAGTGGGTTTTCAAAATATTTTTTACAAATTTTAAGAATGGCTTTTAAAAGTCGAATCCTTCTAACGTCCCAAAAAATAAAATGATGCCCACATATGGGGAATGTTATGTATTAACTATTTTATGGGGTATCACTTTCTGTTTTAAAAGCAGACAAATTAAAATAAAAAAAAATGCACATTTTTCTAAATTTCTGGTAAATTTTGGATTTATTCATAAATAAAGGTAAAGTATTCCAAAGTTATTATCAAATAAAGTGACACGTGTCAGATTTGCAACAAATGGCCTGGGCAGGAGGATGAAAACTGACCCGGGGTAGAAGGGGTAAATGAATACATAATTTTCTGTTAGATTTGAGTGTGGTACTACTTGTTTACTTTTTCCTTTTGCAACTTTTTCTGACATGTAATGATTTCTTTATAAGTTAACAGCAAAATTTCCAGTTTATCTAGCAATGTCTTTCACATTTCATATTAGTGGAACATTACCCACTTGCCTCTTGCCTGTATATCATATTATGTTACTGTATTGTTGTTTTTGTTATTTAGAACATTATCATATCAGGTATAGGAATTACTCTCAATCTTTTCATGATAGAAGCTGTGACGTCTAATATGGAGACAAAGATAACATCCTGTGTTCTTTATGTATCGATAATGATACTACAGCACATTTTATCATGCATTTTTTTCTTTTTTATGTTCTTAACAGTTCTAAATCATTTTTTCGTTATAGTTCCATCAGTGACTTGAAATTCAGTTTGTTGTATTATTTATTCATTTTAATACTTGCATTTTTAATCTACTCTCAGTCTTCTTTATCAGTCAAATCATTATTGTGTGCAGAAGGGAATAAGTAAGTGCAAGAAGCTTGTGATTGGACTTGCATAAAGGACCACCTGACCTTTATTTTATTAGAGATAGATTTCTTCCAAGTAGATTATAGCTGAAATTACTGCTGAGCAGACATACTGGCACCCTGCTGATCAAAATTAGTTGCCCCAGAGAGACCTATGTCGAAATGTAAGAATATAAGTGATGACTGGAGAGCTAACAAAAATGAATTCAAGTTGAACCATTTGGATTCAAGTGGTGATTTCGTGAAGGAGATTGTTCCTGTTCCAGGGGTTTTCCCAGTTCTTCATAATGCACCTGTTAGCCACTGGATGCAGCTGTTATTTATTCATGATTTTGTTCTGCAGAGAGCCTGTATAAAAATGATATCTACCACTATATGTTCACTGTATAGAGTTGGTCTATGTGTAGTGTTTTCTTTTCAGTTACAATGTATTGATCAGTCATTATCTGGTAGTAATGTGTGGTCATTGTGTGGAGGTGTTTTTCTTCTCCATAACAGTTTGGTAGTATTGTTAAGTCACTATTGGGTGGTAGTTGTGTAATGGTGTTATTGACAATATTGAATTTTGTGTACTGAATATTTTTTGAACCTGTATGGTGGTATCACCTAAAAATGTGTGGGTAATACCTAGCACCTTGAATTAAAGTGCAGGAGCTCAGTGTTTCTGACATCTTTCCAGCATTAACTTTTTCACTAATTTTTTGTTCAGTACAGTAACTCTTTTGTGGAATCATATAAGACAGACTAGCCTTCTCTTTTCAGGCCTCTCAATGTACTGTACCTTTGGTATCCATGACCCCCTAAGTGATTGTCCAGTTATGATACTAACAAAACCCAAAAGACCTGCTGTTTTGGAGATGCTCTAACGCACTCATCTAGCCATTACAATTTGGTCCTTGCCAAAATTGGTGAGATTCTTACTTTTTTCCTGCTCAGAAGACAACAGATATTATTTTACCCACTTTGTTTTTATATAGTTATTATCTGCTGCTCGGATGGCAGAACGCGAGCTGCTGTATGCAAAGTCTATGCTCTATTGATAGACTTGCAGAATATCCACAATATTTTTTATCAGATTGCCTCTATTTGTAGAGCAATAATTTATGAGTTTATTGTATATGGATTTGTCCCATTTGAAGTTGTTTTGTATTGATTACCTTTCACACGACAGATATAATATTGTAATCTAGGTGTGGGTTTCTTTCCTGTTATGTAACCTCTTTTAATCATGCATTGATCATGAATTATCTACTTAAATAAAAAGTGAGCACATTATTTTATACATGTTCCTTGGATTTATAGGTATCAATACACAGCCAAAGGAAATGCCTATTCTGCTAAAGGGGCAACAATATATGTGTATTTTATTTTATTTTTTTACTTTTATAAATTTGTGTTTCAATTTTTGGAGATGCTTAAGGTATTCTCTCCCCAAGGAGAGATAGTATCCCCCAAATTCTGACTTAGACTTCTCAAGCAATTAAGCCAGTACTCTCTGCTCTGCCATGATAAGGGGCAATCACCCGAATCAGCTGTCTGCAGGTGAGGTGCTGGCTAGTTAATATCCGAGTCATGTCTTAAGGCCTATTTAAAGGGTTGACCGTTGACTTATAGCAGGGATGCTCAACCTGCGGCCCTCCAGATGTAAAACTACAACTCCCGCCATGCCCTCCTGTAGTTTGATAGTTGTAGGCTGTCCAGGCATGCTCGGAGTAGTAGTTTTGCTACTTTCTAGTTTCAGCTGGAGGGCCGCAGGTTGAGCGTCCCTGACTTATAGGATAGCTGCCTGACATCTGGTGGCATTAGAGGCAGAGCTTTTTAAGAGCTCATTTGCTTCCCTTTCTTCCCCAAATTCCACAGGAGCATATAAGTCTCCTCATGCCGATGAAGGTGCTCTCCCCAATCCAATTTTTAAAGAGTAACATGAATTACTGTTATTAGGTGCTGTAAATTCTAGTCAGTCTAAATGATTCACTGACCATACTGTAGGTCAATTAAAGTTGAAGACTATTACCGCCTTAACCCCTTAAGGACACGGCCCTATTTCACCTTAAGGACCAGGCCATTTTTTCAAAATCTGACCATTGTCACTTTATGTGGTGATAACTTTAAAACGCTTTTTCTTATCCAGTCCATTCTGAGATTGTTTTTTCGTCACATATTGTACTTCATGACAGTGGTAAAATGAAGTCGAAAAATTTCATTTTTATTTATAAAAAAATACCAAATTTACCAAAAATTTTGAAAAATTTGCAATTTTCCAAGTTTCAATTACTCTACTTCTATAATACATAGTAATACTGCCAAAAAAAGTTATTGATTTACATTCCCCATATGTCTACTCCATGTATCGATTATTTTGGGAATGCTATTTCATTTTTTGGGGACGTTACAAGGCTTAGAAGTTTAGAAGCAAATCTTGAAATTTTTCAGAAATTTTCAAAAAGCCACTTTTTAGGGACCAGTTCAGGTCTGAAGTCATTTTGTGAGGCTTACATAATAGAAACCACCCAAAAATTACCCCATTCTAGAAACTACACCCCTCAAGGTATTCAAAACTGATTTTACAAACGTCATTAACCCTTTAGGTTTTCCACAAGAGTTAATGGCAAATGGAGATAAAATTTCAGAATTTCGATTTTTAAAAATTTTCCGTTTGAATCCATTTTTCCAGTAACAAAGCAAGGGTTAACAGCCAAACAAAACTCAATTTTTATTGCCCCGATTCTGTAGTTTTCAGAAACACCCTATATGTGGTCGTAAACTGCTGTATGGCCAAACTGCAGGGCGCAGAAGGAAAGGAGCGCCATATGGTTTTTGGAAGGCAGATTTTGCTGGACTGGATTTTTGACACCATGTCCCATTTGAAGCCCCTAATGCACCCCTAGAGTAGAAACTCCATAAAAGTGACTCCATCTAAGAAACTACGCCCCTCAAGGTATTCAAAACCAGTTTTACAAACTTTGTTAACCCTTTAGGTGTTCCACAAGAGTTATTGGCAAATGGAGATGAAATTTCGAATTTCTATTTTTGTTACCTTGTCTCAAAAAAAGTGTAATATAGAGCAACCAAAAATCATGTTTACCCTAGAATAGTACCAACAAAACTGACACCTTATCCCGTAGTTTCCAAAATGGGGTCACTTTTTGGAGTTTCTACTGTAGGGTGCATCAGGGGGCTTCAAATGGGACATAGTGTCAAAAAACCAGTCCAGCAAAATCTGCCTTCCAAAAACCATATGGCGTTCCCTTCCTTCTGTGCCCTGCCGTTTGGCCATACAGTAGTTTACGACCACATATGGGGTGCAAACAAGAGAATCAGGGCAATAAATATTGAGTTTTGCTTGGCTGTTAACCCTTGCTTTGTTACTGCAAAAATGGATTAAAATGGAAAATTTGCAAAAAAATAGCTGTTTTGGGACTGTTTTTATTTTTTGTTATTTACATAGTTGAACTGACAGGTTAGATTGTGTGCTATTTCTATAGAGCAGGTTGTTACGGACGCGACAATACCAAATATGACTACTTTTTGGGGTTTTTTGTTTCAGTTTTACATAATAAAGTCTTTTTGAAAATATTTTTTTAGTGTCTCCACATTCTGAAAGCCATAGTTTTATTTTTATTTTTTGGGCGACTGTGTTATGTAGGGGCTCATTTTTTGCGGGATGAGATGGCGGTTTGATTGGCACCATCTTGGGGTGCATATGACATTTTGGTCGCTTGCTATGACACTTTTGTGATGTAAGGTGACAAAAATGGCTTTTGACACCGTATTTTTTTTTTTTTTGCTGTGTTCAGCTGAGGGGTTAGATCATGTGTTATTTATATAGATCAGGTTGTGACGGACGCGGCGATACATAATATGTATACTTTTTATTTATTTATATAAGTTTTACACAATAATATAATTTTTAAAACAAAAAAATCATGTTTTAGTGTCTCCATAGTTTGAGAGCCATATAATTTTTTTTTTGGGCGATTGTCCTATGTAGGGTCTCATTTTTGCGTGGATGAGATGGCGGTTTGATTGGCACCATCTTGGGGTGCATATGACTTTTGATCGCTTACTATTACACTTTTTGTGATGTAAGGTGACAAAAAAATGGCTTGTTTGACAACGTTTTTATTTTTTATGTTTACGGCGTTCATCTGAGGGGTTAGGTCATGTTATATTTTTATAGAGCAGGTCCTTACGGACGCGCGATACATAATATGTATACCTTTTTTATTTATTTTGGTTTTACACAATAATATCCTTTTGAATGAAAAAAAAACATGTTTTAGTATCTCCATAGTCTGAGAGCCATATATTTTTCAGTTTTTAGGCAATTGTCTCAGGTTGGGTATCATTTTTGCGGGATGAGGTGACGGTTAGATTGGCACTATTTGGGGGGTCATATGACTTTTTGATCGCTTGCTATTACACTTTTTGTGATGTAAGGTGGCAAAAAATGGCTTTTTGACAAAGTTTTTATTATTTTTTTACAGTGTTTACTTGAGGGGTTAGGTCATGTGATATTTTTATAGAGCAGATTCTTACGGACGTGTAGATACAAAATATGTCTACTTTTAATTTTTTTTTTTACATTTAACACTAAAAAGCATTTTTGAAACAAAAAAAATCATGTTTTAGTCTGAGAGGCATAGTTTTTTTATTTTTTAGCCAATTGTTTTAGGTAGGGGCTCGTTTTTTGCGGGATGAGATGGCGGTTTGATTGGTACTATTTTGGGAGGCAAACGCCTTTTTGATCGCTTTGTATTACACTTTTAGTGATGTAATGTGCCAAAAAATGGCTTATTTACACCATTTTTTGGGGGTTTTTTTTATGGCGTTCACCTGAGGAGTTCAGTCATGTGATATTTTTATAGAGCAGGTTTTTACGGACGCGGCAATACCTAATATGTGCAGTGTATTTAATTTTTTTTAATTTTTATTCAGTGTTATGTGTATTTTTCATTTTTACTTTTTTTTCACTTTTTTACATTTTTTTTTGACCCAGACCCACTTGGTTCTGAAAGATCCAGTGGATCTGGTGTCTGTATAATACAGTACAGTACACTATATAGTGCACTGTACTGTATTTTGTACTTTAGAAAGTCTGAATAGACCTTTAGCAGGTCTATTCAGACTTTCAGCACCATGGAGAGCAGGACGCTTCTGAAAGCGTCCTGTCTCCATGGCAACCATCACCCGCTGCCATAACTGGGCAGGGGGTGATGGATGGGGAGGGAGTGGAGCACCCTCCCTCTGCGATCCCATCCTGTTGGGGGGCTGCAAAGGCACAGCGCTCCCTCCCTGTTAACCCTTCCATACCGCGGTCCGTACGCAGCACAGACGCCAGCCGTTTCTATCAGAGTGTCAGCAATGTGCTGACACTCTGATAGAACCACTAGACACCAGGGATAGATTACAGGGGAGGCGGGCGGGGGATCGCAATCGCGATCCCGCCCGCCGCACCGCCCGCCTCCCGCCCGCCTCGCGCCGCCCGCAACCACCCCCCCTGCACCCCCGCAGCCACAATATGATTGGGGGCTGCAGGGGATTAAAAACTGTTTGGGGGCATTAACTCTCTGATCCCCGCGGTCATAGACCGCGGGATCAGAGATCACTAGAGCGCTGCAAACCGCAGGTCTGAATTGACCTGCGGTTTGCAGCGATCGCCCATATGGGGGGGTCACAGGACCCCCCTGGGCATTGTAACAAGGTACCTGCTGAATGATTTCAGCAGGTACCTTGTTCCGATCACTGCCAGCTGAGCAGCAGTGATCGGAACAACTCATGACGTACCGGTACGTCATGTGTCCTTAAGGACTCGGGAAACATGCCGTACCGGTACGTCATGTGTCCCAAAGGGGTTAAAGACCAAGCCTATTTTTATTTTTGCATTTTTTACTTTTCCTCCCCACATTCCTAGAGCCATAACTTTAATTTTCTGTTCACATATCAAATATGAGGGCTTATTTTTTTGTGGGACAAGATGTATTTTTTAATGGTACTATTTAGTTTACCATGTCTTGTATTGGAAAATGGGAATACATTCTTTGTCGGGTAAAATTGAAAATAAAAACATTTTAGCAAGGTTTTTGGGGTTTTGATATAATGAAATTCATTATTTCTGTCCACAGAGCTGTATAAGCGAATATTTTTTGTGGGACAAATTGTGGTTTTTATTGGTACCATTTTTGGGGTATTTTTTTACTTTTTATCACTGTTATTCAATTTTTTCGGAGGACAAAGTGACTGAAAAACACCAAATTGTGTGTTTTTGTTCTGTTGTGTTCACAACAGTTCAGACATTTTAAGACGTGATAATACCTGTTATGTTTCTTTTTTAAATTGTTTCTCTTTATATATAAAATTGTGGAAGGGGATGATATGAATTTTTCATATTTTTATCACTCATGCCATACTTTCCTGTCCAAGTTCCAGGCGATCCTTAGCCTTGGCACAGCCACGCCAGGAGGGACGCGCTGCTGAGCCACGCCCCCTAGTTACACAGCCACATCCTTTGCAACAGGTTGCAATTTTCAGTTTCTCCCCACACCGGGTGTGTGCTGGGAGAGATTAGCAGTGGACTGATTGCTCAGCTGCTCTACTACTTTATGCTACTGTTTCTGACTAATGGAGTGCAGAGTAATGGACCTATCAACTTCTGATCTAGGGACTCTGTGCTCTGCCATACACCAGTGTCAGTGAAAGTCTTTGACTCACTAGCTGTGTTCCTGGTTTTTGCTCCTGTGCTTATTTGGATTGCTTGTACTTCTGACCACGGCTTGTCTTCTGACGACTGTCTGTCTCTCGTTGGTTATTGCGTAGTTTATCTGGTTCTGATTTTGGCTTGTCTTTTAACCACTCTTTGTCTCTCATTTGGTACTGGGTAGCCCAACTGGTTTTGTCCCATTTCCACACTACTCTGTATTGTGTCTGTCTTTGTTTGTTAATCTGTTTCTGCACCTATATAGTGTAGGGACTGTCGACCAGTTGCGGTCTGGCTATCTAGGGCTTGTACTGCAAATAGGTAGAGAAAACGGGCTAGGTACTAGTCTTAGGGCTCACTGTCCTTGTTAAAAATATTTTCCTGGACTTAGGTTAGACCATCAATATCAGATCAGAGTCGAACTCCTGACACCCCACTTATCAGCTGCTTGCTTATTGAGATGCTAGCTCACCGGTACCAGAAACAGCTTTCTACATTATGTACAGTAGTGGCCATGCTTTGTTACTACAGTTATCTCCCCATTCACTTATGTGGGACCGGTTCTGATATGTTGTGTGCTCTGCAGTTGCCTAATTGGCAGTGGTGTGGGAAGTTGGACCTGCTCCAATTTGATATTGATGACCTATCTTAAAGATAGATCATCAATATTAAAGTTCTGGAACCCCCGTTTAACTGTGGATTTGGAAGTTTACCTTTGCTTAATAGTTGCAGCATTTAAAGGGAAGACAAGTATTTTTTCACACATTTTTTAGTATAATTTAAATTACAGTTAGAGTAATTGCAGTTAAAGAGTGTTGCTCACCAGGTTCTCACCAGGTTCAACCACCCAATTAAATAAGGCACTCTGGCTGTTAGAGTAGATCCTGCTGATTAAAATTATACCTCTGTTTCCAAAATCCATCACAGCATCAGTGCACAATTGGTGTAAGCACTAGACCTTCGGTGCACCTCAGATACTGCACTTTGCTAACACCCTGACTTCCCTTAACTGAGAGTGCCAGGCATCATCATTGTGATATTGCATGTAACTGTAATCCCATGCAGTTGCCATTTATCCAGTAATTAGCAAATGCACAATAAGCATCTCTGGAGTGGGGAAGCAAGTAGAAGATGTACTGTGCATGCGCATATTATAGATAGAATCAACAGTGCACGTGTGGGATTTTAGGACCATGAAATGGCACTATGATGATGTCTGAGCTTGTCAGTCCAGGAAAAGGCAATGACTAATACAGGAAAGAGTATTAGCTGGAATGAACAGAGGATGTAAGACCTTCCGCTGAGTGCCCTAAAGCCCTAGAAAGAATATTGATTAAAACTAACATAACTATTGAACACTACAATAGATTTTGGCAATTAAAATATTTACCTAATCAGAAGGGTCAACCTAACCAGACTCTATGGTTTAATAGAGTTGAATCTGCTACATAGGTAAACAATTTTGTCTATTGGAAAAATGAACAATGCATTTTCTCAGGGGGAGAATTCTAGAATCTTTTACACTTTGCTGATATATATTTGTCTTTGTCAGAGTTTCATTTTAATAAACGTAATATAGTTTTGTTTTCTGCCAAGGAATGAGGTCTAATAATTGTAATTTTTATGCCTTACTATACTGAAAATTCTAACTGTGCAGTAATTCCTGTTCATTTTTTCTCAAATCAGTAAGCAGAATTGTGCATATGATATATATTTTTTTATTTCATGTACTGTACTTAATTCTATATATTTTTCTACTGGCATTCTCTTTATAGTTGTTAAAGTCAAGCTTCACATTTAGAGCTACTTTCTGAGAAAATTCTTTACTTTTTAAGTACAAGGTTGCCTTTAGACAAGTTTGGCCAGTAGCTATTAAATATAATAATATACCACTTGAGTTCACACCAGCATTGTATTTTCCATATTCCTGAAAAAAAAAAATTAAAATTAAAAAAATGATATAGTAATTTTGTGCCCCAAGGGCTTTCCCACTACCCTACTAGTTTACCCACTGTGCTCAAGAGATCCCCTCGTCAACCACCCAGTCAATTTCTCTTAATGTTGATTGACAGGGCAGACCTTGGATACATCATCTTGCTTGGCCCTGGTCTTCTTGTGCAAGCACATAGTATTTACACATCAGTGCATGTGCAGTAGAGACTCTGGGCATGAGAAGAAAGGAACAGCCAAAATGACATATCTAATGCCTGTCCCTGTCTATCATTGTATAGATACTGTAAAATCACTGCTTGGCACAAGAGACCTCTGCAACTTGGAGATGAAGTGAAGACTTCACAGAATACCTTGGGGTGTCTTCTTTCCAAAATGGGGTCACTGGCATTTTAGAGGTCCTAAAGAGTGAGAATCCAAATGCGTAAAAATGCCCTGTGAAATCCTAAAGGTACTCATGGGAATTTGGGCCCCTTTGCGCATCTTGGCTGCAAAAAAGTGGCACACATGTGGTATCGCCGTACGCAGGAGAAGTAGGGCAATGAGTTTTGGGGTGTATTTTTATATACCCATACTTTGTGTGAGAAATATTGCTGTAAACGACAACTTTTTAAATTTTTTTATACAAAGTTGTCAATTCACAGAGATATTTCTCTCACCCAACATGGGTATATGTAAAAATACACCCCAAAACACATTTCCCTACTTCTCCTGAGTACGGCGATACCACATGATTGACACTTTTTTGCAGCCTGGGTGCGCAAAGGGGCCCAAATTCCAACGAGTACCTTTTAGGAGGGCATTTTTACGCATTTTTCTTCTCACGCTTTAGGGCCCCTAAAATGCCAGGGCAGTATAAATAACATCTTACACCTTAGATGAATGACACAAGGGTTCCTTCTGCTTGACATTGTGCCAGGAGAGCATGAGTCATGTACGGTACTGTATGCTATACAGTATATACATTTATTACATGTTTTTTACCATAAAGTTAAATTATTTGAAATCTTGTCTCTTCTGTCGTCGTCTGTTCATCTGTACCTGTTTTTATGAAAAATAATAATGATAATAATGATGATAATAATAATAATAATAAAAAATGGGCACTGGTTCCCAGACAGGAGAGGGATGAAGCCACTTATGGAGCATTATGTAATTGTTTTTTTCCTTTTTTGTGCAGCAGAAATGCAATGTATACGTAAAGTTTGCATGAGCATTGTCACTAGTGGATACAACTTGGAAGAAGTGATTGGACTTCATATTAAAATGATTATATATTTATTTTAGTACAATAATAATTATTAAAAATGTATGTTAAATGATTGAATAATATTTTAATTATCATTATCGTAATTAGCCATACTTTACATTTGTTTCTCTTCTCTAGATTGGCAGATCGCAACGCTTGCCTTACTACTTGGTGGTGCTGCCATCATACTTATTGCTTTCCTTGTTGGCTTAGTCTCCATCTGTGTGGGTTCCCGCAGGCGGTTCTACAGACCAGTAGCTGTCATGCTCTTTGCTGCAGGTATGCTTGTAACATGGTAGAATTTGAAGAACTAATTATTTAGCACTAGTAATGTTGATTGCATTAATAATAATTGACACAATCAATGGGGCCATCTGTTGTTTACTGGATCAGCTATTTCATTGTTCATTTTGTACATTGTAAAAGTGATGCAAATGGTTATATGTAAAGATGAGCGAATCAAAGCTGACAAAGTGGAATTCAAATTGCATTTTTTCCTAAAATGGCTGCAGCACATGTTAGGACATGGAGCAAGGAACTCTGGGAATGAGGGATCACCCACAATGCCATACATGCAGCCAATCAGCAGCCAGCCAGCCCTGTGATGTCATAGCCCTATAAATAGCCTAAGCCATCTTGGATTCAGCCATTTTCCAGTGTACTTAGTGCAGGGAGAGATGTTAGCAGGCTCTAGGGACAGTGCTAGGAAAGACTTGAAAACTTAACTTTTGCTCAATAGAAGATCAGGGAAAGAGCATTAGAAGCATAGGGAAAGGATAGGGAGGAATTATTCCACAGTATTGAAGCAGAAAAAGGTCAATCCTATTGCACCTTGCTGCACTGACTGCCGATCCAAATTACCATTATACTGCTCCTCATTTCAGGTTTGGAATACCTCTGTAATTCCAGCAAACCATTCTTGTTATTGGGGTCTTATTAGCCCTTGTGCAGTGCAGTTATATGTATGTTCTAAAGGCTTTTTTTTTGTTGTGTATTAGTGGGGGGGGGGAGGGGGGGCTTATTAGCCATTATGTGTTGAAGTGAGAAAATTACAACCTTTTTTGGCGTGTATTAGTGGGAAAAAATATTATTCGCTGTTGACGGCCGCAGTTATATGTTCTAAAGTCTTTTTTTGGCATGTATTAGTTGAGCTTATTAGCCATGGTGTGGTAAAGGGAGAAAATTACAGCCCTTTTTGGAGTGTATTAGTGGCAAAAATTATTTGCCGTTAAGAGCCGCAGTTATACGTTCTAAAACCTTTTTTTGTTGTGTATTTGTGGGGGGGGGGGGTTTCATTGGCAAAAAAAAAAAATATTATTTGCCATTCACGGCCGCAGTTATATGTTCTAAAGCCTCTTTTTGACATGTATTACGGGGGGAGAAAAATGGCTTATTAGCAGTTGTGTGGTGAAGTCAGAAAATTAAAGCCCTTTTTGGCATGTATTAATTTCTTTTTTATTTACTTATTTGATGTAACAGTATGTCAGACAGAGAAGTGACAGCCCCTGCACAAGGGAGGGGCACAAGCCTAAATGTTTCTGGCACTGGCACAGGTCGCAGCAGAGTTAGGGAGCGTGGCAGCAGGGGTCACTTCGAGAGGACTGAACTCCCAGTGTCAGGTTGTGTCTTGACCAGCAACCCAGCAGTTCTTGAATGGTTGACTCGAACTTCGACTTCGTTAGAAGTGACATCAGATACCCCCAGCAAAAAGTTGGTGGGTGGGCTTGTCAGACACCACCCTTAGTTGGCATGACCCTGGAACAGGCCTTTTCTGTGTATAGTGGGCTGAGCTCCACTATACAGCAAGGACGAGCTACTAGAGGACAGTCAGCAGCTACTGCCTAGCCAAGATTGGGAGGATTCCTCCGGTAGGTGGGTAAGTAGTGATTAGGAGAGTGGCGTGGAAGCTGGTGTTGCGAGCGGTCAGGCTCAGAGAAAGTTGAGGAGGACATCAGTGATGTGCGGACAGTACTTGATGATTATGTAGCCAATCACAATTGGGAGGCGGGTTACGAAGGGGCTTCATCATCATCAGGAGAAAAGGGTGGCAGCTTGCGTGTGAGGTAGCAGTGGAGCCAGCAAGTCGGTAGCGTGGCTGAGAGCCAGAATGGTGGCAGCAGTGGAAGCTCCGGAGCCGAACGTGCTTGGGGTAGAACACCTGCTTTGCAGGAGCCTACTGGCCCGGAAAGTAGTGGTACAGGGGTTCACTGAGGCAGTGGTGGTAGCAGTCAGTCAGTGCGGAGTGTTGGGGGTAAAATCACCTCGGCGGTGTCACAGTTTTTTGTTAAGCCGCCGGGGGAGGTGAACATGGCCATTTGTTGAATCTGTGGGCAGAAGGTGAAGCGCGGCCAGGGTGCCAATTTTGGCACCACAGCCCTGCATCAACATATGTAGCATCACAATACAGAGGCCCGGGAATACCGTGGCTCCACTTTGGTATTCCAGCCAGCCGCAAAAATCGCTGCATCACCCAATGGCACACATCCGATTTCAGGCAGTCAAGGCTCCACCACCTCAGCTGAAGGAAGCTGACTGTCCTTCCCATCATTGACTTGTCCTGATGCTCCTGCTCCTCCTCCTAGTCAGTCATCCCTCCAGCAATCGATCACCGAAACGATTGCCAAGAGAGAATAGTATGTGTGCACTCCTGGCCAAGGTGCTGGTACTGCAGTCCCTTCCTTTCCAAGTGGTGGACTCTGCACCTTTCAGAGAACTGATGGCTTGTGCCGAGCCAAAGTGGAGAGTCCCAAGCCATCATTTCTTTGCCAAAAAGACAGTACCAGCCCTGCACACATATGTAGAACAGAAGGTGGGCCAGTCCTTGAGCCTGTCGGTGTCTGCCAAAGTGCATGGCAGCGCAGCATGGCAGCGCAGACATTTGAGCTATAACTATGGTCAAGGACAATATATGTCCTTTACGGCCCCCCTGGGTAAATCAACTTGGCCAGGTGACGCCGCTTCCGCCTCCACATTCTCAAGCCGTTGGTCCTACTACAATGTCCGCCTCTGCCTCCTCATCCTCCACCTTGTCCTCAGCCTCCACTGCATGGACAATTCAAGGTGCCCCACCAGCATACCACATGTGCAGGGCATGGCGGTGTTACACTGTTTTGCACCTATTTTGCTTGGGCGAACTATTACACAAGGGAGGAATTGCTCTGCCTCCCTGATCAAGAAATTGAATCCTGGCTTTCTCTGCAACAATTCAAAATTGGAACCATGATGACGGCAACGGGAAGAACACGATGTCGGCGATGCATCATGGAGGGCTGAGCCATGCGCCCTGCATGGCGCACGTGTTCAATCTGGTTGTCAGGCATTTACTGAAGTATTCCACCCATCTGCAAGACATCCTAAAAATGTCCAGAAAACTTTGCATGCACTTCAGCCACTCATACACCGCCAAGCACACCCTCCTGATGCTGCTGCCACCTCCACTCTATGTCATTGGGCCACTCTGTGGACTTCTCCTGCTGTTCCCACCTTCCCCACTTCATGACTGGGCCACAATTTTGCCTTTTTGGCCTGGTTGACATCATCATTTATTTGACCTTCTTCTGATCTGTCAGAAGGAAGAAAAATGAGACACATAACAAATCCTGTCTGTGTAGCAGCTTTAAGGTCTGTATGGTCCCATCAGAATTAGCTTATGATTTGGTAGCCAAAAGCAGTAGTGGGTACAAAACACAGAAGACATGCAAATATTCCATTCACTTGCCATCTCTGTTTTGGATCCACTCCTGTTTTTTTTGGGCATCTGCAATGCTGATGGATTACTGACCAAATGCTGACCGAGTGAAGGCGGATGCTTAACAGATGGGATAATTTTGTAGGGGGGTTATTGTTTTGACTGGTCAGAGGAAGGGCAAAATAATCAGTGACTTCAACACAAACTTACTGCTGACACCCTCTCCACTCTGTCAGGGGTCCTCTACGTGTATAAGTGTTTAATAGAACAGGTTCTGTAGACATCTAGGTGGAAAAAGAAGTGCGCCCTTTCACGCTATAGTAGGATCTTGGGCCACTGCACGGTTCTTTATACCTGATGCTAACATCGACGTGTAAGGCTGAGTTCATACTTGAGTTATTTGGTCAGTTTTGGCCATGTAACTGCCCAAATAAATGAAGTATGCAGTGATTCTAAAAGCGATGACTGTCATCTGAATGTCATAATGACTCACAGTATTGTTTCACTACCACAGCAGACTTACTATGCGTGTTGCTGCAAGGCACAATGTTGTAAACCACTATACAGTCTCTGCATTTTTGACAAATTAGCTCATCTCTATTTATATGCTGTTTTCTAATGAGATACCTTTATTTCATTAAAGGAATTGTCTCACTGCAGACTGCCCCTTTCATTTGCCAGTTGTTGACATCACCACTCCCAACTCTGTTGGCAAAAAGTTGATTTTGCTGGGGGAACATGTGGTCATCTAGACATTTCTCCTACAGGGTATAGTATTACAAATGTAGTATGACATGAAATTCAGATGAATGGTCATCCATGTGATATATGTTTCAAATAGCGAGAACTGCTATTTTTAATTGCTGTTTGCTTATAGTGAGGGACCCTCTATAATTTTGTTATGCCCTAATATGAACTGAGGTTGTCCAGATGAAAAACTCTCATTACAGGGCAAAGAACAATGGCATCTAATTTTTACTAGGAAGTAGTTAGGATAACTATGTCGTTTTGTGCCTATTTTCATTTTACATTTGACAACTTTAATAAAATAATATCTTTGCTTGGGATCAAAGTAGATATCGTTGTTAGACAGCTACTTGTCCCTACATTATGTCAATAAGTGGGTTTTTCTGTTGCGCTCCACTTGCACAATGTTTTATGGAGGAACAACTCTGCTCTTCATGGAAAATAAGATGCCTTAAGAAAACAAGTCATAATCAGTAGCTGTCGTGTTGTCTATTGTTTATATCTACTGAATAAGGTATCCAATTAGCACTCTGTAGTTTTCTCATAAATACCTCCACAGTTTGCTTTATTCTTAAAAACAACAGCAGATTAATGGTCTAAAAATAAATATTATTTTCAGAACTTTAATGCAATTTTGTTTTTCATAATGTTGCAGTTACAGGCAAGATGATTTAACTTAATAACAGGGCTTGGTATAATTTAAAAGGCGACCTCATATAACTCCATATACTGAAGATTCTCCTGAAAGCGACTACTGTTGCTGACAGCATTTCTCATTTTATATTCACATTTTTTCTGCTTTGGTTTTGACTCCTTTAACCACTTGAGACAGAGAAATGAATTGGTAAGCGCAAGCCCTTGAAGCAACAATGCCTAGTCTAAAAATATCCTTACTCTACATAAAGAACATCTATTCTTCTTTTTCTAGTTGCTTCCTAGACATTTCATGCATTAATTATACTTTTCTAGGATTGTCATTTTTCTGCCTAGACAATAGATTTCTGATTAGCTTCACTAAGATCCTCATGAAAGTGTTAAATCAACAAAAATGTACATATTTAAGATATCCTGCATTTTAATATTAATGTACGGTATTAATTTACATAGCACCAATGTATCCAGCAGTGCTGCTTAAAGATTGTCATTACCTTGGTACTTGTGGCTCACAATCTAAGCTCCAAATTAACCTTACAGTATGTCTTTTTGAGTCTGGGGAGAAACTGTAGCACCTAGAGGAAACATGGGAAGAACATTCAAACTCCATGCAGATGTTACTCTTGGTTGGATTCGGACCCAGGACACCGGCACTGCTAACCACTGAGCCACCATTTTACCCATTATGCAAAGCTGTATATTATACTTTGCAAACGTGGGGTTTCCAATATATAAAAATAAAACTAAATACAGTATGATTCAAATATCAAAAGAAACAAAACACTATATAGATTATTTATTTTATTGATTCTGTGCTGTTTCCACACTGCTGTTGGTTGGCCCTTTCTGTATATGGTTATACATGATGACATTTTAGCCATGCAGGTATCACATGAAGTGGTGGTTATTGGCTGCCGGAGTCTTGTGTTCTGACATCCCATTGGCATTATGTTATTGCATACTGCTGCTGTTAACATGAAGGAACAGGTAGCAGCAGGGTTTAGTGGTTCAGAAATGGGGCAAAATCATTACAAATAATTTACTAAATTTTTGTTTCTTTTAACATATTTAAGTTTGTTGTTATAGTTAGGGATGAGTGTATCGGCTTTGGATGAAATATCTGAAGTTGTTTCGCATAAAATTTCGTTCTAATACTGTACGGAGCAGGAGCTCTGTACAGTATTAGAATGTATTGGCTCAGATGAGCCAAAGTTATTGCTTTGCGAAGTCTTGTGAGAGTTCGCACAATAACTTCATAAATTGATTTGTACTGTAAAAACCTGAGTTCAGGAAATGGTTTTTACAGTTCAAATTAATTTATGAAGTTATTGCGTGAAGTCTTGCAGGACTTTGCAAAGCAATAACGTTGCCTCATCGGAGCCAATACATTCTAAAACTGTACGGAGCTCCTGCTCTGTACAGTATTAGAACAAAGCTTTATGTTATGTTTCATCCGAAGTCCATTCACTCATCCCTAGTTATATTCCAGAAAACTCATTTTAATGGTGACATCATAAGCAATTACAAAGTAGGACTTCCCCTATAGCAGTCACCTTTCCCTGGTTCTAATGGTGTATCCCAGGTCTCTGATAACTGAAGAACTTACAGTATGGCCAAATTGTATAACAACAGGATGGTGTGACAAGAATAGTATTATGAAACATGTATCAACATTGTTTAGTAACAAATATGCACATAAAGACTTCCCTTTTCGATAACAGGAGAAGGAGATTCAGCCAGGAAATGAAGCAGATAGTCATGGTACTCAGATTAAAAGCTGATAAATGATGATGGACAGACATAAATGACACAAGGGCCACATTCACATATGCAGTGTGAACTTCAACCGCCTGTTCCAGCAGAGGAACTGACTGCCGGAATTCACTGTATCCTGCATACAGTATATGCTGGTTTTTGGGTGCATAAAAATACTACACACAGCATTTTTGTCCAGCCATAAGCCGGCATATACGTCGAAAAGCAGACAGATCCTTGCCGGATGCTATTACAGGGAATGGGGATCCGGCAGTGCACATTGGTATCCGGCTATGGAGGATACAGTGAACACCAGCAGCCTGTTCAAGCGGAGGAGTTTACAGCACATATATGAACCCAGCAGAAACTGACCTTTATCTGCAATACTGACCCTAGCAAGATAACAAGAAGGCACACAGAGAAAACAAAATATCAGTAAACAAACAATTGATTTAACGGTACACAATGAAAAAAAAATTCAAGCCTTGAAACAAGGCAAGGTCTAGGAGGTCTTCAAGAACCAAACTACACTAAAGGTTCCTTTACACTGTCTGATGTTCAGGCAAATTATCACAAATTTGTATGAATGCTCATTAATAGAGATGAACAGCGTTTTCAAAAATTTGATTCAGACGCTTCGATGAATTTTCAAAAAAATTCCAAATTAATTTGTCACAAAACGCATTAAATCAGCTATATCCCGGTGTATGTTGGTGTAAATCACTGTGCATTGCAGAAACATGCATAGCTAGTCCTTTCTGGTAGTGAAACACTGTGCACAAGTATGACAGGTAGGTCACATACAGTATAAAACAAAACATAGTGTTGAGCGCGAATATTCTAATCGCAAATTTAAATTGCGAATATCGCCACTTCGAGAATTCGTGAATATTTATAATATAGTGCTATATATTCATATTCGCGAATAGTGTTTATTGCGAATATTCTAATTGCAAATTTATGGCAAATATCAGCACTTAGCAACATCCCTAGCAATCAGTAGGAAAGTTGCCTACCCTTTAGTGTTGATCGCGAATATTCTAATCACAAATTTTTATCACGAATATATTACATTAACGATTTTCGCAATCAAGTAAATATTGACTGGAAATCACAAATTTGCACATTTATGTCGAATATTCAGCCAAAAATTTGTGAAATATCGCAAATTCAAATATTGCCTATGCCGCTCATCACTAAGAACACAGATCTGGAGCAGATCTTTTCATGATACCTTTTTTGAGAGTAGGATTGGCTCCTTATTTTGGCTCACCATACGGTACCTGCTGAAATTAACTAACCAAGTAACTGAACTGTGAACTCAGCCATACAGGTAAATGTTTGCGTCAGGTGTAATGTACTTAACTACGCAATGGCCCAAGATTCTACTATAGAGCAGTCTCTTTTTACACAGTCTCTTGTTTCCACTGATTCTACTAAATTCCGAAAGAGTGGTCTCATATTACTGTTTTTCGGGTGTCCACATTGGTTGATAGATAAGCTGTTACCCACTCAAACTCCAATGTTGAGTGAAATATCTGTCTCATTTAACATGTCTCCTGTTTCCACATAGATTGCTTGAGAAGCTTGTAACACACTGATACAAGTAGTGGCCCCATGACAGAGTGGAGAGAGTGTCAACAGTAAGTTTGTGTTGACATCACTGTTTATTTTTCTCTTCTTCTGATCCGTCAGAAGAACAACCCAACAAAAAATGGTTCTTGTCTTTTGAGCATCCGCCTTCACACGGTCAGTATTTGGTCAGTAACTGATTAGTATTGGTAAGGCCAAAGAAATAAAAAGCAGGAGCCAAACAGGGACACTAGTGGCCCTGTCACAGAGTGGTGAGGGTGGCAGCAGCATGAGGAGTCATCACAGTGGCCCAGTCACAAAGTGGTGAGGATGGCAACAGCATGAGGAGTTATCATGGTGGCCCAGTCACAGAGTGGTGAGGTGGGGGGCAACAGCAGTGGAAGTAACAACAGAAGATGGTGGCAATAGCAGAAAATGGCAGCAGAGGCAGCACATTTTGTGTTGAAAGGCAAGTTCTCTTCGGGGTAAGTATGCCCCTGCTGCACTAAACACCCACTCTGATGCCACACTACTGGCTGGTCATAGCAGTGAAGTGTGAGCGCTGAGGGCCCCCCAGACCTTCATGAGGATGGGCGATGCACACATAGGCAGCGACCAACTGACTACATTGAATGTCTCGATAGTAGTTGAGTTTATACTCCCTCTTAGCAGGTGTAAAAAACATTTCAGCCCGGTAGCAAGGGTTTAACATGGTTGAGAGACAGTAGTCATCTGTCTGCTAAATTGTGAAAATGAGGCTGTCACTAAACAAGCAACTCAGCATGCATCTAACCATTTGCTCAAGGGACTCGGAGGGAATCCCTGCCTTCATTTCCATTGCATACTACCACATGTTGGGGTCATCTTCCTGGTTGTCCTCATTGCTCTCCAGCTTCTCCTGCTCCTCGCCTGTTACTTGTGCAGATAAACCACCGATTTCTGTATACATTGCTGTTGAATGAATGTCCTCATCCATATTCTCCTCCTTAGCCAGTTCAGCCCCCACTCGACTGAGGTGGCCATTAGATATTGGCACCACATTTCCTGTCCCCTGGCCAGCCAGATTTATCAGCATCTGCTCCAGGACATGAAGGAGTGGAATGACATCATTCATCCGATAGTCCTGGCAACTGACAACTAAAGTTGCCTTTTCAAAGGGCCTGAGCAAACGGCAAGTGTCACGTATGAGCTGACACTGGCTAACGTCGAAGTTACACAGGGGAGTATTCCTGTCCACCTGAATTATCAAGAAATCATTTATGTCCTTATTCTACTCATATAGTCTGTCCAACATGTGGAGGGTGGAGTTCCAACGGGTGGAAACGTCGCATATGACGCATGTAACGTCTTGCAGTTAAAGACGTGCGCCATGCAGGGCACATGGGTCAGCCCTTCTTGACACAGCACCAAAGAATGTTCTTCCCGTTATCAGTGACCATGGTTCCAATCTTAAGTTGGCGAGGAGATAGCCAGGATTCGATTTCTTGATTGAGAACGCGGAGCAGTTCCTCCCCTGTGTGACTCAGTTCGCCCAGGCAAACTAGATGCAGAACAGCGTGACACGGCTGTGCCCTGCATATGTGGTATGCTGGAGGAGCGAATTGTGCCTGCAGTGGAGGCTGAGGACAAGGTGGAGGATAAGGAGGCAAAGGAAGACATTGGTGCAGGAATCATAGCCTGAGAATGTGGAGACTGCATTGCGTTGCCAAGTTGCAGGTGTGCCTGATCAGGAACCACATTTAGCCATTGGGCTGTAAGGGACAGATATTGTCTTAAACCACAGATATAGCTCCACACGTCGGCACTGCCATGAACTGTACCAGACACAGACAGGCTCAAGGACTGTCCCATCTTCTGCTCAACATACGTGTGCAGGGCTGGTATAGCCTTTTTGGAGAAGTGATGATGGGTTTAAACTCTCCACTTTGGCTTGGAACAAGCCATCAGTTCTCTGAAAGGTGCAGAGTCAAACGCATGGAAATGGAGGGACTGTAGTACCAGAAACTTGGCCAGGAGCACATTCAGCTTCTGCGCCGTTTGATGAATGCACACATTCTGTTGTCTTTTTGCAGTTGCCTCAGTGATCGATTGCTGTCGAAATAAGTGACAAGAAGGAGGAGGAGCATCAGGACCAGTAGATAATGGGAGGGAAACACAGCTCCCTTCTACTGAGGTGGTAGAGCCTTGACTGTTGGAAAATGGTTGCAGGCCAAGGTTGAGATGCCCCAGGCTGTACCACAAGATTAGTGCAACAGTTTTCCCAGGTCACTTTATGGTGACGCTCCATGTGCTGATGCAGGGCCATGGTGCCAACATTGGCACACTGGCCACGCTTCACTTTCTGCCTACAGTTTATACATATGGCCAGGTTAATGTCCTCCGGCGACTTGATAAAATTCCTGGTAAGTAGGAAATGTTACCCCCTCCACTCCGCTGCCTCTTTGAAGCCATGCCCTACTTGTTGTTTCCAGACAGGTAGGTTCCTGAGCTAGCAGACGGTCTACCCCATGCACATTTGGCTTCCACCCTGCTGGCTCACACCTACCCTTACACCCTGCTGGCTGATCTGCATGCTGACACCCTGCTGCTATTTCATGGGCAAGCAGTCACCCTCTCCCATGATGATGATGATGATGAAGCCCGCTCTTCACCTGGCTCCTACAAGCAATCGACTACATCATCATCCTCTACTTTCTGCAAGTCACTGATGTCACCCTTTTCCAGTCTCATGGCTGCATCCCTGAACGCTCTCAACACCTGTTCCCATGCAACTCTTATCATCGCTACTTGCCCACCTACAGGAGGAAGCAGCAGATCTCTCCTCTTAATATGGGCTGGGCAGTAGCTGCTGACTGTCCTCAATAAGTTTGTCCTCACAGAAAAGTGGAGCAGAGCCAGTAGCATACAATACTTCCAGAGCAGAAGGAGCAGAAAAAGATAGAGGCGGGTTCAGGACAGGTAGGGATGCAGAGTGTGTTCTTGGGCCATGCCAATTAAGTGTCGTGTCAGTGGAACCCACTGACTCGCAACACCAGCCCCCACGCCACTCTTCCCATCACTACTTGCCCGCCTACCTGAGGAAGCGGTGGATGTCTTCTCCACATCTTTGCTGGCCAGTAGCTGCTGACTGTCCTCTAGTAGCTGGTCCTTGCTGTATAGTGGAGCTGAGCAAACAGCATATAGTATTTCTCTGTCTGAAGGAACAGAAAAGGACAGAGGCAGGTTGAGGACAGGTGAGGATACATGGCCTGCTCCCGGGCCATGCCAACTAAGGGTTGTGTCGGACGAACCCACCGACTCCTGGCTGTGGGTGTTTGATGTCATATAAGATTATGTTGAAGACCAAGTCTACCATTCAAAGACAGCTGGGTTGCTGTTCAAAACACCACCACTGGATGACACTGTCAGCTCTGGCCTGTTGCTGCCACTGCTGCTACCACCCGCTTCCCTTTTCTGCTGCTACTTCTGCCTGCTCTAGAAACATTTTTGTCACTAACCATTACGTTTGAAGGCCGTGGCACCTGTCTATCGGACATACTGTACAGTACGTGTAAGTGTAAAATAGCAGTAGTATTAGACAGCTTTTTCACCCCAATTACAGAATGAAAGCATTTTAGAATTACTTATCTACAAGACAATGTGGAAATCACAGTAGTAGTAGTATTAGAACGCTTTTTCACCCCAGTTATAGAATAAAGGCCTAATTGAATTGCTTATCTATAAAACAAGGTGAAAAACAAAATAGCTATAAAAATAGAGTGCTTTTTCACCCCAATTATAGAATCAAGATGTTATTGAATTACTTATCTATAACACAATGTGGATACTCCAATAGCAGTAGTATTAGACCACTTTTCATCTCAATTACAGAATCAAGGCCTAATGGAATTAATTATCTATAAAACAAGGTAAAAAACTAAATAACTGTAAAAATAGAGTGCTTTTTCACTCCAATTACAGAATCAAGGCGTTATAGAATTATGTATAAAATAATGTGGACACCCCAGTAGAAGCAGTATTAGACCACTTTTTCAACTCAATTGCAGAATCAAGGCCTATTAGAATTACTTATATATAACAAGATGTGGACACCTCAATAGTAGTAGTATTAGACTGCTTTTTCACCCCAATTACAGAATCAAGGCATTATAGAATTAATTATGTATAAAATAATGTGGACATCCCAAAAGCAGTAGTTTTAAGATAGATTTTTGACCCCAATTAGAGATTCAAGGCATTATAGAATTACTTAAATATTAAAACAATGTGAACACCCCAATAGCACTAGTATTAGATAGCTTTTTAACCCCAATTAGAGATTTGAGGCATTGTAGAATTACTTTGCTGCTGGCAAACAATGATTATGTATGGGGACGAGTGATGGCATTAGGGATTGCTCCACCCCATACTGTGGAGAAGATCTCTGCATGTAAATGCAGCAGCCTCCTTCACTGATAATTGCAGGGAATTGTCAGGAAGGAACACTTCCGATAATCGTCAGCCTCATTTATGGGGTCTTGAGACACAATAGAGGTAAGAAACAAGACACAACAAAGATTCATGATACAGCTGCACAGAGCTTAAGCTATACATTGCATCTTCAATGCAGAAAGTAGGAATATTTTTATGGAAGACTTTCACCAGGAGTCTTCTCACCAGACAATGCAATGCACTCTGAAGGTGTATGATATATAGCCTGTACAATGTGAAAATTTAATGTAAAATGCATATAGTATTTAGATTGTACATACAATGACAAAAAAATTGTTTATTTTATAGTGTAGGTACAAGATAACAGTATAATAAAAATAAAAGAATAAAAACTAAATAAAAAATAATTATAAAAAACTAAAAACTAAAGACTATCTGAGAATGGAGAATAGAATGACGTTATATGTAAAATAATGCTGGAAAAAAACACTATTTTAAAATATTGTATCTCCTTTCACAAAATATTTTTTCTTCTGTTGTCTATATTTCTGCTATGATTACATCAGTTGTCTACTAAAATTGATTTTACAAGCATATACATAAATTGTAGAGTTTTTAGGTAGACTATTAATGGTTTCATAAATTTGTATTGTTACTATATTTAATCTTTTGCTGATTATCATCATTTCAGTAATACAGTTTTATGTGCTTACAGAAATAGTTTTTAACTTAAAAGGATAACTGTCACATTTAGACCCTAATTTCAGTTTTCATATATCTAGTTACTAATATGATAATATTCCTGAATCAATAACTATTAGACTTACTTACCCCTTATTTAATAAGATTCAGCCCTTAGCAACCAGTCTGCATAAAACTGCAATTTCACTATTCTGTTAAGATGGCCGCCCTCAGCCCTGAGGCTAATCCATAGGACACCTGCAGTGAAGTTAGTGAAGACCAGCTCTGTATAGGGGGGTCTTGCAGTGAAGTTCCCAGGTCTGGCTGAAGCCTGTAGTCCTTCTACAAGCTCTCCTCTTATCAGATAAGGCTGTCATTTATACACTGAGCAGCCACATTGTCCTGCACTGCTAAGGGAGTGTCTGCCAAGCACAGGCATGTGGAGAAGTTCACACACACAGCCCAGCACTGTTATCTCCTGTCAGGAAGAACCTGGCTTTTTATACATTCCCTTACAATGTTGACTCACTATCAGTTCGCAGTGCACGCAGCGTGCTCCGTCCTCATCTGGTAGATGGAATGAGCATAGCAACCTGATTTTATCTCAGGTAACAATAGCCAATACTGGGGACTTTTAGGTGGCTTTTAGGGGTTATTTATTAAACAATCAGAAATTAAAACAGGGCCAACAAGGTGATATTAATCACCAAAATCCAATAGTAAAAAAAAAAAAAAAATTGACAGTTATACTTTAATGTTTTTATGTTAAGACATATATAAATGTGTTTAAACTGCCAAAATGTGTAGCATAATAGTGGTGTCTTGTTTTCAATATTACACACAAATGTGCACAATAATACAGAAGTCGGGGATTAACTGAAGATATCAAGTAACCAATACTGTGCTATGCCACATGAACAAGCTGTATCAGCTACCATTTTGATAACAATCCTAAATACATTCAGGAACATTGAACTAAATGCAACACTAGAGTTTCCTGATGCTGACAAATTTGGCTTAAAAATCTGAAACTGCATTGGAAATTACTTAGTTTACATGTAACATTTTTGTATAGCAAGTCTATATTTCTTGAATATCATTAAAGCCCTACTTGGATGGAGGAAAAGCTTGGTAACTGTCTATAAATGTGTTCTTATGGTGCTGCCTTTGTAGAAACTTGAATGGAGCTGGTTTAAGGAGAAGAAGTCCTTTGTCGAAGATGCTCAGATCCTTATGCTTGCCCATTATTTTTGCTTCAACACATGAACTTCGGGAATCAACCTGATATATTGCATCCCTTGACAGGTGGAATTGTAACAAGATAATGTTATTAACCACTTGACATCGTATTTTATATTTTTTTGATGATTGGTGTGTTTGTATGTTTATGCTGGGTATGTGCATATATGTATGTGTTGTTTGTAAAGTTATGTATTGCTTATTACATAATTCACTGCACAGATTCAGCTCCCCATAAAAGTTGTGCTTGATTGGTGTTTGATTTAGATCGCCAGTCTTTATTCATTAACAGTAATGAAGATAATTAAAATCTCATGAGGAAACCAAGTTTCCTTCATTGCAATGGATTTTCATACTTTTTATTAGAGTTTAGTGCTTTTGTGTATATTCGCCAGAGCAATCATTGAACACTGCTATTAAACCCGTTTCTTTGTACTACAATTACATTTCACAATGCTTTTATTTTAAACTGTTTCTTGGGAAATTCATCGATGAAAAGCCACAATGTTTCAGTACCCCATTGTGTGGCTTGTTCTTATTTCACCCAGCATAAATAAATTCTAGTTTGCCCTTGAATACCTCGTTGATATGGATTGTTAGGTAATGAATTATATATTAACAAAAGCATGCTTAGTTATATGGTATGAGTATAGTCCACAATTTACTGTTCGTTAGGTTAGAATTTAAAACACATTAAACATTAAGTAGTGTCGACTACATGAAATTTACTTAACTTGCTATTGAGTTCTCTGAAATTTTCTTATCTTGTATGTTTTCCTGTGTGAAAGCATTAACAGTATTTCCAGTGAGTTCAGAAAACAGTTGCATGTTCTGCATTTGCAGTATATACATCACTGATCACGACCGATCCATTTTTAGAAAACCCAAGTGAAACTGCAACAAGCAATATATGAAGTGTAAGTTATTGAGTATAATGTAGCATAGCATGCCAGTCATTAAAATAAAAAGGCTGACCATATAATTTGTGGACAGACTACTTCCACAAAAATAAGAGAACCTCTCTGTTTGCTGCTCTTCACTCTGCTTCAAGGTTGTGACCTTGAGTAAGGACCCCTACCCATGATGTCCATATGCATAATAGGGAAAAAAAAGAAAAAAATCACAATGCAACAGAACTCTGCAAACCAAATAAAGTACAATAATGCCATAGTAATAGAAAATATTCTGATGCTAATGCTATGCTTATTTTGTAAATTTGAGATTCTTGGCAAATACATATTGTACAAAATTATTTGGGCCCGTCCGCCACACGTCAAGGCGATCTCTATAAGACGGGAACTTAACACTAAATGCTACCTGTTATGTGCCATAACGGCCACCACAAAATTAAGGGAGTGCAGGTTCCACATGCATGCTGGGTCTACTCTGTTTTTTAATCACTTTTTGTGCCAAAATGGCCTCCATTAAATTCAGGCAATATGGACAAGACTTCCTAACATAGAATTAGGTAAAAAGCCAACATTTTAATATTTGTAATTTTTAGGTTAATATTAGATATGAGCGAAGTTTTTAAAAATTTGATTCAGTCGCTTTGACAAATTTTTCCCAAAAATTTGTTTTGATCTTTATTAATTAGTAAAATTTTAGGGAAAAAGTATCTTAGTGTACATCAATGTGCAGTGCAGCAACATGCATAGCTAGTCCTTTCTGGTAGCAAAACAGTTACTGTGCATCTGAATGGCAGGCAGGTCACATATATGGCTGTGCACATCATTGTGCAGGCCACCAACATTCCTAGCAAACCCCTAGCTAAACCAAAAAGCATACAACATCCTCCAGTAAAGCAAAAAAAAAAAAAAAAAAACTGCGAACCCCTGCTGATGTCCCAATTATTTTTTAGTGGAACATAATAAGGACATAGAGGCAGTGCCAATAAAGTAGTTGAAAATAAAAAGTTTCTCTTAATCCATGTTATTTATGGCAGTGCTATATATTAGACCTTCTGTTGAGACTAAGTCGGATGCACAGTCAGTCTATGTATAATAGAACAAATTAAGTATAAATGGCACAGCAGACAACTATATAAACCTGCCTATATATTACAGTTGATGTAATATATTACAGTTGATGTCTATGTATAACAGAACAGATTAAGAATGAATGGCACAACAATGGAAAAAGGTGCACAGGGCGATTACACAGACCCTGCACTGTCCCTGCTGTCTCCCTATGATCTCCCTACACTGTCTCTGCATTGTCCCTATCTAATATTCTACAATAAAGAGATTGCTAAAACACTGACCCTTGCACTTGCCACATTTCTCTCTATGCTCAGCTCACAGTAAAATTGCGGGATTAGGCTTTTCTTGGGCCTTGACATCATAGGGGGTGGCTATCTCCTGATTGGTTGGCTGCACTGCATTATGGGTCTTATCTCCGGGCTTCTTACTTTCACTTTTTAACACGTGTAGCTACCATTTTAGAAAAAAATCTATTTGTTACAACGAAGCGAGAGGAAATTCAGATTTGTGGCGAAGCACAGTTTTCCTAAAATTCGTATTGAATTTAGTTAGTTTTATTTCGCTTTGCTCAACACTAGTTAATATGATTAAATATAAATCTGCAAATCTTGGGATGTGTTCTTTAGCAGTATGAATATATCCAGCAACATTTCTTAAACTGAACCCTTTCAGCCCCGGAAGCTTTTCAGTTTTTTACTCCCTGCCTTTCCGTGTCCTTAACTGTTTTATTTTTCCATTCACATAGCCACATAGCCATATCAGGATTTTTATTTTTTTTTCTGCTGAACAAGTAGTACTTTCCATTTATTATTGCATTTCAGTGGAAAGCTGGAAAAAATTCCAAATGGGGTGGGAAAAAAAACACAAATCCACCCCAGTTTTATCGGTTTTGCTTTTCATTTAATGGGTTTTCTTGCTTTCCATTTGCAGTAAAATTGACATGTTTCCTTCATTCTCTAGGTCAGTATGATTACAGAAATAGCACATCTATAACGTTTTTCATGAAAAAATATTACATTTTAGATTTTTTTTTTGCTACATTCGGATCCTATAATATTTGTATAGTTATGCCAATGGAGCTATATGTGAGCCAATTTTTTTCCAACGTTATGTGTACTTTTGTTTATACTATTCTGGAGTGTGTATGACTTTCTGATCACTTTTTATTCTTTTTTTTGGCAGAGGTAAAGCAATGAAAAAATGACAAATCAGGCATTTTTCCCCTGTTATGGCATTTACCATATGAGATAAATACATTTATATTTTAATAGTTTGAGCACTTTAGGATGTGACAACGCTAAAGATGTAATTTTTTTATTCTTTATTCATTTTTATTTTAATTATGGGGAAAAGGGGGTGATTTGAAGTCTCTCAATATTTTTTTATATTTTTTAAAACTTTTTTTTACTTTTTTTTGTCATCCTAGTTGACTATAAGAAGCAATTATTAGAATTATTACATTAAAATGAATTGCCATTGCAATTAATTGCAGATTCACTATGTTCTTATAGAGCCCTGCCACCTGCAGGGCTCCATGGGAACTATAGCTGTAATAGCATAGTTTTTTTCAGAGAAACCAAGGCTATTACAGAGAAGCAACAGCTTCCCCGATCTCTGTTTTCATCTCAGGGGTAACATGTTTGCAATTGGCATTATTGCTGATTGCAGACATTAGCCGTGGGGTGTCTACTGTTTAAAACAGCAGAAACTCAACAGTTTATGGTGCCCGCTGCCCTCTTGAGGAAAAGTGATAAATCCACAAGATAGGTGATAAATATATGATTGCTGGTGGCCCCATCAGTTAGACTCCACCAATTACTAGGATCGAGTCCAAAGTCCCCTGTTTCTTTCCAGTGCACAACTGCAGTGTAGATCAGGGAAATACACTTTTAAACAAAAGGAAGAAAAAACATCCCCCAAAAACAAATATCAAAAATGCATGAGCAAAATAGGCAATAAAAAAAGAAAAAAATAATAATACTACCACTGGTATGCTTTATCAACAGTGAGCTTTTACTTTGTTATATTGGTCCCACAAATATTCCTGTATTTCATAATTCAAACGTGTTCAATAAGTATACAATACATACTTTTTCATTTTGCTTCTTATTGAAATACAGTCCATTATATAATTGAATAGATAAAAAACTGAAAGTTATACATGATGTCATTTACTGTAATAGGCACTTTTTCAAAAGACAGCTGGAGTTAACATGTCTTCAGTTATTCTTTGAACACATGTAAGTTAGTACTTATGATTAATTTCATTTGATATGAATCACTGCAGGTTCTATATATCATATATTAGTTACTCAGCAACCAAAGCCTGAAATATTTGGTTTAATATTAATATGGTTATATATCGATTAAAGATGAGCAAATCAATTTGGAATTAAACACAAATTTCTTGTGATTCATTTTGGGTTACTCAGAATGAGAGACTCACACATAGCACCTCATTAGAAAGAGATGTGCAAGTCAGTTCTTCCAAGAGGAAAAAAATATTGGGTGTTCCATATTACACTTCTTAGAATGGGAAATATAAGTCAGTTCTCCTTCCGAAAAGAAAAGAATACTGAATGTTTAAAGAAAAAATATCCATGATTAGCTGAGTGGCCTTTGTTGGACACTTTTAGGGGTACTCTTTCACATAAGGGAGACACCTATTGTGCATGAGTATTGTAGTCCTGTCAATGCTGTGCTGCATTAATGGAAAAAAAATATATATGCAAATTATCCTATCTTACTTCTGCTGTTATCAGAGAGGCTTAGTGTTCTTTCATTTTTGAAGGACCACTAATTTGAATATTTTTCCCAGAAACCCAAATGTGTGCAAATTAGACACTTATAAAAATAGGCATCTCATGAAACAATATCGCAAAACCATATTGTTTTGAAAATCTAGATATCTCAAGACAATTTCTAATGAAATAAATCCAATTCATTATCATCACGCTAGCATTATCCACCAAACAACCACTGGGTGGCCACATATAGACACATAAAAGATGAACATTGCATGGCAGTATTGTGAAATCATACTGGTTTAAAAAGCTGGTCATCTCATGCTTTACATTTCAGGATATGTTGAGGCAAGAGTAAAGCTAAGGGCTTTATGTACTATATGTGCCTTTATAAACATTTTCAGAACTAAACCCACTATACCAGCTACACAAACTAAAACAAAATGTTTGGATCCATGTCTGGAATCCCAGTACTCTGTACCACCTGAAATTCAGGCTTGAACAATATATAGAACCTATAGAAGTCCAGCACTGAACAGGATGCAGTAAAATCTACAGTTTACTAACTTAAAACAAATAAAGGAAAAAAAGGAATCTGCTTGCATGGCCTAGATATCATTTTAGCTAGATTCCTTAGCTATTTCCTGACAAAACCATACTCAGTGCTGGACTTTTCGTCCTGTACATGAACTTCACAACTCAATATATGCTTCATATTGTAAATTAGGCTTAAGCGAATCGAGCATCGGATCACAGATCAGAAGTCGAATCGTTTAAGAACTTCGTTGTTAATGCTGTACCGTATTAAAATGTATTGGCTCCCTGTAGACTAATTTGATCTCGACGTGAGACTTCTGAGGTACCAGCCAGTACCAAAGCCCACTTCATGTTCCTATTTTAAAATGTTTTTAAATGCGCAGATAGGAATACCATAGTAATTTAACAAAGTCTCGCGCAACTATGGCCGAGGCGAAGTTTGGCTATACCGAATTTGACCCTAACAACCAAACTCCACTTTTCATTTTCCAAAGGCGCTCTGAAAAAATGAAAAGTATAATCTGATTGGTTGCAATTGGCAACTAAGCCGATTTTCTTTTACACCAGTTTTGATTATTCCTCCCTTTAACTCTTGTCAAGGTTTTAAGTAAAAGAAGATTGGTTACATTATTTCATTGAATAAAAGCAGTCGGAACCATCTGTGGCTTTGCAGCTGCACTGAAAGTAATAGTCCCACGAATCTATTGACAACCATTAGTTGTCACCACTAGTCTAAACAGGCTAACTTTGCTATTTCTTTTTATTGCACTTGTACACCCTGACATAACTGGCGTACACATTTGGGGTACATAGTCTGGATGGTGATGCATGGTCACTAGGTGTTCAGTTCTGTTGATTTCATTGACTACATGCCTCAATGTGCACAGTTTCTAATATAGTCGACATGCTTCAAACATGTTACTTTTTACCCTAATAATGGAAGTGTTTACATGATATAGGCGTGAATGTGCATGTGTCTTTCTGTCTTAATCTCCCCTGTGATATAAGCTTGTATTTGAAAAATATGACAATTGACTTATCTTTAAGACACAGTGGTAAATCTTACTTATTTTCTCACTGAGATTTCAAGAGTAGGGATGAGTGAGTTTGCAAGTTCGGGTACCCGGACCCGAACCTGGACTTTTTCACTGAAGTCCGGGTTCGGGTTTGGTGTTCGGGTGGTTTTATAATTTTCCGTTATAACATGGTTATAGTGGAAAATAATAGCATTCTTAATACAGAATGCAAAAGAGTATAAGGTGAAGTCAATGGGGTTTGGGTTCGGGTCAAACCCGAACTTCCATGGGTTCACTGATCCCTAATCACGAGCTCTGTGAAACTTAAAAACTGGGTAGGGTTCAGCAAACCCGGACTTTTTCACTGAAGTTCGGGTTCAGTGTTCGCATGATTTTATTATTTTCCATTATAAGATGGTTATAACGGAAAATAATAGCATTCTTAAGATAGAATTATAAATAAAATGGCCATTGAGGGGTTAAAAATAATTTAAAAACTCATCTCATCCACTTGATCGCTCAGCCGGTATCCTCTTCTTTCTTCAGGACCTGCAAAAGGACCTGCGATGACGTTACTGCGCTCACCACGTGGTGAGCCCGGTGATGTTATCTCAGGTCCTGCTGAATGAAGATAGAAGATGGTCATCGCAGGCCCTTTTGCAGGTCCTGAAGAGAGAAGAGGATACTGTCTGCGCGATCAAGTGGATGAGGTAATTTTTTTTATTATTTTGAATCACTCAATGGCCATTTTATTTAGCATTCTATTTTAAGAATGCTATTATTTTACATTATAACCATGTTATAATGAAAAATAATAAAGTGACGTTCGGGTCCCCATTAACTTTAATGGGTTTTACCATCTCAAATGGGGTGTTTCTGTAAACTACAGAATTAGGGTAATACATTTTGAGTTTTGTTTGGCTGCTAACCCTCTCTTTGTTAATGAGGGGAATAAAATAATTAAAATAGAAAATCAGCCAAAAAAGTGAAATTCAGAAATTTCATCTACATATTCCTTTAATTCTTGTGGAACACCTAAAGGGTTAACAAAGTTAGCAAAATCAGTTTTGAATACCTTGATGGGTGTAGTTTCTAAAATGGGGCCATTTATGGATGGTTTTTATTATATAAGCATCACAAAGTGACTTCAGAGCTGAGCTGGTCCTTAAAAATTGGGTTTTGGAATTTTTTTTAAAAAAAAGATTTGCTTCTAAACTTCTAAGCCTTCTAATGTCCCAAAAAAGAAAATGTCATTTACAAAATGATCCAAACATGAAGTAGACATATGGGAATTGTAAAGTAATAACTATTTTATGAGATATCACTATCTGTTTTAAAAACAGAGAACTTGAATTTAGAAAATTGTGAATTTTTCCAAATTCTTGTTAAATTTGGTATTTTTTAATATATGAAAATGAAATATTTTTGACTCAAATTTACCACTGTCATGAAGTACAATATGTGATGAGAAAATCAGAATGGCTTGGGTAAGTAAAAGCGTTTTAAAGTTATCACCACAGAAAGTGACACGTGTCAGATTTGCAAAAAAATGGCTTGGTCCTTAAGGTGAAAAATGGCAGCGTCCTAAAGGGATTAAGGAAAATACATTGGTCTGTTTCATCCCTCCTTCTATGACTAGTAGCTGATTAGATTAGAACCACATGGACCAGAGGATATTTCTGCAGTGTTATTTATTCTTTTTGTGGCATTTATCACCATGCTAGAGTGCTGCTTTGCTCATGATAATTTTTTTTTTTTTAACAAAGGTTTAAAGTATATGAAAGGTAGTAGGAAGTATCTGGATAAAAATGTATTGTCTTACATTTCTATCTGTTTCCCATCTCTGCAATGTAAAAATAAATAAATAAATAAATAAATATATATATATGTATTAAGGCTGATTGGTCAGCCTGCATTTGTGGGAGGGGCGGAGGCTCTTCTTAAACAAGCCACTGCCTCACTCCTGGGCGTGTGTTCTTCAGGTGCACAGGTGCTGCTGGGTGTCATTAGTGAACTAGCTTCTCTGGTGGCAGGATCTCTTTCTTTGCAGCATGGAGCCAGAACGGAGGTTTTGTTTTCTCTGCTATCGTAGCAATGCACGCGGGGTAATACGTAAGTAAGTTGGGCCGTGGCCATCCCTCCTGGCCGGTCGGAACCCGACTTTTCTAGCGAACGGAGGCTTCGCCTCAGAATCTTCTGCCTCAGGTTTGTTTTGTTGGGGCTAAAAAATTTCAAATATTTTTTTTTTTCTTCTTCTTTCAACCTCGTTTGTTTGATAATAAGAATTAGTTCCGGTATATCTTGCAAATTTACGTTGCTTGTTTGTCGCATGGAAAATTACTTCAGCTTATACGCAGTTAGGGAACAGTCACCCGGGCTGCATGTGACGTCATGATTGAACATCAGACTCAGCGGTTGTTTGACCTATTGCTGTAGCTGTTCCTCGCCATGTGACTCCCCCTCTCCCAGCCACCACCATCTTTAGACTTCATGTTTTTCCCTGCTTTATGTACTAAAACCCTGATGCACTTTATGCTCTGCTCTTATTCTCAGCGGCAGTTCCACGTTTGGCTCTACTTCTGTCTTATACCTGCTTGCACCTCGCTTTATACGCCTCACACCCTCAGATGTATCCGCACGTCTTTTATTGTCCATCACTTTCGCACTGCTCGTTCCAGACGGCCTTTACATTTTGCTTTACACATGTCTTACTCTCTGCTCACTGGAGCTGTGTCCACATGTCTGCTATTTTCATCATGCTTCATACTTCAATTACATTCGAGTTGCATTCACCCGTTGGCTGTTCACACTTGGCTGTTGCATCATGTTGTTGTGTGTGGTTAGAGCTGCGTTTATGCGTCGGCTAGTATACCATGTTTGCTCTGCTCACAGTCAGAGCTGCGTTCACATGTCTGCTGTTACAACAGGTCATTCGAGGCTTGTTTTCAGAGGTGCATTCACGTTCGCTGTCACATCATGTTCATGCTCCACTCACATTTAGAGCTGCTGTTATACCTATTTTCGTTCTCGGCTCACTCACAAAGGAGCCTTCACTCTTACGCAGTCAAATTCACGACCAGGGCTGCGTCCATACGTCTATTGGCATATCATGTTTGCTCTACTCACACCCAGAGCTGCGTTCACACGTCCATTGTTACTACAGGTTCTTTCCAGGCCCATTTCAAGAGCTGCGTTCATGTCACTTTCACAGCATGTGTCACGCTCCATTCACAACCAGAGCTGCTGTTATACCAATTGTTTGCTCTGCCTATACCCAGAGTTGTGTTAACACTTCTACTGCTACAACAGGTTTTATACCCCACTCGCCAGAGCTGCTTTCCATGTCGGCTGTCACTTCGAGTTAATATTCATTCACATCCAAAGCTGCGTCCGCATGTCTACTTTTACATCCTGTCCTCTACTCCATTCACTACTAAAGCTGTGTTCATGTGTCCGCAGATGCATCACGTTAATAGTCCGCTCACGTTCAGTTTGCATTCTTACGTCGGCGTTATACCATGTTTTCATGCTCTAGCCATACTCAGAGCAGCGCTCATACATTGTTACTCACATCCTGAGCGGCATTCACCCATCTGCTGTTACACCATGTGTTACATTCGGCTCCCACTCAAAACTGCATTCTCATGTTACTTGCTACACTCAGTAGTCTTAACGGGGCACTCCGCACCCACTGCTTAGTACTCTCCCGGTAAACATGGCTGCTTTCTTTTCAGGCGTACGTTTTTCCTCGGTGGTGTGAAAAAAAAAAAAAAAATCCTTTTAAATCCTGTTCTTTTCAGGCTTAAGTTTTTCCTCGGTGGTGTGAAAAAAAAAAAAAAATTTCTTTTAAATCCTGATTCGTGTTCACTCAGATTGGTCTCCTTTACTCCTGGTTTGGATTCACTCAGATTGGTCTCCTGCCTAGTTCAACAAAACGGCTTCTCAGCGGAGGCCAGTGGGCCTACCATGTTTTACAAGTTGTTCTTTTGTTTGTTGGGAAGGTACTGTACCTTCCCTATGGCTTCGGGGGTCCACCGACTGCTTCGGCCCCATGGCTTCGGGGGTCCGACAACTGCTTCGGCCCTATGGCTTCGGGGGTCTGACGACTGCTACGACCCCATGGCTTCGGGGGTCCGACAACTGCTTCGGCCCTATGGCTTCGGGGGTCTGACGACTGCTACGACCCCATGGTTTCGGGGGTCGGATGACTGCTTCGGCCCTATGGCTTCGGGGGTCCGACGACTGCTTCGGCCCCATGGCTTCGGGGGTCTGATGACTGCTTCGGCCCCATGGCTTCGGGGGTCCGACGACTGCTACGGCCCCATGGCTTCGGAGGTCCGACGACTGCTTCGGCCCCATGGCTTCGGGGGTCCGACGACTGCTTCGGCCCCATGGCTTGGGGTCTGACAACTGCTACGGCCCTATGGCTCGGGGTCCGACGACTGCTTCGGCCCTATGGCTCGGGGTCCGACAACTGCTTCGGCCCCATGGCTCGGGGTCCGGCGACTGCTACGGCCCTATGGCTTCGGGGTCCGACAACTGCTCGACCCCATGGCTCGGGGGTCCGACGACTGCTACGGCCCCATGGCTTCGGGGTCCGACTACTGCTCGACCCTATGGCTCGGGGTCCGGCGGCTGCTACGGCCCCATGGCCCGGGGTCCGGCGACTGCTTCGGCCCTATGGCTTCGGGGGTCCGACGACTGCTACGGCCCCATGGCTTCGGGGGTCCGACGACTGCTTCAGCCCTATGGCTTCGGGGGTCCGACGACTGCCACGGCCCTATGGCTTCGGGGGTCCGACGACTGCTTCGGCCCCATGGCTTCGGGGGTCCGACGACTGCTTCGGCTCCATGGCTGCGGGGGTCCGATTACCTGTTTTCAGTCCTGCCTGGTTGGTTGTCCATCCATGGTTCCAGGCTGATTGGGCCCAAATGTCTCACATTCATATCTGCTTCCCTGATCACCTGCATACGGCCCATGTTCTAAACTAAAGTCTGTCACCTGCGGGGTTCAGTCAGGTTCACTTGTTACTCAACTAAGTTTCCTGCTCCTTACGTTCTTTAGGTGTTACACCTTATTAATGTCCAGTGTCTGCCATGCTCCAGGATCACACTTCAATTACTGGAGCTCAAATCTTTAGGGTCACCTGCCATGTTGGTCAGGTCACATTTTTCAACCATATTCGCCTGCCACGGTATTCGGGCCACGTAGGTTAATGGTAGACTCAGATACCAGGTCGGTTTTCCTGGTTCAGGATTAAACCATTCTCAGGGGTTCACAGAAGAATGCAGGGGCCATGGCAAGCAGATAGTTGATGTCTGGGGAACTATTCAAAGATTCCCTTCTTACTTTAATGGTTTCTTTTGCCCCTCACTTCTTGCATAGTCTAGGCAGGCAGGTTTCTCTTTCGGTTCCACAAACTCCGGAGGCCAGGGCAATTGTCAGTACTAGAACCACAGGTCACCAGATTCAGTTAATATCTCATGCTCCCAAACAATTAATAGTCACCAGTGAAGATCCAGTGGTACTACGCTGCAGGTCTTGTATGTGTGTGGAGATCAGTTCACACTTTGCGGTTTAGAAAGAAAGGGGTTAAGACCGCGCGTCCAACAGTCTAGTGTATACTTCTTCTAGGAAAAAAGGATCCAAGGTGGAGTTCAATCCCAGATGCCTTCACCTCGTAAAGGGCTCTGCGGATATCCAGAAATATATATAATCGTGAAATACCGTTGAGACACTTTTCCCACTTAATTTCACCAGTCTACTTACTAGATGCCGGCAGATCTTATGTAGTGGTAAATCTCGATTGTGGTGTCTTTCTTCAGCAATATATATACTTCATGCACTATAAGGCAATAAAACACTCCGCTGGTGCAGTAACTTCTTAAAACTTAATTGCCAATTTTTAATATATACTCACAAGAGTCAGAATTAAAACAGCATAAAACACATCCAGTCGCTTGCCCGACCCGGGTTTCACTCACAGAGCTTCGTCAGGGCGTCTACTTCCTCCCCACCCCATCCTCTTTTTAAACCATTTCCTGCTCTTTTTAACCCTTACTTATCAAGGATAAACCATAAAAGTGCCTGATTCAATGGAAACTATAAAGTGCAATTCGCATGATGCGATTTCTCCTCCCTGAACTATTCGCATGTTCCGATTATTCTAAAGGCTATTTTGTGTAGGCGTGTTCACAAACTTGATCTGATGTCAAAATCAACATTTAAACCTTTGGGCTGCAAGGTTCCCAACTCATAAATCCAGCGTGCCTCGCATCGATCTATTTTGGACATATAATCACCACCCCTCCAGTTCTTCTCAACCAGCTCCAATCCCATAAATCTCAAGCCACAGGGATTTTTTGATGTCTTAATTTGAAATGCCTAGAAACTCCATGTGTTTCAAGACCTTTTTATATTATTCACGTGTTCGTATAATCGTGTTTTGATCTTGCGTGTGGTCCTGCCCACATACTGGAGGCCACACGGGCACTCCAGCATGTAGACAGCCCCAATACTTTCACATGACAAATTGCCTTTTATTTTTAGGTCTAAATTTTTTGAATTAGAGTGGACTATTGCTGTTTTACTTTCTCTTTCCTTCGAATGCCTTGATTTACACGCAGCGCAAAACCGCACCAATTAAAACAATTGCGCGTTTTGCCCTTTTTATCTTCTGGGATCGCACTATGTACGATTTTGTTCTTTATATTCGGGGCCTTTTTAAACACTATTTTCGGTCTCTCTGGAATTTTTGTTCCTATGACTGGGTCATTTTTAAGAATAGCCCAATTTTTCTTAATTATGTTTTTCAGTTGATTCGCTTGGGTGTTATATCCTGTCATGAAGCAGAAATTAAAGTCAGCTGTAGTTTTCTCTTTTTATTTCTCTCACTTCCTTTCTCTATATTTTCACTATAGCTTGCTAGTTCTTTTTCACAATAACCTTTTTCTATGAACCTCTTCTGTATGATGCGGCTCTGTTCCCTAAAAACCGCAACGTCTGAACAATTCCGGTGGATTCTTGCGATCTGACCCTTAGGGATGTTCTTAAGCCATGGATGGTAATGGCAACTGTCTGTACTAATATAACCATTAACATCTGTCTTTTTAAAAAAGGTTTTGGTTTTGAAAATTCCATCTTGTACATAAATTGTCAGATCTAAAAATCCACCGCAACTTGACTTATGTAACTAGTGAATTTTAAGTTCCACTGATTGTCATTCAAATGCTCAATAAATTCTCGCAAACCCTCTTCTTTTCCTTCCCAGACCAGCAGGCAGTCATCGATATACCTTTTCCAGATGTTCAATTTGCCCTTCCCTCCAACTTTGCCAAGTATTGGATCGATAAAACTTTCTCCCAGGCTGTCATAAAAATATTCGCGAAACTGGGGCGAATTTCGCCCCATCGCCGTCCCGACTTGCTGCACATAATACGTTCCTTTGAAGCAGAAATAATTGTGCTCCAAGCAAAATTGCACACATTCTAATATAAAATTAGCCTGTTCAGGATTCATTGATGCGTCTCCATCTAATGCATCTTTAACTGCACGTAACCCCAAATCTTTTGGTATAACAGTATATAGGGAACAAACATCAACTGTTGCGATCCAAACGCTCTCATTCCACTTTTCAGATTGTCTCATTAATTCCAGGACACTACTCGAGTCCTTCAAATAAGAGGGAGCTGCTACTGCATATTTTTGAAGGAATTTATCTACATATTCGGTCACCCTACTGGTCAGGGAATTAATTCCCGACACAATGGGGCGCCCGGTGGATTAACTGTGTCTTTGTGAAGTTTGGGTAGTTGATATATTACTGGCGTGACTGGGTTCTTAATCTGTAAGTATTCCAGTTCCCTCTTATTCAAGATTCCTCGATCATGTCCTTTTTAACATTTGATACAGTTTTATTTTATAATTTTCTACCGGATTATTCTTAAGTCTTGCATAAGTTATCTGGTCTGACAACTGTCTTTCAATTTCTGCTTCATATTTTTCGCGATCCAATACGACCACCCCTCCCCCTTATCTGCTGGTTTCACAACTATTTTCCGATTTCCCTCTAATGTTTTCAGTGCTTTCACTTCTCCTTTTGTTAAATTATAAGTTTTAGATGAGACTTGTATTTTTCAACATCATTGAGCAATGCAGTTTTAAAAGCCTCGATACACTCATTGTTACTGTTTTTGGGAAGAAAGAAGATCTATTTTTAAGGTCAGTGTGTGTAAATTCATCATCTACTTTCTGGTTTCTCACTTCAGCAGGTTTAGTCTCTAGGAAATATTTTGCGAGATTGAGTTTTTTTATAAACCTATGTATATCTAGGAACGAATCAAATTTATTCAGATTTTTTGATGGTGCAAATTTTAGACCTTTTGAGAATACTCTTTCCTCCTCTTCTCCTAATTTGTAATTACTCAAATTGAAGATCCCTGTTCCACCTTCTTGTTTTTCTTGTGGTTTGGCTCTATGTTTTTTTCCCCCTCTTCTGCCTCTAGTAGTGGTCTTTTTTGCGGGGTAGCTAGTTTCTGGTCTTTGTTGTTCACTATTATTTTTGGACTTGGTTGTATCGCCTCTAATTGTACTTTCTTTTGACTTCCCTGTTGGGATATATCCTCTGTTTCTCTCTGTATCCCTCTGGTTAATTGGTGGGGAAAATTTTGACAATTTTGAGATTGGTTAGTCTCATTTCTTGTGAAAGTTTCTTGTCTGTTACCATAATTTCTATCGAACCTTCTAAACTGTTGTGTGTTAGAATTCCTCTGATCAAAAAAATTATTCCTATAATTATCTCTATAATAATCTCCTCCATGAAAATACTGTTTCGGATAGTAATTATTATAGCCATTTCTCCCTCCCATAAACCCATGACCATGATTACTGAATTGCATTCTATTCTCAATGAAGCCTTTCTGCTCTCTGTTATATCTTCTCATATCCCCTTGTTGCCTATATGTTTGATTGGGATAGCTGTTATTTCTATTTTGCGGAAAAGTGTTTGTATTGGATGTTAATCTGTGCTCTTTTGTTTCTCCACTTCTTTTGATCCTTCACTCCTATGGCTTCGGGGTCCGACGACTGCTTCGGCCCCATGGCTCGGGGTCCGACGACTGCTTCGGCTCCATGGCTGCGGGGGTCCGATTACCTGTTTTCAGTCCTGCCTGGTTGGTTGTCCATCCATGGTTCCAGGCTGATTGGGCCTAAATGTCTCACATTCATATCTGCTTCCCTGATCACCTGCATACGGCCCATGTTCTAAACTAAAGTCTGTCACCTGCGGGTTCCAGTCAGGTTCACTTGTTACTCAACTAAGTTTCCTGCTCCCTGCGCTCTTTGTGGGTGTTACACCTTGTTGATGTCCAGTGTCTGCCATGCTCCAGGATCACACTTCAATTACTGGAGCTCAAATCTTTAGGGTCACCTGCCATGTTGGTCAGGTCACATTTTTCAACCATATTCGCCTGCCACGGTGTTCGGGCCAACGTAGGTTAACGGTAGACTCCAGATACCAGGTCGGTTTTCCTGGTTCAGGATTAAACCATTTCTCAGGGGTTCACAGAAAGAATGCAGGGGCCATGGCAAGCAGATAGTTGATGTCTGGGGGAACTATTCAAAGATTCCCTTCTTACTTTTAATGGCTTCTCTTTGCCCTCACTTCTTCTTGCATGAGTACTAGGCAGGCAGGTTTCTCTTCGGTTCCACGAACTCCGGAGGCCAGGGCAATTGTCAGTACTAGAACCACAGGTCACCAGATTCAGTTAATATCTCATGCTCCCAAACAACCATTAGTCGCCAGTGAAGATCCAGTGGTACTACGCTGCAGGTCTTGTATGTGTGTGGAGATCAGTTCACACTTTGCGGTTTAGAAAGAAAGGGGTTAAGACCGCGCGTCCAACAGTCTAGTGTATACTTCTTCTAGGAAAAAAGGATCCAAGGTGGAGTTCAATCCCAGATGCCTTCACCTCGTAAAGGGCTCTGCGGATATCCAGAAATATATATAATCGTGAAATACCGTTGAGACACTTTTCCCACTTAATTTCACCAGTCTACTTACTAGATGCCGGCAGATCTTATGTAGTGGTAAATCTCGATTGTGGTGTCTTTCTTCAGCAATATATATACTTCATGCACTATAAGGCAATAAAACACTCCGCTGGTGCAGTAATTTCTTAAAACTTAATTGCCAATTTTTAATATATACTCACAAGAGTCAGAATTAAAACAGCATTAAACACATCCAGTCGCTTGCCCGACCCGGGTTTCACTCACAGAGCTTCGTCAGGGGCGTCTACTTCCTCCCCACCCCATCCTCTTTTTAAACCATTTCCTGCTCTTTTTAACCCTTACTTATCAAGGATAAACCATAAAAGTGCCTGATTCAATGGAAACTATAAAGTGCAATTCGCATGATGCGATTTCTCCTCCCTGAACTATTCGCATGTTCCGATTATTCTAAAAGCTATTTTGTGTAGGCGTGTTCACAAACTTGATCTGATGTCAAAATCAACATTTAAACCTTTGGGCTGCAAGGTTCCCAACTCATAAATCCAGCGTGCCTCGCATCGATCTATTTTGGACATATAATCACCACCCCTCCAGTTCTTTTCAACCAGCTCCAATCCCATAAATCTCAAGCCACAGGGATTTTTGATGTCTTAATTTGAAATGCCTAGAAACTCCATGTGTTTCAAGACCTTTTTATATTATTCACGTGTTCGTATAATCGTGTTTTGATCTTGCGTGTGGTCCTGCCCACATACTGGAGGCCACACGGGCACTCCAGCATGTAGACAGCCCCAATACTTTCACATGACAAATTGCCTTTTATTTTTAGGTCTAAATTTTTTGAATTAGAGTGGACTATTGCTGTTTTACTTTCTCTTTCCTTCGAATGCCTTGATTTACACGCAGCGCAAAACCGCACCAATTAAAACAATTGCGCGTTTTGCCCTTTTTATCTTCTGGGATCGCACTATGTACGATTTTGTTCTTTATATTCGGGGCCTTTTTAAACACTATTTTCGGTCTCTCTGGAATTTTTGTTCCTATGACTGGGTCATTTTTAAGAATAGCCCAATTTTTCTTAATTATGTTTTTCAGTTGATTCGCTTGGGTGTTATATCCTGTCATGAAGCAGAAATTAAAGTCAGCTGTAATTTTCTCTTTTTATTTCTCTCACTTCCTTTCTCTATATTTTCACTATAGCTTGCTAGTTCTTTTCACAATAACCTTTTTCTATGAACCTCTTCTGTATGATGCGGCTCTGTTCCCTAAAAACCGCAACGTCTGAACAATTCCGGTGGATTCTTGCGATCTGACCCTTAGGGATGTTCTTAAGCCATGGATGGTAATGGCAACTGTCTGTACTAATATAACCATTAACATCTGTCTTTTTAAAAAGGTTTTGGTTTTGAAAATTCCATCTTGTACATAAATTGTCAGATCTAAAAATCCACCGCAACTTGACTTATGTAACTAGTGAATTTTAAGTTCCACTGATTGTCATTCAAATGCTCAATAAATTCTCGCAAACCCTCTTCTTTTCCTTCCCAGACCAGCAGGCAGTCATCGATATACCTTTTCCAGATGTTCAATTTGCCCTTCCCTCCAACTTTGCCAAGTATTGGATCGATAAAACTTTCTCCCAGGCTGTCATAAAAATATTCGCGAAACTGGGGCGAATTTCGCCCCATCGCCGTCCCGACTTGCTGCACATAATACGTTCCTTTGAAGCAGAAATAATTGTGCTCCAAGCAAAATTGCACACATTCTAATATAAAATTAGCCTGTTCAGGATTCATTGATGCGTCTCCATCTAATGCATCTTTAACTGCACGTAACCCCAAATCTTTTGGTATAACAGTATATAGGGAACAAACATCAACTGTTGCGATCCAAACGCTCTCATTCCACTTTTCAGATTGTCTCATTAATTCCAGGACACTACTCGAGTCCTTCAAATAAGAGGAGCTGCTACTGCATATTTTTGAAGGAATTTATCTACATATTCGGTCACCCTACTGGTCAGGGAATTAATTCCCGACACAATGGGGCGCCCGGTGGATTAACTGTGTCTTTGTGAAGTTTGGGTAGTTGATATATTACTGGCGTGACTGGGTTCTTAATCTGTAAGTATTCCAGTTCCCTCTTATTCAAGATTCCTCGATCATGTCCTTTTTAACATTTGATACAGTTTTATTTTATAATTTTCTACCGGATTATTCTTAAGTCTTGCATAAGTTATCTGGTCTGACAACTGTCTTTCAATTTCTGCTTCATATTTTTCGCGATCCAATACGACCACCCCTCCCCTTATCTGCTGGTTTCACAACTATTTTCCGATTTCCCTCTAATGTTTTCAGTGCTTTCACTTCTCCTTTTGTTAAATTATAAGTTTTAGATGAGACTTGTATTTTTCAACATCATTGAGCAATGCAGTTTTAAAAGCCTCGATACACTCATTGTTACTGTTTTTGGGAAGAAAGAAGATCTATTTTTAAGGTCAGTGTGTGTAAATTCATCATCTACTTTCTGGTTTCTCACTTCAGCAGGTTTAGTCTCTAGGAAGTATTTTTGCGAGATTGAGTTTTTTATAAACCTATGTATATCTAGGAACGAATCAAATTTATTCAGATTTTTGATGGTGCAAATTTTAGACCCTTTGAGAGTACTCTTTCCTCCTCTTCTCCTAATTTGTAATTACTCAAATTGAAGATCCCTGTTCCACCTTCTTGTTTTTCTTGTGGTTTGGCTCTATGCTTTTTCCCCCTCTTCTGCCTCTAATAGTGGTCTTTTTTTGCGGGGTAGCTAGTTTCTGGTCTTTGTTGTTCACTATTATTTTTGGACTTGGTTGTATCGCCTCTAATTGTACTTTCTTTTGACTTCCCTGTTGGGATATATCCTCTGTTTCTCTCTGTATCCCTCTGGTTAATTGGTGGGGAAAATTTTGACAATTTTGAGATTGGTTAGTCTCATTTCTTGTGAAAGTTTCTTGTCTGTTACCATAATTTCTATCGAACCTTCTAAACTGTTGTGTGTTAGAATTCCTCTGATCAAAAAAATTATTCCTATAATTATCTCTATAATAATCTCCTCCATGAAAATACTGTTTCGGATAGTAATTATTATAGCCATTTCTCCCTCCCATAAACCCATGACCATGATTACTGAATTGCATTCTATTCTCAATGAAGCCTTTCTGCTCTCTGTTATATCTTCTCATATCCCCTTGTTGCCTATATGTTTGATTGGGATAGCTGTTATTTCTATTTTGCGGAAAAGTGTTTGTATTGGATGTTAATCTGTGCTCTTTTTGTTTCTCCACTTCTTTTGATCCTTCACTCCTACTCAAATCCTCACACTGTTCTTTTTTATTTCTCCATTTATACACCTTATTTGTAGAATATTCTTCACATGTCTTTTTATATTTCTTTTGTTTTTTATTTTTAATTTCTTTCTCTAATTCCTCTAGATTTTTTTGGGATTTTTTACTCAGTTCCATGTATTCTGGTTCCTTCTTATATGGATCCAGAATTCCTTGTATGCGATCTATATTTTGTGCAATAATAGCTAACTTTCTTTTTCTAATCCTTATAATAAATTCAATAGCCTTCAGACCCAAAACACGATTATACGAACACGTGAATAATATAAAAAAAGGTCTTGAAACACATGGAGTTTCTAGGCATTTCAAATTAAGACATCAAAAAAATCCCTGTGGCTTGAGATTTATGGGATTGGAGCTGGTTGAGAAGAACTGGAGGGGTGGTGATTATATGTCCAAAATAGATCGATGCGAGGCACGCTGGATTTATGAGTTGGGAACCTTGCAGCCCAAAGGTTTAAATGTTGATTTTGACATCAGATCAAGTTTGTGAACACGCCTACACAAAATAGCCTTTAGAATAATCGGAACATGCGAATAGTTCAGGGAGGAGAAATCGCATCATGCGAATTGCACTTTATAGTTTCCATTGAATCAGGCACTTTTATGGTTTATCCTTGATAAGTAAGGGTTAAAAAGAGCAGGAAATGGTTTAAAAAGAGGATGGGGTGGGGGAGGAAGTAGACGCCCCTGACGAAGCTCTGTGAGTGAAACCCGGGTCGGGCAAGCGACTGGATGTGTTTAATGCTGTTTTAATTCTGACTCTTGTGAGTATATATTAAAAATTGGCAATTAAGTTTTAAGAAGTTACTGCACCAGCGGAGTGTTTTATTGCCTTATAGTGCATGAAGTATATATATTGCTGAAGAAAGACACCACAATCGAGATTTACCACTACATAAGATCTGCCGGCATCTAGTAAGTAGACTGGTGAAATTAAGTGGGAAAAGTGTCTCAACGGTATTTCACGATTATATATATTTCTGGATATCCGCAGAGCCCTTTACGAGGTGAAGGCATCTGGGATTGAACTCCACCTTGGATCCTTTTTTCCTAGAAGAAGTATACACTAGACTGTTGGACGCGCGGTCTTAACCCCTTTCTTTCTAAACCGCAAAGTGTGAACTGATCTCCACACACATACAAGACCTGCAGCGTAGTACCACTGGATCTTCACTGGTGACTATTAATTGTTTGTGACTGTACTTTGGAGATTACTAGTGAAGTGACGATGGATATCTTTGATTTTAGAGCAAGCTTAGTCTGTGATCCTGAACTCATCTTTGCTCCACAGGAAATGGCCAAGATTGAGAGTAATTTGAGTGAGATATTTTTAGAGCTTGAAAGGGACTTGGCCAAAGAAATCAGGACCACCTGGGAAATTTTGGCCCTTGAGAAATTTCTCATGGAAAAAAAGATCCCAGAGGGTCTGAGATGGCAGTTACCTCTCAATACAGAAAGAAAAGAGGATTTAAATGATTGGGAATGTCTGATGAATTCGTGTGGTCTGAAGGCTATTGAATTTATTATAAGGATTAGAAAAAGAAAGTTAGCTATTATTGCACAAAATATAGATCGCATACAAGGAATTCTGGATCCATATAAGAAGGAACCAGAATACATGGAACTGAGTAAAAATCCCAAAAAATCTAGAGGAATTAGAGAAAGAAATTAAAAATAAAAAACAAAAGAAATATAAAAAGACATGTGAAGAATATTCTACAAATAAGGTGTATAAATGGAGAAATAAAAAGAACAGTGTGAGGATTTGAGTAGGAGTGAAGGATCAAAAGAAGTGGAGAAACAAAAGAGCACAGATTAACATCCAATACAAACACTTTTCCGCAAAATAGAAATAACAGCTATCCCAATCAAACATATAGGCAACAAGGGGATATGAGAAGATATAACAGAGAGCAGAAAGGCTTCATTGAGAATAGAATGCAATTCAGTAATCATGGTCATGGGTTTATGGGAGGGAGAAATGGCTATAATAATTACTATCCGAAACAGTATTTTCATGGAGGAGATTATTATAGAGATAATTATAGGAATAATTTTTTTGATCAGAGGAATTCTAACACACAACAGTTTAGAAGGTTCGATAGAAATTATGGTAACAGACAAGAAACTTTCACAAGAAATGAGACTAACCAATCTCAAAATTGTCAAAATTTTCCCCACCAATTAACCAGAGGGATACAGAGAGAAACAGAGGATATATCCCAACAGGGAAGTCAAAAGAAAGTACAATTAGAGGCGATACAACCAAGTCCAAAAATAATAGTGAACAACAAAGACCAGAAACTAGCTACCCCGCAAAAAGACCACTATTAGAGGCAGAAGAGGGGGAAAAAGCATAGAGCCAAACCACAAGAAAAACAAGAAGGTGGAACAGGGATCTTCAATTTGAGTAATTACAAATTAGGAGAAGAGGAGGAAAGAGTACTCTCAAAGGGTCTAAAATTTGCACCATCAAAAATCTGAATAAATTTGATTCGTTCCTAGATATACATAGGTTTATAAAAAACTCAATCTCGCAAAAATACTTCCTAGAGACTAAACCTGCTGAAGTGAGAAACCAGAAAGTAGATGATGAATTTACACACACTGACCTTAAAAATAGATCTTCTTTCTTCCCAAAAACAGTAACAATGAGTGTATTGAGGCTTTTAAAACTGCATTGCTCAATGATGTTGAAAAATACAAGTCTCATCTAAAACTTATAATTTAACAAAAGGAGAAGTGAAAGCACTGAAAACATTAGAGGGAAATCGGAAAATAGTTGTGAAACCAGCAGATAAGGGGGAGGGGTGGTCGTATTGGATCGCGAAAAATATGAAGCAGAAATTGAAAGACAGTTGTCAGACCAGATAACTTATGCAAGACTTAAGAATAATCCGGTAGAAAATTATAAAATAAAACTGTATCAAATGTTAAAAAAGGACATGATCGAGGAATCTTGAATAAGAGGGAACTGGAATACTTACAGATTAAGAACCCAGTCACGCCAGTAATATATCAACTACCCAAACTTCACAAAGACACAGTTAATCCACCGGGCGCCCCATTGTGTCGGGAATTAATTCCCTGACCAGTAGGGTGACCGAATATGTAGATAAATTCCTTCAAAAATATGCAGTAGCAGCTCCCTCTTATTTGAAGGACTCGAGTAGTGTCCTGGAATTAATGAGACAATCTGAAAAGTGGAATGAGAGCGTTTGGATCGCAACAGTTGATGTTTGTTCCCTATATACTGTTATACCAAAAGATTTGGGGTTACGTGCAGTTAAAGATGCATTAGATGGAGACGCATCAATGAATCCTGAACAGGCTAATTTTATATTAGAATGTGTGCAATTTTGCTTGGAGCACAATTATTTCTGCTTCAAAGGAACGTATTATGTGCAGCAAGTCGGGACGGCGATGGGGCGAAATTCGCCCCAGTTTCGCGAATATTTTTATGACAGCCTGGGAGAAAGTTTTTATCGATCCAATACTTGGCAAAGTTGGAGGGAAGGGCAAATTGAACATCTGGAAAAGGTATATCGATGACTGCCTGCTGGTCTGGGAAGGAAAAGAAGAGGGTTTGCGAGAATTTATTGAGCATTTGAATGACAATCAGTGGAACTTAAAATTCACTAGTTACATAAGTCAAATTGCGGTGGATTTTTTAGATCTGACAATTTATGTACAAGATGGAATTTTCAAAACCAAAACCTTTTTTAAAAAGACAGATGTTAATGGTTATATTAGTACAGACAGTTGCCATTACCATCCATGGCTTAAGAACATCCCTAAGGGTCAGATCGCAAGAATCCACCGGAATTGTTCAGACGTTGCGGTTTTTAGGGAACAGAGCCGCATCATACAGAAGAGGTTCATAGAAAAAGGTTATTGTGAAAAGAACTAGCAAGCTATAGTGAAAATATAGAGAAAGGAAGTGAGAGAAATAAAAAAGAGAAAACTACAGCTGACTTTAATTTCTGCTTCATGACAGGATATAACACCCAAGCGAATCAACTGAAAAACATAATTAAGAAAAATTGGGCTATTCTTAAAAATGACCCAGTCATAGGAATAAAAATTCCAGAGAGACCGAAAATAGTGTTTAAAAAGGCCCCGAATATAAAGAACAAAATCGTACATAGTGCGATCCCAGAAGATAAAAAGGGAAAAACGCGCAATTGTTTTAATTGGTGCGGTTTTTGCGCTGCGTGTAAATCAAGGCATTTGAAGGAAAGAGAAAGTAAAACAGCAATAGTCCACTCTAATTCAAAAAATTTAGACCTAAAAATAAAAGGCAATTTGTCATGTGAAAGTATTGGGGCTGTCTACATGCTGGAGTGCCCGTGTGGCCTCCAGTATGTGGGCAGGACCACACGCAAGATCAAAACACGATTATACGAACACGTGAATAATATAAAAAAAGGTCTTGAAACACATGGAGTTTCTAGGCATTTCAAATTAAGACATCAAAAAATCCCTGTGGCTTGAGATTTATGGGATTGGAGCTGGTTGAGAAGAACTGGAGGGGTGGTGATTATATGTCCAAAATAGATCGATGCGAGGCACGCTGGATTTATGAGTTGGGAACCTTGCAGCCCAAAGGTTTAAATGTTGATTTTGACATCAGATCAAGTTTGTGAACACGCCTACACAAAATAGCCTTTAGAATAATCGGAACATGCGAATAGTTCAGGGAGGAGAAATCGCATCATGCGAATTGCACTTTATAGTTTCCATTGAATCAGGCACTTTTATGGTTTATCCTTGATAAGTAAGGGTTAAAAAGAGCAGGAAATGGTTTAAAAAGAGGATGGGGTGGGGAGGAAGTAGACGCCCTGACGAAGCTCTGTGAGTGAAACCCGGGTCGGGCAAGCGACTGGATGTGTTTTATGCTGTTTTAATTCTGACTCTTGTGAGTATATATAAAAAATTGGCAATTAAGTTTTAAGAAGTTACTGCACCAGCGGAGTGTTTTATTGCCTTATAGTGCATGAAGTATATATATTGCTGAAGAAAGACACCACAATCGAGATTTACCACTACATAAGATCTGCCGGCATCTAGTAAGTAGACTGGTGAAATTAAGTGGGAAAAGTGTCTCAACGGTATTTCACGATTATATATATTTCTGGATATCCGCAGAGCCCTTTACGAGGTGAAGGCATCTGGGATTGAACTCCACCTTGGATCCTTTTTTCCTAGAAGAAGTATACACTAGACTGTTGGACGCGCGGTCTTAACCCCTTTCTTTCTAATATCTCATGCTCCATTCCACAGCGTATTCCCATTCCTTCATTCTGCTTCGGGGCACTATCTGCAACATCGAGCATCATGTCTACGGTTTCGTCATTTGCAAGCTGTGATGTACGTCTTCTTATGGTTTTGCCGCATACTTCCTGAATGTGCGGTCAAGATTGCCGATGCCTTACAGTTGGTCACGGATTTGTTTGCACTTTCATTGTTTCTTTATAACCTACTTGGCTTGGCTTTTGCCACCTTTTAGGCCTACCCACGGCTATGGCTAAGGGCACAATTCAAGCCATTAAGTTAGGTTTAGCTAGCACACGGCTAGCCGGGTTAGGTTGTTCTTGATGTTTATCTCCTTAGGGTTCATCAAGCATCGTTGGCCGTAGCCATGACCACAAGTATTAAGGCTGATTGGTCAGCCTGCATTTGTGGGAGGGGCGGAGGCTCTTCTTAAACAAGCCACTGCCTCACTCCTGGGCGTGTGTTCTTCAGGTGCCCCACCCTCCCTCCCTTCTCTTTTCATTTCCACAGGGTATGCCCCCTTTTAGGCCTACCCACGGCTATGGCTAAGGGCACAATTCAAGCCATTAAGTTAGGTTTAGCTAGCACACGGCTAGCCGGGTTAGGTTGTTCTTGATGTTTATCTCCCTAGGGTTCATCAAGCATCTTTGGCCGTAGCCATGACCACAAATATATATATATATATATATATATATATATATATATATATACATATACTCCTGCAAAAAATTAAAAAAAATACCGAAAAGTGAACAGTGAAAAAATAGATTTATTTTTTTTAACTATATTTGCCCAATTATAGTCTATGGGTACATCAAGCCATACATTTCTGTTTTTGTCTTTTTATAATCATATGCGCTTGATGTTTGACAAAAACGAGATGTGAGTGTGAGAGATGAACTTTCTAGCAGCTCCTATCAGATGAGGAATAGGGATGAGTGAACCCGAACTGTATAGTTCGGGTTCGTACCGAATTTTAAGGTGTTCGGGACACGGATTTTCAAAAAAGTTTTCAAAAAAGTTCCGGTCCGTTGTTTGGCGATTTCTTCCCGCTTTCTGAAGGGCTGCACAGCAGCCAATAAGCTAGCGTTTTACTTCTTGCCCTAAGAAGCCATCACAGCCATGCCTACTAATGGCATGGCTGTGATTGGCCAAGTGCAGCATGTGACCCAGACTCTATTTAAGCTGTAGTCACGTAGCGCCGCACGTCACTTTGCTCTGTTTAGTGCAGGGATAGGACGCAGCTGATGTGAGGGCGAGATTAGGCAGGGAAAACTCATCAAAAACACCTAATGAAGTGATCGATCTACAGTGGTGAAACATTCAACTTCTGCTAGTTAATTGCTTACTGGTCTTTAGGCTGCACAGAGCATTTTTATGTCACTTTTTTCTGGGGTGATCGGCGGACATTTTGTGTCTTGTGGTGCACCAGCACAAGCTGCCACCAAGTCAATCAATCCATCAATACTAGTTTTTTTTTTTTTGCTATTTCCTACATCAGGGGCTTGGCTGTGCTTATTGTCACCCCTAGAAACTCAGGATAGAAATTTCTATATTTTATTGAGGGGTTAAATTCAATTGCCAAAATAGCAATCCCATAAATCTGGTGTTCCAGCTGTGGCTAGCCAAGTGTAATAGTGTCTGCTGTCTGGCAAAGGATAGATTTTTTTCTGTGGTGAAATTCAATTGCCAAAATAGCAATCCCCTAAATCTGGTGTCCCAGCAGTGGTTGGCCAAGTTTAATAGTGACTGGCAAAGGATAGCTAATTTTCTTGGGTGAAATTCTATTGCCAAAATAGCAATACCCTAAATCTGGTGTCCCAGCAGTGGCTGGCCAAATTTAATAGTGTCCGGGAAAGGATATATATTTTTTCCTGGGGTTAAATTCAATTGCCAAAATAGCAATACCATAAATCAGTGGTTTCAGCTGTGGCTGGGCAAGTATAATAGTGTCCGGCAAAGGATATATTTTTTTACGGGGTGAAATTCAGTTGCAAGAATAAAAATTCCGTAAATCTGGTGTCCCAGCAGTGGCTGGCCAAGTTTAAAAGTGTCCGGCAAAGGATATATTTTGTTCTGGGGTGAAATTCAATTGCCAAAATAGCAATACCGTAAATCTGGTGTTCCAGCTGTGACTGGACAAGTTAAATAGTGTCCGGCAAAGGGTATATTTTGTTCTGGGGTGAAATTCAATTGCCAAAATAGTAATACCGTAAATCTGGTGTCCCAGCAGTGGCTGGCCAAGATTCTTAGTGTCCGTCAAAGGATTTATGATTTTCTGGGGTGAAATTCAGTTGCAAGAATAGAAATACCGTAAATCTGGTGTTCCAGCTGTGACTGGACAAGTTTAATAGTGTCCGGCAAAGGATATATTTTTTTCTCGGGTGAAATTCAATTGCCAAAATAGCAATACCATAAATCAGTGGTTTTAGCTGTGGCTGGCCAAGTTTAATAGTGTCCGGCAAATGGTAGATTTTGTTCTGGGGTGAAATTATATTGCCAAAATAGCAATACCCTAAATCTGGTGTCCAGGCAGTGGCTGGACAAGTTGAATAGTGTCCGGCAAAGGATAGATTTTGTTCTGGCTGGAAATTCAATTACCAAAATAGCAATACCGTAAATCAGTGGTTCCAGCTGTGGCTGGCCAAGTTTAATACTGTCCGGCAAAGGATATATTTTTTTCTGGGGTGAAATTCAGTTGTAAAAATAGAAATACCGTAAATCTGGTGTCCCAGCAGTGGCTAGCCAAGTTTAATAGTGTCCGGCAAAGGATAGATTTTGTTCTGGCGTGAAATTCAATTTCCAAAATAGCAATACCGTAAATCAGTGGTTACAGCTGTGGCTGGCCAAGTTTAATACTGTCCGGCAAAGGATAGATTTTAAATTGTTGGGTAAAATATTACCTTTTTTGCCAGGTACAATCCCCTGCACTGCATAACTGACAGGAAACTTACAATTGGCGGTTACATTCTTGCATGAAATAAAGCCTTTTTGGGCTGTGAAGCCAAAGGCAGTTGTCAATAACTTTTTTTATTATTAAATTTTTAAAATAAATTAGTGTAGACCCCAAAACATTGGGAAAATATAAAAAATAAAACAAAGTGTAAGTGCACGGTAGTATAACAGTGGTTGGGTGAGGCCGGTACACTTGACAATTCTGCATAAGGTACAAACAAGTCCTGTGGGATCCATGTCTGGTTCTTTTTAATAAACTAAAGTTTGCCCACATTGTCTGCGGACAGGCGGCTGCGCTTGTCTGTGATAATGCCACCAGCCATGCTAAACACACGTTCAGACAATACTGTGGCTGCAGGGTAGACCAGCACCTCCAAGGCGTAAAGGGCAACCTCAGGACATGTGCCCAATTTGATGACCCAGAAGTTGAATGGAGCAGACCCAGTGGCATAGCTAGAAATGATTGGGCACCAGTGCAAATTTTTGAATGGGGCCCCCCTACCCCAGTAATTTTTGTGCAAACCCCTTCTTTTCATGCCGCCATGCCTGTCGCTACTAAAGATCGCTCTCTCACACCAGGCCCAGCAGCTGTTCCATTCGCTTTCTACACTGTCTATACTGCCACTGTATATAATTTAATTGTATAATACTGTTAGTCCTCCTTCTCCTTCTGGATGGGCCCAACCTAGGTCACGGCCCCAAAGCGGTTGCTTCCCCTGCTTCCCCTGTAGCTATTCCCCTAGGCAGACCCATCAGTCAGTACGTGTACTGTTCCACCATGTTGCTGAAATGCTGCCTCCTGCTAAGATGTTCCAGATCTGCTGGTGGTGCAGGTTGTTGTGGCGTGATGACAAAGCTTTTCCACATTTTGCCCATGCTAACCCTGTCTTCTGAGGTGTTGCTGATGACTCCAGCTGCATTGGCAAATTCTTTCTCCTCCTCCTCTGCCTTCACCTTGTGCTTCCACTGAGTCCCCTGTCAGGTGTGAATGCCATCAGCAGTGTGTCTACTAGTGGGCTCATCTTCCTATTACACTCCAGTGAAGGAATTAAGGACGGCACGTTGTCCTTGTAACGGGGATGCAGCAGGGTAGCCACCTAGTAATCAGAAAAAGTTAGAATGTGTCAGTAACTGGGCGGTCATTGCGCAGGCACTGCAGTATGTAGTCGCTCATGTCTGCCAAGCTGCCCAGAGGCAAGGACAAGCTATCCTCTTTGAGGGAGGTATATCGTCTGTGTCCTCTGTATCCCCCAGCGTTCCTCCTACTCCTCTTCCTCATCCTCCAGAACTGTGCCCTGGCTGGACAATTGTGTTCCAGGCCAGGGCCTATGTTGGTGCAGATACCCACCCTCTGAGCCACTTGTATTTAGTTGGCCTTAAGTTAAGGATAAGGCGTGTATATAGTTTTCTTTCTTTATATGGTTAGTTTAGCTGCCTTATAGTTATTTTATAATGTTTTTAAGTAAATTTGTAAATAGTTTGTTAATGGTTTGAGTGAAAGGGGGGAGGGTGTTGAGTGTGTAGGGTGTAAGGCTGTTTGGGTTTATTTTCCATCAGCTTTCTACTCTGTCTATACTGCCACTGTATCTAATTTCATTGTATAATACTGTCGAGGGGGCCCTGACAAAGTCTGTTAGTCCTCCTCCTCCTCCTGGATGGGTCCCTTCTAGGTCAGGGACCCAAAACAGTGTGCTTCCCACGCTTCCCTGTAGCTACGCCCCTGGGCAAACCCATCAGTCAGTACATGTACTCTTCCACCATGTTGCTGAAATGCTGCCTCCTGCTAAGATGTTCCAGATCTGCTGGTGGTGCAGGTTGTTGTGGCGTGATGACAAAGCTTTCCCGCATTTCGCCAATGCTAACCCAGCCTTCTGAGGTGCTGATGGTGACCCAGCTGCCCGTGAGCTGGCTTGGGTGCCACCCTGCTGAGAACACGGTTCCTCCTCATCCTTCTCATCCTACTTATCCTCCTCATCCTCCAGAACTGTGCCCTGGCTGGACAATTGTGTTCCAGGCCAGGGACTATGTTGGTGCAGGAACCCACCCTTCGAGCCACTTGGATGTCACTGGCCTTAAGATAAGGCGTGTATATAGTTTTTTTTTGTTTATATAGTAAGTAATATTATAGTTATTTTAATATGTTTTTAAGAAAATGTGTAAATAGTTTGTTAATGGTTTGAGTGAAAGGGGGGAGGGGGTGGGGGTGTTGTGTGTGTTCGATTAACTGAATTGAATTTTGCTGTCTGGTGTTTAGGAATTTATGCACCCTAAATTCAGCACATGTGGCAGGCAGGGGATGTGTGTCAAACCGGCTAGGCCCAGACCTGCTAGTATATTTCGCCCATTAGCGCACAACACCAGACCAGGCTGGACGCTCAGTGGCACCAACCAATGGTCGGTCTGTTGTTCCATGCCTGTCCACAGCTCCTGCGCGGTGCGGGGTTTGTCCCACAAACACACACGTTTTAAAACAACCTGCTGTCGTTTCCCCCTGGCTGTGCTGCTGTGGGTGGTGAAGGTGTTACGCTGAGTGGATAAAGAGGAGGTAGAGGAGGATGAAGCCAGTTAGGAGGAGGAGTGGGCCAGCCAGTACATTTACCCACTGTGTTGTTGGTTATGTGGACGTTGCCACAGATAGCTTTGCTCAGTGCACACTTGATTTTGTCCACCACTTCGTTGTGCAGGGAAGGGATGGCTCGCCTGCAAAAGTAGCGGCGGCAGGGATACACATACTGTGGGATAGCCACCGCCATGAGGTTTTTAAAACTGTCCACCAGACAGAATGACAGCATTTGAAAGGATCAGGAAGTTTGAAATAAGGCATTCAGAGCCATGGGTATGGGGTACTTCCTCTTTCTATTTCTTTTTCTCTCCAGTGTTTGGGAGATGGACAGCTGATAGCTGAACACTCCCATGGGATTTGGTGGGGATGCTTGGTGACAATGACAGATGTGGTGGCGTTTCTGCCAAGATTTCCAACATGTTACTTTTATAACTCATGATAAACATGTGGAACTTTAGAGGTGATCATTGAAAAGTGAAAACTGATGTGGGAAATTGGTAGATTAGTTTAATACCCATAACTTCAATAATCTACTTTAGATAAAGCTGAGAAGCTGAGGACTGAGTTATTAGATTGCCATATCAAATTAAAATCATATGTCAACATACAAGACAGAGCTTAAATATTTTAATCCATTCAGCATTACAAAGTCAGTCAAATAGTTCAGCTTCTGTAGGCCAAATGCATCCTTTTTACATACAATTTTCCACTTCAGATTGTTATATAAATTATATAGTTTTGTTGGGTATAATTTCTTTTTTTTTTTAGTTTCCCTGTCTCTAATAATCATAATGGAGAGATATGCTGGCAGGACAAGGCTGTCCATGAATTACATTGGCCAGATGCTGCTCTTCTAATGAGAAGGACCCACCATGGGCAGCTTATAGTCAGCTCAACTTCTGTTTTAAAAGAGCTTGTTTTTGGTCTTTTAAGGATATGGACACTTTTGAATGCATTTTTTTTTTTATTACATTGTAATTATTTTGGGCTAAAATATTTTTTCAGTAGATCATCTGCAGCCAGCATGCTGCAATATTCAATATATGCCGCTCTTTCCCCTTCACAGTGAAATCTAGCAGAAGAGATGTCTGATGGCTTCGTCTGTAACTTTAAGGGTATGGCCACACGTTCAGGTTTCTTGATGCAATTTTGGAAGCCAGAATCAGGAGTAGATGATAAAAGTAGAGAAAATATAAAGGACAGATATTACTTCTGGTCTTTAATGGATTCACTCCTCGTTTTGCCATTCAAAACTGTATAAAAAATTCTGAACATGTGGCCATACCCTAACTTCTACATTCCTGAGTGCTCATAAAGACTCATTAATGTTGAATTCTTATATACTGTATGTGGTAATAAATATCCTTTCATATCAATTTGTAGTCTTGGTTAGATAAACCTATTCTGTAGACTTCATGTAGACTGTTAAATTCATATAAATTCCCTACTATGTTTATTATAGCTATCACTCACTTTTCAAGCATTCCTGTACTTAATGTACAGGGTAGTAGCAAATTTATTCTATGGTATAGTATAGGCATTATTTACAGCAGTCTGTAAAAGCTTACAAGATGGATCCATACAACTCCTTTTCTGCTTATAACATGAAGGAATCCAGTACTAGACAATATGAGGGTGTTGCTATTTAGTACACATCCATTTTACAGTACATTTTGGAAGTTTATTTACAATTTACAATTGACATTATATAATCAGTTTGTGCTGATGTTAATGTATATTTTTCTTTTGTTTTTCAGTTGTCCTTCAAGTATGTGGTCTTGTACTGTATCCAATCAAATTCATTGAAACTGTCACACTGAAAATATACCATGAATTCAACTGGGGTTATGGCTTAGCATGGGGAGCAACAATATTTTCATTTGGAGGCGCCATACTTTACTGTTTGAATCCGAAGAACTATGAGGACTACTACTAGTTGTCTGAGGAAAGAATATTGAAACAATAGATTAACTTGAGTTTTTGTACCTCTTTTTTCTAGAAGACATGTGGAGCAACACACAGTTGGCTCAATTGATTTATTCTCCCTTTGCCTTTAGGCTGCCAATAATATAGCCAGCTTTACATCCATTCTAAAGAAGAAAAAAAAAACAACTGCAGAAAAAAAGTAAAACTAATGAGGATTAAAAGAATGATACCAGTAACTCCATAATTGTTGCAATTTGTTCCAATCTTAACTTGTTTGGTATAAGTAAGTAAACGACACACAAGCATGGTTATTGTATAAACTGTATAATGAAATGAATACAGAGATGGATGCCGAATTTTCCATGGAATGCAACAAAGAAAATACAAGAATACTTTATCCCTTGTCATACTGCTGAGGTCACCATGTTATTGGACAAGGTATGAAAGAAAACAAATGCTGTGAAATTACAGATGCTAAAATAAGCTAAAAATCATAAAGAAACAAGATTAAAGCTTTATCTTCAATATAAGTGGTTCACTAAACAACACAGCTTAGCCACAATAACTGAAGGAACATTCTTGTAATTGGTGGCTAAAATTCACCTCTGTATGGAGTATAAAAAATGGACGCCTGTTTTCCATGAAAATAAAAATAGATTTGTGGGTTTCTTTTGAACTGTGACTACCATAGAAAGATTATAGCTAAGCCTGCAAGGATAGCTAGAAAGTCATTAGCTTTTTAAGCAAATATGTTTTAAGAAAGGTATGTACTATAGCTATAGGATTGCATATGATCAATATTCTAATGTACCATTTTCTTTGGAGAAGTATTATAAATATATATAGAATTTATGAAGTCAATATAGAGCACACAGTTTCTAATTCCCAGCAGTTCCAATTTATGCTTAAATTTTGATGAGAAAACTAACCATAGCTTTTCATATCATCAAACCTTCGGAATTAGTTTTATGTTGATACATTAATGTTCTTCGTATTCCAGACTGATTGACAAAACACACTTTAAAAGGGATGTCTCACTTCAGCAAGTGGCATTTATCATGTAGAGAACGTTAATACAAGCCACCTACTAATGTATAGTGATTGTCCATATTGCCTCCTTTGCTGGCTGGTTTCATTTTTCCATAACATTATACACTGCTCATTTCCATTGTTACGACTACCTTGCAATCCATCATTTTTTGAACCCCTTTTACAACAAAGCTATCTTGGCTGTTTGTCCTGTTTCAGAACACCTCTACCCCTACCGCAATCGTTGTAATGTAATTTAATATCAAGTTGTATTACATACCAGTCATTTAAATGAACGGCCAATTATGTAATAGGTTGGTGGGCCAAATCCACAGTTGTTTGTTTCCAGCTCTCTGTTTATTGTGGACAACTGAACAAGGGAATCCATTGCTATTCGCTGTTCCAGGGAGAACAGAATCTTTCCGACACAATAGGCCACTTTTAATAATAAATGTGTCTTGGTTGCCCTTAGCAACAAATCAGAACTCAGATTTCAGTTCCTACAGGGCTCTGAAAAATTTAAGCTGGGCTCTGATTGGTTGCTATGGACAACTAAGACAGATTTACCATTTGGCAGTTTGATTTGGAGATATTGGAGGTGGGCTACTATTTCGTGGGCCACCCTGCAGCTATGATGGATATATAAGAGAACCAACTGGTGACTTCCAGTTTTGGTTATAAAGTTATTTTTTAATACTGTATGTTTGAAAAACTAATATTTGAGAACATGTGCAAGCAAGAATATTCTCTAGTTTACATGACATTTAATAAAAAAATAAATGAAAATCAGTCAGATAGAGTTCAAGTTCACAATCTCTCGGCATGATTTATTCTAGTAAATATGAAGGACATTTCAGAAGATATAAAATGGTAATCTTGCAATTAAAGTGATACTGTCAGTGAAATGTATTAAATTAATATGCAAGTTATGTTAACCAATTGTGATAGTTTCCTGGCGCTACAGATGTTTGTCCTGGAATGCTTTCTATGGCTCCCTTCACAAATGCAGTGTATGCACTGGAAAAGCTAAAATGTCATGACAAAAAAAAATAAAAAATCCAGATCTGAACATAATTTCCTAATAATGTTTATTACATTAATCATCAGCAAAATGGAAAATATTATTAATTGGGTGTTACCACCTATAATTAATAATATTTAAGAGATGTTACTGTATGGAAAAGCCCTGATAACCCATGCGCACTCAATTAAAGTTATGTCTTACAGGAAGAAGCTTGATGCTCTGGAGAATATGTTTCACTAAAAGCGTTAAACCTAATGTATAAAACATATTGTTTTTTTCCCATGTTTACTTTTATATGTGCACTCTTATAAATAAGCACAGAATATTTTTGATATTTTGGTGATACTGTTGTATGGTATAAATTCCTAACAAAATAAATAGACTACAGAAATAAATATAGAAGAAAAGTGTGAAAGCACATAAACTTACCTCTAGTTTCATACAATTAGCTTTTATTTTCTTGCCTATAAATAAAAAAATACTGCAAAACACTATGTCTTGTTTGAAGGACTATAGAAAAAAGGCAAAAACTGTCAGGTATGGAAATGTTTATTTTTGGATTTAGAGAAAGTAAATTAAAGAGTGAAAGTAGACCAAAAAGAAAGTAATACATCAATACAGATATCGTAAACAGACCCAAGTGTTGTGTATATGTCAAGCTTTTTAATACATTTTATACCATTTATCTTTAGAATTTAATAGATATGTTTGTTGGCCCTTTGAGGTGTTTACAACTAATATCTCTAATGGAGAACAGAGTAAAGGTATTGTCCCTCTCTCTGAAAAGTACCACCCAACAAAAAACTGATCCTCACAGGTCCTGCTTCTGTAAAACCCCCAGCAATCAATCACAAGAAGGATCTTAACCACTATCATCTACATATATCCTAATAGCAAATATGGACACTGTTTATTTAAATAGGACAGCCCTTTAATCAATGCTCATTAGTATAAGCTGAGAACATTTAAATGGGTTTTCTTGGAATTTGTGCTTGTTGATTTGCTAACATTACGTAGCAATTTGTACATTCATATGGCCCCTAAGAGCAGATCCTGTGAGCCAAGGCAACATAGACCACTCTGTTTGTTACATAATGTGATATACCACAATCACGGTAGATCCAAAGTCTACTTTGGACAACTTTAAAGTATGTTTATCTTCTCAAGTTACAATAAAGCCCAAGGTACAATTATTAATTCCTCATATATTAGCATATCTCAACTGTTCAATTTTTAACTATTAATCATAGTAGTGTTACTGTAAAAAGCACTTTAGAAAAGGCCCACTGCACGGCTGTAGAAATAAGTCTGATGTTATAAACAGTTGTAAGAAATCCATAGGGACAAGTTCATAACACAAGATAGGACAAAGAGAAAGCTCCTACCACAAGATATATGGCGTAATTATGACCCATTTCCAAGAATGTTGGAAAATATATTGCAATTCAGAGAAAGTGTTGTAAGTGTAAATTGGTTGTAAAGATGATAAATACGTAGAAAATTTGTCAAATCTTTAGGATATAACAGATATATTACATACCTTGTTTCTCCATTGCATTCCTTACTTTATGATTTCTAAATTATTATATTTAACAATTCAAAGTAGAACAAACAACAAACAATGTACTTCACGTCTGAGTAGCCAACTACTATATTTTTTATATAGCATAGTAACTTAGTTTGTAAGGCTGAAAAAAAAACATATCTCTCCATCCAGTTCAGCCTGTTATCCTGCAAAATTGATCCAGAGGATGGCATAAAACCCTCATGAGGTAGAAGACAATTTTCCTCATTTTAGGGGAAAAAAAATCCTTCCTGACTTCAATCAGGTAATCAGAATAACTCCCTGGATCAACGACCTTTCTCCAGAATTCTAGTAACTATAACTCCTAATATTATTGCAGAATTCTAGTAATTTATAACCTCTAATATTTTCTTATTGTGGTCCATCGCCTGTTCATTATTTACTTCCATAGACTTGTTTTAGTTTCCTCTTAGTGTCTTATAGCCGTTCTCAACTCTGTTACACAAGGTCATAAAGTGTTATCATTAATAACTCAAAATGTCACCGTAGATAAAATTGTAAAATATTTTATAAAAAATTCACATCATTCATTTAAATGCTTAGACCACTACTGTGTATATTTTTTTTTTGAATATTCATTATATGGTACATTTATTTACTTTCCAAGTCACATGGTACTTAAAGAGATTATGGTTATGAACTAAAGTTGGTTTATTTTTTAAACTTTGTTTTAATCAGATATATAATCAAAATTAAGATAAGATAGGGATTTAGAAAAGTAATAACTGTTGCTTTAAATCAGGCATCCCCAAACTGCGGGCCGACAGCTGTTGCAAAACTACAACTCCCAGCATGCCCGAACAGCCTACAGATATCAGCCTGAGGCAGGGCACTGTGGGAGTTGTAGTTTTACAACAGCTGGAGGGCCGCAGTTTGAGGATGCCTGCTTTAAATTAAAGAAACCTAGATAGAATGCAAAAAAGGGTGGTGGATAGAGCCCCCTTGTAACTACTGTCGTATCTTGACCATTCAGCAACTGTATGTTCTACATTAGATTAGCTTTAAGCTTCTTTGTAACTTTACCAGTTGGTAGGTTTATCGGTCTTGTTCTCGTTTTTGACATGAATTAATAAATCAGATCCTTAGTTTTATATAGTAAATGTAAACTGTCAAAAGAATACCATCAGGGCTCCATTAAGAATTCCAGTTTCTATGGCATATCATGTATATGTGCCAGCATTGCATATCCTGCTTTAAACTCTTGCACAGTTATGATACATTTTTGTAAGTACAAATAAAATATAGAGAGAATTATGTGTTTAAAACTGATATATATCTATATATATATATATATATATATATATGGAATAGCATGTGACTGTATAATATTAAACATGCAATGAACTGACTGGTAAGTGAAGTCCAATCTTATAGCTAGCAATGTAATTTATTCAGACTGTATTTTTGTACAGAACAGTACACACTAACCTTTTGCCTCTGTGTTATTTTAATGCCTAATACTGTGCCTAGAGATTTCATTTCTGTCTATAAAATAAACTATATTTGAAGCTGTTTATTATTTGTACATTATTTTTTCATTGCATATTATTTAGTTTTGTGCATGTTTTTAATTAGTGTACTAAATATTCCTCAAATGAGAATATTTATGGAGCACTTTTTTGTTTTTATTTTATTTAATATATAATTATTATATGAATGGTTCTCAGGCTCTCTAGGATAATGAACACAGCATCTGAGCAATGGAATCCAGTTCCCTCCATATTTTATATCTTCAGTGGGTCATATTTGGTGTTCCTAATTATACATACACATACTGTTCTGTGGGCCTGTATATTTATGCATTGCCAAATCTAAAGCTTATGGGACACAATAGACACCTTGTTTGTTCTCACTTCAGGATACCAGAAATCAATGCACATACACACATTTCTAAATTTCCATAGTGATAGTAAATGAAATATATTATCACTGAAGAAATTGACTTAAAGGATTGTCTTATAATTACAAACCCTTTTCAAATGGAAGCTGGCACAGGTACAGTATTAGCACCAGCTGTGGACCAACTTCTCTAACCCCAGAGCATTAGTTGTTCTCTTTTGGGGAAGCTATGTCTTGTCGGACAATTTCTCTGCAGTGATTCTCCATTCTGGCTCATAAAGGGGAGAGCACTCAAGAACCTTGTATTGCAAGGTATCCTGTTGATTTTGATGGCTACTCCCTACTTCCTCTGGCAATGACAGCTGATCAGCTACAGATTGTACAATAGTTATTTACTTAAAATCAAGCGTAATCATTAGTTCTTGCTGCAAGACAATCAATCACAACCTTCTGTTCTCAAGTGGTTATCCAATATGTCATCCTTTAATTAAAGTTGATTATCTCAAGTCTCCAATTGGGAATGCTATTAGAAAATACATTTTAGTAGTTCCTAAAGTGCCTGCAGACTTGTCGATTTATTGTCTACTTTTTTCATCATATTGTGGGGACTCGCTCTGGTAGACAAGGTAGGCAGGTGCAGTATAGAGGCAAAAACACGTTGTAAACCAATCTGCAATGTTTATTCACACTTTAGGCACAACATAACAGTCACTTTTCAGGCTTGGTGCATGTTCACACACAGAAAACAAAACAGTGTTGGTGCTTGATCTTGCACGGCAAAACAGAAACAAAGTTCACCTGAAATCCTAGGTGTCAGTTCACACCTGGCTGAATGCTCAGCAACACAAAAAGTCCACTGGCAGCCTTTAGATGGCCTGCTCTCCTGACACACAGGTCTCAGCTTTTCAGCCCAGCACAGGGCTCAGATCCCAAACACACAGAGAGAGACCTTTGCATAAACCCAGCTGTCTTTTAAAGGCAGCTAGGTATTAACCAAAAACTCGGACCGGCACTTAAAATCCGGTCCAGTATTTGCCCTCACCTGGCTGCAATCAACCCAGCAACACAGGCTGAGGGCAAAATACCTGTTTTTTTATCACCAAACCTCTCACTGTGTCACAATATATACAATAATATTCTGATTACCATAAAATATTTATTCAGTCTTTGGTACTCATGGAGATCTGGCAGCAAAAGTGGTCAGCTGGGATGTCTTTTTGAACTATTGCATACTGCCAGCTGACCAGATTGTTTTTCCTTATACTCAGTGCTGTTTCAAAAATTATATCTTCTCTGGTGTTTTCACATATTTTGCAGTTAGAAGGTTAGCAGTTTCATCTTTTTGCTTCTTCATAGTAGATATGAATGTATATGTATAAAGTTCTCAACACTATTTAAAGAGCCCACAGCCAGTGAATTCATAATGCCTGAAGTTACTGAACAGAGGTCTATATATGTATATACTTAAAAGGTTTTCTCTTTTTATTTTAACTGAGGACCTATCTTCTATATTTAAACCAATCAAAAATAAATGGACAAAAAATTCAAAACCATAACATCACTTAGTTTAAACTTTTGGTATTTTATTTATACACATAAGATCATGATAACAAAATTGAACATCACTGGACAAACAAGTTAAAATCACTTAAAAACAAGTAACACATATCAAAGGACTGGTGATGCACGGGAAAAGGGTGCAACCAAAATTATACAGGCCAATGCAATCAAGTCAAGGTGGCTAGTTTATATATAATGAACTATGCACACTATAACACCATTAGATTATATGGTAAGCAAAAGAGTCATGATTTTGGAATTACATCCAAACATTGTACAGAATAAGTGCGCAAAAATAACAAGATACTAACCACCAAATAGCACCAAATAGCACCAAACACATGCACCACCAGTCCGGAGCCCCTGACGCGCGTTTCGCTTTAGCTTTCTCAAAGGGGTACCTTTGCGCACTTATTCGGTTTAAACTAAGTGATGTTATGGTTTTGAATTTTTTGTCCATTTATTTTTGATTGGTTTACATGTTTGGTAATATTTGGACATATTACTTTATCAGGGACGATCTATTGGTGTCTATCTTCTATATGGCCACCAGTGAAATTTCAGTTCAGGTGTTCATGTCAAAATTTAGTGGCAAAAGACACAGTGTGATCGGTATCTAAGAGTTTGCCAAGTTATTCAAATGTTTATGTAGGCATACATCATTGTGTGAATTTTACCTTAAACAGGTTCAAACAATTTTCATCCATATGCTCTATTGGCACATGGATTTAAAGGACCTTTCATCAGGTTTTATTTGGTTCCCCCCTAAACTGCCACCTACCTACCCATTATGGTGGCAGGTTTACAGAGATGAACTCCTATCTTCTGTCAGTTTTTGCATAATAAAAAACTTTCAGGCACTCAGGATGGTGTTATAGAGGGCGGAGCCTCTCTACTGAGGATGCTTGCTTATCAGTGACAGCTGCATCTTAGTGCACTAATTCCCCTCCTGGCTTGATTGACGATCCACAGGTTAGATAAGTCATCACAAGCCTCCTAAAGCACCAGCTTGTTAGCTTGTGAGCAGGGAAAAGTGCACATGTGCTGAATACAATCTTAGGAGGTTTGTGATGACATCCTCAGTCTGTAAGTCTCAAGCCAGGAGGGGAACCAACCAGCATGACTCCTCAGGAGATCAGCTTCTTGCTGGCATCTGAATGCTTGAAAGTTCTCTTTTTTCATTATGCAGAAATGGGCAGATGAATGAAGATCATCATTGTAAATCTGTCACCACAATGGGTAACAGGTTTGTGACGATTTTAAGGGCTAAATGCTGCTGATCAGTTCTCATTAACACAGAGGACTTTCATATTTGTCCAATCCCCTCAATTTATCAAAGTAGAGAGCTTCTGTAAACTGTGGGGCACATTTATTAAGACCAGCGCCTAAATGCCCTGCACTGCTCCGGCCGGTACAGAACTTCGGCGGATCCTCTGCAACTTCAAAATGTAAGACAGCTTCCTAACTGTCTTACTTGTAGACCATTTTGTACACCTAAAACAGGCATAGAAAATATTAAATGAGATGGCCTCTCCGCCAGTCCCACCCCACGCCAGTCTCCGCCCAAGCCAGGCCCCCTTTTTAGAACTGGTGTGATCAAAGAGAAGTCGCAGATTATGGTGCAAAGTACCTTTCCGCCACAATCTGTGCCAGAAATACGTCCAATTTAGGCGTATTTCTGATTGATAAATGAACCCCCTGTGTCTTTACTTATAGATATTCTGCCTTCTGTCTGCACTGCACATTGTATCACTGAGGACTGTTTAATGGCTTATTTCTCAAGCAGAATATCTATGGGAGAAATGAAGACTAGCCATCTGCTTCCCACAGTAATAAGAGCTGATCAGAGACTAAAATGTAATTTTTACAAGATATGATTGTGAATACCAAACTACCACTATCATCATACATATTAGTTATATAGTATCTTCCATCTCCTAATTACAATTAACATAGACTTAGCTTCTTATACTTTTCTTGCTATATCCCTGGTGCACTAGAAATTGTATACAGAATCTTTGCACTAGAACAATCCTTTAAATGGACAAATGTATTTGTAAGTGTGTAATTTGTAAGTATGCATTTCAGATCCTATTATAACGGTGGCAGACAATGACTTTGTACTGCTACAGTACAATACAATTTATGGTACCTGAATTCCTAGCTGTATCAGAATGCTATAGATACCTTCTTGGAACGCAAAGCCCTGTTCTGACACCTGCATAAGACTTACTCGTAAGCCAGGTATTTATGTTTTATCCTTTGAATCTTTTAGCCGCTACAAATATCCCCAATGAACTCAGTCTTAAGTAAAAGCACTGTTTGATTTCATCAGACAAAAATAACTACCAAAACATGAAATAAATTATTTGGGATTCAAGTAGATCTCAGGTAGCATTGAGCATTATTTACAGTATATACTGCATTGGACACATTAAGTGTTCATTGCTTGCACAAGTACATTCATATGAAAGCTTTCATTTACTGGTGATTCTATATTTATGTACATGCTGCTACATGCGCTCCAGTCCTTTAACACATTAGTCTGGGCAAGAGAAACATAATTTAATAACAATGTGATAGTGTTAGAACTTTTCATTTTATGGCATATGCCAGCTATTTATTGGGGCTCACAATCTAAATTCTTATTAAACCTACATGATTTGCATGTTTTCTCGAAGTGGGAGAGAACACCAGACTGTTGTGATTGTGAACATACCCACACAAATAAAGAGAGCATATACAACCTATAGATGTTGCCCTTGCTGAAATTTGATTCAAGGTCCTGCAAGGCATCATTGCTAGCCACTGAGTCAGCATCAAATCCAGTAAATATAAACTCTTATTTTATAAAATCGTATAGAATACAATAATAGAAAGACTTCAACAATATGGTGCAAGTAATAAGCAAAATAGTGAGCATTAAGTCTAATTTATAGGCGTGGACTTAACCGTGCAGTAGCTCAAAGCAGCCCAAAAAAGCAACTCGCATAGTTTGAGCATCTGCCTTCACACCATCAGTATTTAGTCAACATTTAGTCAGCATTTGATCAGTATTGGTAAGGCAAAAACAGGAGTGGGTCCAAAACAGAGATAACATGTGATGGAAATATTTGTATGTCTTCTGTGTTTTGGACCCACTCCTGCTTTTCGCTTAAGTCATGATCAAATCCTGATACAAAACACTGACAGTGTAATAGAGGCCTTCTGGACACTCAAACGACCGACTAGTTTATTTATTTTTTTATTCTGAGACAGATCAGAAGAACAGAAAAATAAAAAGTGATGTCAACACGGCCAAACAGGTACACTAGTGGCCCTGTAACAGACTGGTGAGGGTGGCAACAACATGAAGAGTCACAATGGTGGCCACAGGACCACAGTGGTGAGGGTATCAAAATATGAAGTGTCACAACAGGTGGCCCTGGAACAGAGTGTGGGTGGTGGTGGGGGGGATTCAACATCAGTGGCAGTAAAAGGACAAGATGGTGGCAGATCACAGTAAAGGCAACAGGCATGTAGCATAAGGCAGATGACAGCATTAAAATGGTGGCAGCAGGACATGGGGAGAAGTAATGGGCCATTTGTCACAATGTTCTGATGTGGCAGCCCACTACAGTAAGATCATTACTTACGGATTGATCTTGTTAGTTGTATCAGCCACCGGTATATAGAAGTCCAGGTTGATCCAGGCCTGATTCATCTTTATAAAGGTTAGAGTTCAATTTGGGGTAACTATGCCATCCGCTGCACTAAACACCTGCTCTGATGCCACACTAATGTTCTGGTGTTGCAGAAAATTACAGTAAGATCATTGCTACCAGAACAATCTAGTTTGTTGTATCAGGCACCAGTGTCTGGAAGTCCTGGTTGATCCAGGCCTGATTCATCTTTATAAAGGTTAGTGTCTTAACATTTTGTGTTGAAAGGCGAGTTTTCCTTGGGGTAATTATGCCAACCACCGCCCTAAACACACTCTCTGATGCCACACTACTGGCCAGGTAGGAAAGCTTGTCCAGGGCAAACTTGACCACAATTCAGGTTTGGATGGGGGGATCTTGGATCTGGTGTGACAGGGTGTAGTCCAACTATGCCACCACCTGCTGGTTGAGGTTCTGCTCCACATCCTGTTTTTGGGTGGTTTCTCAGTAGGCAGGTGAAGAAGAGTGCTCATCAGAGACTCAAGACTTAAGTTACTGCTGATGGAGATGGTGCTGCTCCTGCCCCCCTCCTCTGAACCCCTCCAGCAGTCAAGGCAGTGGAGCATGAACTCAGATGTTCATGAGGATGGGCGCATAGGCAGCAACCAGCTGACTACATAGGATGTCTTGACAGTAGTTGAGTTTTTCATTTCTCTCAGAAGGTGTAGAAAAGGCCCCCATTTTGGACTGCTACCAAGGGTATAACATTGTGGAGAGGCAGTAGTTATCCCTCTGTTGAATGGTGATAATGTGACTGTAACTAGACAAGCAACTCAGCATGTATCTGTCTATTTGCGCAAGGTACTCGGAGGGACTCCCTGTCTCCTTCTCTACTGAATACTGCCACGTTCTGTCAGGGTCATCCTCGTTGTCGCCCTCTAGCTCCTCATGCTCCTCCTGTTTCTCTCCTGTCACTTGGGCCGATAAACCACCTTGTTCTGCATAGAATACCTGGGTGTTTATGTCCTCCTCCTTGTCCTTCTCCTCCTCCTGTGCCAGGTCAGTGTCCACAGGGCTCAGGTGGTTGCGAGATGTAGGTACCACGTCTTATGTCCCCTCACCAGACAGATTTATCAGCATCCCCTCCATGAAGGAGTGGAATGACTTCATTCATCCTGTAGTCCTGACGACTGACAAATAAAGTGACCTTCTCAAATGATCTGAGCAAACAGCAGGTGTCATGCATGAGCTGCCACTGTCTAATGTCAAAGTTACACCAGCGAGTAGTCCTGTCTATGTGCATCAGACAGAATGTTCATCCCATTATCGATGACCATGGTTCCTAACTCCAGTTGGTGGGAAGACAGCCTGCATTTTATTTTATGGTTGATGACACGGAGCAGTTGCTCCCTGGTGTGACTCCGTTCACATAGGCTGACCAGATACAGAACCACATGACAACGTTATATTTTGCATAGGTAGTATGCTGCGGGACCACTGTGAACTGTGCATACAGTGGAGGCTGAGTACAAGGTAGAGGATGAGGAGCTAGAGTAGGACATTGGCACAGAAATCCCATGATTACAAGTACAGACAGCATTGCCATCACCTGGCCAAGATGCTGGTGTGCCTGGGCCAGAACCATATTTTCCAAGTGTGCTGTAAAGAACATATATTGTCTTTGGCCATAGTTACAGTTCCACACATCAGTGCTGGCTGGCATGAAATGTACCATATATTGACAGGCTCAATGATTGGCCCACTTTCTGCTCAATATACGTGTGCAGGGTTGGTACCGCTTTTTTAGAGAAGTAATGACAGCTCAGGACACTCCATCTTGGGTGGGCACAAGTTTCCAGTTCTCTGAAATGTTCAGAGTCCACGATATGGAAAGGGAGGGACTGTAGTACCAGCAATTTGGCCAGGTGAACGTTCAGCTTCTGCACCGTTGGATGTGTGCACGTATACTACTGTTGTCTCTTTGCAATAACCTCAGTGATCAATTGCTGGTGAAACACATGACGAGGAGTAGGAGGAGCATCAGAAGCAATAGATGAAGGGAAGCTACAACAGCTTACTTCTGCTGAGGTTGAGGAGTCCTGACTGCTGGAGTGTGTGTGGGCCACTGGGAGATGCAGCAGTTGCTCATGAGTAGCAGGCGGTTTATCTTGGGAGCATTTTGCTCCAGATCTCCCACTTCTTCCACCCTGCTGGCTCAGCGGCACGCTGCCACCCTCCTTCTGTCTCAGGGGCCTGCTGCCACTCTGACCCGATGACGATGATGGTGACCCCTCTTCACCTTACTCCCATATGCGATCAGCTACGCTATCATCCACTAATGTTTGTTTGTCACTTACGTCACCCATACCAGTCTCATGGGCAAATCACTGACTGCTGGCAACTAGTGTTGAGCGAACAGCTTCTGTGAGGGCGAGATTAGGCAGGGAAAAGTCAGCAACAGCACCTAATGAACGGATCGATCTACAGCTGTGAATGATTGAACTTCTGCTAGTTACTTGCTCACTGGTTTTTAGGCTGCACAGAGCGTTTTTCTGTCACTTATTTTCTGCGGTGATCGGCGGCCATTTTGTGAATTGTGGTGCACCAGAACAAGCTGCCACCAAGTCCATCAATCCATCAATACTAGTTTTTGTTTGCTATATCCTACATCAAGGGCTTGGCTGTGCTAATTGTCACCCCTAGAAACTCAGGATAGCAATTTCTATATTTTATTAAGGGGTTAAATACAATTGCCCAAATACCAATCCCCTAAACTGGTGTTCCAGCTTTGGCTAGCCAAGAATAATACTGTCTGCTGTCTGGCAAAGGATAGATTATTTTCTGTTGTGAAATTCAATTGCCAAAATAGCAATACCATAAATCAGTGGTTTCAGCTGTGGCTGGCAAAGTATAATAGTGTCCGCCAAAACATATATTTTGTTCTGGGGTCAAATTCAATTGCCAAAATAGCAATACCATAAATCAGTGGTTTCAGCTGTGGCTGACCAAGAATCCCAAGATTCATAGTATCCGAAAAAACATATATTTTGTTGTGGGGTAAATTCAATTGCCAAAATAGCAATACCCTGAATCTGGTGTCCCAGCTGTTGCAGGCCAAGTTTCATAGTGTCCGCAAAAACCAATATTTTGTTATGGGGTGAAATTCAATTGCCAAAATAGCAATACCATAAATCAGTAGTTTCAGCTTTGGCTGGCCAAGATTCATAGTGTCCGCAAAAACATATATTTTGTTGTGGGGTGAAATTCAATTGCCAAAATAGCAATACCCTGAATCTGGTGTCCCAGCTGTTGCAGGCCAAGTTTCATAGTGTCCACAAAAACATATATTTTGTTCTGGGGTGAAATTCAATTGCCAAAATAGCAATACCATAAATCAGTGGTTTCAGCTGTGGCTGGCCAAGATTCATAGTGTCCACAAAAACATATATTTTGTTCTGGGGTGAAATTCAATTGCCAAAATAGCAATACCCTTAATCTGGTGTCCCAGCTGTTGCAGGCCAAGTTTCATAGTGTCCGCAAAAACATATATTTTGTTCTGGGGTGAAATTCAATTGCCAAAATAGCAATACCCTAAATCTAGTGTCCCAGCTGTGGCTGGCCAAGATTCATAGTGTCCGCAAAAACATATATTTTGTTCTGGGGTGAAATTCAATTGCCAAAATAGCAATACCCTGAATCTGGTGTCCCAGCTGTTGCAGGCCAAGTTTCATAGTGTCCACAAAAACATATATTTTGTTCTGGGGTGAAATTCAATTGCCAAAATAGCAATACCATAAATCAGTGGTTTCAGCTGTGGCTGGCCAAGATTCATAGTGTCCACAAAAACATATATTTTGTTCTGGGGTGAAATTCAATTGCCAAAATAGCAATACCCTGAATCTGGTGTCCCAGCTGTTGCAGGCCAAGTTTCATAGTGTCCGCAAAAACATATATTTTGTTCTGGGGTGAAATTCAATTGCCAAAATAGCAATACCCTGAATCTGGTGTCCCAGCTGTTGCAGGCCAAGTTTCATAGTGTCCGCAAAAACATATATTTTGTTCTGGGGTGAAATTCAATTGCCAAAATAGCAATACCATGAATCATGGTGTCCCAGCTGTTGCAGGCCAAGTTTCATAGTGTCCACAAAAACATATATTTTGTTCTGGGGTAAAATTTAATTGCTAAAATAGCAATACCATAAATCAGTGGTTTCAGCTGTGGCTGGCCAAGATTCATAGTGTCCACAAAAACATATATTTTGTTCTGGGGTGAAATTCAATTGCCAAAATAGCAATACCCTTAATCTGGTGTCCCAGCTGTTGCAGGCCAAGTTTCATAGTGTCCGCAAAAACATATATTTTGTTCTGGGGTGAAATTCAATTGCCAAAATAGCAATACCCTAAATCTAGTGTCCCAGCTGTGGCTGGCCAAGCTTCATAGTGTCCGCAAAAACATATATTTTGTTCTGGGGTGAAATTCAATTGCCAAAACAGCAATACCATAAATCAGTGGTTTCAGCTGTGGCTGGCCAACTTTCATAGTGTCCTGCAAATTATATATTTTGTTCTGGGGTGAAATTCAATTGCCAAAATAGGAATACCATGAATCTGGTGTCCCAGCTGTTGCAGGCCAAGTTTCATAGTGTCCGCAAAAACATATATTTTGTTGTGGGGTGAAATTCAATTGCCAAAATAGCAATACCCTGAATCTGGTGTCCCAGCAGTTGCAGGCCAAGTTTCATAGTGTCCGCAAAAACTTATATTTTGTTGTGGGGTGAAATTCAATTGCCAAAATAGCAATACCCTCAATCTGGTGTCCCAGCTGTTGCAGGCCAAGTTTCATAGTGTCCGCAAAAACATATATTTTGTTCTGGGGTGAAATTCAATTGCCAAAATAGCAATACCATAAATCAGTGGTTTCAGCTGTGGCTGGCCAAGATTCATAGTGTCCGCAAAAACATATATTTTGTTCTGGGGTGAAATTCAATTGCCAAAATAGCAATACCCTGAATCTGGTGTCCCAGCTGTTGCAGGCCAAGTTTCATAGTGTCCGCAAAAACATATATTTTGTTCTGGGGTGAAATTCAATTGCCAAAATAGCAATACCATAAATCTAGTGGTCTCAGCTGTGGCTGGCCAAGATTCATAGTGTCCACAAAAACATATATTTTGTTCTGGGGTGAAATTCAATTGCCAAAATAGCAATACCATAAATCAGTGGTTTCAGCTGTGGCTGGCCAAGTTTCATAGTGTCCGCAAAAACATATATTTTGTTCTGGGGTGAAATTCAATTGCCAAAATAGCAATACCATGAATCTGGTGTCCCAGCTGTTGCAGGCCAAGTTTCATAGTGTCCGCAAAAACATATATTTTGTTCTGGGGTGAAATTCAATTGCCAAAATAGCAATACCATGAATCTAGTGGTTCCAGCTGTTGCTGGCCAAGTTTCATAGTGTCCGCAAAAACATATATTTTGTTCTGGGGTGAAATTCAATTGCCAAAATAGCAATACCCTGAATCTGGTGTCCCAGCTGTTGCAGGCCAAGTTTCATAGTGTCCACAAAAACATATATTTTGTTCTGGGGTGAAATTCAATTGCCAAAATAGCAATACCCTGAATCTGGTGTCCCAGCTGTTGCATGGCCAAGATTCATAGTGTCCGCAAAAACATACATTTTGTTCTGGGGTGAAATTCAATTGCCAAAATAGCAATACCCTGAATCTGGTGTCCCAGCTGTTGCAGGCCAAGTTTCATAGTGTCCGCAAAAACATATATTTTGTTCTGGGGTGAAATTCAATTAACAAAATAGCTATACCATAAATCAGTGGTTTCAGCTGTGGCTGACCAAGATTCATAGTGTCCGCAAAAACATATATTTTGTTCTGGGGTGAAATTCAATTGCCAAAATAGCAATACCATAAATCAGTGGTTTCAGCTGTGGCTGGCCAAGTTTCATAGTGTCCTGCAAATTATATATTTTGTTGTGGGGTGAAATTCAATTGCCAAAATAGCAATACCCTGAATCTGGTGTCCCAGCTGTTGCAGGCCAAGTTTCATAGTGTCCGCAAAAACATATATTTTGTTCTGGGGTGAAATTCAATTGCCAAATTAGCAATACCCTGAATCTGGTGTCCCAGCTGTTGCAGGCCAAGTTTCATAGTGTCCGCAAAAACATATATTTTGTTCTGGGGTGAAATTCAATTGCCAAAATAGCAATACCATAAATCAGTGGTTTCAGCTTTGGCTGGCCAAGATTCATAGTGTCAGCAAAAAAATATATTTTTTTGTGGGGTGAAATTCAATTGCCAAAATAGCAATACCCTGTATCTGGTGTCCCAGCTGTTGCAGGCCAAGTTCCATAGTGACCGCAAAAACATATATTTTGTTCTGGGGTGAAATTTAATTGCCAAAATAGCTATACCATAAATCAGTGGTTTCAGCTGTGGCTGGCCAAGATTCATAGTGTCCACAAAAACATATATTTTGTTCTGGGGTGAAATTCAATTGCCAAAATAGCAATACCCTTAATCTGGTGTCCCAGCTTTTGCAGGCCAAGTTTCATAGTGTCGGCAAGAACATATATTTTGTTCTGGGGTGAAATTCAATTGCCAAAATAGCAATACCCTAAATCTAGTGCCCCAGCTGTTGCTGGCCAAGATTCATAGTGTCCGCAAAAACATATATTTTGTTCTGGGGTGAAATTCAATTGCTAGAACAGCAATACCATAAATCAGTGGTTTCAGCTGTGGCTGGCCAAGTTTCATAGTGTCCTGCAAATTATATATTTTGTTATGGGGTGAAATTCAATTGCCAAAATAGCAATACCCTGAATCTGGTGTCCCAGCTGTTGCTGGCCAAGATTCATAGTGTCCACAAAAACATATATTTTGTTCTGGGGTGAAATTCAATTGCTAGAACAGCAATACCATAAATCAGTGGTTTCAGCTGTTGCAGGCCAAGTTTCATAGTGTCCACAAAAACATATATTTTGTTCTGGGGTGAAATTCAATTGCCAAAATAGCAATACCCTGAATCTGGTGTCCCAGCTGTTGCATGCCAAGTTTCATAGTGTCCGCAAAAACTTATATTTTGTTGTGGGTGTGAAATTCAATTGCCAAAATAGCAATACCCTCAATCTGGTGTCCCAGCTGTTGCAGGCCAAGTTTCATAGTGTCCGCAAAAACATATATTTTGTTCTGGGGTGAAATTTAATTGCCAAAATAGCAATACCATAAATCAGTGGTTTCAGCTGTGGCTGGCCAAGATTCATAGTGTCCGCAAAAACATATATTTTGTTCTGGGGTGAAATTCAATTGCCAAAATAGCAATACCCTGAATCTGGTGTCCCAGCTGTTGCAGGCCAAGTTTCATAGTGTCCGCAAAAACATATATTTTGTTCTGGGGTGAAATTCAATTAACAAAATAGCTATACCATAAATCAGTGGTTTCAGCTGTGGCTGGCCAAGATTCATAGTGTCCGCAAAAATATATATTTTGTTCTGGGGTGAAATTCAATTGCCAAAATAGCAATACCATAAATCAGTGGTTTCAGCTGTGGCTGGCCAAGTTTCATAGTGTCCTGCAAATTATATATTTTGTTGTGGGGTGAAATTCAATTGCCAAAATAGCAATACCCTCAATCTGGTGTCCCAGCTGTTGCAGGCCAAGTTTCATAGTGTCCGCAAAAACATATATTTTGTTCTGGGGTGAAATTCAATTGCCAAAATAGCAATACCCTGAATCAGGTGTCCCAGCTGTTGCAGGCCAAGTTTCATAGTGTCCGCAAAAACATATATTTTGTTGTGGGGTGAAATTCAATTGCCAAAATAGCAATACCCTGAATCTGGTGTCCCAGCTGTTGCAGGCCAAGTTTCATAGTGTCCGCAAAAACATATATTTTGGTCTGGGGTGAAATTCAATTGCCAAAATACCAATACCCTGAATCTGGTGTCCAAGCTGTTGCAGGCCAAGTGTTAATCTGTCCGTAAAAGGGTATATTTTGTTCTGGGGTGAAATTCAATTGCCAAAATAGCAATACCATAAATCAGTGGTTTCAGCTGTGGCTGGCAAAGTATAATAGTGTCCGCCAAAACATTTATTTTGTTCTGGGGTTAAATTCAATTGCCAAAATAGCAATACCCTGAATCTGGTGTTCGAGCTGTTGCAGGCCAATTGCAAATCTGTCCATAAATGGATACCTTTAATCCAGGGCCTAAATACTAGCCCTAAAAGAGATATTCCCCTATATCAGTGGTTACTGCTGTGCCTGGATTAGTGTAATGCGCTACATAAATAAATAGGCAGATAGTGTTAGGTGCCTGTAAAAAAAGGCCTGAATTTGAAATCAATACATTGGGCCAAATATTTTTTTTCTTATTGTGGTGCTTGGTGAACGGTAACAATGAGGAAAACATCTAGTAAGGGACGCGGACGCGGTCGTGGTGGTGTTAGTGGACCCTCTGGTGCTGGGAGAGAACATGGCCATTCTGCCACAGCCACACGTCCTAGTGAACCAACTACCTCAGGTTCCAGTACCCGCCAGAATTTACAGTTGGGGCCCAATGCCGTTCTAAGGATGGTAAGGCCTGAGCAGGTACAAGCGGTAGTCAATTGGGTGGCCGACAGTGGATCCAGCACGTTCACAACATTATCTCCCACCCAGTCTTCTGCAGAAAGCGCACAGGTGGAGCCTGAATACCAAGCCCATCAGTCTGTCACATCACCCCCATGCATATCAGGGAAACTGTCTGAGCCTCAAGTTATGCAGCAGTCTCTTATGCTGTTTAAAAACTCTGCTGGCAGGGTTTTCCAAGGGAATCCACCTAGCCCTTCCCCAGTGGTGAAAGGCATAGAATGCACTGATGCACAACCACTGATGTTTCTTGATGATGAGGACATGGGAATACCACCTCATCGGAGTCCACACGTCTCTGATGATGACGAAACACAGGTGCCAACTGCTGCGTCTTTCTGCAGTGTGTAGGCCGAACAGGAGGTCAGGGAGGAAGACTGTGTGGAAGACGATGCAGAGGACGATGAGGTCCTAGACCCCACATGGAATCAAGGTCGTGCCACTGACTTTCATAGTTCAGAGGAAGAGGCAGTGGTGAGACCGAGCCAACAGCGTAGCAAAAGAGGGAGCAGGGGGCAAAAGCAGAACACCCGCCTCCAAGAGAGTTCGCCTGCTACTGGCCACCACCACCAGGGACCGAGCACCCCAAAGGCAGCTTCAAGGAGTTCCCTGGAATGGCACTTCTTTAAACAATGTGCTGACGACAAGGCCCGAGTGGTTTGCACGCTGTGCCATCAGAGCCTGAAGCGAGGCATTAATGTTCTGAACCTTAGCACAACCTGCATGACCAGACATCTACATGCAAAGCATGAACTGCAGTGGAGTAAACACCTTAAAATCAAGGAACTCACTCTGGCTCCCCCTGCTCCCTCTTCTGCTGCTGCCTCGGCCTCTTCCTCCACCTTGGGAGGAACGTTGGCTCCTGCCGCCCACCAAACAGAGGATGTGCCACCGACACCACCACCTGCGTCACCAAGCATCTCCACCATGTCACACAGCAGCGTTCAGCTCTCCATCTCACAAACCTTGGAGAGAAAGCGTAAATTCCCACCTAGCCACCCTCGAGCCCTGGGCCTGAATGCCAGCATTTCTAAACTACTGGCCTTTGAAATGCTGTCATTCAGGCTGGTGGACACAGACAGCTTCAAACAGCTGATGTCCATGGCTGTCCCACAGTATGTTGTTCCCAGCCGCCACTACTTCTCCAAGACAGCCGTGACTTCCCTGCACAACCAAGTATCCGATAAAATCAAGTGTGTAGGTCCACCTAACCACAGATACGTGGACCAGTAAGCAAGGCCAGGGACGCTATATCTCCCTAACTGCACACTGGGTAAATGTAGTGGTGGCTGGGCCCCAGGCGGAGAGTTCGTTGGCGCACGTCCTTCCGCCGCCAAGGGTCGCAGGGCATCATTCTTTGCCTCCTGTAGCCTCCTCCTCCTACTCGGCTTCCTCCTCCTCTGCTTCCACCAGCTCATCCAGTCAGCCACACACCTTCACCACCAACTTTAGCACAGCCTGGGGTAAACGTCAGCAGGCAATTCTGAAACTCATATGTTTGGGGCACAGGCCCCACACCGCACAGGAGTTGTGGCGGGGTATTGAACAACAGACCGACGAGTGGTTTCTGCCGGTGGGCTTCAAGCCCGGCCTGGTGGTGTGCGATAATGGGCGAAATCTCATCGCAGCTCTGGGACTAGCCGGTTTGACACACATCCCTTGCCTGGCGCATGTGCTCAATTTGGTGGTGCAGAAGTTCATTCAAAACTACCCCGACATGTCAGAGCTGCTGCATAAAGTGCGGGCCGTCTGTGCGCGCTTCCGGCGTTCACATTGTGCCGCTGCTCGCCTATCTGCGCTACAGCGTAACTTCGGCCTTCTAGCTCACCGCCTCATATGCGACGTGCCCACCAGGTGGAACTCCACCTTGCACATGCTGGAGAGACTGTGCGAGCAGCAGCAGGCCATAGTGAAGTTTCAGCTGCAGCACGCACGCGTCAGTCGCACTGCGGAACAGAACCACTTCACCACCAATGATTGGGCCTCCATGCGAGACCTGTGTGCCCTGTTGCACTGTTTCGAGTACTCCACCAACATGGCCAGTGGCGATGACACCGTTATCATATATAACGCCTTATTCCTTGCTGTGGAACCTCTCTCCTCTGTCTGGGTGCTGGGGCCGAAATAACTGAAAGTGGCCTTCTCCAGTGGTCGGTCATATGACGCATAATTCCTTGCTGTGGGACCTCTCTCCTCTGTCTGGGTGCTGGGCCTAAAAAACTGAAAGTGGCCTTTTCCAGTGGTGGGTCATATGACGCCTTATTCCTTGCTGTGGGACCTCTCTCCTCTGTCTGGGTGCTGGGGCCGAAATAACTGAAAGTGGCCTTCTCCAGTGGTGGGTGATATGACGCCTTATTCCTTGCTGTGGGACCTCTCTCCTCTGTCTGGGTGCTGGGCCTAAATAACTGAAAGTGGCCTTCTCCAGTTGTGGGTCATATGACGCCTTATTCCTTGCTGTGGGACCCCTCTCCTCTGTCTGGGTGCTGGGGACGAAATAACTGAAAGTGGCCTTCTCCAGTGGTGGGTGATATAATGCCTTATTCCTTGCTGTGGGACCTCTCTCCTCTGTCTGGGTGCTGGAGCTGAAATAACTGAAAGTGGCTTTCTCCAGTGGTAAGTCATATGACGCCTTATTCCTTGCTGTGGGACCTCTCTCCTCTGTCTGGGTGCTGGGGCCGAAATAACTGAAAGTGGCCTTCTCCAGTGGTGGGTGATATAACGCCTTATTGCTTGCTGTGGGACCTCTCTCCTCTCTCTGGGTGCTGGGGCCGAAATAACTGAAAGTGGCCTTCTCCAGTGGTGGGTGATATGACGCATGATTCTCTGCTATGGGACCTCTCTCCAATTGATATTGGTTAATTTTTATTTATTTTATTTTAATTAATTTCCCTATCCACATTTGTTTGCAGGGCATTTACCTACATTTTGCGGCCTTTTGCAGCCCTCTAGCCCTTTCCTGGACTATTTTACAGCCTTTTTAGAGCCTAAAAGTTCATGTCCCCATTGACTTCAATGGGGTTTGGGGTCGGGATATAGTTCGGGTCGAGTTCGGATCCCGAACCGGAACATTTTCAGGAAGTTCGGCCGAACTTCTGGAACCCGAACATCCAGGTGTTCGGTCATCTCTAAACACGTCCCTAACCAGTCACGTGACCCAAAAGAGGACTGACGTGGCACAGAAAAGATGCGCATCATACAATATTCACCGCCGTCCAACTCAGCATCAAAGTCCGGTCACATGGCAGTCATGTGACCCGGAAGTAGGAAGTATACTATTTAGTACTGTGGGGAGTCGCTCTGGTAGATAGCGGTGCGGGTGCAGTACAGAGGCAAAAGGGAGTCCAGAAAGTGCAGTAACCAGTGTTTTATTCACACTTGCACAAAACAAACAGTAAACAGTCTCTTAGTGTTAATTCACACACAGCAGAAAAACGTGATGCAAAACAAAAACAGTCCAATGCAGGTTACAATCACCTGGGAGGTTTTAGGTGCAGGTTCGCACCTGGCTGTCAGCCCAGCCGCAGGACAATCCACCTCCGGCTTTCAGGCCGTCTACACTCCTCCTTGCTTGGGCTCTTGCTTCCAGAGCAGAGAACTCCACATAGCACAGAATGGATCAGAACTCCCAAACGCAAATGATTCCACAGCCTAACACCAGCTCCAGGATAATCACACCCTCAGCTGCTGAGGAGGCTGCCTTTTAAAGGCCCGGATACAGTCCGGCCTGGACCGTGGGGAGTAGGCACCCACCCAACTCTTTGCCTACTCCCAGTAAGAGCAGGCCCGGATTAGCTTTGCAGCCAAACTAACTAACAATGTCAAGCAGCACTAGCTGCTGCTGACACATAAAAACCCGGCTCTCACCTCACCGAGGCCAGGAACCTCGGTGACACTTACCTGCCATCGACAACGGTACCTTGCACCTTACCACAGTACATACCACTATAATATATAGTAAGATGGATAAATTACGCCCCTAAGCACATATTAATTGAAAAGACTAAGTGTCACATTCATCATGTATCATCATATATATAATAATTAAATAGAAAAGGTAAGGCAAAAAAGACACAAGTGCAATCGGAAGGGTGAAAGTGCCAATGAAAAATGCATGTGATATGCATATACAATGATAAAACAATAATGCATATGACATCTCATACATCCAATCAATAATGTGATAATATATAATCAATTATTCAAATTCATAAAGTGATAAAAATATATGATAAAAATTCATAATGTATATATATATGTTATAATAACCATACATGATAAAACAATAGTGCATATAACATCTCATACCAACCAATCAATATGTGATAATACATGATCAGAGGTGCAACCTCATAAAGTGATTAAAATATATGATAACAATTCATAATACATATATAATATGTTATAATAACCATATATGTGTATAACAATTTATTGTAAATAAATCTTCCATTGTAAAAAAAAAAAAAGGGGGGAAAATATAAATAAAAAATATATCAACATCAATAAAAAATCAGATAGAAAGCGGATCATCCATCGTCAGCACATCAGGGTTCAAGATGACACAGTTCTAAAAGATGACAAAAAACAATGTAAATTATCTCACAGTGCAAACACAATAAAAACAATAATTTAAATTATGGCCTTCAAACATATGTAGTTAATCCAGAGCAGAAGATCAGAAGTTAATATCTAATTATTATATGAATGGAGCAAAGATCAGACTTTCATTAAGTCCATGGGGGACCACAGTGTTCAGAATGAAAATCCACCGAGCCTCCTGTTGTGCAAGGAGAAGTTTCCAATCTCCCCCCCCGTGAGATCGATATACTCTATCGATTCCTCTGATTTGTAATTGGGATCCATTGCTTTCATGATACTGTTTAAAATGTCTGGGGATCATTTTTAATGTTGTCACGTCTTGTTCCTCCCTAGCAGACTCCATCCCCAAGACATGCTCACGCACTCTCTTTTTCATTCCCCTTGTGGTAAGACCAACGTACAACAATCCACAGGGGCAACTCGCCACATATATCACCCCTGTGGTGTTGCACATGATAGTATGTGTAATCTTGTACTGTTTGTCACCAATGGAGTTAGAGAAAGTGGTTGTTCTTAATACATTTGGGCATGCCACACAATCACCACAGGGTCGGCTCCTCCATTTAGGTCATTTGGATTCGAAGGCTCTTTCTGGCCTCGCTCCAATATGATGGCTCTTGACCAAGAGGTCCTTCAAATTTTTGTTCTTCCGAGGTAGATAGTTACAAAGAGAGGTGTCCATAGAAAGCATGTTCCAATACTTGTTCAGAGCATCCCTAACCCCTTGATGTCCGTAGGAGAAGGTTGTCACAAATCTAACCAGGGTATGGTTCTCCTTTGAGGATTGTTGACTAGGGCCATAAATAAGTTGGTCCCGTCGGACCTCCTTAGCACGTCGGAGGCCTTCTCTTATGGAATACGCACCATATCCTTGACTTCTGAATCTTTCTTCCAATAGCCTAGCTTGTTTGGAGAAATCCTCTTCTTTTCAACAGATCCTACGTATATGAAGGAATTGACCAATAGGGATACCCAAAATCAGTTTTTTGGGGTGCGCTGAATCGGCCCTGAATAGGCTATTCACTGAGGTCTTTTTACAAAATGATTCCGTCTGTATGAAACCTTCCTCATCTACAATCAGTGACAAATTCAAAAACTCCATACCTGTTGTGCCCACCTTATAGGTAAGCCGAATGTTCCAATTGTTGATATTTATAGTATCCATAAATATCTTCAACTCAGACTCAGAACCCTTCCAGATAAACAAAACATCATCAATGTAACAGTACCATGATTGTACACGTTCATTGAATCTGACAGGGTCCGTAAAGAAGTTCCTTCTCTCCCACAGCCCCAGGAACAGATTAGCATATGAGGGTGCGCAAGCCGCCCCCATAGCTGTACCCCGGAGCTGTCAGTAGAAGGTTTCCTTAAAAATAAAAAAATTATGTTGGAGAACAAACTCCAACAATTCCAAAATGAGATCACCCAACTCACCTTTCCACTGTGAAGAAGAGATGAAGAACTGTACCGCCTCCAATCCATCATGATGACGAATGGACGTGTATAAAGATTCTACATCACAAGAGACAAGTGTAAGATTCTCTTCCAAGTGAATGCCATTTATCTTTCTCAAGAGATCACCCGTATCTTTAAGAAAGGAGGGCAGATTTTGAACCAATAGACTTAGAATATAGTCAATAAACTTACTGATGGGCACGCACATACCTTTGACACCAGAGACAATTGGTCGACCCGGAGGAATTTTCGCATTCTTATGGATCTTTGGTAACAACTAAAGAGTTGGTGTGGTGGGGTTCTTTTCAGTCAAACAATTCATTTCTTTCTCAGTGATAATACCACAATTTGCTGCCCTCTGTAGGATGCACTGCAAAAGGGATTGGAAAGAAGTTAAGGGGTTAAATGTGAGTCTCTTATAGCATTCGCTATCTTGCAATTGTCTAAACGCCTCCCTCTCGTACATTGTTGTAGGCCATAAGACCACGTTGCCCCCCTTATTGGAGGGCTTAATAACTACTCCCTCCAGTTTCTTCAGTTGTCCAATAAATACACGTTGTTCATGCGTCAAATTGTCCCGTTGAAATTTACGAGGAATTCTCCTCAATTCCTCAGTAACCAACTTGACAAACATATCAATGTTTGGAAAAGTGGACAAAGGAGGGAAACGCTTAGATCTGGGGAGTAATTGTGATGCTAATTTACTTTCCCCCTTTTTTTGTTCGTCTAATAAATTCTCCAGGGTTTGAAGGCCTCCAGCTCCTCAGGTGTATTGAAAAAGGGGTCAAATTTCTTGTGATAAAACTTTTTAAACATCAATTGACGGGCAAACAGATGAATGTCCTTCACTTCTGCAAACAAATGAATTAGACTCTGGAACAAAAATCAGACCCAGACCCAAAACCTCCTGTGTCTCTGTAAGAATATGACTCGATAAGTTAATTACCTGTAATTCATGATTTTGAGTATGTGGTCGTTTTTTAGATTTCTTCCCATGATAGTTCTTGCCCCCCCAATTGCGAGTGGGATATATTCTCCGCTCAGTGTCTGAACAACTAGAATCTACTCCAACCGAAGATAAAGATCTGGCCCGTTTACATATCATGGCGGTCTCTCTAGTTTTTCTTCTGCTTACGTTCACTGATCAGTTTGACCTAACCATTATTGGCCTCTTCCAACTATTTATTAAATGATTCCTTTTCAGTCTGTGTCATAATACTTTCCAATTTGCTTTGGATGTCATTAATGTCCCCTTCTATGGTTGCCAAGTTACACAGATTTTCAGTATTTGCAAAAAAGGCGTTTTCAAAAAATAATTAGACTGATGTCCCTGGCAGGCTGGCACACATGCAGGTCACATGCAGTTCCAAGGACACTGCAGTTGCTAAAATAGCTGCCGACCCCCACCTCAGTAACAGATGGATTAAAAATTATTTTGAAGTCTCACTGGGCTCAGGGGTGGGTACAAATATGTAGCATAGCACCCTCAATAATTGCTGTAGTTTGTAAAGTTAACACCACCAAGTTCAACAGATTTCTTCCCTAATCTCTCCCTGAGAGCACCAGCAGCAACCTGTCCCTAAACTAAGAGCAGCAGAGTGATGTGCGGCGCTATGTGACTCCAACTTAAATAGAGTCTGGGTCACATGCTGAACTTAGCCAATCACAGCCATGCCAATAGTAGGCATGGCTGTGATGGCTTCTTAGTGCAAATTAGTGAAACACTTGCTGACTGGCTGCCCTGCAGCCTTTCAAAAAGCGTGAAGAAATCGCCGAACAACGAACCCGAACTTTTACGGAAATGTTCGGGTTCAGGTCCAGTTGTGGAAAACCATAAAGTTCGGTACGAACCCGAACTATACAGTTTGGGTTCGCTCAACTCTAGTTATAACCCCAATTTTTACAGATCCAATCCCTATATAATCACTGTCCATGGCGGTGACGACTGACTTTCAGTCTCACGCTGGGTATGGTGACTTAAATGAGAAAACTTAAACATTAAATTTGTAAAGTGTGCAATGTTTTAAGGAGAAATCATCTACATGTTATCATCCCAAATAATTTGATGATGAACTAGAGCAATAATTATTTAATGCTCTATCTAACAGCATTTATCAGCTAATTATATTGATTATTCTGATTTAGCAGCATTAATATGTATAGTTGTTGATTAGAATAAATGAACATTGAACTGCAATGTTGATCATCTGACATTTATAGTGGAATAATTATGCTGCAGGGCCCTCAACAGGTTAATATATTTTGGGACTGGAGTACACATGGTGAGGATATCATATTTTATTATGTTGTATGTTTGCATATTAAACTGTATGCCCCAGTATATGTCTACAGACATACCAACTAAGGATGAGCGAACTAGTTCGGACCAAATCGGGTTCAGTCCGAACTTTGACATTATTCGAACAGCAGATTAAACCCGAATATTTTCAGGTTAATTTTGGACGAATCCACAAAAACTGCACATAGCACCATTTTAGTGCACATGTCAGTGAGAAAAAAAGCACTTAGGAGGAAGAAAAAAGATTCTCACATGGCCCTGAGAGACAGTGGGCAGAGGGTTGGATAAGCCATTCCGTGCTGCAGCAGGCAGGGAGGTGCCCTAGCAGAACAAGCAGAACGCCATTCTGTGCTGTGCGGTGAATGAGGGTGGTTGGATTTTACACAGCAGCCAATCAGCTAGCGTTTTACTTCTTGCCCTAAGAATCCATCACAGCCATGCCTACTAATGGCATGGCTGTGATTGGCCAAGTGCAGCATGTGACCCAGCCTCTATTTAAGCTGGAGTCACGTAGCGCCGCATGTCACACTGCTCTGATTAGTATAGGGAGAGGACGCAGCTTCTGTGAGGGCGAGATTAGGCAGGGAAAAGTCAGCAAAAGCACCTAATGAAGTGTTCGATGTACAGCTGTGCATCAGGCTGCACAGAGCGTTTTTCTGTCACTTTGATCGGCGGCCATTATGTGTCTTGTGGTGCACCAGCACAAGCTGCCACCAAGTCAATCAATACTAGTTTTTTTTTTTTGCTATATCCTACATCAGGGGCTTGGCTGTGCTTATTGTCACCCCTAGAAACTCAGGACAGAAATTTCTATATTTTAATAAGGGGTTAAATTCAATTGCAATCCCCTAAATCTGGTGGTCCAGCTGTGGCTAGCCAAGTGTAATACTGTCTGTTGTCTGGCAAAGGATAGATTTTTTTCTGTGGTGAAATACAATTGCCAAAATAGCAATCCCCTAAATCTGGTGTCCTAGCAGTGGCTGGCAAAGTATAATAGTGTCCGGCAAAGGATATATTTTGTTCTGGGGTGAAATTCAATAGCCAAAATAGCAATACCGTAAATCAGTGGTTTCAGCTGTGGCTGGCCAAGTTTAATAGTGTCCGGCAAAGGATAGATAATTTTCTGGGGTGAAATTCAATTGCCAACATAGCAATACCGTAAATCTGGTGTTCCAGCTGTGACTGGACAAGTTTCATAAAGTCCGTTATAGGATATATTATTCTCTGCGGTGCAATTCAGGTGCAAAAAAAGAAATACCGTAAATCTGGTGTTCCAGCTGTGGCTAGCCAAGTGTAATACTGTCTGCTGTCTGGCAAAGGATAGATTTTTTTCTGTGGTGAAATACAATTGCCAAAATAGCAATCCCCTAAATCTGGTGTCCCAGCAGTGGCTGGCAAAGTATAATAGTGTACGGCAAAGGATATATTTTGTTCTGGGGTGAAATTCAATAGCCAAAATAGCAATACCGTAAATCAGTGGTTTCAGCTGTGGCTGGCCAAGTTTAATAGTGTCCGGCAAAGGATAGATAATTTTCTGGGGTGAAATTCAATTGCCAAAATAGCAATACCGTAAATCTGGTGTTCCAGCTGTGACTGGACAAGTTTCATAAAGTCCGATATAGGATATATTATTCTCTGCAGTGAAATTCAGGTGCAAAAATAGAAATACCGTAAATCTGGTGTTCCAGCTGTGGCTGGATAAGTTTCACAGTGTCCGTCATAGGATATATTATTTTCTGCAGTGAAATTCAGTTTCAAAAATAGAAATACCGTAAATCTGGTGTTCCAGCTGTGACTAGACAACTTTAATAGTGTCCGGCAAAGGATTTATTATTTTCTGGGGTGAAATTCAGTTGCCAAAATTGAAATACCATAAATCAGTGGTTTCAGCTGTGTCTGGCCAAGTTTAATAGTGTACGGCAAAGGATATATTTATTTCTCGGGTGAAATTCAATTGCCAAAATAGCAATACCAAAAATCTGTGGTTTCAGCTGTGGCTGGCCAAGTTTAATAGTGTACGGCAAAGGATATATTTTTTTCTGGGGTGAAATTCAATTGCCAAAATAGCAATAACCTGAATCTAGAGTTCCAGCTGTTGCAGGCCTAGTTTAAATTTGTCCGTAAAAGGGTATATTTTTTTCTGGGGTGAAAGTCAGTAGCAAAAATTGAAATACAGTAAATCTGTTGTCCCAGCAGTGGCTGGCCAAGTTTAATAGTGTACGGCAAAGAATAGATTTTGTTCTGGGGTGAAATTTAATTGCCAAAATAGCAATACCCTGAATCTGGTGTTCCAGCTGTGACTGGACAGTTTCCTTAGTGTCAGTCAAAGGATATATTATTTTCTGGGGTGAAAGTCAGTAGCAAAAATAGAAATACAGTAAATCTGGTGTCCTAGCAGTGGCTGGCCAAGTTTAATAGTGTACGGCAAAGGATATATTTTTTTCTGGGGTGAAATTCAATTGCCAAAATAGCAATACCATAAATCAGTGGTTTCAGCTGTGGTTGGCCGAGTTGAATAGTGTCCGGCAAAGGATATATTTTGTTCTGGGGTGAAATTCAATTGCCAAAATAGCAATACCATACATTAATTGTTTTCAGCTGTGGCTGGCCAAGTTTAATAGTGTCCGGCAAAGGATATATTATTTTCTGCGGTGAAATTCATTTGCAAAAATAGAAATACAGTAAAACTGTTGTTCCAGCTGTTGCAGGCTTCGTTTAAATCTGTCCTTAAAGGTTATATTTTTTTCTGGGGTGAAATTTAATTGCCAAAATAGCAATACCCTGAATCTGGTGTTCCAGCTGTGACTGGACAAGTTTAATAGTATCCGTCAAAGGTTAGATTTTGTTCTGGGGTGAAATTCACTTGCCAATATAGCAGTACCCTGAATATTGTGTTCCAGCTGTTGCAGGCCAAGTGTTAATCTGTCCGTAAAAGAGTATATTACAGTCAAGGTGTATATACAAGTGCTGAGAGGGTCATCCTCAATAACTAACACGCTACCGTGCATCTCCCATTGTATTTCTGTCCGTTAAAGGGTATATTACACAAAATGTTAAAATACAATTGCTGAAGGCATAATCCTACATATTTTTTCACACGTTACTGTGCACCTCCATGTGTAAATCTGTCCGTAAAAGGATACCTTTCATCCAGGGCCTAAATACTAGGCCTACAATTGATATTCCCCTAAATCAGTGGTTACTGCTTTGCATGGATTAGTGTAATACTGTACATAAATAAATAGGCAGATAGCGTTAGGTGCCTGTAAAAAATGGCCTGAATTTGAAATCAATACATTGGGCCAAATATTTTTTTTCTTATTGTGGTGCTTGGTGAACGGTAACAATGAGGAAAACATCTAGTAAGGGACGCGGACGCGGTCATGGTGGTGTTAGTGGACCCTCTGGTGCTGGGAGAGAACGTGGCCATTCTGCCACAGCCACACGTCCTAGTGAACCAACTACCTCAGGTTCCAGTACCCGCCAGAATTTACAGTTGGGGCCCAATGCCGTTCTAAGGATGGTAAGGCCTGAGCAGGTACAAGCGGTAGTCAATTTGTTGGGCGACAGTGGATCGAGCACGTTCACAACATTATCTCCCACCCAGTCTTCTGCAGAAAGCGCACAGGTGGCGCCTGAAAACCAAGCCCATCAGTCTGTCACATCACCCCCATGCATATCAGGGAAACTGTCTGAGCCTCAAGTTATGCAGCAGTCTCTTATGCTGTTTGAAGACTCTGCTGGCAGGGTTTCCCAAGGGAATCCACCTAGCCCTTCCCCAGTGGTGGAAGACATAGAATGCACTGATGCACAACCACTGATGTTTCCTGATGATGAGGACATGGGAATACAACCTCATCGGAGTCCGCATGTCTCTGATGATCACGAAACACAGGTGCTAACTGCTGCGTCTTTTTGCAGTGTGCAGACCAAACTGGAGGTCAGGGAGGAAGACTGTGTGGAAGACGGTGCAGCGGACGATGAGGTCCTAGACCCCACATGGAATGAAGGTCGTGCCACTGACTTTCATAGTTCAGAGGAAGAGGCAGTGGTGAGACCGAGCCAACAGCGTAGCAAAAGAGGGAGCAGGGGGCAAAAGCAGAACAGCCGCCGCCAAGAGAGTTCGCCTGCTACTGGCCACCAACACCAGGGGCCGAGCATCCCAAAGGCAGCTTCAAGGAGTTCCCTGGCATGGCACTTCTTTAAACAATGTGCTGACGACAAGACCCGAGTGGTTTGCACGCTGTGCCATCAGAGCCTAAAGCGAGGCATAAATGTTCTGAACCTTAGCACAACCTGCATGACCAGGCATCTACATGCAAAGCATGAACTGCAGTGGAGTAAACACCTTAAAAGCAAGGAACTCACTCTGGCTCCCCCTGCTCCCTCTTCTGCTGATGCATCGGCCTCTTCCTCCACCTCGCGAGGAGTGTTGGCACCTGCCGCCCACCAAACAGAGGATGTGCCACCGACACCACCACCTGCGTCACCAAGCATCTCCACCATGTAACACAGCAGCGTTCAGCTCTCCATCTCACAAAACTTGGAGAGAAAGCGTAAATTCCCACCTAGCCACCCTCGAGCTCTGGACCTGAATGCCAGCATTTCTAAACTCCTGGCCTTTGATATGCTGTCATTCAGGCTGGTGGACACAGACAGCTGATGTCCTTGGCTGTCCCACAGTATGTTGTTCCCAGCCGCCACTACTTTTCCAAGACAGCCGTGCCTTCCCTGCACAACCAAGTATCCGATAAAATCAAGTGTGCACTGCGCAACGCCATCTGTGGCAAGGTCCACCTAACCACAGATACGTGAACCAGTAAGCACGGCCAGGGACGCTATATATCCCTAACTGCACAGGCCCCAGGCGGAGAGTTCCTTGGCGCACGTCCTTCCGCCGCCAAGGATCGTAGTGCATCATTCTTTGCCTCCTGTAGCCTCCTCCTCCTACTCGGCTTCCTCATCCTCTGCTTCCACCAGCTCATCCAGTCAGCCACACACCTTCACCAACAACTTCAGCACAGCCCAGGGTAAACGTCAGCAGGTCATTCTGAAACTCATATGTTTGGGGGACAGGCCCCACACCGCGCAGGAGTTGTGGCGGGGTATTGAACAACAGACCGACGAGTGGTTTCTGCAGGTGGGCCTCAAGCCCGGCCTGGTGGTGTGCGATAATGGGCGAATCTCATCGCAGCTCTGGGACTAGCCGTTTTGACGCACATCCCTTGCCTGGCGCATGTGCTGAATTTGGTGGTGCAGAAGTTCATTCAAAACTACCCCGACATGTCAGAGATGCTTCATAGAGTGTGGGCCGTCTGTGTGTGATTCCGGCATTCACATTGTGCCGCTGCTCACCTGTCTGCGTTACAGTGTAACATCGGCCGTCCCGCTCACCGCCTCATATGCGATGCGCCCACCAGGTGGAACTCCACCTTGCACATGCTGGAGAGACTGTGCAAGCAGCAGCAGTCCATAGTGGAGTTTCAGCAGCAGCACGCATGCATCAGTCGCACTGCGAAACAGCACCACTTCACCATCAATGATTGGGCCTCTATGCGAGACCTGTGTGCCCTGTTACGCTGTTTCGAGTACTCCACCAACATGGCCAGTGGCGATGACACCGTTATCAGCGTTACAATACCACTTCTATGTCTCCTTCAGAAAACGCTTAGGGCGATGATGGAAGAGGAGGTGGCCCAGGAGGAGGAGGAGGATGAGGGGTTATTTTTAGCACTTTCAGGCCAGTCTGTTAGAAGTGGCTCAGAGGAAGGTTTTTTGCAACAGCAGAGGCCAGGTACAAATGTGGCCAGCCAGGGCCCACTACTGGAGGACGAGGAGGATGAGGAGGAGGATGAGGATGAAGCAGGTTCACAGCGGAGATGCACCCGACACAGCTCAGGCCCATCACTGGTGCGTGGCTGGGGGGATACGGAGAACGATGACGATACGCCTCCCACAGAGGACAGCTCGTCCTTACCTCTGGGGAGCCTGGCACACATGAGCGACTACAAGCTGCAGTGCCTGCGCAACGACTGCAGAGTTGCCCACATTTTATCGTGTGTGGACTACAAGGTTGCCACTCTGCTGGATCCCCGGTACAAAGACAATGTGCCCACCTTACTTCCTGCACTGGTGCGTGATAGGAAGATGCGCGAGTACAAGCGCACGCTGGTAGACACGCTCCTGAGAGCATTCCCAAATATCACAGGGGAACAGGTGGAAGCCCAGGGCGAAGGCAGAGGAGGAGCAAGAGGTCGCCAACGCAGCTGTGTCACGGCCAGCTCCTCTGAGGGCAGGGTTAGCATGGCAGAAATGTGGAAAAGTTTTGTCTCCACGCCACAGCTAACTGCACCACCACCTGATACGGAACATGTTAGCAGGAGTCAGCATTTCACTAACATGGTTGAACAGTCATTCTTCACACCCCTCCACGTACTGACTGATGGTTCGGCCCCATTAAACTTCTGAGTCTCCAAATTGTCCACGTGGCCAGAGTTTGCATTTTATGCCTTGAAGGTGCTGGCCTGCCCGGCGGCCAGCATTTAGTCTAAACGTGTATTCAGCACAGCAGGGGGCGTCATTACTGACAAACGCAGCTGCCTGTCCACAGCTAACGTGGACAAGCTGACGTTCATAAAAACGAACCAGGCATGGATCCCACAGGACCTGTCCCTCCCTTGTGCAGAATAGACATTTATAACTCCCCTTCAACCAGGTATTCTTGTACTCCGGGGCACTTCTTTTGAATCCTCATATTTTTAACTTTACCATGATCTTGCGTTAAAACCCAAAGTTTCAACCTCCCCTCAATCTGGGCGCCGGGGCCACTGAAAGTGGCCTTCTCCATTGGTGGGTGATATGACGCCTGATTCTCTGCTGTAGGACCTCTCTCCTCTGTCTTGGTGCTGGGGCCTAAATAACTGAAAGTGGCCTTCTCCAGTGATGGGTGATATGACGCCTGATTCTCTGCTGTGGGACCTCTCTCCTCTGTCTGGGTGCTGGGGCCTAAATAACTGAAAGTGGCCTTCTCCAGTGGTGGGTCATATGACGCATAATTCCTTGCTGTGGGACCTCTCTCCTCTGTCTGGGTGCTGTGGCCTAAATTACTGAAAGTGGCCTTCTCCAGTGGTGGGTGATATGACACCTGATTCTCTGCTGTGGGACCTCTCTCCTCTGTCTGGGTGCTTGGGCCTAAATAACTGAAAGTGGCCTTCTCCAGTGGTGGGTGATATGACGCCTTATTCCTTGCTGTGGGACCTCTCTCCTCTGTCTGGGTGCTGGGGCCTAAATAACTGAAAGTGGCCTTCTCAAGTGGTAGGTGATATAATGCCTGATTCCTTGCTGTGGGACCTCTCTCCTCTGTCTGGGTGCTGGGGCCTAAATAACTTAAAGTGGCCTTCTCCAGTGGTGGGTGATATGACACCTGATTCTCTGCTGTGGGAAATATCTCCTCTGTCTGGGTGCTGGGGCCTAAATAACTGAAAGTGGCCTTCTCCAGTGGTGGGTAATATGACGCCTTATTCCTTGCTGTGGGACCTCTCTCCTCTGTCTGGGTGCTGGGGCCTAAATAACTGAAAGTGGCCTTCTCCAGTGGTGGGTGATATGACACCTTATTCCTTGCTGTGGGACCTCTCTCCTCTGTCTGGGTGCTAGGGCCTAAATAACTCAAAGTGGCCTTCTCCAGTGGTGGGTGATATGACGCCTGATTCTCTGCTGTTTGACCTCTCTCCTCTGTCTGGGTGCTGGGGCCTAAATAACTGAAAGTGGCCTTCTCCAGTGGTGGGTAATATGACGCCTTATTCCTTGCTGTGGGACCTCTCTCCTCTGTCTGGGTGCTGGGGCCTAAATAACTGAAAGTGGCCTTCTCCAGTGGTGGGTGATATGACGCCTTATTCCTTGCTATGTGACCTCTCTCCTCTGTCTGGGTGCTGGGGCCTAAATAACTGAAAGTAACCTTCTCTAGTGGTGAGTGATATGACACCTGTTTCTCTGCTGTGGGACCTCTCTCCTCTGTCTGGGTACTGTGGCCTAAATAACTGAAAGTGGCCTTCTCCAGTGGTGGGTGATATGAAGCCTGATTTTATGCTATGGGACCTCTCTCTCCTCTGTCTGGGTGCTGTGGCCGAGATAACAGAAAGTGACCTTCTCCATTGGTGGGTGACTTGAAGCCTTATTCTCTGCTATGGGACCTCTCTCCAATTGATATTGGTTAATTTTTATTTATTTTATTTTAATTCATTTCCCTATCCACATTTGTTTGCAGGGCATTTACCTACATTTCGTTGCTTTTTGTAGCCCTCTAGTCCTTTCCTGGACTATTTATCAGCCTTTTTAGTGCCTAAAAGTTCGGGTCCCCATTGACTTCAATGGAGTTCGTGTTCAGGATGAAGTTCGGGTCGAGTTCGGATCCCGAACCCGAACATTTTCGGGAAGTTCAGCCGAACTTCTCGAACCCGAACATCCAGGTGTTCGCTCAACTCTATAAACTATAAGGAATGTTAATGTTGAGTTAAAGTAGCATTACTGTATATGGTATCCTGGAATTGTAAGTAATTGCAATTATTGTTGTGTTTATAAGATTTGCTGGCTGTAATCTCTCTATGTAATATTGATTTCTTTTTGTTTCATTATACTTCCATATATACTCATCAATAATAATTGTAATAACAATATACTTTTTTTATTCGCCCACTCTTGTGTCTCATTTATTGCATCCAACCTTCGAATCAGACCCAGTAAGAAGGTGTATTATATATAGTATAAATTTAATATATATTTATATATCATAATTTCTTACACTTTGGACCATTGTTTACACAGTGGCAGGTTATACTGGTGCTTTACTTATTTCAATGGGATACTGTTTTTAATTAATGAATATTACCTTTTCTGAATGCACAGTCCATTCTGCTTTTGCTCTTTCATACTGAAGTGGTGCTTTGTAACATATACTAATGGATTAAGCAGACCAAAGGTCTAAGCAACCCCAAAACTTGGGCCTACCACCACCCTTACGCACTATGACTTTAGTCAACAGCATCCTTCTGTGCTAGTATGGACAAGTGGGTGTTACCATTTTCTTTGTTAAATAGCTATTCTCCAACACACTGACAGTGTCTGGTGATCACTGACAGTGTTAGACTGTGTAAGGACGCATCCTCTTTTCTTTTGTTCTCCATTTGGCTCAGACAACTATGGCGACTTCTCCTGATAAACTGTACAAATATGTTCAGTTGACCTCATCTGTGAAAGTCTTCTGTATGTCCTGCACAAATAAGTTAAGTTGCTTTTTCCCAATAATTTGTTTTAAAAACTATAACAAATCTGTAGTATGCATAATATCTGGGCACTATTGGGTGAAATAGGGAATAATATGTAGCTGGCTGAGAATCTTCTAGAATTGGAGGTGCTTTCTATCTAAGAATAATTTCAAGTGTCAAGATTGAAGGTTCTTGTGGGGTATTATCTGCTTAACAGATCGCATACATTTAGGCCAGGTTTCATATCTGTAAATAATAGAGCCTCATCTCAAAAGGAATGTAATATCTAGCCATAAACTGAAGAAGAATAATTGCAGGTTATATATTATACTATGTAATAGGCTGGAAATTACTGAACTTTATTACAAAAAAACACATATCCTTTTTGATTATATCATGATGCTAAGGGTTACCGTTGACCCTGTTATGGTGGCCTGACCATCCATATTGATCTTTTAGACTGTTATGTGACTATTGAGAATATGCTAGCAATAAGATGATTGCTATGTAACTTACTGCCTCCATTGTATGTTATGGACTGCACTTAACCTCTTCCGGACACATGACGTACTGGTGCTGGGGGTCTTGGCGGGCAGTGATCGGTACTGGGTACCTGCTCAAATCATTGAGCAGGCACCTTGGGTCAATGCCCAGGGGGGTCCTTTGCTGCGTTTCCGGGTTATTCAGGTCTCTGGGGACCAAATAACTCGGAAAAGTATGGTGATCAGTGGTGTGATAATACACCACCAATCACCATCCTGCGATCCTGAGATGTGATGGTGACATCACCTCTCAGGATCAGCTCTCATTGTTCGGATGGGTAGGCGGGTGATTCAAATAACTGCAGCTCCTCTCCTCCTACTTTTGTGTCCGGGAGCCGAGGAGAGAGGAACGCTGCACGTCGATCTCCAAAGCTGTAGCCTGCACCCCCATCTGTGCCCCAGCACCACCCAGGTATTTAGGGAAAGGTTAGGGACAAGTTAGATTAGGCAGGGATATACAGGGAAAGTTAGTGGGGGGGGGTGGAATTGTTGCATCACCCTGAAATCGGGTGTTTGGGGTCAGCTGTATGACCCTAGACCCCTCCCCCCAGGGGTGCTGCAGCTTGCAACTTCAAACGGTTGATCAGCGAGTTTTTATATATTTTTTTCACATTTTTTTCCTTTTTTTTTGTCTGTTAGGTTTAGGGTAAGTTGGCAAACACCCGTGCCCCCCCACACACACACCAAATAAAGTTTATCACGCACACACACACACACACACTCCCCTATGACCCGCCGGGTTCCGAGAGCCCCAGTGAGGGCGACGATGACCCCACGTTCCTTTTGTCATCCACGTCCACCTCATCATCTAGCGATGATGATGAGCCCCCAAGGCGGCAGAGAAGCCGCCAGGCAGCGCAAGGGGACCGCCATGCTAGGGACCCTGTGGCCCACACTAGTACAAGCAGCTCTGGGGCTCGTACTAGTTTTCCGGCCCACCAGATAAGTTCACTTGAGCCCCCTACCGGTGAACTTGCATGGTGTATCCCAGAGCGTTTTGAGCCAGTCATTTCTGATTTTGTAGGCCAACCAGGAATCCAGATTTCCACAGTGGGCTTCACTGAATTCGACTACTTAAGTCTTTTTTTCAGTGACCACTTTGTAAATCTATTGGTGGAGCAAATAAATCTGTACGCCCAACAGTTTGTTGCTAAACATCCAGACTCCTTTTTGGCTAGGCGCGGTGGCTGGACGCCGGTCAGTGCAGCCGAGATGAGGGTGTTTTGGGGCCTCGTGCTGCACATGGGCCTATTCAAGAAACCCAGTGTCAGGCATTACTGGAGTGGGGACATCCTCTACTAGACCAGACTTTACAGTACGGCCATGACACGCTCCCGGTTTGATATGCAGATAATGCAGCATGCCCCTCCCCCAAGGTGATTTTGCCTATGACCGCCTGTACAAAATCAGGCCAGTCATCGATCATTTTAGGGCCAAATTTGTGCAGTCCTATGTACTTGGAAAGGAGGTCGCGGATGATATGTCTCTCATTGCTTTCAAGGGGATGCTCATTTTCCGCCAGTATGTTCCCTTTAAGGGAGGTATGGCGTGAATCTGTACAAACTTTGTGAGAGTACCTCAGGGTACACTTACAAGTGTCATATCTACGAGGTCCGAGATTCCCATTTTGAACACCCAGAATGTCCCCCCACTCTGGGTGTTAGCAGGAAACTTGTGTGGGACCTTATGCACCCACTGCTAGATAAGGGTTACCACCTGTACATGAATAACTTTTATACTAGTATCCCCTTGTTCCAGTCCCTCGCTGAAAGATCCACGTCCGCTTGTGGGACCCTGTGGAAAAATCAACGTGGCCTCCCTACCCACCCCGTCCAGGTACCTTTACCCAAGGGTGAGACCCGTGCCCTTACCAGTGGAAACCTGTTGCTGGTCAGATATAAGGACAAGAGCGATGTCCTTGTACTGTCCACAATTCACGGTAATGGCATCACCCCTGTCCCTGTGCGAGGTATGGTGGCAACGGTCCTCAAGCCCAATTGTATCGTCGACTACAATCGGTATATGGGAGGAGTTGATCTCTCTGATCAAGTCCTTAAGCCATATAATGCCATGTGCAAAACCCAGGCATGGTACAAAAAAGTTGCGGTCTACTTGGTACAGGTTGCCATGTACAACTCTTTTGTGCTGTCTCGGAGTGCTGGCAGCACAGGGACATTCCTTCAATTCTATGAGGCAGTCCTCAAGGACCTGATCTTTTCTGACCGGGAAAGAGCAGGTGTCCCTAATCATCTGAATAATAAAAATACCCCATGACCTAACCCCTTAGATTAACATGGTTAAAAAAATAAAAATAAAAAAAAGGTGCAAAAAAATGAATTTTTTTGTCACTTTACATAAAAACGCATAATAGCAAGCGATCAAAAAGTCATATGCCCCCCAAAATAGTGCCAATTAAACCGTCCTCTCATCCCGCAAAAAATGAGCCCCTATCCAAGACAATCGGGTAAAAACCTAAAAAAAAAACGGACTCTTAGACTGTATAGATAGTTAATTTTTTTAGTTTGTTTCAAGTAGGATAATATAGTGTTAAACCTAAATTATTTTTTTTAAAAGTAGACAAATTTGGTATCGCCACATCCGTAATAATCTGCTCTATAAAAGTACCCCATGACCTAACCCCTCGGATTAACACGTTCTAGAAAAATAAAATAAAAACGGTGCCAAAAGAGCTTTTTTGGGCAAATTTTCCATTTTAATCCAGTTTTTCCAGTAACAAAGCAAGGGTTAACAGCCAAATAAAGCTTAACATTTATTGCCCTGATTCTTTATTTTATAGAAACACCCCATATGTGGTGCTAAACTGCTGTACGGGCACACGGCAGGGCACAGAAGGAAAGTAAAGCCATATGGTTCCTGGAAGGCAGATTTTGATGGCCTTTGTTTTGACACCATGACCCATTTGAAGAACCCCTGATGCACCCCTAAAGTAGAAACTCCATAAAAGTGACCCCATCTAATAAACTACACCCCTCAAGGTATTCAAAACTTTTTTTTACAAACTTTGTTAACCCTTTAGGTGTTCCTCAAGAGTTTATGGCAAATGGAGATGACATTTTCAAATTTCTATTTTTGGTAACCTTGCACAAGAATGTAATATAGAGCAACCAAAAATCAAATGTAACCTAAAAATAGTCCCAACAAAACAGCCTCCTTATCCCATTGTTTCCAAAATGGGGTCACTTTTAAGGAGTTTCTACTCTGGGGGGGCATCAGGGGCTTCAAATGGGACATGGTATAGATAAACCAGTCCAGGAAAATCGACCTTCCAAAAACCACACAGCGCTCCTTTCCCTCTACGCCTTGCCTCGTGGCCATACAGTAGTTTACGACCACATATGGGGTGTTTCTGCAAACTACAGAATCAGGGCAATAACATTTTTTTTTTGGCTGTTAACACTTGCTTAGATACTGGTAAAAAGGCTTAAATGGAAAATTTGCGAAAAAATGAAAATTCTGAAATTTTAGCCCCATTTCCCATTAACTCTTGTGAAACACCTAAAGGGTTAACAAAGTTTGTAAAATCACTTTTGAATACCTTTAGGGGTGTATTTTTCAAAATGGGGTCACTTTTAGTGAGTTTCTACTCCGGGGGGCATCAGGGGGGCTTCAAATGGGACAAGGTGTAGATAAACCAGTCCAGCAAAATCGGCCTTCCAAAAACCCCACAGCACTCCTTTCCCTCCACGCACTGCTGCGTGGCAATACAGTAGTTTACGATCACATATGGGGTGTTTCTGCAAACTACAGAATCTGGGCTATAAAAATTGGGTTTTGTTTGGCTGCTAACCCTTGCTTAGATACTGGAAAAAATTGATTAAAATTGAAAATTTGCTAAATTTTTGCCCCATTTCCCATTAACTCTTGTGAAACACCTAAAGGGTTAATGACGTTTGTAAAATCAGTTTTGAATATCTTGAGGGGTGTAGTTTCTAGAATGGGGTCATTTTTGGGCAGTTTCTATTATGTAAGCCTCACAAAGTGACTTCAAACCTGAACTGGTCCCTAAAAAGTGTTTTTTTGAAAATTTCTGAAAAATTTAAAGATTTGCTTCTAAACTTTTAAGCCTTGTAATATCCCCAAAAAATAAAATGGCATTCCCCAAATGATCCATACATGAAGTAGACGTATGTGAAATGTAAATTAATAACTTTTTTGGGCGGTATAACCATATATTATAGAAGTAGAGAAATTGAAACTTGGAAAATTGCTAATTTTTCCAAATTTTTTGTAAATTTGGTATTTTTTTACATTTTAAAGTTATTCAAACATAAAGTGACACTGGTCAGATTTGCAAAACATGGCCTGGTCCTTAAGGTGAAAATGAGCCCGGTCCATAAGGTGTTAAAGAGAATCCTTCACCAGCAACCTCTCTATCCAACTGTTTGAATAGACATATAGCTGTGGTTCACCTGATGAAAACACTGTTTTCCTTTTGTTGTTCCAAGCTCTGTTCTGGAGTTATAATGCTTTTCTTAATATTCAAATTAGGCATTTTGATTGACAGGCCCAAGCAATGGCTAAGCAGCCCTGGAAGGACTGGTCACAGAAAGAAGTGGTGCTTGAGACTTGGCAGCAAAAGCAATGGTGACACCTTAATTGCATCAAAGGCATAATCTGCGTATTAATAAAAAAAAAAGTATCATAACTCAGGAATAGAGCCTTGGATTAACAAAACAAAAACCTAATTTTAATCAGGTGAACCACAGCTATGTGTTTATTCAAATAGTTTGAAAAAAAACACACTTTCTTCTTTTCTTTTTCTATGCAAATAGTTTGACAGGGAGGTCACTGTTGACAGATTGCCTTTAAGTGATTACAATATACTATATTGACATTTGATGCATTATTATGTACTTTATGCCACTGTGAGAAGCCAGTGGGGTATTTAGGTACCGTTGTTCTACACCCTGTGCACCTATATATTTACACTATAGGTAGCCTGTGATATAGAAGTTTTGCCTGGTCTAGCATATAAGAGTGAATCTGGATCGCACATCCTAAGTACTATGCTTTTAATATATAACGACTGTCCTTCAGCATAATTACGTGGCTTCTCAGCCCAATTTGTAATATATTCTATGCTGTGCATAAATGAGGCATTGGTATACAGTTTGATCAAAAAGCATAGGCCCACTTACCGCGACAAGGTTGCCTCTTCAAGTGGGAACCTACTCTAACTTTGGCGCAGCACTGTGCAGCGACCATCGGCGCCCCAGCACCACGCCAGGAGAGAGCAGGACCCAGTAGCCACACAGCATCCCTATTGTGCAGCAAAGCCACCCTGGCTCTGGGCCCCACCACTCCACCAGCACAGGACCAAGGCAGCAATGGCCACTGCACCTTGCTGCACCATGTGAATGGGTACAAAGTGTTCACCCAGTCATGTCTCTCTGGAAATCCAACTGAGAGATGGTAGGAATTAATAGACCCTAAACTGACTACTGGCAATTAAAAACACCTGGTCCAAAAGGGGAGGAGTGTTGATACCAGAGGATGGAAAAAGAAACAATACAATACAAATGTCAAGCATATAAGAGTAAATCTGTATCGCACATCCTCAGTACTATATTTTTGATATAACGACTGTCCTTCAGCATAATTAAGTGGCATCTCAGCCCAATTTGTAATATATTCTATGCTGTGCATAAATGAGGCATTGGTACACAGGTTGATCAAAAAGCATAGGCCCACTTACCGCGACAAGGTTGCCTCTTCAAGTGGGAACCTACTCTAACTTTGGCGCAGCACTGTGCGGAGACAACTGGCGCCCCAGCACCGCACCAGCAGAGGGCATAGCCCAGTAGCCACACAGCGCCCCCACTGTGCAGCAAAGCCACCCTGGCTCTGGGCCCCACCACTCCACCAGCACAGGACCAAGGCAGCAATGGCCGACGCACCTTGCTGCACCATGTGAACGGGGGCAAAGAGTTCACCCGGTCATGTCTCTCTGGAAATCTAACTGAGAGATGGTAGGAATTAAACTAGACACTACACAGGGACACTTCTATGGGGGGATCTGTGGATGACACATATCATAAGATGCTATTTATGTGTCATCCACAGAGCCCCATAATATGTACAGTATGCACAGGTGTAGTTACTGTACTAATACTAAAGGGGGTATGCCAAAACTGTACGTGTTTTGCGGTCCGCAAATTGCAGATCCGCAAAACACGGACACCAGCAATGTGCGTTCCGCATTTCGCAGACCGCACATGGCCGGCACTATAATAGAAAATGCCTTTTCTTGTCCGCAGTTGCGGACAAGAGTAGGACATGTTCTAATTTTTTGGGGAACGGAATTGCGGATCCGGGAATGCGGATGCGGACAGCACATAGTGTGCTGTCTGAATCCGTTCCGGCCCCATTAAAAATGAACGGGTCCGCACCCGTTCCGCACAAATGCGGAACGCATTTGGACCATTCATACAGACATGTGAATTGACCCTTAGAGTTATTTGTGTTTTTTAACATCTAATTTAAAAATGAATGACTGTAAATATTTTAATGTAGCTATTTTTATTCATTCTCCCTGATATCATGCACCATTAAGAATAAAGTTCTGAATGTCAGCATTCCAGTACACAATGTTATCTGTATACATTCCGGTGGAAAAACACAAAGTACCATATATAAATATTAACTCCATCAATTTTATCTTCACTTAAGTTCTAAAATAGCTGTGTTGCTCTCCTCAGAAAGCCATATTATAATAAAAATCAATTTGTTGTTACCAAGAGCAACAAAAAAATACTGTTACTTTCCAAGGAGAAGTCAGTCATCCCTACACTTAATGACCGTTCTGTTAAAGTGTAAACCACTTCTGGCATCTCTTACTAACAAACCTGTCATTTTCTACCATGATAGACAGCTGTTCTAGATGTTCTTAGTGCACAGACATAATGCCTCTGGTAGTGAGCGTAGCAATATTGTAGAGAATATAACTGCCGAAGAATTGTGGATGTGACATGATCTTTTCTTGTGGAAGTTTTAAGACAGATCATGTACTAGTTCGTACAATGAACGACAAAAATATTTTCTGTTTTTAATCCTTTCAGAGCTGAAGTGGCTGTTGGCTTTGCTTCTTCATAAAAAGAGAGGAGCAGCCTGCAAGTACTACTGTAATAAAATCCAGTCATAAACCCCTGATCTGGAAAATCTCTATGGTATGTGAAAAAACTGAATAGCTATACAGGTACATCTCAACAAATTAGAATATCATTGAAAAGTTAATTAATTTCAGAAATTTAGTTCAGAAATTGAAACTCATACTTTGTTTAAATTCATTACATACAGAGTGATCTATTTCAAGTGCTTATTTCTTTTAATGCTGATTATGGCTTACAGCCAATGAAACCCCAAAAGTTAGACCAATTAAAAAAATATTTTTAATATAGAGATGTTGGCCTTCTAAAAAAATATGTACAGCATATGCATTCAGTACTTGGTTGTGGCTTTTTTTACATGAATTACTGCATCAATGTTGCGTGGCGTGGAGGTGACCAGCCTGTGGCACTGCTGAGGTGTTATGGATGCTGCATTGTTGGGTCTGGTTTCTCTCATCTTTCTTTTGACAATATGTCATAGATTCTCTATGGGGTTTAGGTTATTAAACCAGGTATTGGTACTTTTGGCAGTGTGGGTAGGTGCCAAGTCCTGCTGGAAAATTAAATCAACATATCCATAAAGCTTGTCATCAGAGGGAAACATAAAGTTTCTTTGAGATGGCTGTGCTGATTTTGGACTTAATATAACACAGCGGACCAGCAACAGCAGATAACATGGCTCCACATATTATTACTCATTGTGGAAACTTCACACTGGACCTCAAGCAACTTGTATTGTGTGCTTCCCCACTCTTCCTCCAGACTCTGGGACCTTGATTTCCATATGAAAATATAACTTTAGACCACTGAGCAACAGTCCAGTCCTTTTTCTCTTTCGCCCAGGTAAGATGCTTCTGACTTTGTAATCTATATGACTCGGATCAGCGAGTGTGGACTCACTGTGCCAACTAGCTAGTTTGTCTTTGGGCTAAATGCTAAGGGTGTTATTCTGGCACTCCCCTGGTTTTAAACTTTTAACCCTTGTGCAGGAATCTGGCCTTCCCTGCAGTGGAGCACCCGACCCGCTACCTCTTGGGATAGTCCTGGTATAGTTGGAAGCTGAGGTCAGGGACACTGCTGTAAGCATCAGTGGCTCCAGGCACAGAAAATGCACCAATAATGCACCAAAATTACACATATTGTCTGAACAGTCACTTTTATATATTATGGGCATTTTAGGCAGAACTTTATTGTAGGAAACTTGGCTGGATGGCTAGGATGCTGGGAAACTGTACCACAATCGCAGTCTGAACAGTTACAATACTGGAAGTGCAGATAATTGGCAACACAGAACATGAGACACTAGGAGAGCTTGTAGGCAGGTTAATGAAGGATGCAAGAACAAGGCAGGCAGGAACCAAGCAGACAGACTAGGATAACTTAAACACGGACGTAAAACCAAACAGTGAGGTCAAAAGTACACAAGCAGGATGGGTACCTAACAGGAACAGAGGCTGGATAACGTAAGTAAATCACAAGGAAATTGCTGAAGCACTAAGTCTTCCAAATGCCTTTGCTGGTCACAGGGAACCATTAAGCTCAGGCACCCTCTGCCTAGAGAGGGTGCTTTAAATACCCAGGGAACCTCATCTATTGACTGGGGAAGGATTTGCTAATGTGCACACTGGCCCTTTAAGAGGCCACAGTTTAGTGTACACATGCTGTAAGAGAAAAGAGATTGGAGCAATGGAGATAGCACCTTGAAGAGGATGCCGGACAGCACGTTGAGTAGCATGTCTGACATAAGACTATATAACATATAAGTTTCACTTTTTGTATTGAATTGCTGAGATAAATAAAAAATGTTATGGTAATTTCTAATTTGAGATGCACTTGTGTATACAGTGATTGGGGTGCCTTTGGTTGGTTAAAGTATTTAGTATGTTTACTACTTATTGATTAATACATCTGTAAGAAGAAGAAAAATCTCTAAGAAAAAAGCGCTTAACATTGTTAACATTATAAACTACTGTAATTCCCATACATCTTTAAGACTTTTGTATTAACAGTGGGCATGTTTTTGTATTGATTAGTGAGATACATTTTTGCTTAAACGCTTATTGATCCTCCATGCATACAGCAATGGCTTTTCTGCCCATATGGATTGATTATATTGTACATACTATTAGAAATGTTATTATGTGTACATAATTAGTAATGAGCGGCAGGTGCCATATTCGATTTCGACAAAATTCGCGAATATTCGATAGAATATTCGTTTCATATTCGTTCAAAATTGAATATTCTTCATTATCGCGATTAATATGCGATTTAAATAATCGCGTATTGCGATTGTAACTTAAGGCTACTCTCCTATTGGTTTGATATCTAGAATTAGCGAATATGACGAATGTATTCGTCATATTCCTCAAAACGAAGATAGCGAAGCTACCTATTCGTCAACTTCGCTAATTCTAGCAATGAAATAGCAAAGTTGACTATAGAGACAACTGTGTTTAATTCGCTATGCGATTATATTAATATAATTTTTTAAAAATAAATAGAATAATTGTAATAATTATCAAGTATTATAATTATTCTATTTATTTAAAAAAAAAGCTAAGTAATATAATCACATAGCGAATTAAACACAGCTGTCTCTATAGTCAATCTTCCTATTTGATTGCTAGAATTAGCGAAGTTGACGAATAGGTAGCTAAAACGAAGATGGAGAATACTTCGTTATCTTCGTTTTGAGGAATATAACAAATACATTCGCCATATTCGCTAATTCTACCAAGCCAAAAATAGTAAACCAGGTCTAAGTTTAAATCGCAATGCGATTAATTCAAGTTATATTAATCGCATTGCAATTACAACTTAGCACTGCTATATTACATATTAGGCTAGAATTAACGAATATGGAATATAGCAGTGCTAAGGGTACTTTCACACTTGGGTTGGTGCAGATCCGTCTGTTTATTTGCACAGACGGATCCGCACCTCTAATGCAAATGTTTGTATCCGTTCAGAACAGATGCGTTTGCATTAGGTTTAAAGAAAAAGGACAAAGTCCAAAACTGATCCGTTTTGAATTACATTGAAAGTCAATGGGGAACAGATCCGTTTTCAAATGCACCATATTGTGTCATTGACAACGGATCCGTCCCCATTGACTTACATTGTAAAAAAAAAACGGATCCGTTAGGCACTGCCTCTTCAGACGGACACCAAAATGCTGCATGCTGCATTTTGGTGTTCGCCTCCAAAACGGAATAGAGGCAGAACGGAGCCTAACTGGTGCATTCTGAAGGGATCCTTATCCATTCAGAATGCATTGGGGCTTAACTGATCCGTTTTGGACCGTTTGTGAGAGCCCTGAAACGGATCTCACAAACGGAATCCAAAACGCTAGTGTGAAAGTAGCCTAAGTTGAAATCGCAATGCGATTACTTCAAGTTATATTAATCGCATTGCGATTTCAACTTAACACTGCTATATTCCATATTCGTTAATTCTAGCCTAATATGTAATATAGCAGTGCTAGGTTATGGATTGCATTGCGATTTAAACTTAGACCTGGTTTACTATGGTTGGCTTGGTAGAATTAGCGAATATGACGAATGTATTCGTCATATTCCTCAAAACGAAGATAACAAAGTATTCTCCATCTTCGTTTTAGCTACCTATTCGTCAACTTCGCTAATTCTAGTAATCAAATAGGAAGGTTGACTATAGAGACAGCTGTGTTTAATTCACTATGCAGTTATATTACTTTGCTTTTTTTTTTAATAAATAGAATAATTATAATACTTGATAATTATTACAATTATTCTATTTATTAAAAAAATAATAATAATAATATAATCGCATAGCGAATTAAACACAGCTGTCTCTATAGTCAACCTTCCTATTTGATTGCTAGAATTATCGAAGTTGACGCATAGGTAGCTAAAATGAAGATGGAGAATACATTGTTATCTTAGTTTTGAGGAATATGACGAATACATTCGTCATATTCTCTAATTATACCAAGCCAACCATAGAAACCAGGTCTAAGTAGAAATCGCAATACGATTAATATAACTTTAATTAATCGCATTGCGATTTCAACTTAGACCTGGTTTACTATGGTTGGCTTGGTAGAAGAAGATGACGATTGACTAATGTATTATGTAGAACTACTTTTGGGAAGTGGGAAAGAAAAAAATATAACAATAAAAAAAATATCAAAAAATATTAAAAAATATTAAAAAACTCAATATTTATTGCCCTGATTCTTTAGTTTGCAGAAACACCCCATATGTGGCCGTAAAATGCTGTATGGCCAAACAGCAGGGCGCAGAAGGAAAGGAACGCCATATATGTCAAATGTATTCTTCTATTGCAATTTTTGAAGTGGATTCAACACAGTCTGTCTTTGAGATTTACACTCTTTAAAATAAACAAATATTAATAGGAACGCCATATGGTTTTTGGAAGGTGGATTTTGCTGGACTGGATTTTTGACACCATGTCCTATTTGAAGCTCCCCTGATGTTCCCCTAGAGAAGAAACTCCATAAAAGTGACTCCATCTAAGAAACTACACCCCTCAAGGTATTCAAAACCGGTTTTACAAACTTTGTTAACCCTTTAGGTGTTCCACAAGAGTTATTGGCAAATGGAGATGAAAATTCAGAATTTCTATTTTTTGTTACCTTGCCTCAAAAAAAGTGTAATATAGAGCAACCAAAAATCATATTTACCCTAAAATAGTACAAACAAAACTGACACCTTATCCCGTAGTTTCCAAAATGCGGTCACTTTTTTGGAGTTTCTACTGTAGGGGTGCATCAGGGGGGCTTCAAATGGGACATAGTGTCAAAAACTAGTCCAGCAAAATCTGCCTTCCAAAAACCATATGGCATTTCCTTCCTTCTACGCCCTACCGTTTGGCCATACAGCAGTTTAAGACCACATATGGGGTGTTTGTGCAAACTGGAGAATCAGGGAATAAATATTGAGTTTTGTTTGGCTGTTAACCCTTGCTTTGTTACTGGAAAAATTAATTAAAATGGAAAATTTGCAAAAAAAATAGCTGTTTTGGGACCGTTTTTTTTATTTTTATTATTTACATCGTTGAACTGAGAGGTTAGATTGTGTTCTATTTCTATAGAGCAGGTTGTTACGGACGCGACAATACCAAATATGTATATTTTTTTTATATTTATTTAAGTATTACACAATAATAATATTTTTGAAACAAAAAAAATCATGCTTTAATGTCTCCATAGTCTGAGAGCCCAATTTTCTTTTGAGTGATTGTCTTATGTAGGTTATCATTTTTTGCGGGATCAGATGACGGATTGATTGGCACTATTTGTGAGTGCATATAACTTTTTGATCGTTTGCTATTACAGTTTTTGAGATGTGAGGTGACAAAAATGTTTTAATGTTTTTTTTTAAATTGTTTTTATTTTTTACGGTATTTACCTGAGGGATTAGATCATGTGATATTATTATAGAGCAGATTCTTACGGATGCGGCAATACCTAATATGTATACTTTTTTTTAATTTATTTTACTTTAACACTATAACAGCATTTTAGAAAAAAAAATAATGTTTTAGTGTCTCTATAGTCTGAGAGCCATATATATTTTTTTTTTTGGGCGATTGTCCTATGTAGGGGCTCATTTTTTGCGGGATGAGATGGCGGTTTGATTGCTACTATTTTGAGAGGCATACGCCTTTTTATTACACTTTTTGTGATGTAAGGTGACAAAAAATGGCTTATTTTACACCATTTTTTATTTATTTTTTTGCGGTATTTGCGTGAGGGGTTAGGTCATGTGATATTTTTATAGAGCATTTTTTTTGGATGTGGCGATACCTAATATGTGTAGTGTATTTTATTTTTTTAATTTTTATTCAGTGATATGTGTTTTTTTACTTTTACTTTTTTTTCACTTTTTTACATTTTTTTTTGACCCAGACCCACTTGGTTCTTGTAGATCCAGTGGATCTGGTGTCTATCTAATACAGTACAGTACACTATACAGTGTACGGTGCTGTATTTTTTTTACTTTACATACATAGTCTAAGCAGACTTGTGCCTTTAGCACAAGTCTGATTAGACTTACAGTACCATGGCAGCAGGACGCCTCTGAAAGCGTTCTGCTGCCATGGTAACCATCACCCGCTGCTGACAGCAGCGGGTGATGGGGAGGGAGGGGGGCTCCCTCCCTCTGCAATCCCATCCTGTCGGGGGGCTGCAAAGACACAGCAGCCCTCCATGGGAGAGGGAGGGAGCTCCCTCCCTGTTAACCCTTCCATACTGCGGTCCGTACGGACCGCGGTATGGAAGGGGTTAAATGGCTGGCATCTAATCAAGCACAGATGCCAGCCATAGATCCACTAGACACCAGGGAATACTACAGCCTCCCGCACCACCTCCCGCCGCCCGCAACCACCCCCCCTGCACCCCCTCAGCCAAAATATGATTGGGGGATGCAGGGTGGGTTAAAAATTAACACTTTGGAGGCATTAACTCTCTGATCTGGTCAGAGATTGCACAAAGCGCTGCAAACCGCAGGTCTGAATTGACCTGCGGTTTGCAGCGATCGCCGATATGGGGGGGGGGGGTGTCACAGGACCTCCCTGGGCATTGTAACAAGGTACCTGCTGAATGATTTTAGCAGGTACCTTGTTTCGATCACTGCCGGCTGAGCAGCAGTGATCGGAACTACTCATGACGTACCGGTACGTCATGCGTCCTTAAGGCCCCTTTCACACTGGCGAGTTTTCCGCGCAGGTGCAATGCGTGAGGAGGACGCATTGCACTCGCACTGAATCCGGACCCATTCATTTCTATGGGGCTGAGCACATGAGCAGTGATTTTCATGCATCACTTCTGCGTTGCGTGAAAATCGCAGCATGCTTTATATTGTGCGTTTTTCACGCAACGCATGCCCCATAGAAGGGAATGGGGCTGCGGGAAAATCGCAAGCATCCGCAAGCAAGTGCGGATGCGTTGCGATTTTCTCGCATGGTTGCTTAGCAACGGGACACAATCTTTATTATTTTCCCTTATAACATGGTTATAAGGGGAAATAATAGCATTCTTAATAAAGAATGCATAGTAAAATGAAGTGGAAGGGGTTAAAAATAATAAAAGTTAACTTACCTTAGCCACTTGATCGCATAGTTGCGATCTGTCCTCTCTTTCCCAGCATCAGCTAAGATCTAAAGGACCTGTGATGACGTCGCATCACATGGTCCAATCACATGGTCCATCTTACCATGGTGATGGACCATGTGATTGGACCATGTGATGTGACGTCATCACAGGTCCTTTAGTTCTTAGCTGATGCAGGGAAAGAGAGGACAGATCGCAACTACGCGATCAAGTGGCTAAGGTAGGTTAACTTTTATTATTTTTAACCCCTTCCACTTCATTTTACTATGCATTCTTTATTAAGAATGCTATTATTTCCCCTTATAACCATGTTATAAGGGAAAATAATTAATTCTCCAGAAGACCCGAAACCGGACTTCAGTGATGAAGTCCGGCTTCGGGTCTGGGTACCAAACATGGCGATTTTTCTCTGTGCAAAACGCATTACAAACGTTTGCACCCGCACGGGAAAAACGCGCATATTCCCGCAACGCACCCACCTCTTATCCGGGCGTCAAACATGACGCCCGTGTGAAAGAGGCCTAAGGCCCCTTTCACACGGGCGAGTTTTCCGCGCGGGTGCAATGCGTAAGGAGGACACATTGCACCCGCACTGAATCCGGACCCATTCATTTCTATGGGGCTGTGCACATGAGCGGTGATTTTCACGCATCACTTCTGCGTTGCGTGAAAATCGCAGCATGCTCTATATTGTGCGTTTTTCACGCAACGCAGGCCCCATAGAAGTGAATGGGGCTGTGGGAAAATCGCAAGCATCTGCAAGCAAGTGCGGATGCGTTGAGATTTTCCTGCATGGTTGCTTAGCAACGGGACCCGATCTCTATTATTTTCCCTTATAACATGGTTATAAGGGGAAATAATAGCATTCTTAATAAAGAATGCATAGTAAAATGAAGAGGAAGGGGTTAAAAATAATTAAAGTTAACTTACAGTACCTTAGCCACTTGATCGCGAAGTCGCGATCTGTCCTCTCTTTCCCTGCATCAGCTAAGAACTAAAGGACCTGTGATGACGTCACATCACATGGTCCAATCACATGGTCCATCACGATGGTAAAATGGACCATGTGATTGGACCATGTGATGTGACGTCATCACAGGTCCTTTAGTTCTTAGCTGATGCAGGGAAAGAGAGGACGGATCGCAACTACGTGATCAAGTGGCTAAGGTAAGTTAACTTTTATTATTTTTAACCCCTTCCACTTCATTTTACTAAGCATTCTTTATTAAGAATGCTATTATTTCCCCTTATAACCATGTTATAAGGGAAAATAATAAATTCTCCAGAAGACCCGAAACCGGACTTCAGTGATGAAGTCCGGCTTCGGGTTGGGTTCCAAACATTGCGCATATTCCCGCAACGCACCTGCCTCTTATCCGGGCGTCAAACATGACGCCCGTGTGAAAGAGGCCTAAGGTGTTAAAATAGTGCTTTAAACCCTTAAAGGGCTTATGGGGGATCCTAAAAAGTCATTTTATTGTGTAAACCTTGCTTAGTCTCCTGCAGAGCATATTAGTGTACCTATCACCTTTTTTTCTACATACTTGCCCTGCTCTCCATTGTCTACAACCCGAACTTCCACGTTGTGGACTTAGATGAGCTGCAGCCAGGAAAAATCAGGCAAAAATGTAAATGCTTACTACACCCTTCCCTGGGCCCAAAACGCCCAACTACACCCTCCACACTACACTAAACTAAAGCTACGATATGATATCCAGTGGACTCCGCCTACATTGCTTGTGGATTGAGAATGTAAACCAACCTGTTTCAAGATTATATGGGACTGACATCATTATCATTTGGGTATGGATTCTGACAGAGGGAATCATCACCTAATCGTGATATCAGAGGAAATACAGTCTCCACAGAGGCGGCAGTCACATGACTACTCTCCCAATTTTCAGAGATTGGGAGAGTAGAAATAGAGAGATGAAATAGTTGCAGGGACTCGCAGGGAAAATATATTTTGGCCTTAAAGAGGCAGCCTTGTTTTTCAAATCTGACATGTCACATTATGTGGTAATAGCCTTGGAACTCTTCTACATATTCAGGTGCCAACAAGTGCCATTTGACTTTTGAAACTCAGATTTTACTGGAATGGGTCTAGGTGCCATGTTGAACTTGCAATGACCCTGAGGCACCAGTACAGTTGAAACCCCAAGAAATAAACCCATTCTTAAAAGGAGTATACCCCTAGGAATTCAGCTAAGGGTGTATTATTGTTGTTGACCGTACAGGAGTTTCATAGGATTTATTAACATTTTTTCTAATAGTAAATTTTTGCAAGAGTCAAACAGAGAAAATATATCACATAATTTGTTATGTACGAAGATAGACCAAATGTGGTAATAAACTGCTATTTTAGAAACAGCCGTGCTTAGAAGAGAAGGAACAGCATCTGGATTTGTAACATGGAATTTGCTAATATGTTTTTAAGAACTTTAACATTTTTATTTTCTGTTGAGTAAGGCAGCATTCACACTTCAGTTATTTGGTCAGTTATTTCCATCAGTTATTGTGAGCCAAAACCAGTAGTGAAGCCTACACATAGATAAGGTATAATTATTCGATTTCCCCCTGTTCTTTGTTTTTGACCCGCACCTGGTTTTGGCTCACAATAACTGATCAAAATAACTGATCACATAACTGAAGTGTGAACTCAACTTAAGCTGTATAAAGGCTTGTTTGTTTTTTGCGGGACAAATGATAGTTTTTATTGGTAACAATTTTTGGTATATTTGGCTTTTTATCACTTTTTATTTCATTTTTTGGAAGGTGAGGTAGGCAAAAACTGCAATACTATCAGTGTTTTTAATTTTCACTTTTTATGGGTTTCCCCATGAAGTATATATGAATGATATGATGACTTTATTCTTCAGGTTGATACAATAATAATTATACCAGATTTATTTAATTTTTTATGTTTTACTAATTTTGCATCGTTAAATCATTTTGTTTTATTAAACAACAGTTCTGTTTTGCAACCATATGCTAACATCCATAACATTTATATTTTAGTAAAATTGGTTGTGTGAAGGCTTGATTTTTTTTTGGCGGACAAGCTGTAGTTTTATTGGCACCATATTGGACTACATCTGACTTTGTTTGCTTTTTATTTAATTTTTTTGGGAGGTAAGATGAGCTGAAATAGTAATTCAGTGATTTTTATTTTATATAGGGTTTATCATGCAGTATATATAATATGATAACTTTATTCCACGGGTCAATATGAATATAGTGATAGCAAATTTATATAGGTTTATTTAAAGTTTTACCACAAAAAAATTGGGTTTGTGGTGAACTACTTCATCATCACGAAGTGCATTTCTTTGTAAGTAGTGGGTGAAATTACAGGGAATGGCAATTGCGCCGCTCCCCATCATTGTACCCTTCAGATGCCACGTTCATAGCTGATAGCGGCATCTGACATTAATATTACAGTGAAAACGGAAAAAATAAAATAAAAATTATACTTACTCTAATCCATTTGATCACAAAGATGCTATCTTACAGATCCAGCACAAAATCTTGCGGGGCCCACGATGACGTCATCACGTCGGGATCGTCAATCAATATGGAGGCAGCTGGCACTTTACGCTCAAACGGATGAGGTAAGTATGATTTTTTTAGTTTTTACCGCTATTCAGGGAAAATCGATTCATCACCACAAATCACAAGGAATTTCGGTTTCACGGTGATCACATCGATCTTTTCCTGAAATATGGATAGGAGTCCACTTTGTGGACTTCAATTCGCTCAACACTAATTGTCACATCTAAGGTCTTATGCACACATTGCCCAGCAATGCCTTATCACTTTCCTTGAATGGGGCTGCAATTCGGGAGATAAGTGCAGTTCGGAATGGAGGCAAGGATCGGAAGCTCACGAAATGAAAGGAAGCACTACTTTTTTTCGGTGTGGACTGTTGGAAGCGGATCATGGACAACGGGCACATGGGCATGGCCGGCCCATGGTCATGTGCCTGGGGCCTAAGACTCAAAACCTTTTATTTTTATTTTCATTTAACGTAGTAGTGTGAGGGCTTGATTTTTTTGAAGGATAGGATGCAGTTTTTATTGCCTTTTCGATTATTTAGTTGATCATTTTTTAAACTATTTTTTGGTGAGATGAGGTGACAAAACATGTTTTTTTTGTGTTTACCATGTGATAATTTTATAGATCAGGCCATTAATCATTTATAGTAACTGACATGTCATACAGTAAATGTTTACTGTGAAAGAACTACCTTAAAGGGGTCATCAGGGAATTAAAAGGATAGTAGGATCGTAGTTCATGACAGCCAGAGCACGGAGGAGAGCTGAGACAGATCTTTAGTTCCCTGCTTTGAACTAACCTGTCCAGCTGTGAGGTAGGAAAGGTTTTGTGTGCGCTAATAGGGCAGTGTTTCCCAACCAATGTGCCTCCAGATGTTGCAAAACTACAACTCCCAGCATACCCGGACAGCCTTTGATAAATGCCTCTTAGAGAAAGCAAACCATTATAAATAATGAATGGTAGTTGGGAATGTGTTTATAATAAAGTATCATTTCTGTATTTTTTGTAATTTAATTTAGTTTATTATTATTCTCTGGGTCAGTACTATTACAGTAATGCCAAATACATATTTTTCTCTTACAATTACCCCTTTTCTGCAGTAAAAACCCTCTAAAAAAAAAAAAAGGAAATGTTTTTGCATTGCCACATCCCAAGACCCATAACTTTTTTATTTTTCCTTCTACAGAGCTGTGTGATGGCTTGATTTTTGCAGGATGCTTTGAAGTTTTCTTTGGTATCATTTTGGGGTACATAAAGCTTTTTGATCACTTTTTGTTTGGTGGCGAAAACAAAAAAAATTCCATGATAAATGCATAATGTGAGTTGTTACAGATAGGACAATACAAAATATGTGGAGGAGATATTATTTTTGCAATTTTTTACATTGAAAATCATATTTTCAATAGCAAAAAGCATTTTTTTAATTGGAATTTTTTTATTTAATAGTTTTTTTTTCACTTTGTTAACCATTTAATAGTCCAACAAAAGGACTATAATAGGTGATGATGATGATGATGTATACTCTTATATACACGCAGTCTTACCCATAGGGCCTCGATGTGCTTAGCTGGCAGAAAAAAAAGGCATAACACTTGACCATAGGCCACAAGGCCCATTTCACCGCCAACCACCTAACACATATCAAATAGAGAAGCAAGAAAGGGAGAAGAAAGGGAGAAGAAAAAGAGGGTCCCAGAGGTTCAAATGGGGTGTAGAAATGTGATGTGCAAATTAATAAGCGTGATGGAGATATCTTTCAAAATAAAAACAATACCACGTATGAAAACAAGGACCAAACCTGGAAAAGCCCCCATATTTGTGTAAACCAAACCTAGTGTTACATAGGAAGATAAAAACTCCTGTTTGAAAAGTAGGGTTTTCAGTGCACGTCTAAATGACAAAAGATTGGTGTTCCTTTTCAGTGCAAGTGGTAGATGGTTCCAAAATCTTGACCTTTGGGCAGAAAAAGAACTACCTCCACGTTTGATCTTATTAACTTGCGGAATATTAAGATTTAGCAGAGTTACTAGACCTCAATGTCCTCAACGGCATTACAATAGTCCAGCCGATTGCTGATCGTTGCTCCCACCATGGATTTCCTGAGAGGGGATTCAATGTATTTTAGAATCCTCCTCGGGATTTTCAGCTGGTAGTGACAGGTACTGACCACCTGATTTATCTGAGGAGCCAGGTTTAATCTGGAGTACAAGACCACTCCAAATCCCTGACCTGGATGGCTGTCTCAGGGACAGGTCCAAAAGACAATGGTCTTTGGGGTACTGAAGGTGTAGTTTTCTAGTCACTGAATGTAATACATTCAGTTTTGGTGCCATTAAGCATTAAATAGCTGGCACTCATCCAGTGATCGATCTCCAAGAGACATGCGACCAGATCGACTTGATCAACTGTATCTTTGGCAAGCCTAAAGTACAGTTGTGTATCATCCGCATAAACATGGAACTAAAGATTGTGGTTCCTGATGATGTAGGCCAATGGCCTCAAATAGATGTTAAACAAGACTGGAGATAGTGCTGAGCCTTGAGGTACTCCACAGGACAATGGGAGGTCGGCAGAATGGAATACCCCCAGCTTCACTCGTTGTGAATCCTTATTATGCTGTCTATCATTTATACCTTTTTTCTTTAGAGTTATTAATTTATCTATCACTAATAAAATGTTATTATAAGTATTTTCCTACCTATCATTAATAATTTCTTTTTATAGATGCTATATTATTTAAAAAAAAAAATCATTACCTATAACATACAAAAGACAAAATATAACAAACAATCTCACAAAAGCTGTATGCCAAAAGCCAGGTATGTGCAGGCCAACAACCTATCCATGAGACAGGTACAGTCAGCATAGCTTACAATGCAGCCTTGTGCACTATTAGGCAACTTGCAATAATCACGCCTTGGATAAAACTCATGGGCTATGATTTGTGTTTTTTGAGCACCCAAGTGCTCGGGCCGAACACATCGGGATGCTCGGGTGCTCTACAGAACACCTGAGTATAATGGAAGTCAAGGGGAGATCCCGAGCATTAAACCAGGCACTCCCTGCTCTGAAGAGGGGAGGGTGCCTGGTTCATAAGAAAAGGTTCAGAAATGTATGGAAACACCACCAACATGGTTCGAGACCAGATTGGGGAGGATGTCTCGATGCATCTGGGACTCCTAGGTCGCTGCTGGGAATGATGTTGTCCGAGTAGTAAGCCACTTTTACAGACTGACAATAATAAGCACAAAACCGAAGATAAAATCGATTTTAGAGGAAAAATTGTTAGGAAACATTCTTTCCTGTATATTTACTTGTATAAAGTGTAAGTGCTGCCAAAAATTACAAGCAAGAGGCACGCAGATGCAACCCGTATATCACATAAAGGAAGGCATTATTCATAATGTGGCACAATTGTTCATGTAGTGGGACTCCTACACTCATAAAGCCTATGCACTAAGTGAAAGGGCTGACAAATATTACAAGGAACCGGCACTCCAATACACTCTTTGTTACACATAAAATAGGGGATCATACATGATTGATGGCCTGCTGGTGACCCTCAAAAACATTTTGAGCAAGGGCCTTCTGATCTGACCATCTAAAACATTATACGCAAGGGCCTGCTGCTGACCTGACCCTCTTAAACATTAGGGGTGAGGGTCTGCTGGTGAGCTGACCCTGTAGAAGATTGTAGGTGAGGGCCTGCTGGTGAACTGACCCTCTAAAAGGTTGTAGGTGAGGGCCTGTAGGTGAGCTGACCCTCTAAAAGGTTGTAGGTGAGGGCCTGTAGGTGAGCTGACCCTGTACAACATTATATGTGAGGGCCTGCAGGTGAGCTGACCCTGTGAAACATTACATATGAGAGCCTGCAGGTGAGCTGACCCTGTAAAAGATTGTAGGTGAGGGCCTGCAGATGAGCTGACCCTCTAAAAAGATGTAGGTGAGGACCTGCAGGTGAGCTGACCCTATAAAACATTATATGAGAGGGCCTGCTGGTGAGCTGACCCTTTTAAACATTATATGTGATGGCCTGCAGGTGAGCTGACCCGAAAAATTATCTGCGAGGGCCTGTAGGTGAGCTGACCCTGTAAAAGATTATCGGTGAGGGCCTGCAGATGAGCTGACCCTCTAAAAGGTCTTAGATGAGGGCCTGCAAGTGAGCTTACCCTGTAAAACATTATATGCGAGGGGCTGCAGGTGAGCTGACCCTTTAAAACATTATATGCGAGGGCCTGCAGGTGAGCTGACCCTGTAAACAATTATATGCGAGGGTCTTGGCTACTGAGACTAGACTTGGTGGAAGACAGGGTGGTGCTTAACTGTCTGGAAGCATTATCTGCTGCAATCCAACTGACCACCTGGTCGCACTTCATTTTAAATTTTATATATTCTTGAAAGTATGTCATACGTACAGTAGTGTAGGATTTGGAAGTGTATGGGCAAAAAAATTTCAAAAGAAATTTGGGATGTGGAAACGTCACACAGGAGATATTCCAGAGATAATCTCAATGCTGTCACTAGCGGCTAATAAAAAATTTACAGGGAATTTCACAGGTATTTTGGATGAGGAAACGTTATACAGGAGAGGTACCACAGGTAATGTCACTGTCTGCAGCGTCTACGGAAAAAGTACACTGTATCTCAGAGATAATATTTTTATGCGTACAAGTTACACGGCACATGTGGCACTGGTAATGTGACTGTCAGAAGCGGACACCGTCTATTGACAAAGTACACTGTATGTAACAGATACATTTTTTTAAACGCACACGGTACACTGGAGATGTCGCACTGGTAATATAACTGTCAGAAGCGGACCCCATCTATTGACAAAGTACACTGTATGTCACTGACAAATTTTTTCAGCGCACACGTTACACTGCAGAAGTGGCACAGCTAATGTCACACCCACCCTCCTCCATAAATTCTGTGCATACTTACAATACTATCCACAATACTTGGAGAGAGGTTTCATCCATAACATAGTCACTTCTTGGACATTTTCCCGTTGACACCAGTCCTCTCCTGTGCAGAAAGGCTCTTGTCGGTAGACAATCCTGCATTACCATCCAGGCTAAGGGTACTTTCACACTAGCGTTTTGGATTCAGTTTGTGAGATCCGTTTCAGGGCTCTCACAAACGGTCCAAAACGGATCAGTTAAGCCCCAATGCATTCTGAATGGATAAGGATCCGTTCAGAATACATCAGTTAGGCTCCGTTCTGCCTCTATTCCGTTTTGGAGGCGGACACCAAAACGCAGCATGCAGCATTTTGGTGTCCATCTGAAGAGGCGGAGCCTAACGGATATGGTTTTTTTACAATTTAAGTCAATGGGGACAGATCCATTTTCAATGACACAATATGGTGCATTTGAAAACGGATCCGTTCCCCATTGACTTTCAATGTAATTTTAAACAGTTCGAGAGGTAAGCGCAATTAGACAGCTTTCAACATTCCAAAGACTTTGCTTCTGTATAATTTGAGACTGAACAGACTTGTTCCTTATTATTCATATGTATTATTTTTTAGCATTATCCAAACAGTCTCTTTCACCATTCTCTAGGAAGTACTGTCGAATGATCTTGTCAGTTAGTACATATTGCCTTCGTGGGAAAAGCAACACCGGTTCTGTTAAAGGAATTTGTATCCATTGGCGTTTCTGAAACAAATGTCCTGCTGCATACTTTAGGAAAAAAGACCAGTCATTCTCGGTCCTTTTAATCATCCTGAAGCACAGGGAAAAGAAATGCAGGTACAGAATTTACTTAATATTAGGTATACCTTTGCCTCCGAACTTTTTTGTTTAAACATTGTCTCCCTGATGACTTTCTCCATTTTCAAGCTCCAAATAAACTGAAAGAGTACTCTCTGAAGATATTTCAGACACTGATCACTTGGAGGGAAGACTATATTCAAGTACAGTAGATTTGGGATTATTAGGGCTTTAATAATCAATTTTTTCCCTTCTATTGTTAATTTGCACAGCTTCCAAAACCACTTTCTTTGACTTCCTCCCAACTCTTTTGACTGTTGTTATTGGTCATTAAACATTACTCCAATTATTTTTATCTGCTCATTTTGTATTTTTAGATCTGGGATATTTGCTTCTCTCCAATCTCCAATGGCAAAGCAATCACACTTCGTTCTATTAAGACGAAAGGCAGAAGCTTGGCAAAAGAATTCCGTAATTTGTACGGTTTTCCTCAATGCAGGAATTGTTATACACAACATTGTAACATCATCCATGTAGGCCCCTGTTTTAACCGTAAGTCCATTACTACCAGGTGTAGAGACACCCTTGATTACCTTGTCTTTTCGTAGTAGCGAGAGTAGTGGCTCCAAAACGCAAATAAACAGAATGGGTGACAAGGGGCAACCTTGCTTGACTCCGGAAAACAAAGTGACTTTTCCAGTCAGAAAACCATTAATAAGAATTTGGCTGAAGGATTCTTTATAGAGCAATGATATCTGTTTTATTACAACATCTGGAAAGTTTATTTACTCCAACCAACAGCACCAACCACAGAAAGTCATGTGACATTCTGTCATATGCTTTGAAAAAGTCCAAGGATAGTATGGCTAGATCTTGTTTTCTCTCATTCTGATACCAGATATATTCTCGTATTATGTTGAGATTTTTATGTTGAGATTTTCCCATACTCCTCTACCTGCGACTGCACATACTTGGTGTTTATGTATTACTTTACCAATTACTTTTTTAATCCGGTTCACAAGCGACTTGGCCATAACTTTGTAATCCGTATTTAGGAGTGTGATTGGTCTCCAATTTTCTAATTGTGATTTGTCACCTTTTTTGTATAGTAATGTCACAATACCTTTACTCCAAGATTCTGGCAACACTTCTGTACTTAATGCTTCCTTGAAGATAGCCATTAGGTCTCCTTTCAATACATTCCAGAATGTTAAGTAAAATTCTACTGTAAGTCCATCAGACCCTGGCATTTTTTTGGGGGGCGAAACCTTTAAAGACAGCATGCAATTCTTCAAGCGAGGTGTCCTTGCAGAGCATTTCTTACTCCTCTTTCTCCAGCTTGTTTTCTAAAGATATAAAGCATCTTCAACAAAGGCTTTATCTATTTGTTTTTTATTAAACAGCTCTTTATAGAATTGTTTGACATTTTTAAGCATTTCTTCTTCTTTTGTTTTACCACCGTTATTTGATATTACAGTTTTTTTTCCCAGTAGTTTTGATTTAAGAAGAATCTTAAGGACAATTAGAAAACTGAAAATGTTTATTCAGCCCTTCTAAGCAGTGAGAGAAGAGTTAGCTGGCAGCCAAACATTTTTTTTACAATTTTTTTCACCCTAATTATAATGATCTAGGTGTGCAGGTTCCCCAAGCCATCCAACACAAATCAATCAACTTTGAATCTGACTGGCTCTCTCCTTCTGGATAGAGAGCTGGTCTGGTCTGGTCTGGCTTTGCTGATCGCTCCTCGGCCTTTTGCCTGAGATTTCTAGCTTGACCGAACTTGGGAAAGGGGTTGTCAGAGCTTCATAGCGATGACTTGGAAGGCAATTACTCAGCTGAAGGATGGCAGTATATATGCCGAACATTCGTTTCAAAAACCAAGGAGAAATGAGAATCTAAAATTCCATGCAAATTGAAATCTCGAAAGAAGAAGAGAAGAAAGGCGAGCTGTTTTTCTTTGTGAGCGACATTCTACTGAAGACTTTGAAAGTGAGGAGAAGGAATCATTCTTGCTCTCAACGAGTCAAGGAAAGGTGTGTACATTCTCACATTTGATAATCTTTTGGACTGTCACAACTAGTACGTGCAGCTGAAAATCCATCAGGCCGATCCTATTCTACATGGACTTAATTTTGTTTTACTCTACTCGACCGTAGAAATTCCACTAATTGTAAATATGTACAATCCCTTTGTTTCCTTATGTGACATTGAATTATTTCTTTCAAGACATTGTTTAACTTTGAAATCTGTCCGGAAGCTTATGAATAAAGCAGACTTATTGACCGGAAAGTATAAATTTTTTGTCACCTTCAGGGAGGACCCTGGAGGAATTGGAGGATTAAATCTCCCCCCATTAAGCTTCACAATTGGAAAAGACAGAGTGTACATTTATTATCCAGGGATGCCGGAATTTTGTCAAAAGTGTCATCAATTTGGCCACGTACAAGCCAACTGTAAAGAGGAGGGAGGATTTTGCCGGAAGTGTCAACAAGCAGGGCACAAAAGCGTCAACTGTCAGAATGTGATTATATGTAACATGTGCAGAATGGAAGGCCATTGTCACGGCCTTTTGTGAGCGCCGTGACATGGCTGCCGTGCATGCCGTTGCCAGCGGCAACATGTTGTGTTTGGTATGCACATGCACTTCCCTTTAACTTGTTTCCTCCTTCTGTCTGGTGTTTCTCACTAGGTGTGGATCTGGGTGTGGTCTCTAGACACCTTAAATCCTTGTAACTGGAGCCCAAGATGTGTTGTTTGTTTGTCTCCAGCCTTGGTGTGTTTATGTTGGAGTTTGATGTTCCTGGATTCCATCTGTCCAGTCTGTGGGCCATCCGAATAGAACAACAATGTCTTCCTAATCTTTCTATGTTCACCCCTACCCTTACCTGTTGTTGTTTTTTAGTTTTGTTTTGGGATAGTGTTTAGGGTGTATGGTGATGTCTGGTTTTGTGTTCTATGACTGGCATGTTTGGTGTTAGGCCCTGCATGGTTGCAAGACATTTCCTTTGTCTGTACATGCCTGCGGAAGTGGGCCTGTTGGTTTCTCGGAGGGGTTAACCTAAAAATATTTAGCAGCCTTGCCTGGAGCCTCCTTGCTTTCAGTCTATCGATGGGGGTCCAGGATGTTTTGTTGTCGTTTGTTCCATCTTTGCTGCGACAGGAAAGTGTTTGATTATCTGTGTCCTGTTGCTACATTGGGTGCTTACCTACCGTTCAGTGGCTGCTCTATCCTTCTCCCCATGTGTTAGTAGGCTGCTGGGAGACGCCGGTTCTTCCATGTTTTTTAGAGGAACTGGTGGTCTCTGGCCCTGTCTTCTTATCCTAGGGCATTTCAGGGTTCCCAGGGATCTGAGGCTCCTGAGTATGGGCCCTCCTACCTTCTGGGTCGGCTCATACAGCTAGGAGACCAGGGCTGGATTTAGGGAAGCGGTAGAAGGTCACCTTCTCCCTTTTCTCTGTTCCAGGCTTAGTCACACAGTTCTTTTCAGTTTAAAAACTGTCCAAAGTGGGGTAGAGCTAGAAGATATGCGGATGTTGCCATAAGGGACCCTGCTGCTGACCCAGGAGTGAGGATGACGATGGTAGGAGACGAAGCCATGGACCTACAGACAAAAGAAACAAAAAGAAAAGTGAGTGGTCATGAAGAACAGGTTCACAGTGTCAAAAGAGCATCGCGTTAAAGTGCAGGTGAGAGCGACAGCAGCTTAAGACCAAGCATTACCTTATCTAATCCTATGCACATTCTTCAGTTAGAGAGCTTAGCATCAACAGAGCCATTAGTTCCATTTATGTCAAGCAGTTGAGATAATCTATTAGTTGAAGAAATAATCCAGTCTTGATTGAACTAAAGTGTTACTTCGTGTGCATCCTGGTTCATTATCTTTTATATTACTCCAAATGTTAATTAAATTAAAGTCCAAAATCATATTTTTAGGTTGCTGCACTGTTTTGTCCCTTCTTCTTGCTTGCTCATCAGTTCTGTCTTCCTCTTTTAGGGCACAATTAAAGTCTCCGGCCATGATCACTGGTGATTGACCAGCTAAGAAAGTTTGTATGTCCTCTCGCATCTCAGCTCTTTCATGACGTTCAGGTGAAGCATATACATTAAGAAATTTGATTTCTCTGCCATTAAAGTTGATATTTACTAATAAAGCTATTCCTGGAATCAATTGCATGTTTGCAATGATTGGGCAACTATTTCCTTTGAATAGTAATAAAACTCAAGTAGCTTTGTTATTGTCTCCAGACCAAAACAAAGGGCCTTGTGTCCAACTTTCCCATAGGTAGTTTGGGGAGTATTCTGTTCCACATTCTTGCAAAAAGATGATGTCGCAGTTGACTGTCTCCAGATAAGCCAAAACAGCAGTTGTCTTAGGTGCTCCCTTAATATTCCTTACATTAAGGGAGGAGATTTTTAGCTTATCAGACATTGTCCATTAAGAAAAAACTTGAGTATAGTCATTTTTTAAAACCTAAAGTCATGATTCCTCCTTTCTTAAGTTGCTTTTGGGCCAATGACTGTTCACATTAAATTCTAAAAAATGATGAATATTTTAAAAAACAAATATATAGCACTATATTCTATAGTGCTATATATTTGTTTTTTAGAATATTCGTCATTTTGTCCCATCTGTAGTCATGATTTCTCCCTGCTTAAGTTGCTTTTGGGCCAATGACTGTTCACATTGAATTGGAAAAAATGACGAACATTCTAAAAAACAAATATCTAGCACTATATTCTATAGTGCTATATATTTGTTTTTTGGAATATTCGTCATTTTTTTCCATCTGAAGTCATGATTAGAGTTGAGCAAACCTGAACTGTATAGTTCAGGTTCGTAACGAATTTTGGGGTGTTCAGGACCCGGACCCTAACATTTTTCCAAAAAGTTTGGGTTCGTGTCCGTTGTTTGGCGATTTCTTCCTGCTTTCTGAAGGGCTGTACAGCAGCCAATCAGCTAGCGTTTTACTTCTTGCCCTAAGAAGCCATCACAGCCATGCCTACTAATGGCATGGCTGTGATTGGCCAAGTGCAGCATGTGACCCAGCCTTTATTTAAGCTGGAGTCACATAGCGCCGCCCGTCACTCTGCTCTGATTAGTGTAGGGATAGGATGCAGCTGCTGTGAGGGCGAGATTAGGCAGGGAAGACTCAGCAAAACCACTTAATGAAGTGATCAATCTTCAGCTTTGAATCATTCAACTTCTGTTAGTTCACTGCTCACTGGTTTTTCGGCTGCCCAGAGTGTTTATCTGTCACTTTTTTCTGGGGTGATCGATTGAGCTGTCACCAAGTTCAACATATATTTTTGGGTTCAATAGTAGGCTTTTTTTTGCAATATCCTACATCAGGGGTTATACTTATTGTCACACCTTGAAAAACAGTATAGAAATTGCTATATATTATTGAGGGGTGAAATTCAATTGCCAAAATACCAATCCCCTAAATCTGGTGTTCCAGCTGTGGCTGGCTAAGTTTAATACTGCCCATCAAAGGATAGATTTTTTTCTGGGGTGAAATTCAATTGCCAAAATACCAATTCCCTAAATTTGTGGTTTTAGCTGTTGCTGGCCAAGTTAAATACTGTCCCTCAAAGCATAGATTTTTTTTCTGGGGTGAAATTCTATTGCCAAAATACCAATCCCCTAAATCTGATGTTCCAGCTGTGGCTGATCAAGTGTAATACTGTCCGTCAAAAGATAGATTATTTTCTGGGAACAAATTCAATTGCCAAAATACCAGTCCCCTAAATCAGTGGTTTTAGCTGTTGCTGGCCAAGTGTAATACTGTGCATAAAAGGATAGATTTTTTTCTGGGGTGAAATTCAATTGCCAAAATACAAATCCCCTAAATCTGATGTTCCAGCTGTGGCTGATCAAGTGTAATACTGTCCGTCAAAAGATAGATTATTTTCTGGGAACAAATTCAATTGCCAAAATACCAGTCCCCTAAATCAGTGGTTTTAGCTGTTGCTGGTCAAGTGTCATACTGTGCGTAAAAGGATAGATTTTATTTCTGGGGTGAAATTCAATTTGAAAATACCAATCCCCTAAATCTGGTGTTCCAGCTGTGGCTGGCTAAGTTTAATACTGTCCCTCAAAGGATAGTATTTTTTTCTGGGGTGAAATGCAATTGCCAAAATATCAATCCCCTAAATCTGGTTTTCCAGCTGTGGCTGGCCAAGTTTAACCACCTCAGCCCCCCTAGCTTAACACCCTTGATGACCAGACCACTTTTTAATATTCTGCACTACACTACTTTCACGGTTTATTGTTTCGTCATACAACTTACCACCCAAATAAATTTTACCTCCATTTCTTCTCACTAATAGAGCTTTCATTTGCTGGTATTTCAATGTTGCTGACATTTTAACTTTTTTTGATATTAATAAAAAGTTACCAAAATTTTTGCAAAAAAATGACATTTTTCGCTTTCTGTTGCAAAATTTTTACTGTGTGTTTACTGTTCTGGCATTTTGGGCGGGGCTAAATTGTGAGCAACCCTGTAAAGCTGAAAGGTACTTGTTGGACTTTACGCCCCTTTACGCACCTAGGCTGCAAAAAAGTGTCACACATGTGGTATCGCCGTACTCAGGAGAAGTAGGGCAATGTGTTTTGGGGGGTATTTTTACATATACCCATGCTGGGTGAGAGAAATTGTCAACTTGTCAACTTTATATAAAATTTTAAAAAGTTGTCACTTACAGAGATATTTCTTACACCCAGCATAAGTATATGTAAAAATACACCCCAAAACACATTGCCCTACTTTTCCTGAGTACGGAGATACCACATAAGTGACACTTTTTTGCAGCCAAGATGCGTAAAGGGGCCCAAATTCCAATGAGTACCTTTTGGATTTCACAGGGCATTTTTACGCATTTGGATTCCAAACTACTTCTCACATATTAGGGGCCCCTAATGCCAGGGCAGTATAAATACCCCACATGTGACCCCATTTTAGAAAGAAGACACCCCAAGTTATTCCGTGAGGGGTATGGTGAGTTCATGTAAAATTTTATTTTTTGTCAAAAGTTAGTGGAATATGAGACTTTGTAAGAAAAAAAAAAATAGTCAATTTCCGCTAACTTTTGCCAAAAAAAAAAAAAATCCTCTATGAACTCGACATGCCCCTCACAGAATACCTTGGGGTGTCTTCTTTCCAAAATTGGGTCTCATGTGGGGTATTTATACTCCCCTGGCATTTTGGGGGCCCTAAAGCGTGAGAAGAAGTCTGAAATCCAAATGCGTAAAAATGCCCTCCTAAAAGGTACTCATTGGAATTTGGGCCCCTTTACGCATCTTGGCTGCAAAAAAGTGTCACTCGTGGTATTGCCGTACTCAGGAGAAGTAGGGCAATGTGTTTTGGGGTGTATTTTTACATATACCCATGCTGTGTGTGAGAAATATCTCTGTTGAGCATACGGGTAATGAGATTTTTTTTTTCCGTTCAGCCTCTGGGCTGAAAAAAAACAAATGAACGGCACAGATTTTTTCATTATCATCGATCAATGTGGATTAAAAAATCTCTGACAAAAAATGCAAAAAAAAAAAAAGAGAGGGAAAGTACATAGGAGTGCTTGCGAAGTAAGGCCCCATTAACACGTCCTCAAAAATGTCCGCATCTATTCCGCAATTCTGTGGAATAGATGCGGACCCATTCAGTGTGACAGGGGCCGGCGGCGATGCAGAGGGCACACTATGGTGCTGCGGCCACTATGGCGCTTTCCGCAAAATGCGGAAAGAACATCGCCTGTGTCCGTGCTTTGCGGATCCGCGGATCTGTGGATCAGCAAAACACATCTGCACTTCTGAATGAGCCTTACAGGGGGGTGATTAGTGACGAGGGGGTGACAGGGGGTGATCAGGGGGGTGATATGGGGTGATCAGGGGTTAATCAGTGACGGGGGGCGGGGTATAGGTGTGTGGTGATTGGTGCACTTACCGGTCCTCTGGTGGTCCCAAGCAAAAGGGACCACCAGAGGAGCAGGCAGCAGGCATATCAGACGCTGTTTACAAAACAGCGTCTGATATGCGATTCAGATGCCAATTTTTTAACATCTACAGCCTGGTTTACCATGGCCAAAATGTGAAAAAGCTTTGTCAGCGCGCCACAACAACCAGCAACACCGGCTGCTATGGAACATCTTAGCAGGAGGCAGCCTACACGTACTGACTGATAGGTCTGCCCCATTTAACTTCTGGGTCTCCAAATTGAGCACATGTCCTGAGCTTGCCCTTTACACCTTGGAGGTGCTGGCCTGCCCTGCAGCCAGTGTATTGTCTGAACGTGTGTTTAGCACAGCAGGGGGCATTATCACAGACAAGCGCAGCCGCCTGTCCACAGCCAATGTGTACAAGCTCACATTCATTAAAATGAAGCAGGCACGGATCCCACATGACTTGTCAGTACCTTGTGCAGAGTAGACATGTATACCGGCCTCACCCAGCCTTTGTTAGGCCTCTTTCACACGGGCGTCAGGTTTGACGCCCGGGTAAGAGGCAGGAGCGTTGCTGGAAAACGTGTGATTTTTCCGCGAGTGTGCAAACTTTTGTAATGCGTTTTGCACACGTGTGTGAAAAATCCGCATGTTTGGTACCCAGACCCGAAGCCGGACTTCATCACGATTATTATTTTTCAGTTTTTTATTTTAAGTCATTTCCCTATCCACATTTGTTTACAGGGCATTTGTCATGCTCTTACCCACATTTTGATGCCTTTTGTAGCTGTGGGATGCGACTAAGAAAATTTCAGGAAAGACAAACTATAGCAGCTGAAATTTATTTGGGGTTAATCAGAGACACTTTAAATAATGGCAGGTGTATGCTGACTCCTTTTTAACATGATTTTAAATGTGATTGCTTAATTCTTAACATAGCTACATCCCCAGTTATAAGAGGGTATGCACACTTATGCAACCACATTATTTTGTTTTCTTCCCTCCACCTAAAAGATTTCAGTTTGTTTTTCAATTGAGTGGTACATTTTATAGGTCGCATTAAAGGTGGAAAAAGTTCTTAGCCATAATATATTTACACATATTATTATCTGGCAACAGAGTGGGGCAATACCATTACCCACTGATGAAGGTGGGTAAAGTAAAGAGCACTTGGCATCAGATGTGTGGCACCAGGCGGGTTGCAGCATCAAGGTAATAGCTGAAGCAGGTAGTCTGAAGAAACCGGTCTCTTGTATCAAAGTGTTGGTGTGGCACCATGGATGATCTAGTCTTACGCATCAGGAATAGGTGTTTGAAAATCCCGGCTGATCCACACCTGATTCATTTTGACAATGGTCAGACTCTCCACATTTAGGCGCGTTCTTCTTGGGGTAACTATGGCCCCCGCCTCACTAAACACCCGCTCTGATGCCACACTACTGGCCGGTATAGACAGCTTTTCCAGGGCAAACGCTGCTAGTTGCGGCCTCAAATCCAGTTTGGCTACCCAGCAGTCCAGCGGATCTTCAATGTGGGGTGGCAGGGTGCAGTCCAAGTATGCCACCACCTGCTTGTTCAGTTCCAGCTCCTCGGTCTACCTGCTGCTTCTGGTGAGTAGTTTCTTCACTATGTGGGTGAAGAAAGCTACTCATCAGCGACTGTAGAATCAGGCTGCTGCTGATGGAGCTGGTACTGCTCCTACCACCCAACCCCTCCCTAGCAGCCATGGCAGTGGAACATGAGCACAGAGGGCCCCCCGGTGAAACCTGAAAGATGATGGAGGATGGTGCAGATAGACTGTGGCCAACTGACTACATAGGATGTAGTAGTTCAGTTTGTCCTCCCTCTCATGGGTGTAAAAAAAGGCCCCCATTTTGGACCGGTAATGAGGGTCCAACAAGGTGGGAGAGCCAGAAGTCATCCCTCTGCCAAATGGTGACAATTCAGCTGTCACTACGCAAGCAATGAGTAGAGCACATAAGTAGACCACAGAGTGGAACAATGACAGAGTCTGGAGGGGGCAGCAGAATGATTAGGCCAGACAGTAGCACAATGACAGAGTATGGAGGTGGCAGCAGCATATTTAGGCCAGAGAGTGGCAGAGTCTGGAGGTGGCAGCATCATCAGGCGGATACAACAGAGTGACAGAATCACAGAGTCTAGAGGTCGTAGCAGCATTAGGCCAGACAGTGTGGAGGTGGCAGCAGAATGAGTAGGCCACAGAGTGGAACAATGACAGAGTCTGGATGTGGCATAAGCAAGAGTAGGCCAAAGAGTGGCACAATGACAGAGTATGGAGGTGGCAGCAGCATATGTAGGCCAGAGAGTGGCAGAATGACAGAGTGTGGAGGTGGCGGCAGCAGCAGTAGGCCACTGATTGGCACAATGACAGAGTCTGTAGGTGGCAGCATCTTCAGGAGCAGTCCACAGAGTGGCACAATGACAGAGTCTGGAGGTGGCAGAAGCATGAGTAGGCCACAAAGTAGAACAATGACAGAGTGTGGAGGTGGCACCAGCATGAGTGGGCCACATAGTGGCACAATGACAGAGTCTGGAGGTGGCAGCATCATTAGGCCTGACAGTGGCACAATGACAGATTGTGGAGGTGGCAGCAGTATAAGTAGGCCACAGAGTGGCAAAATGACAGAGTGTGGAGGTAGCAGCAGCATGAGAAGGCCACAGAGGTGCACAATGACAGAGTCTGCAGCTTGCATTTGGCTTGACAGTGGCACAATGACAGAGTCTGGAGGTGGCATAAGCATGAGTAGGCCATAGAGTGGCCCAATGACAGGGTCTGGAGATGGCAGCAGCATGAGTAGGCTACAGAGTGGCACAATGACAGAGTCTGCAGGTGGCAGCAGCATTAGGCCAGACAGTGGCACAATGACGGAGTGGGGAGGTGGCAGCAGCATGAGTAGGCCACAGAGTGGAACAATGACAGTGTATGGAGGTGGCAGCAGCATGAGTAGGCCACAGAGTGGCACAATGACAGAGTGTGGAGGAGGCAGCAGCATGAGTAGGCCACAGAGTAACACAATGACAGAGTCTGGAGGTGGCAGCAGCAGCATTAGTCCAGACAGTGTCACAATGACAGAGTCTGGAAGTGGAAGCAGCATAAGTATGTTTGAGAGTGGCAAGATGACAGGGTGTGGAGGTGGCAGCCGCATGAGTAGGCCACCGAGTGGCACATTGAAAGAGTGTGGCGGTGGCAGCAGCATGAGTAGGCCACAGAGGTGCACAATGACAGAGTCTGCAGGTTGCAGCAGCATTAGGCCAGACAGTGGCACAATGACAGAGTGTGGAGTTGGTACCAGCATGAGTAGGCCACTGATTGGAACAATGAGAGAGTCTGGAGTTGGCAGCAGCATCAGGAGGAGTCCACAGAGTGGCACAATGACAGAGTCTGGAGGTGGAAGCAGCATGAGTAGGCAACAGAGGTGCACAATGACAGAGTCTGCAGGTGGAAGCAGCATTAGGCCAGACAGTGGCACAATGACGGAGTGGGGAGGTGGCAGCAGCATGAGTACGCCACAAAGTGGAACAATGACAGTGTATGGAGGTGGCAGCAGCATGAGTAGGCCACAGAGTGGCACAATGACAGAGTGTGGAGGAGGCAGCAGCATGAGTAGGCCACAGAGTAACACAATGACAGAGTCTGGAGGTGGCAGCAGCAGCATTAGTCCAGACAGTGTCACAATGACAGAGTCTGGAGGTGGAAGCAGCATAAGTATGTTTGAGAGTGGCAAGATGACAGGGTGTGGAGGTGGCAGCCGCATGAGTAGGCCACCGAGTGGCACATTGAAAGAGTGTGGCGGTGGCAGCAGCATGAGTAGGCCACAGAGGTGCACAATGACAGAGTCTGCAGGTTGCAGCAGCATTAGGCCAGACAGTGGCACAATGACAGAGTGTGGAGTTGGTACCAGCATGAGTAGGCCACTGATTGGATCAATAAGAGAGTATGGAGTTGGCAGCAGCATCAGGAGGAGTCCACAGAGTGGCACAATGACAGAGTGTGGAGGTGGCAGCAGCATGAGTAGGCCACAGACTGACACAATGACAGAGTCTGGTGGTGGCAGCAGCAGCATTAGGCCAGACAGTGTCACAATGACAGAGTCTGGAGGTGGCAGCAGCATGAATAGACCACAGAGTGGAACAATGACATAGTGTGTAGGTGGAAGCAGCATAAGTAGACCACAGAGTGGCACAATGACAGAGTCTGGAGGTGGCAGCAGCATGAGTAGGTGCACAATGCAGCATAAGTAGACCACAGAGTGGCACAATGACAGAGTCTGGAGGTGGCAGCAGCATGAGTAGGCCACAGAGGTGCACAATGACAGAATCTGCAGGTGGCAGCAGCATTAGGCCAGAAAGTGGCACAATGACGGAGTGGGGAGGTGGCAGCAGTATGAGTATGCCACAGAGTGGAACAATGACAGTGTATGGAGGTGGCAGCAGCATGAGTAGGCCACAGAGTGGCACAATGACAGAGTGTGGAGGTGGCAGCAGCATAAGTAGGCCACAGACTAACACAATGACAGAGTCTGGAGGTGGCAGCAGCAGCATTAGGCCAGACAGTGTCACAATGACAGAGTCTGGAGGTGGCAGCAGCATGAGTACACCACAGAGTGGCACAATGACAGAGTGTTGAGGTGGCAGCAGCTTGAGTAGGCCAGAGAGTTTCACCATGACAAAGTCTGGAGGGAGCAGCAGCATGAGTAGGCCACAGAGTGGCACAATGCCAGAGTCTAGAGGTGGCAGCAGCATGAGTAGGCAACAGAGTGGCACAATTACAGAGTCTGGAGGAGGTAGCAGCATGATTTGGCCAGATAATGGCACAATGACAGAGTGTGGAGATGGCAGCAGCATGAGTAGACCACATAGTGACACAATGACAGCGTGTGGAGGTGTCGGCAGCAGCAGCATCAGGAGGAGTCCACAGAGTAGCACATTGACAGAGTCTGGAGGTGGCAGCAGCATGAGTAGGCCAGAGAGTGGCACAATGACACAGTGTGGAGGGGGCAGCAGAATGAGTAGGCCAGAAAATGCCTAGGTGACATAATGTGAAGATGGCAGTAGCAGAAGCAGCATCAGTAGGATACCACAGAGTGGCAAGGTGACATAGTTGTGAGCTGGCAGCAGCAGCTGCATCAGAAGACCACAAAGTGACCTGGTAAAAGAGAGGGGTGGTGGGTGGCAATACCAGTACCCGCCGACAAAGGTGTGTGAAGTAAGGAGAACTTGGCATCAGAAGGGGGTTCATCAGGCGGGTTGCAGCATCAAAGTAATAGCTGAGGCAGTTAGTCTGAAGAAACTGGTCGCTGGTATCAAAGTGTTGGTGTGGCACCATGGATGATCTAGACTGAAGCATCAGGAATAGGTGGTTGGAAATCCCGGCTGATCCACGCATGATTCATCTTGACAAAGGTCAGTCTCTCCACATTCAGGCGAGTTCTTATTGGGGTAACTATGGCCACCGCCTCACTAAACAACCGCTTTGATGCCACACTACTGGCTGGTCTGGACAGCTTTTCCAGGGCAAACGCTGCTAGTTGCGGCCACAAATCCAGTTTGGCTACCCAGTAGTCCAGCAGATCTTCAATGTGGGGTGGCAGGGTGCAGTCCAAGTAAGTATGTCGGTCTACCTGCTGCTTCTGGTGAGTAGTTTCTTCACTATGTGGGTGAAGAAAGCTACTCATCAGCGACTGTAGACTCAGGCTGCTGCTGATGGAGGTGGTACTGCCCCTGCCACCCAACCCCTCCTCAGCAGCCATAGCAGTGGAGCATCAGCACAGAGGGCCCCCCGGTCAGACCTGCGAGATGAAGGACAATGGTGCAGATAGGCTGCGGCCAACTGACTACATAGGATGTCTCTGTAGTAGTTCAATTTGTCCTCCCTCTCGTGGATGTAAAAAAGGCCCCCATTTTGGACCGGTAATAAGGGTCCAATAAGGTAGAGAGCCAGAAGACATCCCTCTGCCGAATGGTGACAATTGGTGGCAATTGGTGACAGTTCAGCTGTTCATCTAATTACATGTCAGGAATAGGTGGTTGGAAATCCCGGCTGATCCACGCATGATTCATCTTGACAAAGGTCAGTCTATCCACATTCAGGCGAGTTCTTATTGGGGTAACTATGGCCACCGCCTCACTAAACAACCGCTCTGATGCCACACTACTGGCTGGTCTGGACAGCTTTTCCAGGGCAAACGCTGCTAGTTGCGGCCACAAATCCAGTTTGGCTACCCAGTAGTCCAGCAGATCTTCAATGTGGGGTGGCAGGGTGCAGTCCAAGTAAGTATGTCGGTCTACCTGCTGCTTCTGGTGAGTAGTTTCTTCACTATGTGGGTGAAGAAAGCTACTCATCAGCGACTGTAGACTCAGGCTGCTGCTGATGGAGGTGGTACTGCCCCTGCCACCCAACCCCTCCTCAGCAGCCATAGCAGTGGAGCATCAGCACAGAGGGCCCCCCGGTCAGACCTGCGAGATGATGGACAATGGTGCAGATAGGCTGCGGCCAACTGACTACATATGATGTCTCTGTAGTAGTTCAATTTGTCCTCCCTCTCGTGGATGTAAAAAAGGCCCCCATATTGGACCGGTAATGAGGGTCCAATAAGGTAGAGAGCCAGAAGACATCCCTCTGCCGAATGGTGACAATTGGTGGCAATTGGTGACAATTCAGCTGTTCATCTAATTACATGTAATGCCTTGTATGACTTTAATTATTATTGTCAAATAGAAATGTGAATGTAGATGTTTACAATATTACTACCTCTCAGATACTAACGGGACATTGTTTCTTTTCAGGCTCCATGGATATGGAATAGTGTCATGACACTACCAATTTTTGGGGTATCCTTTTTTCGAATACTATACTCTGCATATCCTTAATATACATAACTTTCTCTCTTTCTTCCCAGCACATTATCAATTTCCTCTATGGGTAACCCATTCAGTTATTCATTGAAGTACTGTGTAATTACTATTTTATGAACTTCTGTAGATTCTGTCATATACCCATACATCGGTTTTTATGGATTCATTTATGTCTAACACTCACATTATTAACCCCTATACACCTTTCACGTCTACATAGCAATATAATCAGTTAGTTCCGTATATTTCATTACATTTTGATTTCCCCTCATCATTTTACTCACATTATTGGTAATTTCATCCTGCTATGGTTACTGGCACGGCATCCATACATCATTTCCGTCCTTTGGCACGCAGTGAGAGACGACTTCCGGCCGGTGGTACGCACTGCCATCTTTACCATGCGTTCCACAGCTCACACTTCCGCTAGATGAGATGCACGCCGGGCAGAACACCCCGCCTACCTCCGCATGACACATTGGTTCCGCTGCTCTTAAAAGAGAGCGGGACCTGGCCCCACAGTCCTGCTACCATTTAACTATATGGCGGCCAGAGTGCCCCACTTCCTATCTCCTATCTGATACATACATCTACAAGCGGCAATGGTAAGACCGGAGAGACCAGATAACGCATATACAACTTTTCTACTTTTACTTATACTCAATAGATATTTTCCTTGATGCCCTGCCAAAACCCATATATCCATGGTAAACACCTGACAAAATGATGTTAAAGGCATTCCTTCACAACATTTTGCAAAAAACTCCACATAATTTTAGGGTTTCTGATAATATGTCTAAACCTAGCTATTAATGCGCAATCACTTGAAATAGATGACTATACAAGTCATCTTAGTACGAAAAAAGGAATGGTTCATATCTGTTCTATAATGTGTACCCTATACCTATACATGTTCTGTGATATATGTTCTGTGATGACCGTGCGTATATGCAAGTATATGTGGACCCTCCTTATCTGGATGCATAGATATGTTCGCCTATTACCAAATGATACCAGAGGAAGATATAAGAAAAGCGGCGATATTTACAATGTAACTATGTATACTGATGTACTACATATACAGTTGTGTTCAAAATTATTCAACCCCCTGTGGTAAGGTGCAAGGTGTCATATGTGATGGCAGGTACGTGTCACCGAGGTTGCTGGCCTCGGTGAGGTGAGAGCCGGGTTTTTGTCTGCAGCAGCTAGTGCTGTTTGACTTTGTTAAATAGCATGGCTGCAAAGCCGATCCGGGCCGGCTCTTACTGGGAGCAGCTAAAGAGTAGGGTGGGTGGCTGCTCCCCACGGTCCAGTCCATGTTTTGGGCTGGATATAAAACGCAGCCAGCAGCTGTGTCTGGGGAGTGTGATTATCCTGGAGCTGCTAACAGGGCTGGGAGTTCTCTGTCCAGGAGGAAAGAGCTCAGCAAGGAGGTATTTTGTTCCTGGCTACCTGAAGCTGGATTCTCCTGCGGCTGGGCCGACAGCGTGGTGCGAACCTGCACCTACACCTCCCAGGTGACTGAACCTGTATTGGACTGTTTTTGTTTGGCTACGTTATTTCCGTTGTGTGTGAACCGTCACCAAGAGACTGTTTTTCATTTTGTGTGCAAGTGTGAATAAAACACTGTTTGTTGCACAATCTGGACTCCTTGTTTTGCCTCTAAACTGCACCCGCACCGCTGTCTACCAGAGCGACTCCCCACACCCCACTGAAATTGAGTGTTTTGGCCAGTTTGACATTGATTTTGATCATTTCAGTCATCTTGTTTACAATTAAATCAAAGAGGCACTTGTAAGTCAGACAAATATAACATAACATTTATAATGAAATAACCACAAATGTCTTTTCTGTGCTCACATCATTATCAGTTTTATTCAACCCCCGAGTGACATTCAATCTTAGTACTCAGTACAACATCCTTTTCCAGTTATAACAGCTTTTAAACGTGAAGCATAGCTTGACACAAGTGTCTTACAGCGATCTACGAGTATCTTCGCCCATTCTTCATGGGTAAAAGCCTCCAGTTCAGTCACATTCTTAGGCTTGCGCGCTCCAACTGCTTTCTTTAAGTCCCACCAGAGGTTCTCAATCAGATTTAATCTGCAACCATGCTCTAGTGGACTTGGAGGTATGCTTGGGATCATTGTCCTGTTGAAAGGTCCAACTTCTCCCAAGCCTCAGGTTTATGACGGACTGCATCACATTTTCATCCAATATCTCCTGGTACTAAAGAGAATTCATGGTACCTTGCACACGCTGAAGCTTCCCTGTACCTGTAGAAGCAAAACAGCCCCAAAGCATGATTCACCCCCCGCCATGCTTCACAATAGGCAAGGTGTTCTTTTCTTCATAGGCCTTGTTCTTCCTCCTCCAAACATAGCATTGATCCATGGGCCCAAACAGTTCTAATTTTGTTTCATCAGTCCACAGAACACTATCACAAAACTTTTGTGGTTTGTCCACATGACTTTTGGCATACTGCAGTCGACTCTTCTTATTCTTTGGAGACAGCAAGGGGGTGCGCCTGGGAGTTCTGGCATGGAGGCCTTCATTACGCAGTGTGCGCCTTATTGTCTGAGCTGAAACTTCAGTACCTGCATCTGACAAATCTTTTTTCAGTTCCTCAGCAGTCACATGGGGACTTTTCTCCACTTTGCGCTGCAGGTAGCGCACAGCAGTCAAAGTCAGCATCTTCTTTCTGCCACGACCAGGTAGCGTTTCAACAGTGCCCTTTGCCTTGAATTTGCGAATGATGCTTCCTATGGTGTCTCTTGGTATGTTTAACATCTTTGCAATCTTCTTATAGCCATTGCCCTTCCTGTGAAGATAAATCACCTATTCTCTTGTCTTCCTGGACCATTCTCTTGACTTCACCATGTTTGTAAACACACCAGTAAATGTCTAGAAGGAGCCGAGTATCACAGTCATTTTAAATCTGCCTAATTGGTGCTTATTATGCTTGATTGCTGCTCCTTGACATCCACAGGTGTTTTTAATACCTGATCGAAAACACTTGAATGAATCTCTGTTCTTAAGAGTGGTAGTCTTTAAGGGGTTGAATAATTGTGCCAATGAAGAAATCGCAAAAAAAAACATTTAATACTGTATTACAAAAACAATTGATGTCATTTTAGTTGCATTTGGTTCTTTAAAAAGTCCTTGTAAGATTTCATTCTGAACACAATTAAAATGTACACTAAATTCCCTAAAACCCATTACAGCATTGGGGGTTGAATAATTTTGAACACAACTGTATAATTTGATTATATACTAAATGTATCTATGAAATTACTATTTTTGTAGTGCCTGACGAAGGCCTAAGTGGCCGAAAACGTTTGCACACATATGCCACAATCAACTTGAAAATAAAAATTAAAATTATCAACCAGCAAAATGTCATATGCTGTGATTTTTCGGACGACTGTATTTAGGGCTGGGAACCCAATTCACAGCTAAAGAGGCAGGTAGCCACAAAGTCTGGTTATAGAATTCAGCTGTCACTACACAAGCAAGTGAGCATGCATTGGGCAATTTGTGCAAGTGACTCAGAGGGACTCCCTGCCTCCATCTCCACTGCATACTCCCACAGTGTGGCGGGGTCCTCTGTCTCGTCGTCCTCATCGCCCTGTAGCATCTCTGACTGCTCCTGCTCCTCCTGTCCAGTCTAGAGTTAAGAGAACACCTGGAAGTTCGGGTTCGGCCGCACTTCACAAAAAAGTTCGGGTTCGGGATACGAACTTGACCCCAAACCCGAACCCTACTGAAGTCAATGGGGGCCCAAACTTTTGTGCACTAAAATGGCTGTAAAATAGCCCTGGAAGGGGCTAGAGGGTAGCAAAAGGCAGCAAAATGTAGGTAAATGCCCTGCAAACAAATGTGAATAAGCAAATGATTTAAAATAACATAAAATACTGAGAAATTATAAATAAACGTTCTAACCCTGAGCCCAAGTGAGTGGCAGTGGCACCTGCCACTGAGCAAACAGAGGATTTGGCGGCAACGCCACCACATCTGGCACAGTCACCAAGCATCTCAACCGAATCCCATGGAAGTGTTCAGCTATCAGCTGTCCATCTCCCAAACACTGGAGAGAAAGAAATAGAAAGAGGACGTACCCCCCTACCCACTCGCAATCCATGGCTCTGAATGCCTTGATTTTAAAATTCCTGGTCCTTTGAAATGCTGTCATTCTGTCTGGTGGACAGTTTTAAAATCCTTATGGCGGTGGCTGTCCCAAAATCAGGTGTGCACTGCGCAACGCCATCTGTGGCAAGATCGACATAACAACCAATACATTAACCAGTAAGCACGGGCAGGGACATTATCTCTCTCTTAACAGCACACTGGGTAAATGCAGTGGCTGCTGGGCCTGAGGCGCATAGCATTTTTGCGAATGTCCTTCCGCCCCAGAGGATTGCAGAGCATTTCTCTTTGCCTCCTGTTACCTCTTTCTCCTGCTACTCGGCTTCCTCCTCCTCCTCTACCACCCCGTCTTCCCCTCAGCGTAACACCTTCACCACCCACAGCAGCACAGCCAGGGGGAAACGACAGCAGGCTGCTTTAAAACTTGTGTGTTTGTGGGGCAAACCCCACACCGCACAGGAGCTGTGGACAGGCATGGAACAACAGACCGATGATTTGTTGGTGCCTCTGAACCTCCAGCCTGGCATGGTGTTGTGCGCTAATTGGGGCAAAATATAATAGCAGGTCTGGGCCAAGCCGGTTTGACGCACATTCCCTGCCTGCCACATGTGCTGAATTTGGGGTGCAGAAATTACTGAACACCAGACAATGAAAATCAATTCAGTTAATCAAACACACGCAACACTCCCACCCCCTTTCACTCAAACCATTAACAAACTAATTACAAATTTACTTAAAAACATATTAAAATAACTACAATGCAGCTAAACTAACTATATAAACAAACAAAACTATATACACACCTTATCCTTAACTTAAGGCCAGCCAAATACAAGTGGCTCGGAGGGTGGGTTCCTGCACGAACATAGGCCCTGGAACACAATTGTCCAGCCAGGGCACAGTTCTGGAGGATGAGGATGAGGAGTAGGAGGAACGCTGGGGGATACAGAGGATACAGACGATACACCTCCCTCAAAGAGGACAGCTTGTCCTTGCCTCTGGGCAGCCTGGCAAACATGAGCGACTACATGCTGCAGTACATGCGCAACGACTGCCGAGTTACTGCCACATTCTAACTTGTGCTGATTACTGGGTGGCCTTCCTGCTGAATCCCCGTGACAAGGACAACGTGCCGTCCTTAATTCCCTCACTGGAGTGTGATAGGAAGATATGCCCGCCAGTAGAAACGCTGCTGATGGCATTCACACCTGACACCGGGGACTCAGTGTAAGCACAAGGTGAAGGCAGAGGAGGAGGAGAAAGAAGTCGCTAACGCACCTCAGAAGGCAGGGTTATCATGGGCGAAATGTGGAAAAGCTTTGTCATCACGCCACAACAACCTGCACCACCAGCAGATCTGAAACGTCTTAGTAGGAGGCAGCATTCCACTGACTGATGGGTCTGCCAGGGGCATAGCTACAGGAAAAGCTACTGCTTTGGGTCCCTGACTTAGAATATTTGCTGTGGTGCCCAATCATTTCTAGCTATGCCACTGGGTTTGCGCATTCAACTTCTGGGTCTTCAAATTGGGCACATGTCCTGAGGTTGCCCTTTACGCCTTGGAGGTGCTGGCCTACCCTGCAGCCACTGTATTGTCTAAACGTGTGTTTAGCATGGCTGGGGCCATTATGATAGACAAGCGCAGCCACCTGTCCACAGCCAATGTGGGCAAGCTTTCGTTTATTAAAAAGAAACAGGCATGTATCCCACAGGACTTGTTTGTACCTTATGCAGAATAGACATGTATACCGGCCTCACCAAACCATTGTTATACTACCATGCACTTACGCTTTGTTTAATTTTTTTTTTATTTTCCCAATTTTTTGGGGTGTACAGCAATTTATTTAAAAAAATAAAAACATGTTGTTGGGGACTAGTACCTTTGGCTTCACAGCCCAAAAAGGCTTTATGTCATGCAAGAATGTAATAACCGCCAATTGAAAGCTCCCTGACAGTTAGACAGTACAGGAGTTTGTACCTGGCAAAAATGGTAATATTTCACCCAACAATTTAAAAGAGGATTATTAAAATTTTCGGTCACTGTCACCTATGCAGTGCAGGGCTTTGTACCCGGCAAAAAAGGTAATATTGCACCCAACAATTTAAAAGAGGATTATTCACATTTTCGGTCACTGTCACCTATGCAGTGCAGGGCTTTGCACCCGGCAAAAAAGGTAATATTGCACCCAACAACTTAAAAGAGGATTATTCACATTTTCAGTCACTGTCACCTATGCAGTGCAGGATTACTTGACAGCAAATAATTGGAATATGTCAACCCCTGAACTCCCAGACTGATTAACTATATTATTGTCGCCGACACATATGCAGCGCAGGCCGCAAAGGGAATTCCTGGCCTAAAAAATTATGATTTTTTCACCACCCATGGAAAACATGGATTTCAGTGGTATATTTTGGGGTGTAGGACCTCAACATCATTTTGCACCCAGTCTTCACCCCTGCCCTCTTTGTTGGTCTGCACACCACAGAAAGCCGCAGCGGTTTGCAGCTGTGTTTCGTCATCATCAGAGACGTGCTGCCGTGGTCTTCACCTGTCCCCATCCTCAAACCTAAGTGGTTGGGCATCCGACTATGGTTATGGCCCTGGGAAACCCTGCCAGCAGAGTCATAAAGAAGCATAAGAGACTGCTGCATTTAACTGCCAATAGTCAACAATTAAGTTAACTATACAGTAAGGCAGTGCCCGTGTCATAAACAGAATAAATTTATTTAGGTCACACAACAGTGTAACGGAGCAGTTCAATACAATTACTTCACTATCACCAAAAATTAGATTTTTCAAACCAACAATGTAAAAACAAAAGTTAACGGTTTTATTTGTCAGAAATGCAGTGTACACTGCAAATGTGATATCTATCACAAAACCAGTGTGTTTGCAACCAACTATGTAAATGCAGAGTTCAAAAGGTTACTTTAAATGACTGAAATACAGGGTAGGCCTCAGATCTGCTATATATCACAAAACCAGTGTTTATTGCAACAAACTACAGAAAAGCAGTATGTCACTGCTAAATTTTAAAATACGTTTTTGTGCATTGTATGTCAAACTGCTCTGTGTAACAACAATACGGGTTTATTTCCCACAAAATACACTAATGCAGTATTTCACTGCTGAAATGTAAAATACTGTATGTATTTATACGCTGTTTGCACAACTGCTTTGTGGACCAAGAACACAGCTTTTTTCCCCAAAATTCACAAATGCACTATTTAACGGCTGGAAATTAAACGTAGGTATTTGTACGCTGTATGCACAACTGCTTTGTGGACCAAGAACACAGCTTTTTTTCCTTAAAACACACAAATGCACTATTTCAGTGCTGAGATTTAAAATAGGTATTCGTACGCTGTATGCACAACTGCTTTGTGAACTAAGAACACAGTTTTTTTCCCCAAAATTCACAAGTGCATTATTTAATGGCTGGAAATTAAACGTAAGTATTTGTACGCTGTATGTACAACTGGTTTGTGAACCAAGAACATGGCTTTTTTTCCCCCTAAAACACACAAATGCACTATTTCAGTGCTGAGATTTAAAATAGGTATTCGTACGCTGTATGCACAACTGCTTTGTGGACCAAGAACACGGCTTTTTTTCCTTAAAACACACAAATGCACTATTTCAGTGCTGAGATTTAACCACTTAAGCCCCCCTAGCTTAAACACCCTTAATGACCAGGCCACTTTTTACAATTCCGCAGTACACTACTTTCACCGTTTATTGCTCCGTCATACAACTTACCACCCAAATGAATTTTACCTCCTTTTCTTCTCACTAATAGAGCTTTCATTTGGTGGTATTTCATTGCTGCTGACATTTTTACTTTTTTTGCTATTAATCAAAAATGACCGAAATTTTTGCAAAAAATGACATTTTTCACTTTCAATTTTTCAAAAAAAAATACATTTCTATATAAATTTTTCTCTAAATTTATTGTTCTACATGTCTTTGATAAAAAAAAACAGTCCAATAAGTGTATATTTATTGGTTTGGGTAAAAGTTATAGCGTTTACAAACTATGGTGCAAAAAAGTGAATTTCGGCATTTTGAAGCAGCTCTGACTTTCTGAGCACCTGTCATGTTTCTTCAGGTGCTAGAATGTCAGGATAGTATAAATACCCCCAAATGACACCATTTTAGAAAGAAGACACCCCAAAGTATTCGCGGAGGGGCATGGTGAGTTCATGTATCATTTCATTTTTTTTCACAAGTTAGCAGAAAATGACACTTTCTGAGAAAAAAAAAAAAGTTTCAATTTCTGCTAACTTCTGGCAAAAAAAAAGAAATCTCAGACGGACTCACTATGCCCCTCAGTGAATACCTCAGGGTGTCTACTTTCCGAAATGGGGTCATTTGTGGGGTGTGTTTACTGTTCTGGCATTTTGAGCGGGACTAAATTGTGAGCCGCCATGTAAAACCTAAAGGTACTTGTTGGAATTTGGGCCCCTTTGCGCACCCAGGCTGCAAAAAAGTGTCACTCATGTGGTATCGCCATACTCAGGAGAAGTAGGGCAATGTGTTTTGGGGTGTATTTTTACATATACCCATGTTGAGTGAGAGAAATATCTCTGTAAATTGTCAACTTTGTATAAATTTTGTTAAAAGTTGTCGTTTACAGAGATATTTTTCACACACAGTATAGGTATATATAAAAATACACCCCAAAACACATTGCCCTACTTCTCCTGTGTACGGCGATACCACATGTGTGCCACTTTTTTGCAGCCTGGGTGCGCAAAGGGGCCCTAAAACCAATGAGTACCTTTAGGATTTCACAGGGCATTTTTACGCATTTGGATTCAAGACTTCTTCTCACGCTTTAGGGGCCCCGAAAATGCCAGGACAGTATAAATACCCCACATGTGACCCCATTTTGGAAAGAAGACACCCCAAGGTATTCTGTGAGGGGTATGGCGAGTTCACAGAAAAAAAAAAAATTGGCACAAGTTAGCGGAAATTGATTTTTTTTTTTTTTTTTTTTACAGTCTCATATTCCACTAACTTGTGACAAAAAATAATATTTTACATGAACTCACCATACCCCTCACGGAATACCTTGGGGTGTCTTCTTTCTAAAATGGGGTCACATGTGAGGTGTTTGTACTGCTCTGGCATTTTAGGGTCTCCGCAATCATTTCACGTATGGCCAGCATTAGGAGTTTCTGCGATTCTCCTTATATTGAGCATACGGGTAATGAGATTTTTTTTGCCGTACAGCCTCTGGGCTGAAAAGAAAAAAAATGAACGGCACAGATTTCTTCATTCGCATCGATCAATGTGGATAAAAAAATCTCTGCCCAAAAATGTGCAAAAAAAAAAAAACGGCACAGATTTCCTCATTCGCATCGATCAATGTGGATGAATAAATCTCTGCCAAAAAATGTGCAAAAAAAAAAGTAGTAAGGCCCCATTCACACGTCCGCAAAAATGTCCGCATCTATTCCGCAATTCTGCGGAATAGATGCGGACCTATTCAGTGTGAATGGGGCTGGCGGTGATGCGGAGAGCACACTATGCGCTCGCCGCATCAGCATTTGCGGAGCTGCGGCCGCAAACTTCCGGGTTTCGGCCCCCAAACATCCGGCCGCAGCTCCGCAAAAAATAGAGCATGTCCAATTCTTGTCCGCAATTGCGGACAAGAAAAGGCATTTTCTATATAGTTCTGGCAATGTGCGGATCCGCAAAATGCGGAAAGCACATTGCCGGTGTCCGTGTTTTGCGGATCCGCGGATCCATGGATCCGCAAAACACATACGGACGTCTGAATGAGCCTTACAGGGGGGTAATAAGTGTCAGGGGGGTGACATGGGGTGATCGGGGGTTAATCAGGGGTTAATCAGTGACGGGGGTGGGGGGGATGGGTGGGGGGGGGTCTGTGTGGTGATTTGGTGCACTTATAAAAGTTTCCTTTGGTGGTCCCAAGCAAAAGGGACCACCAAAGGAACGATCAGCAAGCATATCAGACGCTGCTAACAAAACAGCGTCTGATATGCCATTTTTTTTAACTTCTACAGCCTGCCAGCGCACGATCAGCGCTGGCAGGCTGTAGTTTACCTTGTCCCCGACGCGATCCTGTGAAGGCGCGCACGCGCGCGCGTTCACAGGAAATCTCGCCTCTCGCGAGATGACGCGCCCGCGCGTGAAGGAGGAGTGAACCGCCCGCCCGCAGGACGCAATCCTGCGTGAGGCGGTCGGCAACTGGTTAAAATAGGTATTCGTACGCTGTATGCACAACTGCCTTGTGAACCAAGAACACAGCTTTTTTCCCCAAAATTTACAAATGCACTATTTAACAGCTGGAAATTAAACGTAGTGTAGGAGAGTATCTTGAGTGGTAGTGGACGGAAGATACGTGCCACCGTTCATGCCACCGGTCGTGCCACTGCTTTGTGCACCATGAACACAGCTTTTTTTTTTTCTTCAAAATGCACTTATCTCTATAGCACCACAATACAGATTTTTGCCCCAGACTACAGAAATGGACAATGTCACCCCTAAATTATACAAAAGGTAATGTAGGGGACTTGACCTGCCAGAAAAAAGGATTTTTTCCTTCACTGAGCTACCAAAAAGATTAGACTGATGTCCCTGGCAGGCAGGCACAGATGCAGGTCACATGCAGTTCCAAGGACACTGCAGTGGCTAAAATGGCCGCGACCCCCACCTCAGTAACAGATGGATTAAAAAAAAAAAAAACTTTGCAGTATCACTGGGCTCAAGGCTGGGTACAAAAATGTAGGATTGCAGTAGCACCCTCCCTCAATAATTGCTGTAGCTTGAAGATTTCACACCACCAGGTTCAACAGATTTCTTTCCTAATCTCTCCCTGGGAGCATTGGCAGCAACCTTTCCCTATACTAACAGCAGCAGAGTGACGTGCGGCACTACGTGACTCCAGCTTATAAAGAGGCTGGGTCACATGCTGCACTCAGCCAATCACAGCCATACCATTAGTAGGCATGGCTGTGATGGCTTCTTAGGGCAAAGATTTAAAACGATTGCGGAATGGCTGTTCTGCAGCCTTTCAAAAAGCGGAAAGAATCGCCGAACAACGGACCCGAACCCGAACTTTTACAGTTCGGGTTCGCTCAACTCTAGTCCTTGCAGCTGAGTAGAAAAAACACCAATTTGGCTACACATTGCCTGTGCTTCAATGTCCTCCTTCTCCTCCAGTTCAGCCCCCACAGGGCTCATGTGGTCATGAGATTGAGGCGCAATGTCTCTTGTCCCATGACCAGCCATTGTAACCAACTGTTCCAGGACATGAAGGAGTGGAATGACGTTGTTCATACCATAGTCCTGGCGAATTTCTAGTGGAATTCCAATGTGTGGAAACGTTGCATATCAGCCTATGTTGGGGGATGCCGTTCTGCTGCTGCAGCTCAAGGAGGGTATGCTTTGCGATGTACGAGTGGCTGAAGTGCATGCAAAGTTTTCTAGGCATTTTTAGGATGTCTTGCAGATGGGTGTTAAAGTTCAGGAACCGCTTGACAAACAGATTAAACACGTGTGCCATGCAAGGTGCATGGTTCAGCCTTTCTTGACACAGTGCCGACACCATGTTCTTCCCGTTGTCGGTCAGCATGGTTCCGATTTTCAGTTGTCACAGAGAAAGCCAGGATTCGATTTCTTGATGCATCAAACGGAGCAGTTCCTTCCCTGTGTAACTCCATTCGCCTAGGCAAAACTGGTGCAGAACAGCGTGAAACCGCCGAGCCCTGCACATGTGGCATGCTGGTGGAGGGGCACTGTGACTTGTCCCTGAAGTGGAGGCTGAGAACATGGTGGAGGATGAGGAGACAGAGGCAGACGTTTTCGCATTACCAACGGCATGATAACATGGAGGAGGAAGCAGTGTGACCTGTCCAAGTTGCTGTGGCTGTGGCTGTGCAGGAACTACATTCACCCAGTGGGCCGTAAAGGACATGTATTGTCCCTGACAGTAGTTACAGCTCCACACGTCGGCACTGCCGTGCTCTTTGGCAGACACCAACAGGCTCAAGGACTGGCCCACCTTCTGTTCTACATGTGTGTGCAGGGCTGGTACTGCCTTTTGCTCAAAGAAATGACGGCTTGTGACTCTCCACCTCGGCTCGGCACAAGCCATCAGTTCTCTGAAATGTGCAAAGTCCACCACTTGGAAAGGAAGGGACTGAAGCACCAGCAACTTGGACAGGAGCAAGTTCAGCTTCTGCGCCATTGGATGCATGCATGCATACTGTTGTCTCTTGGCAATCGCTTCGGTGATTGATTGCTGATAGAATGACTGAAGAAGAGTAGGAGCAGGAGTATCTGGACCAGCAGAACATGTGATTGACAGACAGCTCCCTTCGGCTGATGTGGTGGAGCCTTGAATGCCTGAAACTGGGTGCGTGCCACTGGGTGATGTAGCGGTAGCTGTGGCAGGCTGGACCAGCTGTGGCACATTGGAGCCACGATTCTCCCAGGCAACTTGATGGTGATGCTGCATATGTTGACGCAGGGTCGTGGTGCCAACATTGGCACCCTGTCCACGTATCACCTTCTGCCCACATATGCTACATATGGCCATTTTAACCTCCTCCGGCGGCTTCACAAAAATACAATATACAGTATGACACCTACACTGTGGGGTTATTGTGTATATTGTAAGGCATGGTGTATGGATTATACTGTATCCTGTACAGCATGGTGTATGGATTATTCTGTACCGCATATGAACTATACCGTATATCGTATGGCATGGTGTATGGATTATAATGAATATTAAACATACACAGCATGATGTAGGGGTTATACTGTATATTGTACAGCAGGGATTATAATGGCACAGGGCAGGGATTATTATAATGTATTCTGTACAGCATGCTGTAGGGATTATAATGTATTCTGTACAGCATGCTGTAGGGATTATACTGTGTTGTATGGGATGGCTCAGGGTTTACACTGTATGCTCTTTGATGTGACAAATATCTTAGGTTTTCCTATCACCCACCTTTGATGCCGCTGTGCCCAGCTCTGAGCCAACCCCACTCAGCAGCTGTCAAGGCTTAGGGTCCGAGAGGTATGTGGGGGTGGGAGATCCGGGGGAGGGGGGCATAAAAAGTTTTTGCTATGGGGCCCAGTCATTTCTAGCTACGCTCCTGTATATATCCTTCTTTTTTTAATGAAATACGCCCCTATACAGTTTCAACAAAGATCACTGCAACACTGCAGTGTGTATATATATTTTTCTTTTTTAACTGTTTTAGGCTCCCATACCCTTTCACCAGAAATAACTGCACAAATGACCCGAGAAAATACATTTCTTGTTGGACTGAAAAAGGCAACTATACGCTTTAAGCAGAAAACAATTAAAGAGTCAAGTGCGTATATATTGTTCTTGTAGTAATGAAATACAACCCTATACACTTTCACCATAAATGACTGCAAACATGCAGTGCATTTATATTTTTCATGTGTTAATGAAATAACGCCCTACACTCTTTCACCAGAAATGACTGCAAATGATTTTAGTGTAAATAACAACAAAAGTGACCTGAGTATATATTTATCTTTTTCCACAGAAAAAATCCACTAAAGGCTTTTCAACATAGCACTTGAACCCCAATAACTAATTGCCAGAATGACAGAGCTGTATTATGAGACTATCTGGATCCCCAAGTAATATTTCCCTTCACTTGCAAGTCGCTTTTTTCCCGATGAGGATTTTCCTATGACTCTCCCTAGCATCTGCACATGTCTCTCCCTGCCTGTGAAATGATTCCTCTGACTATCCTTTCCCTGCACTAGTAAATCGCTTCTTTCCTTTTTTTTTAACAATAAGTTTTTCTTTCACTTTCCCTAGCGCCTGCATAAACGTCTGTCCCTGAACAAAGTGCGATTATGAATGGCAGAATCTAAGATGGCCGCCGTATTTATATGGCTGTGACATCACCGGGCTGGCTGCTGATTGGCTGCATGCATGGCATTATGGGTCATCCCACCTTCCCAGAGTTCTTTGCCCCATATCCTCAAATTCGCATTTGTTGCGAATCAAATTTTTCCAGAAATTCTAAACAAATTCCACTTTGTCAGCTTTGATTCGCTCATCTCTGGTGAAAGCGTTTAGTGGCCTATTTCAGCACAAAAATAAAAATATATTCTCAGTTCAATTCTGCAGTTATATGTGCTGAAAGCATTTGGGGGCCAATTTCAGTACAGAAAGAAAAATATATGCGCAGTTCACTGTTGCAGTTATTTGTGGTGAAAGCGTTTAGTGGCCTATTTCAGTACAAAAACAAAAAAATATACGCAGTTCACTGTTGCAATTATTTGTGGTGAAAGCGTTTAGTGGACTATTTCAGTACAGAAAGAAAAATATATGCGCAGTTCACTGTTGCAGTTATTTGTAGTGAAAGCGTTTAGTGGCCTATTTCAGTAGAAAAAGAAATATATACGCACTTCACTGTTGCAGTTATTTGTGGTGAAAGCGTTTAGTGGCCTATTTCAGTAGAAAAAGAAATATATATGTACTTCACTGTTGCAGTTATTTGTGGTGAAAGCGGTTAGTGGCCTATTTCAGTGATAAAAGAAAAATATATTAATCGCTTTTAGGGGTGTTTTAATTGTCTTTTAATTTATTTAGTTCAGATAATAGTATGCCAGACAGAGAAGTGCAAGGTCTGAATGTTTCTGGCGCAGGCAGAGGTCACAGCAGAGTAGTGGTCATGGCAGCAGGAGTCACAGCGAGAGGCCCAAGCTCCCGATGTTATCTAGCGGTTGTGTCTTGACCAGCAACCCAGCGGTTCTTTATTGGTTAACTCGGTTATCCACTTCTTCCCAAGTGACATCAGGCACCCCCAGCCAACAGTCTGTGGGTTCGTCAGATACAAGCCTTAGTTGGCATGGCCCGGGAGATGGCCCTGTGCCATCACCTGTCCTTAACCTGCACCAGTGATGAGAAGAGTGGTGTTGGAGGTGGTGTTGCGAGCGGTCAGGCTCAGACCCAGAGACTGTTGAGGAGGACATCAATGACGTGCAGAAACTACTCAATGATGATGAAGCGCATCGCCCTTGAGATACGGGTGCAGAAGGGGCTTTATCATCAGGAGAAGAGGGTTCCAGCTTGCCCGTGAGGCAGCGGCTGAGCCAGCAAGGTGGTAGCATGGCTGGGAGTGAACAGGATGGCAGCAGTGGGAGGTGGGGCGCCAAACGTGCCCGGGATAGACCACCTGCTTCGCAGCTGCCTACCTGGATGTAGTGGTGCAGCGGTTCGCGGAAGCAGCGGCGCTAGAAGTTAGTCACTGCGGACTGTTCGGGGTAAAATCGGTGCTGTGGCAGTTTTTTTGTTAAGCCGCCGGAGGAGGCAAACATGGCCATATGTAGAATCTGTGGACAGAAGGATAAGCATGGCCAGGGTGCCAATGTTGGCACTACGGCCCTGCGTCAACATATGCAGCATCGCCATACAGTGACCTGGGAGAGCCGTGGCTCCGATGTGGTGGTCCATCCTGCCACAGCAACAACTGCATCACCCAGTGGCATGCACCCGGTTTCAGGCAGTCAAGGCTGCACCACCTCAGCCAAAGGATGCTTTCTGTCAATCCCATTTTCTGATAGTCCAGATGCTCCTGCTCCTACTCTTCAGTCATTCCGTCAGTAGTCAGAGACAACTGTATGCGTGCACGCATCCAATGTCGCAGAAGCTGAATGTGCTCTTGGCAAAGATGCTGGCAAAGATGCTGGTACTTCAGTGCCTTCCTTTCCAAGTGGTCAACTCTGCACCTTTCAGAGAACTGATGGCTTGTGCCGAGCTGAGGTAGAGAGTCACAAGCCGTCATTTCTTTGCAAAAAAGGCAGAAGCAGCCCTGCATAAATATGTAAAACAGAAGGTGGGCCAGTCCTTGAGCCTGTCGGTTTCTGCCAAAGTCCACGGCAGCACCGACGTGTGTAACTGTAACTACGGTCAGGAACAATACATGTCCTTTATGGCCCTCTGGGTGAATGCACAGCCATACCAGCAACTTTGCCAGGTCACACCGCATCCGCCTCAACGTTGTCACGCTGTTGGTCCTGCGAAAATGTCCGCCTCTGCCTCCTCATCCTCCACCATGTCCTCACAGTGCCCCTCCAGCATACCACATGTGCAGGGCATGGTGGTGTCACGCTGTTCTGCACCTGGTTTGCCTTAGCGAACAGAGTCACACAGGGGGGAACTGCTTCATCAAGAAATCGAATCCTGTCTTTCTCCGCGACAACTGAAAATTGGAACCATGGTGACCGACAAGGTCCCAGACACACAGGGGGAGATGGAGGCAGGGAGTCCATCCAAGTCACTTGCACAAATGGCCCACTGCATGCTCACTTGCTTGCGTAGTGACAGCCGAATTGTCACCATTCGGCAGAGGGATGACTTCTGGCTCTCCACCTTGTTGGACCCTCATTACCGGTCCAAAATGAGGGCCTTTTTTACACCCACTGAGAGGGAGGACAAACTTAATTACTACAGAGACATCCTATGTAGTCAGTTGGCCCCTTTAATCTTTCTTTTGTATATTTGTTTATATTTTCAACCATTTTTGTGTTCTTTCTTAATGTATGGGATATGTTCTTATTCATTTTTTATTCATTTTTATTCATTTGTGTTTATTCTAAAGTAAATATGCACATGTTCTCTGAAAAATCCTAATCGGGTTTTGTTGTTCCCCACAACTCTGGGTTTTTGGTGGAGTCCACAAGAAAGGTATAAAAAGGATGGTAGTTCTGGATCTCATTTTTGGCCACTGATGAAGATGTGAGGACACCTCGAAATGCATTCGGCGTATACACAGACCCGAACTCTCTACCATTATCTGGATAACAAGCTTATTAATATCTTGTAAAAAAAGGCGAAGCCTGTTTGAACAAAGAGAGAAGGATGCTTTGCTTCTCTAGTGCTATGTAACTAATTTGAAATACAAACTTTCCTAGATCACATAACTACAGCTGAGTCACATGATTCAAGTCAAGTCACGTGGGACGTGGAACATAGCGCATAATAGAATACAATCTTTCGGGTTAGGTCACGTGACCAAAGTTGGGTCACGTGATTCAAGTCACGTGGGACACCGATTCCTGGCGCGGAATACAGCACACAATGGAGAACAAGCTCCCAGCTCGGGTGAGTGGCTGTACTACAGGTGGGACGCCCCTGTAGTAAGCGAAATACAGTCTCTTGTGGGTAGAGAAAAATCACTCAAACAACTAACATTATAAGACAAACTTATCTGATACTAACGGGACCAAATAGTGACATACCCACTACCGGAACAGATGCCATTGTGACGGTTCATGATTTTATGGAAACAACATAAAACCCATCAAAGACAGCCAATTAATTCAATCACTACCAGCAAAAACATATATTGACTGCTGACAGCTGAAATATATACTAATCACAGCAGAAGTATATATTAATTATATTGGATGTTAAACTTTACATATGGATTAATCTCTAGTATCCCATACTGAATATACTAGAATAATGATGGGATATTACTAACAATTGTGTTGCAATATTACTAATGTATGTGCAATGTATTTTTAATGTGTATAATCTTACTAATGTAAACAAGGTGACAAGTTTTATATTTTTTAAATATTTTTTCTTATTTCTACTTATGTGTTTATAACAATTCTTTTATTAAGTATAGTATAAAATAAATATCATATACAAAAAAACTTTTTGACTCACATGAGAATATAGAACACAGATTGCGAGTGCCTGCTACTATATTGCAAAAAGATTTTAGATTAAGAGACTATAAGATCCAAAACAACTGGTGCTGTATATATGTATTTTTCCCGTTAAGGTAGGGCGTTATTTTGAGTTCCTTGTTTGATCACTGAGCCTTTTCCATCGGTTTGACTATGTTGTACCTATTTATCCGGCCACTGGGCTGTTTTACTGTCTTTCAAATATTCCCTGCACAGTTATTATGATGTAACTCCACTGTGCATGCGCATACTGTAAGCCTATTGTGTATCTGTTGGCAGTGCTGCTTGGGCAAGTGTCCCTTGTTGCCTATCAGCGCTGACGCGATACACGCTTCTCTCCCGCAGCCTCTGCACATGCGTTGTGTGTTCCGGCGGTCAGGCACTCCCGGAAGTTAGCTCCGGTGACGCCATGAACCAGCAAGGACACGGTGACGGCGGACCTACATACTTGGCAGCCGTACATCAGCTGACCGTGCTGCCCCCTGTCTCTCCGCTGTAAGAGGTAGGACCATATCTTTCCAGCTTCCACACATACCTTATAGTGGGCGCTGGTAGTTTACTAAAGCCCACACTTACATTTTACAATAAGGTGGGCCTCTGTATGACATAGGATATTTTTGTGTCTGCTTTTTTCTAGGATTACCACAGTCCCCTGATGAATCTAGGGTACCTACCACTATTGATGAAACGTGTCGGGTACTCATAATGTCTTCATATCTGATACAGCTAACCCCCCTGTATAGTTGAGCTAGATACATCTTTCTAGTTAGGAGATAGCTAGTTCCTTTGTTTACTTTTCCTCTCCCCTGGACATGGTATTGTAGGGACTCATAACAGGGACAGGTTCCAGGCAGGGACGCTCTTTTAAGGGCGATGACTCTGCAAGTAGTCAGGAAATTCAGGGCATTATAGTACTGTTAGGGATCTTTAGGGATAGTATTAAATCTTCAAAATTGTTTTTTCCTCCCTCAGTACCCTCCCTGAATCGGCCCCACCCCCCTAGTTATACCAGGACAACATCGGACCAGTGGACATCTAGTGATTTATCTATCTTGAATCTACTATCCGGTCATGTAGTGTCCTATGAAGTTAGCAACATACCGGAAGACGGTTCTTTTTCATTTATTTGGTCAAATGAATTTGTTGAATCAGAATTTTAATTAACCTTATTAAAAGTTAAGCTTTAGATTCCCCCTTTCTTTAGATAGTTCTTGTGAATCAGTATAAGCAGAGCACCATTACCATAGTATCAGGAGGGGTGAGCTGGTATAAATAAACTATACCTGCCTATCCGCGCCATCGTCCATCCTCTCGCAGGTCTGACCAGGGGGGCCCTCTGCGCTTATGCTCCACTGCCATGGCTGCTGGGGAAGGGTGGGGTGGCACGAGCAGTACCAGCTACTAGTGATGAGCAAGCACCAGAGTGTTCGGGTGTTCGGGTACTCAGTCTGAACACACAGAGATATTCATGCGCTCGGCCAAGCACCCGAGTATAATGGAAGTCAATGGGAGACAACCAGGCACCCCCTGATCGGATAAGGGTAAGGTGCCTGGTCCATTGGAAAAGGACGGAAAGTGACAGAAACACCACCAAAATGGATCTGGAACAGCATGGGGACCATGTCTGGGTGCATCTTGGACTCCAATGTCCTGCTGAGAACCATACAATCCCAGTTGTCTGCCACTTTTACATAGCGAAAAAAATCACACCCAAAATACCGCCCCCTCAAAAAAAAAAAAAATTCAATTGTATATACAGTGCAAATGCTGCCAAAAGTTACAAGGAAGAAGCACTCCAATACATCCTGTATAACACATAAAGGAGGGCCTCATTCACATGGTGCTACAATTGTTCAGTTACACTGCTGCACTCATAAAGCCTATTGCAACAATTGTGTTGCAATATTACTAATGTATTACTAATGTATGTGCAATGTATTTTTAATGTGTATAATCTTACGAATGTAAACAAGGTGACAAGTTTTATATTTTTTAAATATTTTTTCTTATTTCTACTTATGTGTTTATAACAATTCTTTTATTAAGTATAGTATAAAATAAATATCATATACAAAAAAACTTTTTGACTCACATGAGAATATAGAACACAGATTGCGAGTGCCTGCTACTATATTGCAAAAAGATTTTAGATTAAGAGACTATAAGATCCAAAACAACTGGTGCTGTATATATGTATTTTTCCCGTTAAGGTAGGGCGTTATTTTGAGTTCCTTGTTTGATCACTGAGCCTTTTCCATCGGTTTGACTATGTTGTACCTATTTATCCGGCCACTGGGCTGTTTTACTGTCTTTCAAATATTCCCTGCGCAGTTATTATGATGTAACTCCACTGTGCATGCGCATACTGTAAGCCTATTGTGTATCTGTTGGCAGTGCTGCTTGGGCAAGTGTCCCTTGTTGCCTATCAGCGCTGACGCGATACACGCTTCTCTCCCGCAGCCTCTGCACATGCGTTGTGTGTTCCGGCGGTCAGGCACTCCCTGAAGTTAGCTCCAGTGACGCCATGAACCAGCAAGGACACGGGAGCCGCATCTGATTTAAAGTGATGGCGGACCTACATACTTGGCAGCCGTACATCAGCTGACCGTGCTGCCCCCTGCCTCTCCACTGTAAGAGGTAGGACCATATCTTTCCAGCTTCCACACATACCTTATAGTGGGCGCTGGTAGTTTACTAAAGCCCACACTTACATTTTACAATAAGGTGGGCCTCTGTATGACATAGGATATTTTTGTGTCTGCTTTTTTCTAGGATTACCACAGTCCCCTGATGAATCTAGGGTACCTACCACTATTGATGAAACGTGTCGGGTACTCATAATGTCTTCATATCTGATACAGCTAACCCCCCTGTATAGTTGAGCTAGATACATCTTTCTAGTTAGGAGATAGCTAGTTCCTTTGTTTACTTTTCCTCTCCCCTGGACATGGTATTGTAGGGACTCATAACAGGGACAGGTTCCAGGCAGGGACGCTCTTTTAAGGGCGATGACTCTGCAAGTAGTCAGGAAATTCAGGGCATTATAGTACTGTTAGGGATCTTTAGGGATAGTATTAAATCTTCAAAATTGTTTTTCCTCCTCAGTACCCTCCCTGAATCGGCCCCACCCCCCTAGTTATACCAGGACAACATCGGACCAGTGGACATCTAGTGATTTATCTATCTTGAATCTACTATCCGGTCATGTAGTGTCCTATGAAGTTAGCAACATACCGGAAGACGGTTCTTTTTCATTTATTTGGTCAAATGAATTTGTTGAATCAGAATTTTAATTAACCTTATTAAAAGTTAAGCTTTAGATTCCCCCTTTCTTTAGATAGTTCTTGTGAATCAGTATAAGCAGAGCACCATTACCATAGTATCAGGAGGGGTGAGCTGGTATAAATAAACTATACCTGCCTATCCGCGCCATCGTCCATCCTCTCGCAGGTCTGACCAGGGGGGCCCTCTGCGCTTATGCTCCACTGCCATGGCTGCTGGGGAAGGATGGGGTGGCACGAGCAGTACCAGCTACTAGTGATGAGCAAGAACCAGAGTGTTCGGGTGTTCGGGTACTCAGTCTGAACACACAGAGATATTCATGCGCTCGGCCAAGCACCCGATGTAAGAGAGTGTCTGGTGTGGTAGTGGGTGGAAGATACGTGCCACCGGGGGTCGTGGCCCCGGTGGAGTAAGAGCCGGGTCTTTTGTGTTTTGTCAGCAGTGAGTGCTGTCACACAGCGGTCCGGGCCGGCTCTTACTGGGAACAGGCAAAGAGCAGGGTGGGTGTCTGTTCCCCACGGACCACAACGGCTGGACGGGATTCGGTTGTTGGTGTCAGTCTACACTGATCCTGGCAGGTTGGTTATCTCTGGCCTTAGTTGGGTAGGGAAGGAGTTAATCCTTCACTATGCTCGGTGGGTGTGGTCCTCCTGCTACACCCAGGGCTGTGAATATAAGTTTGATGCTCACTGACTGTGGGGTGATGAAGTGTGCTCTCCTGTCTCACTGCAGGAGGCTGTACGGGAGGCTGATCGCATGGTCGGGCTGAGCTCTGTAGTCCGCTCTGCTAACAAAGACTGCCCAGTTGCTGCAGGCTCCGGGAAGGGCCAAAAGAAGGGATCCTGTGGCCGGAGCCATTCCCTTGTCCAGGCCGACACGTGGCCTGTCTAACTTGTACGAACTTGGACAAACCCGCCCCATGACAAGGTGTAGTACTGATCACGGATGTGAGAGACTGTGTGAACAGGCACCAAGACGCCGGCTGCGTTTGGGACTTCGTTGTGGGAGGTGGGGTTTATGAACTTTGCTGTGGTGTGAATTGCACAGTTTTGATGTGATGCACTGGCGTGAATAAAAGAGCACGGTGTGGACACAAAGCCTGTCTCCTGAGCCTCTATACTGCCACCGCTACCACCTGCCTACCAGAGCAAACCCCCACAATTGGTGGCTTCAGCGGGCAAACGGCAGTGAGGCCGAAAATTGTGTTATTTGGACTGTATGTCATATATTAAGCCGGCAAGTTTTGTGGCTCCAGATAAGATGGAGGAGGCCATTAGACACTTGGTGCAAAGCAATGAGGAGGCTACTCGGAGACATGAGGAAGCCCTGAGAGACCAGCGGCAGTTGAATAGTCTACTGGCCCGGCAACTGGCGACTATGCAGGAGTCCATGCGTGTGTTACAACAACAAACTGTCCCGGGAGGGACCGCAATCCTACCTGCTGCCCGGGATAAGGTGCGCTCAGCATTAAGAAAGATGGGCCCCGAGGATGATATCGAGGCGTTCTTGATGGTCTTCGAACGCACTGCGGAGCAGGAAAGGTTACCGGCAGAACAGTGGGCCGAAGTAGTGGCGCCATTTTTAGTGGGAGACGCACAAAAGGCCTACTTCGACCTCAGTCAGGAGGAAGCCAAGAGCTATGAGAGGCTGAAGGGGGAGGTGTTGGCTCGTCTTGGGGTTAATACCTATGTGCGTGCACATCGAGTCTACCAGTGGGCCTTCTCCGAGTCCCGGCCTGCCCGGTCCCAGGCCTATGACCTGTTACACCTGGTAAAAAATGGCTGCAGCCTGAGACATTGAGCCCCTCGCAGATGGTGGAACGGGTGGTGGTCGATCGTTTGGTGCGTACCCTCCCAAGAGCAATACAGCGCTGGGTGGGACAAGGTGATCCAGGCACCCTGGAGCAAGTTGTTGGCCTAGTCGAGAGATACATGGCAACCCAGGACTTGGTCCGAGACTCTGCCTTCCTGCAAAAGCCGCGTTCACTCTCCCTGCCACAAAGGGGACCAGAGAAGGGGCTCAACCGCTTAAGGGGGAGGTGATTTCCACTCCTGGGAGGCCAAACCTGGGGAGACGAGAGACCCGGGGATTAGATGTTGGCACTGGTCAGGGCCTGGGACACGTTGCTGCCAACTGCCCGAGGGCGGCAGAGCCCATGGACTGCGGGTTCGCACGCCGATCCTCCTTTTTCGGCCAACCGGTGTGTGTTGCTGCTTCGCTGCTATCCGCTGATACACCTCCTTTGTGTGCCGTCTCTATTAATGGACACCCAGTTAAGGCATTGCTGGACTCGGGAGCTTAGTGACCCTCGTTCACGAGTCCCTGGTGGCCAGTCGCGGCCCAGGCAAGCAAACCATCAGTGTTGTGTGTATTCATGGGGACCGGCGAGAATATCCTACAACCTGTGTGACCTTGTCTACCCTCGGGAGGAGATACAGCATGTTGTTGGGGTGGGGCGACAAATCCCTTACGCTGCCATCCTAGGTAGGGATTGTCCCCTGTTTTGGTCTCTTTGGGAGGGACGGGGTGCAGAGCCAGTGCCCGTTGATCCTGAAGAGGGGCTACCAGCTGTAGGGGTCACCAATAAGCGGGAAGAGTGTCACCCTGATAGCTTGTCCCTAGAAGGGTTGGCTGGTGAGCCGGTGGCAGCCCCATCTGTTCCAGAACTAGAAGTATCCCGAGACACATTTGGGACTGCCCAGCTCCAGGATCCTACATTGTCACGGGCCAGAGAAGGGGTGACTGTCATCAATGGAGTGGCTCAGCACCCGGGAGCAGACTCGAATTTCCCCACCTGGCCTGTAACCAGGACCTACTGTACCGGGTCGACAAAGTCCGGCAAGAGGTAATAGAACAGTTGGTGGTACCCCAACCATACCGCCGCATGGTATTAGACCTAGCGCATACTCATGTGTTAGGAGGGCATCTGGGGGTCCAGAAAACTCAGGAACGTATACTGCGGCGTTTCTATTGGCCGGGGATATATGAGGAAGTCAGGAGGTTTTGCCAGTCCTGTCCCGAGTGTCAGAGGACCAGCCCCCAGCCTCATTATCGTAGTCCCCTGGTGCCCATGCCCATTATTGAAGTACCTTTCGAAAGGGTCGCTATGGACCTTGTAGGCCCCATTAATAAGTCAGCCAGAGGCCACCAACATATCCTGGTCATAGTAGACTACGCTACTCGCTACCCTGAGGCGATACCCCTGCGCCACACGTCGGCCAAGCTAATAGCCAAGGAGCTGATGGGGATGTTCTCGCGGGTGGGGATCCCGAAGGAGATATTGACAGACCAAGGGACCCCTTTCATGTCCAAGGTGATGAGGGAGCTCTGCAAAATATTAAATATTAAGCACTTGCGTACATCCGTCTATCACCCCCAAACTGATGGGCTGGTGGAACGCTTTAATAAGACCCTAAAGTCCATGCTCAAGAGAGCGGTGGCAAAAGACGGAAAGGACTGGGACCTCTTGCTGCCCTATGTGTTATTTGCGGTGCGAGAAGTGCCCCAGGCATCCACAGGGTTCTCACCGTTTGAGCTGTTATATGGTAGGCATCCCCGAGGGCTGTTAGATATCGCTAAAGAGGCGTGGGAGCAGCAGCCTAGCCCTCACAAAAGCATAGTTGAGCACATCGAGAAGATGCAGGACCGGATTGGGACAGTTCTGCCCATAGTCCGTGAACATATGGAAGCGGCCCAGCTGGCCCAGAGCCGCGTGTACAACCGGGCCGCCCAGGTAAGGAAGTTTAACCCGGGCGACCGAGTGTTAGTACTAGTGCCCACCATAGACAGCAAGTTTCTGGCCAGATGGCAAGGACCGTATGAGATAAGAGAGAAGTTAGGCCCCGTGAATTACAGGGTATACCAGCCGGGAAGGCGGAAGCCCGAGCAGGTGTACCACGTTAATTTACTGAAAGCCTGGAAAGATAGAGAAAGTCTCCTTGGGGATGACCCGCGCTTGTCTTGGCTGCAGAGAACGCCCCCGGCCCTACAGTGGTACCAGAGGACATCCCTGCAGTAAAGATAGGTAGCGGTTTGTCGACTAAGCAGACTCAAGAAGTGAAGGAGTTCATTAGCAGGAATAAAGACGTGTTCTCTGACCTTCCGGGACGTACCGATCTAGTCCAACATGACATTGTCACAGAGCCCCAGGAAAAAATACGTTTACGACCATACCGGGTACCGGAGGCTCTGCGACAAGCCATTTTAGAGGAAGTAAAGTTTATGCTGAAGTTAGGGGTCATCGAGGAGTCTAGAAGCGAGTGGGCTAGCCCGATCGTTCTTATCCCAAAGCCCGACGGATCATTACGTTTTTGTAATGATTTCCGGAAGCTAAACGAGATTTCAAAGTTTGACGCCTATCCCATGCCGCGAGTAGATGAGTTAATAGAGCGAATGGGTAAAGCCAGGTATTTCTCGGTGATAGATCTCACAAAAGGGTACTGGCAGGTACCTTTAACAGAGACAGCAAAGGAGAAGACCGCCTTTGTTACGCCAGAGGGGCTGTTTCATTATAGAGTGTTGCCCTTCGGGTTGCACGGTGCTCCAGCCACGTTTCAACGGCTGATGGATATCGTCCTCAGACCACATCTCCGGTATGCTTCAGCATATTTGGATGATATAATCATATTTAGCCAGGACTGGGAAAGTCACTTGTCGAAGGTTCAAGCAGTGATAGACTCGCTCAGGAAGGCAGGATTGACCGCCAACCCAAAAAAGTGCTCAGTGGGCCTGGAGGAAGCGTGGTATTTGGGTTATGTCATTGGACGCGGAGTCGTTAAGCCCCAAATAAATAAGATCGAGGCGATCCGAAATTGGCCTAGACCCCTTACGACCAGGCAACTGCGATCATTTTTAGGGATGGTAGGGTATTATATGCGGTTCATCCCACATTTTGCCACTATAGCTGCCCCGTTGACAGGACTCCTGAAAGGTAGGAAGTCAGTAATGCTTCGCTGGGATGAGCAGGCGGAAGAGGCGTTCTCCCGCTTGAAGTCGGCCCTGTGCGGGTCCCCAGTTCTGGTGACGCCCGACTTCGGACGGGAGTTTATAGTTCAGACGGACGCCTCTGGAGTAGGCCTCGGGCGGTACTCTCCCAGGAAATCAATGGTGAAGAACACCCCGTTAGTTTCCTGAGCCGCAAGCTCACCCCAGCGGAAACCCGGTACAGCGTGGTAGAAAGAGAATGCCTCGCCATCAAGTGGGCACTTGAATCTCTCAGGTATTACCTGTTGGGGAGAAGGTTCCGTCTGGTGACTGACCACTCCCTCTCCGGTGGATGAGCCAGGCCAAGGAGGGGAGCGCTCGGGTCACCAGATGGTTCTTATCCCTCCAGAATTTTAAGTTCAGGGTTGAGCACAGGGCAGGTCGCCTGCAAGGGAACGCTGATGCCCTGTCCCGGGTACACTGTTATATGTGTGTTCACCCCGATAGGATTGAACAGGGTCGTCAAGCCTTCAGGGGTGAACAAAGGGGGGATATGTAAGAGAGTGTCTGGTGTGGTAGTGGGTGGAAGATACGTGCCACCGGGGTCGTGGCCCCGGTGGAGTAAGAGCCGGGTCTTTTGTGTTTTGTCAGCAGTGAGTGCTGTCACACAGCGGTCCGGGCCGGCTCTTACTGGGAACAGGCAAAGAGCAGGGTGGGTGTCTGTTCCCCACGGACCACAACGGCTGGACGGGATTCGGTTGTTGGTGTCAGTCTACACTGATCCTGGCAGGTTGGTTATCTCTGGCCTTAGTTGGGTAGGGAAGGAGTTAATCCTTCACTATGCTCGGTGGGTGTGGTCCTCCTGCTACACCCAGGGCTGTGAATATAAGTTTGATGCTCACTGACTGTGGGGTGATGAAGTGTGCTCTCCTGTCTCACTGCAGGAGGCTGTACGGGAGGCTGATCGCATGGTCGGGCTGAGCTCTGTAGTCCGCTCTGCTAACAAAGACTGCCCAGTTGCTGCAGGCTCTGGGAAGGGCCAAAAGAAGGGATCCTGTGGCCGGAGCCATTCCCTTGTCCAGGCCGACACGTGGCCTGTCTAACTTGTACGAACTTGGACAAACCCGCCCCATGACAAGGTGTAGTACTGATCACGGATGTGAGAGACTGTGTGAACAGGCACCAAGACGCCGGCTGCGTTTGGGACTTCGTTGTGGGAGGTGGGGTTTATGAACTTTGCTGTGGTGTGAATTGCACAGTTTTGATGTGATGCACTGGCGTGAATAAAAGAGCACGGTGTGGACACAAAGCCTGACTCCTGAGCCTCTATACTGCCACCGCTACCACCTGCCTACCAGAGCAAACCCCCACACCGAGTATAATGGAAGTCAATGGGAGACAACCAGGCACCCCCTGATCGGATAAGGGTAAGGTGCCTGGTCCATTGGAAAAGGACGGAAAGTGACAGAAACCCCACCAAAATGGATCTGGAACAGCATGGGGACCATGTCTGGGTGCATCTTGGACTCCAATGTCCTGCTGAGAACCATACAATCCCAGTTGTCTGCCACTTTTACATAGCGAAAAAATCACACCCAAAATACCGCCCCCTCAAAAAAAAAATATTCAATTGTATATACAGTGCAAATGCTGCCAAAAGTTACAAGGAAGAAGCACTCCAATACATCCTGTATAACACATAAAGGAGGGCCTCATTCACATGGTGCTACAATTGTTCAGGTACACTGCTGCACTTATAAAGCCTATGCACTAAGTAAAAGAGGGCATCATACACACCCTTGTAAAATTATCATGGCCTGCTGGTGACCCTCAAAAACATTTGGAGCAAGGGTGTGCTGGTTAACCTTTAAACCAGTAAAGTTAAGGGCCTGAAGGTGAGCGGACCCAATGAAAATTGTAATGAGGGGCTGAAGGTGAGCGAACCCCATAAAACATTGCAGCGATGGCCTACAGGTGAGCAGACGGTATAAAGAATTGGAGATGAGGGCCTGAAGTCTAGTGAACCCCATAAATCAGTGCAGTGATGGCCAACAGGTGAGCAGACGGTATAAAGCATTGGAGGTGAGGCGTGAAGCCTAACGAGCCCCATAAATCATTGCAGTGATGGCCAACAGGTGAGCAGATGGTATAAAGCATTGGAGGTGAGGGCCTGAAGCCTAGAGAACCCCATAAAACATTGCAGTGATGGGCTACAGGTGAGCAGACGGCATAAAGCATTGGAGGTGAGGGCCTGAAGCCTAGCGAACCCCATAAATCAATGCAATGATGGGCTACAGGTGAGCAGACGGTATAAAGCATTGGTGGTGAAGGCCTGAAGCCTAGCGAACCCCATAAATCAATGCAATGATGGGCTACAGGTGAGCAGACGGTATAAAGCATTGGTGGTGAAGGCCTGAAGCCTAGCGAACCCCATAAATCAGTGCAGTGATGGCCAACAGGTGAGCAGACGGTATAAAGCATTGGAGGTGAGGGCTTGAAGCCTAACGAATCCCATAAATCACTGCAGTGATGGCCTACAGGTGAGTAGACGGTATAAAGAATTGGAGGTGAGGGCCTGAAGCCTAGTGAACCACATAAAATATTGCAGTGATGGGCTACAGGAGAGCAGACCTCATAGAGCATTTAAGGTCAGGGCCTGAAGCCTAGCGAACCCCATAAATCATTGCAGTGATGGCCTACAGGTAAGCAGACGGTATAAAGCATTGGGGTGAGGCCATTACGCCTAGTGTACCCCAAAAATCATTGCAGTGATGGCCTACAGGTGAGTAGACAGTATAATGCATTGGAGGTGAGGGCCTGAAGCCTATAGAACCCCATATATCATTGCAGTGATGGCCTACAGGTGAGCAGACCTTATAAAGCATTGGAGGTGAGGGCCTGAAGCCTAGCGAACCCCATAAATCATTGGAGTGATTGCCTACAGGTGAACAGACGGTATAAAGCATTGGAGGTCAGGGTCTGAAGCCTTGCGAACCCCTTAAATTATTGCAGTCATGGCCTACTGGTGAGCAGACTGTATAAAGCATTGGAGCTGAGGGCCTGAAGCCTATAGAACCCCATATATCATTGCAGTGATGGCCTACAGGTGAGCAAACCTTATAAATCTTTGGAGGTGAGGGCTTAAAGCCTACCGAACCCCAACAATTATTGCAGTGATGGCCTACAGGTGAGCAGACGGTATAAAGCATTGGAGGTGAGGGCCTTAAGCCTAGTGAACCCCATAAAATATTGCAGTGATGGGCTACAGGTGAGCAGACGGTATAAAGCATTGGAGGTGAGGGCCTGAAGCCTAGATAACCCCATAAATCATTACAGTGATGGGCTACAGGTAAGCAGACGGTATAAAGCATTGGAGGTGAGGGCCTGAAGCCTAGCGAACCCCATTAATCATTGCAGTGATGGGCTACAGGTGAGCAGACGGTATAAAGTATTGGAGGTGAGGGCTGAAGCCTAGTGAACCCCATACCCCATAAAATATTGCAGTGATGGGCTATAAGTGAGCAGACCTTATAAAGCATTGGAGGTGAGGGCCTGAAGCCTAGATAACCCCATAAATCATTGCATTGATGGCCTACAGGTGAGCAGACGGTATAAAGCATTGGAGGTGAGGGCCTGAGACCTAGCGAACCCCATTAATCATTGCAATGATGGCCTACAGATGAGCAGATGGTATAAAGCATTGTAGATGAGGGCCTGAAGCCTAGAGAACACCCAAAATCATTGCAGTGATGGCCTTCAGGTGAGCAGACGGTATAAAACATTGTAGGTGAGGGCCTAAAGCTTAGTGATCCCCATAAAATATCACAGTGATAGGCTACAGGTGAGCAGACCTTATAAAGCATTGAAGGTGAGGACCTGAAGCTTAGCGAAACCCATAAATGATTGCAGTCATGGCCTACAGGTGAGCAGACGTATAAAGAATTGTAGGTGAGGGCCTGAAGCCTAGAGAACCCCATAAATCATTGCAGTGATGGCCTACAGGTGAGCAGACGGTATAAAGCATTGGAGGTGAGGGCCTTAAGCCTAGTGAACCCCATAAAATATTGCAGTGATGGGCTACAGGTAAGCAGACCTTATAAAGCATTGGAGGTGAGGGCTTAAAGCCTACCGAACCCCAACAATTATTGCAGTGATGGCCTACAGGTGAGCAGATGGTATAAAGCATTGGAGGTGAGGGCCTGAAGCCTAGCAAACCCCATACATCGTTGCAGTGATGTCCTACAGTTGAGCAGACGGTATAAAGCATTGGAGGTGAGGGCCTGAAGTCGAGTGAACCCTACCAAACATTGTAGTGAGGGCATATATATTCTTGTTCATTTTTATCTGAGTCAACCTGTCAGCATTGTCAGTGGACAAGTGGATACGCTTTTCTGTTATAATGCCACCAGCAGCACTAAATACACGCTCAGACAATATGCTGGCGGCAGGGAAGGCCAGTAACTCCAAGGCATAGAGTGCAAGTTCGTGCCACATGTCCAGCTTGGACACCCAGTAGCTTTAAGGCACTGAGGGGTCATTTAGGACGCTGACACGGTCTGCAATGTTTTCCTTCACCATCTTCCAAAACTTTTCCCTCTTTGTAGCACTAGGCCGCGATTCAGGGTGAGGTTTCTGGCGGGGTGTCATGAAAGTGTCCCATGCCTTTGAAAGTGTTGCCCTGCCTCTGTTGGAACTACAGTTGACCAGACTCTTGGCTACAGAGACTGGACTATGTGGAAGAGAGGGTGGTGCTTAACCGACTGGAAACATTATGTTCTGCAATCTAACCAACCACATGTTCGCAATGGTCCGACTTGGACAGTGTTGTCCTGTGCCGCCCAGCTAAGTTGTGAAACCAGAACAGCCAGCACTCGTTCAGGATAGCGTTGCTGCGAAAAGGAGCGATTCCCACGTGCAGTAAATGAATCCCAGCAACAGCAATGATGTTTTGAAAGTAAATGCGATTCTTCTTTATTCGAATAAACTTATTATATCGCGTTTCGGCACACTGCCTTCATCAATAGGTCACCTATTGATGAAGGCAATGTGCCGAAACGCGATACAATAAGTTTATTCGAATATGAAAGAATCGCATTTACTTTCAAAACATCATTGCTGTTGCTGGGATTCATTTACTGCCCAGCTAAGTTGGACATAAAGCTGGGTAAGGTGGATTTTTTTCTTTTTTCTGGTGCACTGGCAGCAGGAACAGTTTCATTGCGCCCAGGGCCATGGCCTCTGCTTGCACCATCAGCATCAGGGCCACGGCCTCTGCTTGCACCATCAGCATCACGCCCAGGGCCACGGCCTCTGCTTGAACCATCAGCATCACGCCCAGGGCCACCGCCTTTGCTTGCACCATCAGCATCACGCCCACTTCCCCCTCCCTTTGTGCTCGCCTTCTTCATATTAATGGTTTTGTCCGTAGATGTGGCGTAGATTGTTTAACTGTCCGCTATAGACACAGTTTTCTGATGCAGGACAGTACTGGACACAGAAAAATACTGATTTTCGGCACTACACTAGCCCAGAGATAATGTCATTTTTACAGTACACACTGTATTGGCTTGCTGTAATGTACTGTAGACATAGAAATACAGATTTTCGGCAGTAAAGTAGGCCACAGATAATGAAAATTTTATAGTACACAATGTATTGGCTTGATGTAATGTACTGTAGACAGAAAAAGAAATATTTTCAGGAGTACACTCGGCCACAGATAATGAACGTTTTACAGTACACACTGTATTGGCTTGCTGTAATAAACAGGAGACAGAGAAATACAATTTTTCGGCACTACATTAGCCCAGAGATAATGTAAATTTTAGAGTACACACCGTAAAGGCTTGCTATAATGTACTGAATACAGAAAAATAAAGATTTTCACAAGTACACTAGGCCACAGATAATTAAATGTTTACAGTACACACTGTATTGGCTTGCTGTAATGTACAGGAGACAGAGAAATACAGATTTTTGGCACTACACTAGCCCAGAAATAATGTATTTTGACAATATACACTGTATTCGGATGTAGCTCTAAATTGTATACAAATGTGTCCCAAATAAAATGTATTTTCTGCTGGAATACTGTATATACGGTTGCGGCCTAAACGCACAACAGATGTGCCCAAAACTAGTTAAATATGACCAAAATATAAATCACTCTCTGCTGGAATAATTAATATAACGGTTGCAGATTGAACACACACACAGATGTTGCACAAGTTAGGTTAATTTCCCCAGAAAAAATAATTTCTCTGATGGTGCAGTGTATATCTGGTTAGCAGGAACACTGTAGAGAATAACCCTCTTTTTATAATGTCTGCCCAACACACTGCTTTATGATTGTGCAGTGTATATTTCAGTATCAGGCACACTGTAGTGAATAAGCCCCTTTTAATAATGTCTGCCCAACACACTGCTTTATAGTGGTGCAGTGTATATATCAGTACCAAGGAACACTCTAGTGAATAAGCCCCTTTTAATAATGTCTGCCCAACACACTGCCTTATGATGGTGAAGTGTATATCTCAGTACCAAGGAACACTGTAGTGAATAAGCCCCTTATGATAATATCTGCCCACACACACTGCTTAATGATGGCGTATTGTAGATGTCACTAATCGGAAATCTTTCTGTCTTTTAGAAGTTATCAAAGCGATTTTCAAGCCCTGCACTGTCCCTTCCTGGTAACGCCTGTCCCTAATAGTGCTGAATTAACCCCCTTCTTAAAAAAAAAAAAAGGTACTGCACTGCTGTCAAACACACACTCTAGTCCTTAAAATGACTGTTAGGTCTTTCAATAAGGTTTTTGGAGTGAAATCAGTAAGCTTAGAGCAAAACGCTATCTGTCCCTGTCTACTGTCTGCTCTCCCTGACGCTGAATGAGCCGAGCGCCGGACCTCAGCTCCTATATGAAATGGTATCACGGGTTTTTGCCATCCAATCAGTGTAAGGCTTAAAGCTAACATTGCTATGGGCTTACACGGAGGGGAATTTCTTACCTGGACCTTAATTGGCTGGATAGAAGGCGCCAAACGTGCGGGGAGGAGACTCGAGCAATGCGACGAATACACGTGGTGCTCGGCCGAGTAAACCCGAGCGCCGAGCATAGCGATGTTCGAGCCGAACAAATACTCGGCGGAGCATGCTTGCTCATCATTACCAGCTACATCAGCAGCAGCCTGAGTCTACAGTCGCTGATGAGCAGCTTTCTTCACTCGCATAGACAGAGTCTGGAATTTTTTTTCCCCTTAAGTGGGGAAAATTGGCTTCTACCTCACAGTTTTATTTTTGCCTTCCTCTGGATAAACTTGCAGGATAACAGGCCGAACTGGATGGACAAATGTCTTTTTTCGGCCTTATATACTATGTTACTATGCTATAGTATAGAAACTACCCACCAGCAGCTGCAGGTAGACCTGGAGCAGGACCTGAACCAGCAGGTGGTAACATACTTGGACAGCCTCCTCCCACCTCACATTGAAAATCTGCTGGAATACTGGGCAGCCAAACTGGTTTTGTGGCCGCAACTGGCCAAGTTTGCCCTGAAAAAGCTGTCTTGCCCGGCCAGTAGAGTGGCATCAAAGCGGGTGTTTAGTGCAGCGGGGGCAATAGTTACCCCAAGAAGAACTCGGCTGTCCAACCAAAATGTGGAGAGACTGGCTTTTGTCAAGATGAATCAGGCCTGGATCATCCAGGATTTCCACCCACCAATGCCTGATGCATCTGATTAAATCATCCATGCCGCCTCACCCAAACCCCGAGAAAAGAGACCGGTTTCTTCTGGCTACCTTCTTCGGCTACTACTCTGATGCTGCCACCCGCCTAATGCCACACATCTGATGCCAAGTACTCCTTCTTTCTTACTGGTATTGCCACCTACCTCCCCACTCTGTCATCGGGTCACTTTGAGGTCTCCTGTTGCTGCTGCGACCATTCCCACACTATGTCACCTTGCCACTCTGTGGTCTCCTCCTGATGCTGCTGCTGCCACCTCCTCTAGGTTCTGTCATTGTGCCACTCGGTGGCCTTCTCTTGATGCTGCTACTGATGCTGCCGCCACCTACAGACTCTGTCATAGTGCCACTCAGTGGCCTCCTCATACTGCTGCCACCTCCAGACTCTGTCATTGTGCCACTTGGTGTCCTTTTCCTGATGCTGCCACCTCCACACTTTGTCATTGTGCCACTCGGTGGCCTCCTCTTACTACTGCAAACTACAGACTCTGTCATTGTGCCACTCGGAGGCCTTTTCCTGATGCTGCTACTGCAGTTGCTGCCACCTCCACGGTTTGTCATTGTGCCACTCAGTGGCCTCCTCATACTGCTGCCACCTCCAGTCTCTATTATTGCGCCACTCGGTGGCCTCCTCATACTGATGCCACCTCCAGACTCTGTCATTGTGCCACTCTGTGGCCTTCTCCTGATGCTGCTACTGCTGCTGCTGCCACTTCAAGACTCTGTCATTGTGCCATTTTGTGGCCTCCTGATGCTGCTGCCACATCCACACTGTCAATGTGCCACTCTGTGGCCTCCTCCTAATGCTACTGCCACCTCCAGACTCTGTCATTAGGCCACTCTGTGGTCTCCTCATGCTGCTTCCACCTCACCACTATGTCATAGGGCCACTCTGTGGACTTCGCATGCTATTCCCATCCTCCACACTTCTTGACTGGGCCACTATTTTGCCCTTCGGCCTGGCTGACATAATCGTTTATTCGACCTTTCTTCTGATCTGTCAGAAGGAAGGAAAAATTAGATGCACAACAGATCCTGTCTGTGTAGCAGCTGTACGGCCTGTATGGTTCAATCAGAATTAGTGTTTGAATATTCTAATCGCGAATCCTAATCGCAAATATCGCCATTTCGAGAGTTTGCCAATATTTAGAATATACAGTAGTGCTATATATTTGTCTTCGCGAATATCGGCACTTAGTAACATTCCTAGCAACCAATAGGAAAAGTTTCCTACCCCTTAGGCCTCTTTCACATGGGCGTCATGTTTGATGCCCGGATAAGAGGCGGGTGCGTTGCGGGAAAATGCGCGATTTTCCCGCGCGGGTGCAAACGTTTGTAATGCGTTTTGCACACGCGTGAGAAAAATCGCCATGTTTGGTACCCAGACCCGAAGCCAGACTTCATCACTGAAGTCCTGTTTCGGGTCTTCTGGAGAATTGATTATTTTCCCTTATAACATGGTTATAAGAGGAAATAATAGCATTCTTAATAAATGGTCCAGAGATAATAAATGGTCCATTACCATGGTAAGATGGACCATGTGATTGGACCATGTGATGTGACGTCATCACAGGTCCTTTAGTTCTTAGCTGATGCAGGGAAAGAGAAGACAGATCGCAACTACGCGATCAAGTGGCTAAGGTAAGTAAACTTTTATTATTTTTAACCCCTTCAACTTAATTTTACTAAGCATTCTTTATTAAGAATGCTATTATTTCCCATTATAACCATGTTATAAAGGAAAATAATAAAGATCGGGTCCCGTTGCTAAGCAACCATGCGGGAAAATCGCAACGCATCCGCACTTGCTTGCGGATGCTTGCGATTTTCCCGCAGCCCCATTCACTTCTATGGGGCCTGCGTTGCGTGAAAAACGCACAATATAAAGCATGCTGCGATTTTCACGCCACGCAGAAGTGATGCGTGAAAATCACCGCTCATGTGCACAGCCCCATAGAAAGGAATGGGTCCGGATTCAGTGTGGGTGCAATGCGTCCTCCTCACACATTGCACCCACGCGAAAAACTCGCCCATGTGAAAGGGGCCTTAGTGTTGATCGCGAATATTTTAATCGTGAAATTTTTTATTGAGAATATATTACATTGCCGATTTTTCACAATCAAGTTTACAATGACTGGAGATCACAAATTCTCGAATTTGCAAATTTATGGCGAATATTCCGTCAAAAATTCGCCATAAATATTGAAAGTTCCAATATTGCCTATGCCACTCATCACTAAACGAAATTGGCTTATGATTTAGTAGCTAAAAGCAGGAGAGGGTACAAAACAAAGAAGAAATGCAAATATTCCATTAACGTGTCCTCTGTTTTAGATCCACTCCTGGGTTTTTTGGCATTAGCAATACTGATGGATTACTGACCAAATGCTGACCGAGTGAAGGAGGGTGCTCCACCGACAGAATACGTTTTTTGTGGGTTATTGTTCTGACGGATGAGAGGAAGGGCAAAATAATCAGTGACGTCAACACAAACTTACTGTCGACACCCTCTCCACTCTGTTGGGGAGCTCTACTTGTATAAGCGTTTAATAGAACAGGTTCTGTTGACATCTATGTAACGGTGTAAAAGGAGTGCGCATCTTCTTAGCGCTAACATTAACCTGTAATGCCGAGTTCATACTTGAGTAATTTGGTCAGTTTTGGCACCCTGACTGCCCAAATAAATGGTGATTCTAAGAGCGAGCCTGTCATCTGCATATCATATGGACTCGGAGTATAATTTCACTACCAAAACAGACTCCCTATGCGTGTTACTGCAAGGCACACCACTATAAAGGCTATCTGCAGCCAGAAATCACAATTTTTAAACGCGATTTGCCGCAAATAAATTCATATCGAAGCGGATTATTCCAAAAAAATGCAGCGAACTGGTGATTTGAATTTTTGAAAAATTTGCTCATCTTTATTTTGATGCACCGTACATCCATGTATAACTGAACAGATTCATTATTTATGGCGCAGCAGATTAACTCAGTACACATGCCTATATAGAACAGCTGAAGAGGCTAATTCTGATGCACAGTTAGTCAATTTCTAAAAGAACAAATTAAACATAAATGATCCAGCAGATGAACTATATAAACGTGCCTATATATTATACCGCCTGTTGACAATGACTCTGATGCACCTCACGTCTATGTATAACTGAACAGATTAATTATTAATGGTGCAACAGATTAACTAGGTACACACGCCTATATATTAGACCGGTTGTTGAAGCTAATTCTGATACACAGTCAGTCTATGTATAACAGAACAGTTTAAGAATAAATGGGACAGCAGTGGAACAAGACGCACAAGGTGATTACACAGATCCTGCACTGTCCCAGTACTTTCCCTTTTGTCCCCCTATGCTCTCCCCACAGTGTCTAAAAACTCTCCCTACGAGCTACCTACACTGTCTCTGCTCTGACCCTATCCAATATTCTACATTTAACGGATTGCTAAAACACTGTCCTTAGCACTTGCCACGTCTCTCCCTATGCTCAGCACACAGTAAAATGGTGGAGACTGAGTGGGATTAGGCTTTTTATAGGGCTGTGACATCACAAGGGATGACTATCTGCTGATTGGCTAGCTTCAAGGCATTGTGGGTCATATCTCCTTCCCAGGCTTCTTACTTTCATTTTGTAACACTTATAGTCACCATTTTTGGAAATCCATGGCGAATGAAAGTTTTCCTGAAATCCAGATCAAAATCAATTTGTTTTACTTCCATTCACTCAACACTAAAAGTGTCACAAAATGTGAAGTGTGTAGTGCTTCATCTAAAAAGTTCCATGTTCGTGTGATAACTTTAGCCCAACATTTTTTACATTATTTATATCTCATAACAATACATTTACAGGTGTATATAATTATATTACAATCATGTCAGATATATACACACAAACACTCCTCATTATTGAAATTGCAACACCAAGAAGGACAAGCCATAAGGTTATGTCCATCAATGAGGAAGAAGGTGTTGATAAGATCTGCAAATGATAACATTTTCAAACACCTAGCTCCAATCTGTGGCATGTGGGAGGGGCATAACAGCCAGATTAAAAGCAAAGTTGTTTAGCTGCATGAAAACTCAAAAATCAGATTGTGCCATGCCTCCTGTTTATCAATGTGCCTGTTATCAACACTTATCGCAAACTAAGAGGGACAGGATCCTTGAACTGCAAGTTTATTACTAAGGCAGATTGATACACACCTTGGCCGAAATGTCAGCACTGTTCAAAGTTTGTTAGGAGAACAATGACGAACTGGAGGAGATGCACAGTGGCGAACCTCTGCAAGGAACGATCATATGATTAAAAGAATGGCATGTAGTGGTCCATTCTGTACTGTAAGTGAAATTGGATGTCCCAAGCCTAGGGTTGCACACAATATCTATACAAACCACCAGAAGGTGTTTGCAATCCAAATGTTCATCTACCAGTGTTCCATTGACCTCACTACACTGCTCTCAAAGGTAATCATGGTGCACAGCAAGATGGCATCGGAGGCTAAAATGAAGGTATATCCTCTTTAGCCATGAGCCACGCTTTCGTCTTACATGCAATGATATCCAGAGATTAGCCTGGAGACCACTTGGGCAACAGCATGAAACGGTCTTCACAAGGAAACATCACTACTGTCCTACTCCCAGGATTATGGTGTGTGGTGATATCATGTATTGTAGCCAAACCCCTCTAGTCTACATTTCAAGTGCACTGTTAAATTGATCTGGTCATGGAACCAGTGGTATAGCTCTTTCTCCAAAGTGTCCCAGGAGCCGTCAGGAGATCAATACTATGTGTGTCTGTGTTTTCCCATCCTGTGATCTGATGTGTAATGCAGCCTCTGAAGGGTTATGCTTGCATGTCACATTATTGTATTGAAATGGGCGTAGCTATAGGGGGTGCAGTGGTAGCAGTCGCTACCGGGCCCAGGAGCCTGAGGGGGCCCAAAGACCCTTGTGCCGCATAAGAAGACACACAAAGCACTGAGGGAAGAGGGGCCCAAGCTGAACTCTTGCACCAGGGCCCATGAGCCGTTATCTACGCCCCTGTGTATTGATTTTGATACATGAGAAATTGAAGTCCTTAATGGGAATCTTTCACCATGATTTTGGATTATTAATTGCAGTAATACATGAATAGTACTGCAGATAACGAGTCCAGATCTCTATTTTTTTATTCTCCTTTTGTTCCCTTTTCCACCACTGTCAGTGCCTAGAGCTGCACTGAAATACATTATCAGGACTACTGAGCATGTGCACAAGTCCTTTCTATTATATTGGCACAGCATACCAGTCCTGACTATTTCAGCATAGCTTTAAGTGCTGACAGCAGGGTATCCATGGCAGTAGGAAAATAAAACAGTACTACTCATGTATTCCTGCAGATAATAGTCCAGAATCATGGTGACAGATTCCCTTCAATCAAATTAAAACAAATGTAAGGGTAAACCACAAGGCCACACTGGGACTGAAATTCAGCCCTGGTATTTTAAAACAGACAGGCCCGCTTGTGTGGTGAAGGTGAAATATGTGTGCCTCCCTTCTCAATCTCCAACTCCAGTGGTAACAGCATATTTGGATTAACATGACATTCACTAAACATACATGAAAAGACAGCATAACATACCTGTTACATCCAATCACATCTCTTCTAAAGCACATGTTCTCGTTCCTCATCTTCTCCATTTGGACTTGTATACCATGATGACTATTTCAGCCACATCTCATCACTGCACAATTTGCCAAACAGACATCTTTGGTTTCTCACTTTTTAACAGTGACAGGCCAGCACAGACTTGGAGGACAGGTGTTTCATGTGATGTAAATAAAAGACAGCACAGAAGATTACTGGACAGAAGCCATGTTGGTAACATAAGCATAACGACAGGCAACTGCCAACAGGAAACAGGAAGTAAACCCCACAGTGATATATCATACAGTTGCACCCACACAAACATAACATCCATAACATCTCCCCCTTTTTAGTGTTAATAAATGAACATTGTAAATTTTGAAGAGACATAACAATAACACATTCGATATTCTATAGGTTAAGTCTTCATAGGTGGTTTTGAACATCTGCCACTACGGGTGACAACTGGCCCTTGTAGACAGAGTCCATTAGCCCTCTCAGTAGTTACTGGGCTCTTTTCACCTTCTACTGGCAAGTTCTGCGCGTGGCTTCTGGTAGATGTACTAGCTTGCTCAGGATTGCCAGTACCATTGGTCTGTGGCCCCAGCTCTGTACATTGCTCACAGTCAATGGGCGCACTTATCCCTATTATACCAACCGAGTCTGGCGTATCAATGAGATATTGCGACATAGGTTTTTCTGCTAACTCGTAAATCCACATGATTGCGGCAATAGACAATTCCGTCAACGTCCACTACATCAACGTCAGCGTGGTGCAACTTTTTCAAAACAAGTGCCCATTCTCCAACTGCCTGTTTGATCTCCAGGTAAGGGTTTCATACGGATTTGTTCTCCAATAATTAACTCTGGCAAATCCCTGGCTGATGTATCATATTGAGCCTTTGACATTTGTCTCTTAAGCCTTAAAGGGGTTCTCCGGGAATTAAGAAAATAAAAATACTTAAATATTACTTTATTATAAATATAATATATAATACATTTCATTATTTATAATGGCTTGTTTTGTCTGGGGATCAATCATCAGGGGAAACAAAATGTCTACTGTCCCATTAGTTGACACAAAAACCTGTCCTAATCATACAGCAGGACAAGTTACTTCACAACACTGAGGTAAAGAGCTGCCTCATCCTCCTCTCTACTTGTCAGGGATTATGATCCTGAATACAGATGATAAGAACGTTAGCTGAATCTCCGGGGAATTTAGTTCATGAGGAGACATTAAGTACAGAGAGGACGGACAGGACAGACTGTGGTAATGTAGACTGCAAACAAGTGCTGCTCATTAGCCACACCTCACCCTCCTCATCATCTCCATTCCCACAGAGATTCACCTGTATTCAGGATCAAGATTCTTGACAATCAGAGCAGAGAGGAGGATGTTATCCTCCTGTGTGATTAGGACAGGTTTTGTGTGTACTGATAGGACAGCAGACATTTTATTTCTCCTAATGATTGTTCACTAAACAAAACAAACCATTCTAAGTAATGAAAGGTATTTGTGAATATATTTATTAAAAAATAATACATACATATTTTAATTTTTTTTAATTCCTGGAGAACCCCTTCAACTTTTCCGCAACATCTTGTACAACACAAGGTTCCAGAAGTTTATTCTCCGCTGGTAAGGAAGTCTTTAGCCTCCTTGACATCAGTCTTTGTGCCGGACTACTATCCATGTCTTCGGTTTGAGTGTTTCTCCAATGCAAAATGGCCTTCCATGAGTCTTTACCATCACTGTGTGCTTTCTTGCATAAGTTCTTAACAATCTTTACAGCTGCTTCAGCTTTGCCATTCGCCTGTGGATGACGTGGTGAGGAAGTAACATGCTCAAACTCCCATTCAATGGCAAATCTTCTAAAATGCAAGCTTGAAAACTGAGCGCCATTATCAGAGATCACTTTATCTGGTTGGCCTAACAAGCAAACTGAGCCTTGCACCACCTAATTTCAGTGGACAAATCAGGAAGAAGGTCGATTTCCCAGAAGTCCAAATAATGGTCAACTAATATCAGGTATTCTTTGCCTGCGTAGTTGAATAAGTCCATACTGATGATCTGCCATGGACGTGTCGGTATCTCATGCAACATCATAGTTTCCTTTTGTTGTAAGTGGGCATATTCATTGCAGATGGGACAATTACTGACAAAATCTTTGATTTCACCTTGCATGTTAGGCCAGCAGAGTATCACAAGCTTGTCTGTAGCATGCTGCACCTCCAATGTGGCTACAGTGTATTCGTCACTATGACCCTTGGGCCTTTGTACAAGATACCATTTTGTACTCTGATCTCATCTCTGAAGGACCAATATTCCCGTAAAGTTGAAGGAATTGCCTCTATCATCTGGCCACCCACTCAAGAGAACAAGACTACGGACAAGAATAGGACATGTTCTATATTTTTGCAGACCCGGAAGTGCGGATCCGCAATTCCGGATCCGAGCGGGACAAAGTCTATCCCCATAGAAATGAATGGGTCCCAATTCCATTCCGCAAAATGCGGAACAGAATTGCGGACGTGTGAATGGGGCCTAAGGGTCCCTTATCACCGCCGGTTAGTTAGCTACTCAGCACTACTACTATATAGTATCTGTAAGTGATCAAGACTGATCGCAATCAGATCTATATCAGTACTTTAGGGTCACCTTAGGCTCTACAAAAAACGCAGTGTTTGCCCGATCAGGCCTGATCTTGTGCCCACAATTTATTTTTTCTGATCACTGCAAAAACACCATAAAATAGCGGTGCTATAATGATCACTTTTGAGCATTTTGGATCTTTATTAGCGTTTGCAGCTTTAGGGTCCATTCACACGTCCGTGGTGTGCTGCGGACCCGCAAATTGTGGATACGCAGCACACCATGCCGTATTCTCCATAGAGATTCCTATTCTTGTCCGCAGGCTGCGGACAAGAATAGGACATGCTCTATCTTTTGCAGAGCTGCAGCCGGATGTTTTGGGGCCGAAACCCGGAAGTTCGCAGGCGCAGCTCCACATATGCTGATGCTGAGAGCACATAGTGCTCTACACATCACCGCCGGCCCCATTCACACTGAATGGGTCCGCATCTATTCCGCAGAATTGCGTACGACATTTGAGTACGTCATTTTTGCATACGTGTGAATGGGGCCTTACTTTGCAAGCACTCCTATGTCCTTTCACCTCTTTTTTTTTTTTTTGCACATTTTTTGGCAGAGATTTTTTCATCCACATTGATCGATGCAAATGAAGAAATCTGTTCCGTTCATTTTTTCTTTCAGCCCAGAGGCTGAACGGAAAAAAAAAATCTCATTGCCCGTATGCTCAATATAAGGAGAATAGCAGAAACTCCTAATGCTGGCCATACAGTACATGTAATGATTGCGAAGACCCTCAAATGCCAGGGCAGTTCAAACACCCACAAAGGACCCCATTTTGGAAAAAAGACACCCCAAGGTATTCGCTGAGGGGCATATTGAGTCCATGAAAGATTGAACTTTTTGTCACAAGTTAGCGGAAAGTGAGACTTTGTGAGAAAAAGAAAAATTAAATTCCCGCTAGCTTGTGCCAAAAAAAAAATAAATCTTCTGTGAACTCGCCATGCCCCTCACGGAATACCTTGGGGTGTCTTCTTTTCAAAATGGGGTCACATGTGAGGTATTTATACTGCCCTGGCATTTTAGGGGCCCTAAAGCGTGAGAAGAAATCTGGAATCCAAATGCCTAAAAATGCCCTCCTAAAAGGTACTTATTAGAATTTGGGCCCCTTTGCGCACCTATACAAACCATTAGAAAATGTGCTGTTAAACAGGCAGCATATGCTCAAACCCACATGCGGTTGTGCATACTGTATATATAGGGGAGCATATCCTGCACTTGTAGTCCATTATGGCAATCAACAGTAAAAAACTGCATACAATAGAAGATGCCAGCAACGGACTTCAAGCAACGGCTCACAGTCACTTCCCATCTCCCATTGCAGGCATGGCTACATGCTGGAGGTTACTGGTAAGCTGTCTGTGAGTCAGGCCTTATGCTCCACGTAATCTGCCCACTGGCCCCTGGTATTGCCCAAACGGTACAGATAGGTGAGTGATAGGCTACTTGAGAGACCTTGGCGCAGTGCCCGAGCTTAAGACATGTCCTCCTAGTAGGATATGTCGAACTAACATCTAAATTTTACATCAGTGTGAGGGTTTAGTATTATTGCAGAGTGCACCTGTCTTTGCTTTTGTTTAGTCCCTTTGAGCACCTAGGCTGCAAAAAGAGTCACAAATGTGGTATCACCGTGCTCAGGAGAAGTAGGGCAATGTGTTTTGGGGTGTCTTTTCACACATACCCATCCTCTGTGTGAGAAATATCTCTGTAAATGACAACTTTTTACATTTTTTTCTACAAAGTTGTCAATTTACAGAGATATTTCTCTCACCCAGCATGGGTATATATAAAAATACACCCCAAAACACATTGCCCAACTTCTCCTGAGTACGGATATCCTACATGAGTGACACTTTTTTGCAGCGAAGATGCGCAAAGGGGCCCAAATTTGGCTTGTCTTGGGGTGTCTTCTTTCTAAAATGGGGTCACTTGTGGGGTATTTATACTGCCCTGGCATTTTAGGGGCCCTAAAGCGTGAGAAGTAGTTTGGAATCCAAATGCGTAAAAATGCCCTGTGAAATCCTAAAGGTACTCATTAGAATTTGGGCCCCTTTGTGCACCTAGGCTGCAAAAAAGTGTCACATGTGGTACCGCCGTACTCAGGAGAAGAAGGGCAATGTGTTTTGGGGTGTATTTTTACATATACCCATACTGTGTGTGAGAAATATCTCTGTAAATGACAACTTTTTACATTTTTTTATACAAAGTTGTCAATTTACAAAGATATTTCTCTCACCCAGCATGGGTATATGTAAAAATACACCCCAAAACACATTGCCCTACTTCTCCTGAGTATGGCGATACCACATGTGTCACACTTTTTTGCAGCCTAAGTGCGTAAAGGGGCCAAAAGTCCAACGAGTACCTTAAGGCTTTACAGGGTTGCTCACAATTTAGCCCTGCCCAAAATGCCAGAACAGTAAACACACCCCACAAATAACCCCATTTCGGAAAGTAGACACCCCAAGGTATTCAATGAGGGGCATAGTGAGTCCGTGGGAGATTTATTTATTTATTTTTTGCCAGAAGTTAGCAGAAATGGAAACTTTATTATTTTATTTTTTTTCCTCAGAAAGTGTCATTTTCCGCTAACTTGTGAAAAAAAATTAAATCATACATGAACTCACAATGCCCCTCCCCGGGGTGTCTTCTTTCTAAAATGGGGTCATTTGGATTGTATGTATACTATCCTGGCATTCTAGCACCTCAAGAAACATGACAGGTGCTCAGAAAGTCAGAGCTGCTTCAAAATGCAGAAATTCACTTTTTTGCACCATAGTTTGTAAACGCTATAACTTTTGCGCAAACCAATAAATATACACTTATTGGATTTTTTTTTAGCAAAGATATGTAGCACAATAAATTCTGACACAAACTTGTATAGAAATGTAATTATATTTGAACAATTTTACCTGAAAAAGTTAAAAATACACTTTTTTGATTAATATCAGAAAAACAAAAAATCTCAGCAGGAATCAAATACCACCAACAGAAAGCTGTATTTGTGGGAAGAAAAGGAGGTAAAATTCATTTGGGTGCCAAGTTGCATGACTGAGCAATAAACCGTTAAAGTTCTGAAGTGCCGATTTGTAAAAAAGGGCCTGGTCACTAGGGGGGTATAAACCTGTGGTCCGTAAGTGGTTAAGGACACGGCCCTATTTCACCTTAAGGACCAGGCCATTTTTTGCAAATCTGACCGGTGTCACTTTATGTGGTGATAACTTAAAACGCTTTTACTTATCCAGACCATTCTGAGATTGTTTTTTCAACACATATTAATTTTAGTACTTAATGACACTGGTAAAATTTTGTCAAAAAAGTTCATTTTTTGTATAAAAAAATACCAAATTTATCAAAAATGTTGAAAAATTTGCAAATTTTAAAGTTTCAATTTCTCCACTTCTATAATACATAGTAATACCTCCAAAAATAGTTATTACTTTACATTCCCCATATGTCTACTTTATGTTTGGATCATTTTAGGAATGCCATTTTATTTTTTGGGGACGTTACAAGGCTTAGAAGTTTATTTTTAATTTTCAGAAAATTTCAAAAACCGACTTTTTAAGGACCAGTTCAGGTCTGAAGTCACTTTGTGAAGCATACATAATAAAAACCACCCAAAAATGACCCCATTCTAGAAACTACACCCCTCAAGGTATACAAACTTTGTTAACCCTTTAGGTGTTCCACAAGAGTTCATGGCAAATGGACATAAAATTTCAGAATTAGGTTTTTTTTTGGGCAAATTTTCCATTTTAATCCATTTTTTCCAGGAACATAGCAAGGGTTAACAACCAAACATCACCCAATATTTATTGCCCTGATTCTGTAGTTTGCAGAAACACCCTATATGTGGCTGTAAACTGCTGTATCGCGAAACTGCAGGACATAGAAGGGGAACTCCATATAATTTTTGGAAGGCAGATTTTGATGGACTGGTTTATTTACACCATGTCCCATTACAAGCCCCCCTAGAATAGGAATTCCAAAAATATGACTCCATCTAAGAATGTATACCCCTCAAGGTATTCATAACTGGGTTTACAAACTTTGTTAACCCTTTAGGTGTTCCACAAGAGTTAATGGCTAATGGAGGAAAAATTTTAGAATTTTGATTTTTTAGCTAATTTTCCATTTTAATCAATTTTTTCTAGGAACAAAGCAAGGGTTAACAGCCAAACATAACACAATATTTATTGCCCTGATTCTGTAGTTTGGAGAAACACCCCATATGTGGTAGTAAATAGAGATGTCGCAAACATAAAATTTTCCGTTTGCGAACTGTGAATGCGAATTTCCTCAAATGTTCACGAACGGGCGAACCATAGACTTCAATAGGCAGGCGGATTTTAAAACCTGCAGGGACTCTTTCTAGACACAGTAGTGATGGAAAAGTTGTTTCAAGGGGACTAACACCTGGACTGTGGCATGCCGGAGGGGGATCAATGGTAAAACTCCCATGGAAAATTACATAGTTGATGCAGGGTTTTAAGCCATAAAAGGCATAAATCACCTAACAATCCTAAATTTTTTTGAACAACGTGGTTTAAAACATCCAGTGTGTGTATATGATCAGGTATGATGTTGTATCGATCAGGTAGTGTAAGGGTTACGCCCACTTCACAGACATTGACAGACCAAACTCCCCTTTTAATGCACCGCAAACAGTCCATTTGCACAACTCCCCATTTGCACAAGGTTGGATACCAAGCTAGCCATGTCCCGGTGATGTCATTGAAGGTTTCTTCCTCCACCCAGCCACGTACAACACCAATGGTCCCCGAAAGGTGAATTGAATTGATTTTTCTAACGGGGAGATGGTTAAAAAAACGCTGGCTCCCTCCCCTCTGTTTTAATCCACAGTCACTGCGTCTGCGCCGTGCAATTTACTCTCACACCTGATATGAGTGTTATTTTCTGTAGTTCTCTTCTCATCAGTTTAATCCCTGTCACGTCCCCAATCTGGGGTCCATTTATTGAATTGATTTTTCGAACGGGGAAATGTTTAAAAAAAACGCTGGCTCCCTCCCCTCTGTTTTAATCCACGGTAACTGCGCCTGCGCCGTGCAATTTACTGTCACACCCGATATGAGTGGTATTTTCTGTAGTACTATTCTCATCGGTTTAATCCCTGTTATGTCCCCTATCAGGACGTGTATTGACTGGATTTTAGATAAGTAGTACTACGCATGCTAGGTACTGTGCCACCCGGTATGAGTGTTGGGCACTAGCAGAGGGCACACTACAGTTTGTGGGCCTGACACACACACACTGGCAGGCAGGCAGGCAACTGAAATTAGATTAAAGTGTACAGATAAAGTGCCTTATTTTAGGCAACGTCCAGTGCCGCACGGTATGATTGATGGGCAGCACTGGCAGAGGGCACACTACAGTCTGTGGGCCTGACACATAGAGATGGCCCGAACTATCCGCCAGGGAACAGTTCCCGGCGAACATAGCTTGTTCGCGTTCGCCGCAGCGGGCGAACACATGCGATGTTCGGTTCCCCCCTCTATACATCATCATTGAGCAAACTTTGACCCTGTACCTCACAGTCAGCAGACACATTCCAGCCAATCAGCAGCATACCCTCCCTCCCAGACCCTCCCATCTCCTGAACAGCATCCATTTTAGATTCATTCGGAATTTGCAGTCTTAGTGAGAGGAGGAAGAGTGTAGTTGCTGCTGATTTAATAGGGAAATCGATAGCTAGGCTAGTGAATTCAGTGTCTACTCCAGTCCTGAAAGACTCATCTGATCTCTGCTATAAGGACAGCGTCCTGACAGCACCCCAAAAAGCCCTTTTTGGGGCTGCAACATTAGTATGCTTTTTTTTTCCTCCATATACATATTGCAGTTGCCTGGCCTGCCTGTGTGTGAGGAGCTGCAGGCCCACAGACTGTAGTGTGCCCACTGCCAGTGCCCACCCCTGTCATCCTGTGTGGCACAGGACTTTGCATCAAAAAAAGGCATTTCATTTTTACACTTTAATCTAAGGTTAGTTGCCTGCCAGTGTGTGTCAGGCTGACTTCCACTGACTGTAGTGTGCCCACTGCCAGTGCCCACCACTCATATCGGCTGGCACAGGACTTTGCATAAAAAAGGCATTTAATTTTTACACTTTAGTGTAATTTCAGTTGCTTGCCTGCTGCTAGTGTGTGTCAGGCCGACTTCCACTGACTGTAGTGTGCCCACTGCCAGTGCCCACCCCTGTCATCCCGTGTGGCACAAGACTTTGCATCAAAAAAGGCATTTCATTTTTACACTTTAGTGTAATTTCAGTTGCTTGCCTGCTGCCAGTGTGTGTCAGGCCGACTTCCACTGACTGTAGTGTGCCCACTGCCAGTGCCAACCACTGATACCGGGTGGCACAGTAGCTTGCCGATAAATAAGGCATTTAATTTTTACACAGTCTAATTTCAGTTGCTTGCCTGCTGCCAGTGTGTGTCAGGCCCACTTCCACAGACTGTAGTGTGCCCACTGCCAGTGCCAACCACTGATACCGGGTGGCACAGTAGCTTGCCGATAAATAAGGCATTTAATTTTTAGACAGTAGTCTAAATTCAGTTGCTTGCCTGCTGCCAGTGTGTGTCAGGCCCACTTCCACTGACTGTAGTGTGCCCACTGCCAGTGCCAACCACTGATACCGGGGGGCACAGTAGCTTGCCGATAAATAAGGCATTTAATTTTTACACAATAGCCTAATTTCAGTTGCTTGCCTGCTGCCAGTGTGTGTCAGGCCCACTTCCACAGACTCTAGTGTGCCCACTGCCAGTGCCCACCACTGATACCGGGTGGCACAGTACCTAGCACGCGTAGTACCACTTATCTAAAAAAAAATGACAGGCAGAGGCAGGCCACCCCGCAGGGGCCGTCGTGGTCGTGGTGCTGTGATTTCCACTGTCCCTGGAATAATGCCTAGTGTTCAGAGGCAACGTACCCTGAACCCGAAAAATTCTGAGGACATAGTTGACTGGCTTAGACAGGACACCCAATCTTCAACAGCTTCCGCTAAGAACCTTGACGCACCATCCTCCTCCAGCTCAGCTTCGGTCACCTGCTCTCAAGTTACCACGCACCCGCCCGCCGCCACCACCACCACTACCACCACAGCCGCTTCACTTGATCCGTCAGAGGAGTTATTTACACATCAGTTGGATGCAATTAGTGATGCGCAACCATTATTGCCAGATGATGTAGATTACAGGGATATGTCTCAGTCAGGCAGGATTACACACATGGATGTACAGTGTGATGATGATGATGATGATGTACCCGCTGCTGCTTCCTTTGCTGAGGTGTCAGATACAAGTGAAGCGGTTGATGATGACGATGTGTCCACGGATGCCACGTGGGTGCCTGCTCGAAGAGAAGAAGAGGGGGAAAGTTCAGAAGGGGAGGCAGAGAGTATGAGGAGACGAGTTGGAAGCAGGGGGAGGTCATCGCAAGGAGTTAGTGGCACAGTCAGACAGAATGTATCAGCACCTGGGGTCAGCCAGACAGCACGCCAGTCAATGCATGCTGTTGCCACCACCAGAATGCCGTCATTGCAAAGCTCAGCAGTGTGGCATTTTTTTTGTGTGTCTGCCTCTGATAACAGCAATGCCATTTGCAATCTGTGCCAAAAGTCGTGGGAAGTCCAACACCCACCTTGGTACAACTGCTTTGCAAAGGCACATGATCTCACATCACAAACGCCTATGGGATCAACACATGAGTACAAGCAGCACACAAACTCAAAGCCACCATGCTCCTCCTGGTCCAGCATCTTCAGCCACGTCAACCACTGCTGTCCTCCCTGCCCCCTCTCAACCACCCGCCACTCCTCCTCTCACCTTCAGCAGTTCCTGCTCATCTGCCCACAGTCAGGTGTCTGTCAAGGACATGTTTGAGCGTAAAAAGCCAATGTCACAGAATCACCCCCTTGCCCGGCGACTGACAGCTGGCTTGACGGAACTCTTAGCCCGCCAGCTTTTACCATACCAGCTGGTGGAGTCTGAGGCCTTCAAAAAATTTGTCGCTATTGGGACACCACAGTGGAAGGTACCCGGACGCATTTTTTCAAAAAAGGCAATCCCAAACCTCTACCATGTCATTGAAAAGGAAGTCATGGCATCTCTGGCATACAGTGTTGGGGCAAGGGTCCATCTGACCACTGATACCTGGTCTGCAAAGCCCGGTCAGGGCAGGTATATCACGTACTTCGCATTGGGTCAACCTGCTGACGGCTGACAAGCATGGAATGTGTGGCTCCGCAGCGGAGTTGGTGACACCACCACGACTTGCAGGCAGACCTACTGCCACCTCCTCTACTCCTACTCCATCCTCTTCGATATCCTCCTCGGCTGAGTCCTCTTCTGCTGCGGCGTCTGGCTGCACATCAACTGAATCCCCTCAGCTCCCCAGGGGTTATTCCACATCCCGAATACAACAGTGTCACGCTGTCTTGGGGTTGACTTGCCTGAAAGCAGAGAGCCACACAGGACCAGCACTCCTGTCCGCCCTGAACACACAGGTGGATCAGTGGCTGACCCCGCACCAACTGGAGATCAACAAAGTGGTGTGTGACAATGGAACAAATTTGTTGTCGGCATTGAATTTGGGCAAGTTGTCACATGTGCCGTGCATGGCACATGTGTTGAATCTCATCGTACAACGTTTTATGTCTAAGTACCCAGGCTTACAGGACGTTCTCAAGCAGGCCAGGAAGGTGTGTGGCCATTTCAGGCGTTCCTACACGGCCATGGCACACTTTTCCGATATTCAGCGGCAAAACAACATGCCAGTGAGGTGCTTGATATGCGACAGCCCGACACGTTGGAATTCAACACTCCTAATGTTCGACCGCCTGCTCCAACAAGAAAAAGCCGCCAACGAGTATTTGTATGATCGGGGTGCTAGGACAGCCTCTGCGGAGCTGGGAATTTTTTTGCCACGTTACTGGACACTCATGCGCAATGCCTGTAGGCTCATGCGTCCTTTTGAGGAGGTGACAAACCTAGTCAGTCGCACCGAAGGCACCATCAGCGACCTCATGCGATTTGTTTTCTTCCTGGAGCGTGCCCTGCGAAGAGTGCTGGATCAGGCTGTAGATGAGAGTGAAGAGGAAGAGTTGTGGTCACCATCACCACCAGAAACAGCCTTGTCATCATCGATTGCCGGACCTGCGGCAACGCTGGAAGAGGAGTATGAGGAAGAGGAGTCAGAGGAGGAATGTGGCGACTTTGAGGAGGAGAGGAAGACCAACCACAGCAGGCACCCCAGGGTGCTCGTTGTTGTCACCTATCTGGGACCCATGGTGTTGTATGTGGCTGGGGGGAAGAACAGACCATCAATGACATCAGTGAGGACGAGGAACAGGAAAGGAGTAGCTCTGCATCCAACCTTGTTCAAATGGGGTCTTTCATGCTGTCATGTCTGTTGAGGGACCCACGTATAAAAAGGATGAAGGTGAACGACCTGTACTGGGTGGCCACGCTACTAGACCCCCGGTATAAGCAGAAAGTGGCAGAAATGTTACCAAATTACCGAAAGTCGGAAAGGATGCAGCAGTTCAAAACCAAACTAAAAAATATGCTTTACACAGCTTATAAGGGGGATGTCACAGCACAACGGGAATCTAACAGGGGAAGAGGTGAGTGTAATCCTCCTACCAAGGCGGCAAGGACTGGATGATTTACAGATGTGTTGTTGATGGAGGACATGCGGAGCTTTTTCAGTCCTACTCATCGCCACAGCCCTTCGGGATCCAGCCTTAGAGAACGACTCGACCGACAGGTAGCAGACTACCTCGCCTTAACAGCAGATATCGACACTCTGAGGAGCAATGAACCCCTTCACTACTGGGTGTGCAGGCTTGACCTGTGGCCTGAGCTATGCCAGTTCGCGATAGAACTTCTGGCCTGCCCTGCTTCAAGTGTCCTGTCAGAAAGGACCTTCAGTGCAGCAGGAGGCATTGTCACTGACAAGAGAAGTCGCCTCGGTCAAAAAAGTGTTGATTACCTCACCTTCATAAAGATGAATGAGGCATGGATCCCGAAGGGACTGACAGCGGGGGATACGTTTGACTAACAAAAGGCCTGATTACATGCCTTGGCCTCAAAATGGTCCCCACGTTGCTGTATTTAATGTCTGCATACCGGATGACTTTCGTGAATTCTCCACCACCAACTAGGGTTCAAGCCGCAATGTTTTAGTCACTTTTCTGCCTGGAAAACATAATTTTTTCCGGCCGCTGCTACAATAGCGGCTGCAACAATGCCATTATTTTTCAGGCATGTGTACATGCCTAATTTTTCTGTCCTTTGGTGCAGCACTGTGGCTGCAAAAACAAACCAAAAAAAAAAAGGCACATACAAGTGTCAATTCCCCTTCGTGATTGTTATCTTGTTGTGGTGAAGGGGCTTGCGTATCACAATGAAGCAATCATCACCTCTATGAGTGTGTTGGCAATGTTGCCACACCCCAGATGATAAGGCCGTTGCTTCTTTATGGTCAGACCAAAAGCGATCGGACGGCTGGATAATATTTCATAGAAAAAACATTAATTTACCTTTTTTTTAATATGTTGTATGGGTTTTTAATACATAAAATAAAAAATCATAATAAAGTCTCTTAATAGTTGATTAGAAATGATGCAGACAATTAAAAAAATCCCCATCAATTCAAATACAAAGCAAGTACAGAGCTCAGAACTAAATTATTTCATGATGTCATAATGGTTTGCTAATTCGACAATGGTTAATCAATTCGACCGGATAGGGTACGTAACAGGGATTAAACTGATAGGAATAGTACTAATTAAGACACCACTCATATAGGGTGTCACAGCACATTGCTCTGTGCACGTGCAGTACCCCAATTTGGGAGTATGAGGACCGACCAAGCTGCTTTTTCCATCTCCCGGTTCCTGAAATCAATTCAGTTTGGTGTATGAGAGTTTGGTCTGTCAATGTGAAGGCAGTCGAAGGTACCCGGCCTAAATGTTTTTTTCACAAAAGGCAATCCCTGATATGGGATGTAATAGGGATTAAACTGATGAGAATAGTACTACAGAAAATACCACTCATATCGGGTGTGACAGTAAATTGCACGGCGCAGACGCAGTGACCGTGGATAAAAACAAAGGGGAGGGAGCCAGCGTTTTTTTAACCATCTCCCCGTTCGAAAAATCAATTCAATTCACCTTTCGGGGACCCTTGGTGTTGTACGTGGCTGGGTGGAGGAAGAAACCTTCAATGACATCACCGGGACGTGGCTAGCTTGGTATCCAACCTTGTGCAAATGTGGAGTTTGCGTTTGTGCAAATGAACTGTTTGCGGTTGTTTGCGGTGCATTAAAAGGGGAGTTTGGTCTGTCAATGTCTGTAAAGTGGGCGTAACCCTTACACTACCTGATCGATACAACATCATACCTGATCGTATACACACACTGGATGTTTTAAAGCATGTTATTCCAAACAATTTAGGAATGTTAGTTGATTTATGCCCTTTATGGATTAAAACCCGACTCTGCGTCCACTACATAATTTTCCATGGGAGTTTTGCCATAGATCCCCCTCCGGCATGCCACAATCCAGGTGTTAGACCCCTTGAAACAACTTTCCCATCACTATTGTGGCCAGAAAGAGTCCCTGTGGGTTTTAAAATTCGCCTGCCATTTGAAGTCTATGGCGGTTCGCCCGTTCGCGAACATTTGCGGAAGTTCGCGTTCGCTGTTCGCGAACGGAAAATTTTATGTTCGCGACATCACTACTGACACACACACACTGGCCGGCAGGCAACTGAAATTAGATTAAAGCGTACAGATAAAGTGCCTTATTTTTGGCAACGTCCTGTGCCGCACGGTATGATTGATGGACAGCTCTGGCAGAGGGCACAGTACAGTCTGTGGGCCTGACACACACAGGCAGGCAACTAACCTTAGATTCAGGGTAAAAATTAAATGCTTTTTTTATGCAAAGTCCTGTGCCACCCGGTATGAGTGGTGGGCACTGGCAGTGGGCACACTACAGTCAGCGGAAGTGGGCCTGACACACACTGGCAACAGGCAGGCAACTGAAATTAGAATAAAGTGTAAAAATCAAATTCCTTTTTTTATGCAAAGTCCTGTGCCACACGGTATGAGTGGTGGGCACTGGCAGTGGGCACACTACAGTCAGTGGAAGTGGGCCTGACACACACTGGCAGGCAACTAACCTTAGATTAAAGGGTAAAAATGAAATGCCTTTTTTATGCAAAGTCCTGTGCCACCCGGTATGAGTGGTGGGCACTGGCAGTGGGCACACTACAGTCAGTGGAAGTGAGCCTGACACACACTAGCAGCATGGCCACTTCCCCGTCCCTTACTGCTCGCCTTCATCATATTAAATGGTATATATACTTGCAATTATCTCACACGTACAGAAGCGCCGTTAATTTAAGTGTATACGCAAATAAATGACAGTCAATGTCACAGATAATTGGGATGCAGAAACTTTTTACAGGAGAGGTAGGTAATGCCACTGTAAGCAGCATCTACGAAAAAAGTACACTGGATGTCACAGATATTTTTAGGATGCGCAAATGTTATATAGGAGATGTAGCGCAGGTAATGTAGCTGTCCGCAGTGGACACCGTCTATGGAAAATGTTCACTGGTTGTCACAGATATTTTTAATATGAGCACATGTTAAACAGGAGATGTAGCACAGATAACGTCGCTGTCCGCAGCATCGACGTAAAAAGTACACTGGATGTGACAGATATTTTTAGGATGCGCAAACGTTATACAGGAGCTGTAGCGCAGGTAATGTCACTGTCCACAGCTTCTACGGAAAAAGTACTCTGGATGTCACAGATATTTTTAGGCTGCGCACACTTTACACAGGAGATGTAGCGCAGAAAATGTCACTGTCTACAGCGGCCAAACAATTGCACGCTATGTGGTGCAGGCTGCGCTAAAAATATATATTGCTTCCAGATACAACAATAGTCGTTAAAAGGACATTTATGTCTCTAACAATTGCACGCAATTTTGCACAGTTTGCGTTAATATATATTGCTGCCAGACACAACAATAGTCCTTAAAAGGACTTTTGGGTCTCTAACAACAACCATGCCTAACAAAAAACATAAAATTCAATTCCCTACACTATCGTTCCCTTCTACAGCACAGCTTTCCCTGACTAAGACTGAGCCGAACCACGTGTCATCGGGTGCTTTACAGAACACAATGACGCTTACCGACCAGCCAATTACTATGATGCCAGTAACCAACATGGCTACAGCATTACAGTGAGTGGCAGTACTTACCTTTACGTTTTTTGGCTGAGTAGCAGCCAACAAACGTGCGGGGAGGAGACTGGAGCATCGTGCTTGAACACACGCGGTATTTGGCCGAACACCGCGATGTGCCGAGCATCGCAATTCTCGAGCCGAACTGATGTTCGGCTGAGCATGCTCGCTCAACACTATGGACTACAACTCCACAGTTCATAACTGCGCCTGGCTTTTTCCATCTGGCTACCGGATTCCAGCCATGTCTACCAGAATCGTAACAAAAGGTGACATACCTCCCAAAGAACAGCCAGGGCCATGTCTGCTTCGGGATCTGGTGATACCACTGACATTGTGCGTGGGTTAGGTCCAAAACATGCCAGAGCTAAGACGAGCTCGGCCGCCTGTAGCTCTCTGTGAGTAACTTCCATATGGCATTTTTTGTCCACAAGGCTGGCACACAAAACATCAGCAGTGTGCAAGTCTTAAAATAAGCCATAGCCATTCAATGCAATCATAGGTACCAAAGGTCTATTCCAGCACATGAAGCAGCATCACCGGATCCTTTGTGAAAATAAAAGTGTCCAGCATTCCCAAAAAGAAAAGTATGTCCTCCTTCTCCTGGTCCTCTTTGTGGCAGTCAATCCACATCTCCAAGCAATACTGTAACTTTGTCATCATCATCGTCATCACCTTCTTCTTCTCCTTCTAAGACTCCTCTATTTCCTTGGCTCCATCGTTAGATATCTATAACAGAATGGCCATGAAAAAAAAATTCTCCACCATCAATTAGCTCTACCTGACCACATTTCTGGCAGTTCAGGTGCTGCAGTACTATTGTAGGAGGGTCTTGTACACTCACGTGGCAGAGAACGCTGGCCACTCCTTGTGATTCTTGTTGTTTGGCAAGCTTCACTCCACGGTGGACACCTGGAGCAGCTGGTACAAGCAGCAACAGTACATGTCTTTTACGGCCCACTACCTTAATGTTTTTTGTGGCAACAGAGAGGCCGTACCCTGACATCTAGGCCAGGTCATTTTTCTCCTCCCCCCACAATTGTATCAGTCTGGCTTCCACACTAGGCTCTTATCTGCCTCTTCTGCCTCCTCCTTTATGGACACTCGCCTGTCCACTACAGCAGCAGGGCATAGCGTCACTCACTTACCCTGGGTTCACACCTGAGCGTTTTACAGCGCGTTCAAACGCGCTGTAAAACGCTCAACAGATTAAAACCAATGCATCCCTATGGGAGTGGTTCACACTTGAGCGTTTTACAGCGCGTTTGAACGCGCTGTAAACGCCCAACGCATAAACAAGTACTTGAGCTTCTTTTGGGGCGTTTGATCGCGTTTTGTGATTGACACCACAGTAGTCAATCACAAGAACGCGCGTACGAACGCGCGTTTCCTATTTGCAAAAACACGCAAAAAAACGCGCGTCAAAAACGCGCGTAAAACGCGCGTTTTTGGAACGCTCAGGTCTGAACCCAGGGTCACACTACCCCTTCTTCCTTTCACAAGTGTCAAGTCATGTGTTGCCACGCTATGTTGGAGCTGATCGGCCTGGGAGACAGTAGCCACACTAGCGAACAGGTGCTAAATTACATCAAGCAGCAAACATCCCATCGGCTGTTACCATGCTTACTCCAACTGGGCAAGGTGGTTAGCGGCAATGGCCGCAACATCCTGGCCATCCTGATCCTTGGGGAAATAACACATGCTCCCTGCATGTTTTTTTTTTTAATGCACTGGCTTGTGCAGGGTGCAACGTTCCAACTCTTTGGAATTCAACATTGCACATGCTTGTGCCTCTGTACAAGCAGTGGAAAGCTGTGAACAATTTTGTCATGCACCAAACAGCCTCAGCAAAGAGCATGTGTTGGTTCCAGCTTGGGCAGTCACAGCTCATGCCGGTCATGCAGCAGTTGTACATCATCCACCTCATATGTATTTTTGAGACACTGACGGTCATGCAACAGCTGGCTACAAACAAGGAGGGAGAAGAACAGCTAATGCATCTTGCTGTCCATCCTGTAACTGTTGGGGACCCAGAAGGAGAGATTCCCATTTTGGAGGGGAAGAAGGTTCTGCCACTGGTGGAGTAAGAAGAGTTGGAGGAGCAAGAGGATGATGATGATGATGACACCGGTCGCAAGACCCAAACGTCTTGGGGAGGGGGGGGTCTTGGAAAGAATTGGTTCCTTGGGCATGCTGGCCATAACAGTGGCCTGTAGACTCACTTACTTACACAGTGACAGGTAGATCGGTGGCATCAAGTAGTCTGATTACTGGATAGCCATGCTTTTAGACTCTCACTATAAAACCAAAATGGGGGACTGTTTCCCTGTTGAAGAAAGGAAGAGCAAATTACGTTACTATTAGGAAACACTGTATACGCAACTTTCTGCAGCATTACGGCGAGCAAACGCCTGCCTCCGATGTGTTTGAAAGAGAGGCCCCTCTCCTCTCCCCACTTAGTCACCCCTCTCCGGCCACCACAAGCAGCAGAAGCAGTCTCCATCATGCCCCGATTGCCATCATGCCACTGCTGCGGCCTGCCGACCATCATGCTCTTTACGACTGCTGCTGCCTCATCATGCCACTGCTGAGATCATGTTCTGATCTCATTGCCTATCATCATGTTCTGTCTAGCTACAGCTGCTGCCTCCATAGTCTCACCACCGCCATCTTGCCACTGCTGCAGCATACTGACCATCATGTTCTGTACTGCTGCTGCTGCTACCTCCGTCATGTCACCAATACCATTATGCCACTGCTGCAGCCTTATTACCATCATCTTCCATAAGCTGCTTCTGATTCCATGTACCATATAACTGCTACCACTGTAGAATTGGCTGCTGCCCTTCGCTGCTAATCTCTTACCGCCACCACTATTAATGCAAAGCATTTGCCATTACTACAACTAGTACTACTATTACTACTACTACCCATAGACAACCGACCTACTGCCTTCTATGTTCCAGGCTATGATGCTTCTGCTGCCACTGCATGCCACTGTGTCTGTACCGTACCCATTATGTCAGTGTCACTTGGACATCATTTGCTATTTCTTTCATTGTGTTTGAGACCTTAGGGAGAGGGAAGCAAAAAGGAAAAAAAATCAAAAAAATAAATGAAAAAACATGAGTACTAGATGGCTAGAACTGTTATATACCAATTTTTAGGGGATTTGAAGCAACTTTGGTTTGGTTTGAATTGATTTGAAAATTAGGTGAACCTGAACAAAACCGAATCTAGAGTGGTTCACTCATCTGTAATTTAAAGGGGTCAGCTTTGAAGCCAGACCTATCCCTGTTTTCACCCAGAAAGCCCCCCTGATGTGGGCATCAGAGCATTTTATGCTCTGATGCTCTCCGTTGCCTTGGGCTGAATTGCGCAGGGCAAAGGCATATTTCGGAGATCCTGTGACATACCAGGCTCTCCATGGGGAAAGCTAGGCAGAGGCTTCCGCCTAGCAGAGAGACGGTGACATCAACGGCACTTATGGGCAGGCATTAGCGCTGCCCTAGCCTGCCCATCAGAGTCGGTGACGCCACCAAGAACACTGGTAAGCAGAAGCCTCCGCCTAGCAGTGTAATAAAATAAACAAAAAAGCCGTTGCCCTGTGCGATAAATGGGGGCGAGTGGGGTGAAAAAGTAATTGTGAAGGTGTACTATACCCTATCTTGTCCTGTCTGCAGCAAATCTGCCATCTAAAAGCTTTATAACAGCCATTGCCTTTCTCTACTATTGCCACCGCTTTTTCACGTATTTGCCGTCAAGTTAGATGTTGTTTACAGACTGAAATGTTGCTTTCTTTCTAACATCTCTCAATAAATTTGCTTGTTCTGTTAATTATGTGACAATTTATCATTAGTGTTGAGCGAACAGTTCGAGCATAGTTCGGGATCCGACCTAATTTTGGGGTGTTCTGGACCCGAACATTTTCAAAAAAGTTCGGGTTCGGGTCCGTTGTTCGGCGATTTCTTCCTGCTTTCTGAAGAGCTGCTAAGCAGCCAATCAGCTAGCGTTTTACTTCTTGTACTAAGAAGCCATCACAGCCATGCCTAGTGCAGCATGTGACCCAGCCTCTATTTAAGCTGGAGTCACGTAGCACCGCACGTCACACTGCTCTGATTAGTGTAGGGAGAGGACACAGCTTCTGTGAGGGCGAGATTAGGCAGGGAAAAGTTAGCAAAAGCACCTAAAGAAGTGATCTATCTACAGCTATGAATCATTCAACTTCTGCTAGCTAATTTCTCACTAGTTTTTAGGCTACACAGAGCGTTTTTCTGTCACTTTTTTCTGGGGTGATCGGCGGCCATTTTGTGACTTGTGGTGGGGGTTAAGTTCAATTGCCAAAATAAGAATCCCCTAAATCTGGTGTCCCAGCAGTGGCTTCCCAAGTTTAATAGTTTACGACAAAGGATATATTTTGTTCTGGGGTGAAATTCAATTGCCAAGATAGCAATACCATAAATCTGTGGTTTCAGCTGTGGCTGGCCAAGTTTAATAGTGTCCGGCAAAGGATATATTATTTTCTGCGGTTAAATTCAGTTGCAAAAATAAAAATACAGTAAAACTGTTGTTCCACCTGTTGCAGGCTTCGTTTAAATCTGTCCGTAAATGGGTATTTTTTTTTCTGGGGTGAAGAAATGGGTATTTTTTTTCTGGGGTGAAATTTAATTGCCAAAATAACAATACCCTGAATCTGGTGTTCCAGCTGTTGCAGGCCTAGTTTAAATCTGTCCGTAAAAGGGTCTTCTTTTTTCTGGGGTGAAATTCAGTTGCCAAAATAGAAATACAGTAAATCTGGTGTTCCAGCTGTGACTGGACAAGTTTAATAGTGTCCGTAAAAGGATAGATTTTGTTCTGGGGTGAAATTCACTTGCCAATATAGCAATACCATGAATCTGGTGTTCCAGTTGTTGCAGGCCAAGTGTTAATCTGTCCGTAAAAGGGTATATTACACTCAAGGTGTATATACAAGTGCTGAGAGGGTCATCCTCAATAACTTCACATGCTACCGTGCATCTCCCATTGTATTTCTGACCGTTAAAGGGTATATTACACAAAGTGTTAAAATACAATTGCTGAAGGTGTAATCCTACATATTTTTTCACACGCTACTGTGCATCTCCAAGTGTAAATCTGTCCATAAAAGAATACCTTTAATCCAGGGCCTAAATACTTGGCCTACAATTGATATTCCCCTAAATCAGTGGTTACTGCTGTGCCTGGATTAGTGTAATACGGTACATAAATAAATAGGCAGATAGTGTCAGGTGCCTGTAAAAAAAGGCCTGAATTTGAAATCAATACATTGGGCCAAATATTTTTTTTCTTATTGTGGTGCTTGGTGAACGGTAACAATGAGGAAAACATCTAGTGAAAAACGCAAATGCGGTTGTGGTGGTGTTAGTGGACCCTCTGGTGCTGGGAGAGGACATGGCCATTCTGCCACAGCCACACATCCTAGTGAACCAACTACCTCAGGTTCCAGTACCCGCCAGAATTTACAGTGATATTTGGTGGGGCTCAATGCCGCTCTAAGGATGGTAAGGCCTGAGCAGGTACAGGCACTAGTCAATTGGGTGGCCGACAGTAGATTCAGCACGTTCACAACATTATCTCCCACCCAGTCTTCTGCAGACAGTGCACAGGTGGCGCCTGAAAACCAAGCCCATCAGTCTGTCACATCACCCCCATGCATATCAGGGAAACTGTCTGAGCATCAAGTTATGCAGCAGTCTCTTATGCTTTTTGAAGACTCTGCTGTCAGGCTTTCCCAAGGGAATCCACTTAGCCTTTCCCCAGTGGTGGAAGACATAGAATGCACTGATGCACAACCACTTATGTTTCCAGATGATGAGGACATGGGAATACCACCTCATTGGAGTCCGCACGTCTCTGATGATGACGAAACACAGGAGCCAACTGCTGCGTCTTTTTTCAGTGTGCAGACCGAACAGAAGGTTAGGGAGAAGACTGTGTGGAAGACGATGCAGGGCACGATGAGGTCCTAGACCCTACATGGAATGAAGGTCGTGCCACTGACTTTCATAGTTCAGAGGAAGAGGCAGTGGTGAGACCGAGCTAACAGCGTAGCAAAAGAGAGAGCAGGGGGCAAAAGCAGAACAGCCACCTCCAAGAGAGTTCGCCTGCTACTGGCCACTGCCACCAGGGACCGAGCACCCCAAAGGCAGCTTCAAGGAGTTCCCTGGCATGGCACTTCTTTAAACAATGTGCTGACGACAAGACCCGAGTGGTTTGCACGCTGTGCCATCAGAGCCTGAAGCGAGGCATTAACGTTCTGAACCTTAGCATAACCTGCATGACCAGGCATCTACATGCAAAGCATGAACTGCAGTGGAATAAACACCTTAAAAACAAGGAACTCCCTCCTGCTCCCTCTTCTGCTGCTGCCTCGGCCTCTTCCTCCACCTCGCGAGGAATGTTGGCATCTGCCGCCCACCAAACAGAGGATGTGCCACCGACACCACCACCTGCGTCACCAAGCATCTCCACCATGTCACACGGCAGCGTTCAGCTCTCCATCTCACAAACCTTGGAGAGAAAGCGTAAATTCCCACCAAGCCACCCTCGAGCCCTGGGCCAGAATGCCTGCATTTCTAAACTACTCGCCTTTGAACTGCTGTCATTCAGGCTGGTGGACACAGACAGCTTCAAACAGCTGATGGCCATGGCTGTCCCACAGTTTGTTGTTCCCAGCCGCCACTACTTCTCCAAGACAGCCGTGCCTTCCCTGCACAACCAACTATCCGATAAAATCAAGTGTGCACTGCGCAACTCAATCTGTGGCAAGGTCCACCTAACCACAGATACGTGGACCAGTAAGCACGGCCAGGGACATTATATCTCCCTAACTGCACACTGGGTAAATGTAGTGGCGGCTAGGCCCCAGACCAAGAGTTCCTTGGCGCACGTCCTTCCACCGCCAAGGATCGCAGGGCATCATTCTTTGCCTCCTCCTGTAGCCTCCTCCTCCTACTCAGCTTTCTCCTCCTCTGCTTCCACCAGCTCATCCAGTCAGCCACACACCTTCACCAACAACTTCAGCACAGCCCGGGGTAAACGTCAGCAGGCCATTCTGAAATTCATATGTTTGGGGGACAGGCCTCACACCGCGCAGGAGTTGTGGTGGGGTATTGAACAACAGACTGATGAGTGGTTTCTGCCGGTGCGCCTCAAGCCCGGCCTGGTGGTGTGCGATAATGGGCGAAATCTCGTCGCAGCTCTGGGACTAGCCGGTTTGACGCACATCCCTTGCCTGGCGCATGTGCTGAATTTGGTGGTGCAGAAGTTCATTCACAACTACCCCGACATGTTAGAGCTGCTGCATAAAGTGCGGGCCATCTGTGCGCGCTTCCGGCATTCACATCCTGCCGCTGCTCAGCTGTCTACACTACAGCGTAACTTCGGCCTTCCCTCTCACCTCCTCATATGCGATGTGCCCACCAGGTGGAACTCCACCTTGCACATGCTGGAGAGACTGTGCGAGTAGCAGCAGGCCATAGTGGAGTTTCAGCTGCAGCACGCTTGCCTCAGTCGCACTGCGGAACAGCACCACTTCACCACCAATGATTGGGCCTCCATGCGAGACCTGTGTGCGCTGTTTCGAGTACTCCACCAACATGGCCAGTGGCGATGACACCGTTATCAGCGTTACAATACCACTTCTATGTCTCCTTGAGAAAACGCTTAGGGCGATGATGGAAGAGGAGGTGGCCCAGGAGGAGGAGGAGGATGAGGAGGATGAGGGGTCATTTTTAGCACTTTCAGGCCATTCTGTTAGAAGTGGCTCAGAGGGAGGTTTTTTGCAACAGCAGAGGCCAGGTACAAATGTGGCCAGCCAGGGCCCACTACTGGAGGACGAGGAGGAGGTGGAGGAAGATGAGGATGAAGCAGGTTCACAGCGGGGTGGCACCCGACACAGCTCAGGCCCATCACTGGTGCGTGGATACGGAGGACAATGACGATACGCCTCCCACAGAGGACAGCTTGTCCTTACCTCTGGGGAGCCTGGCACACATGAGCGACTACATGCTGCAGTGCCTGCGCAACGACAGCAGAGTTGCCCACATTTTAACGTGTGCAGACTACTGGGTTGCCACCCTGCTGGATCCTCGGTACAAAGACAATGTGCCCACCTTACTTCCTGCACTGGAGCGTGATAGGAAGATGCGCGAGTACAAGCGCACGCTGGTAGACACACTCCTGAGAGCATTCCCAAATGTCACAGTGGAACAGGCGGAAGCCCAAGGCGAAGGCAGAGGAGGAGCAAGAGGTCGCCAACGCAGCTGTGTCCACGCCAGCTCCTCTGAGGGCAGAGTTAGCATGGCAGAAATGTGGAAAAGTTTTGTCTCCACGCAGCAGCTAACTGCACCACCACCTGATACGGAACGTGTTAGCAGGAGGCAGCATTTTACTAACATGGTTGAACAGTACGTCTGCACACCCCTCCACGTACTGACTGATGGTTCGGCCCCATTCAACTTCTGGGTCTCCAAATTGTCCATGTGGCCAGAGTTAGCATTTTTTGCCTTGGAGGTGCTGGCCTGCCCAGCGGCCAGCGTTTTGTCTGAACGTGTATTCAGCACGGCAGGGGGCGTTATTACTGACAAACGCAGCTGCCTGTCCACAGCTAACGTAGACAAGCTGACGTTCATAAAAATGAACCAGGCATGGATCCCACAGGACCTGTCCCTCTCATGTGCAGAATAGACATTTATAACTACCTCCCCCTCAACCATGTATTCTTGTACTCCGGGGCACTTCTTTATTGAATCCTCATTTTTTTAACTTTACCATGATCTTGCGGTGCAACCCAAAGTTGAAGGAACCTCTCCTCAATCTGGGCGCCGGTGCCTAAATAACTGAAGTGCCCTTTCCTGGACTATTTTACAGCCTTTTCAGTGCCCAAAAGTTCGGGTCCCCATTGACTTCAATGGGGTTCGGGTTGGAGATGAAGTTCGGGTCAGGTTCGGATCCCGAATCCGAACATTTTCAGGAAGTTCGGCCGAACATCTCGAACCCGAATATCCAGGTGTTCGCTCAACTCTATTTATCATCTGTTTTTACGCACTTTTCAGAAATGACAACATACCTTTACTTTCTGCTGTGATTCTGCTGTGATTTTCAAAAGAGATAAGTAAACTTTTTGAGATTCAGTACGTTTCAAGGTTCAACAAATTTTTAACAAGTTCCCCTCAGACCAAAATAGATTCTACCCAAACCATAATTGCTCCAATTGTCCTGAATATCGGTACAGTATATAACACCCTCCTGTCTCCTGATTTTTGATTTTTCTCATGCCCTTCTCACCACTCTAAGCTCTTGAACATAATAGCAAATAATGTTATAGTGGCACTGACATAGCTATCGGTAAACAAATGTTTGACAGCATTAACAAACAGCTTATTTAAAAACACACTATGTCGTCACATGTGTTATGCTTTTTAATATTACAAAGCGTCCACAAATTGTTCCTTATTGGGGACAGATGATGTTATGGAAAAAACAAAACAAAAAAACAGTTGCTTGTTGAGGTCTAAGTGTCCAAAAATTATGCATTAATGAGGGGGGGAAATGCCTGCCTATATGACACCCACACACCAAGAGTCCCACCACCCCGCTGGGGCCAGAGCAGAGAAAAATAAAATTTAAGTGAAATCACAGAATTGTGCCGCATTTGTAGACGGATGAGTCAAATTTTGTATATTGGACTAATGAGTTACATTTTGCATATAACAATGATACTCTTGCATTTCTGGCTAATAGGGAGTCCCCGCACACCAGAAAAATCAAATTTAGGCAAAGGTGCGGAAGTGCGCTTCCTTTGCATACCAAAAATTCAAATTTTGTAAATAGCAGTGGAACTCTTGCTTTCCAACAGTCAGTCCCACCACACTGCTTGAGCCAGAGTCTATAAAAATGATATTTAGGCGAAGGAGCCCCACATTTACTACAACTAAGTGGTAAAGCAGCAACTAAACTACCTTCCATCTGAATTTCTGGAAAAATTTGATGTGCATTGAATCTGAATTTCCTCACGCTTTGTGGTAACGAATCACATTTTTTCCTAAAATAACAGCTGCACATGTTTAGACATGGAGCAAGGAACTCTGGGAACGAGGGATCACCCACAATGCCATGCATGCAGCCAATCAGCAGCCAGCCCTGTGATGTCACAGCCCAATAAATAGCCTCAGCCATCTTGGATTCAGTAATTTTCCAGTGTATTTAGTGCAGGGAGAGACGTCAGCAGGCGCTAGGGACAGTGGTAGAAAAGACTTTAAAACTTTTATTTTGCTGTACAGAAAGTTCAGGGAAAGGATAGGGAGGAATTATTCCACGGTATTGAGGCAGAACAGGGTTTAATAGGGGAGGTTACAGCCTGGGTAATATGAACAATCCTATTACCTTGCTGCACTGACTGCGGATCCAAATTGCCATTATACAGCTCTAATTCCAGCAAACCATTCTTGTTATTGGAATGCAAGTGCTGTTTGATACAGCCATTAACAGGGTTTATTACAAAGAATTAATTCCACGTCTTATTTTCCCTTGTGCGGTGCAGTTATATGTTCAAAGGCATTTTTTGGCTTGTATTAGTGAGAAAAAAGGGCTTATTAGCCGTTGTGTGGTGAAGTGAGAAAATTGCAGCTCTTTTTGGTGTGTATTAGTAGCAAAAAAATATATATTATTTTCTGTTCAGCAGTGCAGTTATTCTAAAGCCCTTTTTGGCGTGTATTAGTGGCACAAAAAAAAATATTTGCCGTTCAGCCAAATGTTCTAAAGTCCTTTTTGCCATGCATTAGTGGCACAAAAGAAAGTATTTACCGTTGTGTGGTGAAATGAGAAAATGAAAGCCCTTTTTGGCGTGTATTACTGGCAAAAAAAATATATTTGCTATTCAGCGGTGCAGTTATATGTTCTAAAGCCTTTTGTGGCATGTATAAGTGGAAAAAAGTAAGGTCCTATTTGGCATTTAGCGGTGCAGTTATGTGTTCTAAAGCCCTTTTTGGCGTGTATTAGTGGCAAAAAATGTATGTTATTTGCAGTTCTGTGGTGCAGTTATATGTTGTAAAGCCTTTTGTGGCGTGCATAAGTGGAACAAAGTAAGGGCCTATTTGCCGTTCAGCAGTGCAGTTATATGTTCTAAAGCCCTTTTTGGCGTGTATTAGTGGCAAAAAGATATATATTATTTGCCGTTCAGCGGTGCAGTTAAATGTTCCAAAGCCATATTTAGAATATAGTGATATATATTCGTATTTTCGAATATAAAAAAAAAAAAACATGGAGCAAAAAACAATAATAAAATATTAATAGGAGTGTATTATAAATCACCTAATATACCAGAGTCCACAGAAAATCTATTACTAAATGAGATAGACGAGGCGGCAAATCATAATGAAGTCGTTATCATGGGGGACTTCAACTACCCAGATATAGACTGGGAAACCGAAAGCTGTACATCCCAAAAAGGAAACAGGTTCTTGGCAATAGCCAAAAACAATTTCCTTTCCCAACTGGTTCAGGACCCCACTAGAGGGACGGCCATATTGGACTTAGTATTAACCAATAGACCTGAGAGAACAACAGATGTGCAGGTTGGGGGACACCTGGGAAATAGTGACCATAAAGTTATAACCTTCCAACTATCCTTCAAACGCGAGTTTCTAAAGCGAGGAACAAAAATATCAAACTTCAAAAAAGCAAAATTTAGCCAACTAAGCGAGGCCATAGGCCTAACTAACTGGGACAAAGTCCTCAAAAATAAAAATACAACCATAAAATGGGAGATTTTTAAAAGCATTGTAACATCTAATTGTGAGAGGTACATACCTTATAGGAATAAAAGGCTAAGGAACAATAGGAAACCAATGTCGATAAATGGAACCGTTAAGAAAGCAATAAATGACAAAAAGAAAGCATATAAATCACTAAAACAGCATGGGAGTCAGGAAGCACTGATAAACTATAAGGAAAAAAATAGAATATGTAAAAAACTAATAAAATTTGCCAAACTAGAGACAGAGATTAATTGCCAAAGAGAGTAAAACTAACCCTAAAATGTTATTCAATTATATAAATAGTAAAAAATATAAATCTGAAAGAGTCAGCCCTTTACATAGCCATGAGGGGGGTGTTGCAGAGAGTGACGAGGATAAAGCAAAACTATTAAATATTTTTTTCTCCACTATATTCACTGAGGAAAATAAACTGTCAGATGAAATGCAGAATGTAAAAGTAAATTCCCAATTAAAAGTGCCCTGTCTGGTCCCAGGAAGAAGTACAACAGCGACTTAAAAAGATTAAAATAGACAAATCGCCAGGACCGGATGGCATACACCCCTGTATCCTAAGGGAATTAAGCGATATCATAGCCAGACCTTTATTTCTGATATTTACGGACTCTATACTGACAGGGAATGTTCCACAGGATTGGCGCATAGCAAATGTGGTGCCAATATTTACAAAGGGCCCAAAAACAGAGCCTGGAAATTATAGGCCGGTAAGTTTAACATCTATTGTTGGTAAACTGTTTGAAGGGTTTCTAAAAAATGCTATTTTGGAGTATCTCAATGAAAATAAGCAAATAACGCCATATCAGCATGGCTTCATGAGGGATCGGTCATGCCAAACAAATTTAATCAGCTTCTATGAGGAGGTAAGTTCTAGACTTGACAGCGGCGAATCAATGGATGTCATATATCTGGACTTCTCCAAAGCATTTGACACGTACTGTACCTCATAAAAGGTTAGTATATAAAATGAGGATGCTCGGACTGGGAGAAAATGTCTGTAAGTGGGTAAGTAACTGGCTAATGTCACGGCGGGAGGTGGGGAAAACCCCCCGCCGTGCAATGTCCGCGGCCGCTGGGCCAAACAAGGGCTAAAAGCAGGGACAAGGGAACCGCTAGTCTAGCATGTCCCTAAAGCTGGCCCTGGTCTCCTACGAGTATGGGCCGACCCCAAGGGTGGGAGGGCCCATACGACAGGAACCTAAAGCCCTGGACAACCCTGCTCGACCCTGGAACTAACAGGGCAGAGACCACCTGCTCCCCCAGGGACACGGAGGAGCAGAAGTCTCCTGAGGCCCCTCTGCAGCCGGGACCCGAACAGTGTGTGCCCGCACGGCAGGCAAGATACATAGGAAACATATACAAGGAACCCACACTTACCTGCCGTGCTGAAGACTGAGAAGCAGCGCCAGGACCTCCCGGACCCCAAGCGGAAACCAGATGCCTGGGGGACCTGGCCGGGCAACACACCCTCCGGTTTATGCTATACCCTCCGGGTAAGCAAGCCCCTTTCGGAGCAACATACCAACAAACTGCTACATACAAACCCACAACAAAGACATAACCAAGTGAGGGAAAGGGTAAGCAGAAGCACACAGGAGGGGAATACAATCAAACAGAGAAAACAATATAACAAATAAGGGTGGCTCACGCAGACATAAAGGTGGGATCCAAACACACTCCAGCCATGCTCACACCATGGCTGGACAAACAAAACTGACCTCAGGTTCCACACACAAGATAATAAGGAGGCCTGAGGTCACACCCACAATGCAGCCACACCTTAGCCACACCTTAACCCCGTGCACGCCACACATACACAGAAAACACTAAACAAGGGAATCGTGCACACGAAAGGGGGAATGACACATATGCACCACAAGTACCAGCGGCAACCACATGTGAGGCAACAAACACACAGCCCTTACATGCGGCAAGAACACCTCGCCACCGGCAAGTGCATGCGGCACAACAAACACGACCGCAACCTCGGTCGTGGCGCGCTAGTTGCCAACGGCAACCGCATGCCACAATAACGAGTCACGACCCCAACGCGGGTCGTGACAGCTAAGTGACAGAAAACAGAGGGTGGTTATTAACGGTAGATACTCAGATTGGGTCACTGTAACTAGTGGGGTACCTCAGGGGTCAGTATTGGGCCCTATTCTCTTCAATATATTTATTAATGATCTTGTAGAAGGCCTGCACAGTAAAATATCTATTTTTGCAGATGACACTAAACTGTGTAAAGTAATTAACACTGAAGAGGACAGTTTTCTGCTACAGAGGGATCTGGATAGATTGGAGGCTTGGGCAGAAAAATGGCAGATGAGGTTTAACACTGACAAATGTAAAGTTATGCACATGGGAAGGAACAATGCAAGTCACCCGTACATATTAAATGGTAAAACACTCAGTAACACTGACATGGAAAAGGATCTAGGAATTTTAATAAACAGCAAATTAAGCTGCAAAAACCAGTGTCAGGCAGCTACTGCCAAGGCCAATAAGATAATGGGCTGCATCAAAAGGGGCATAGATGCCCGTGATAAGAACATAGTCCTACCACTTTACAAATCACTAGTCAGACCACACATGGAGTACAGTGCACAGTCTGGGCTCCTGTGAACAAGACAGATATAGCAGAGCTGGAGAGGGTTCAGAGGAGGGCAACTAAAGTAATAACTGGAATGAGGGATCTACAGTACCCTGAAAGGTTATCAAAATTAGGGTTATTCACTTTAGAAAAAAGACGACTGAGGGGAGATCTAATAACTATGTATAAATATATCAGGGGTCAGTACAGAGATCTGGCCCATTATCTATTTATCCCCAGGACTGTGACTGTGACAAGGGGACATCCTCTGCGTCTGGAGGAAAGAAGGTTTGTACACAAACATAGAAGAGGATTCTTCACTGTAAGAGCAGTGAGACTATGGAACTCTCTGCCTGAGGAGGTGGTGATGGTGAGTACAATAAAGGAATTCAAGAGGGGACTGGATTTATTTCTGGAGTGTAATAATATTACAAGCTACAGCTACTAGAGAGGGGTCGTCGATCCAGTGAGTTATTCTGTTTGCGTGATTGGAGTCGGGAAGGAATTTTTTTCCCCTTAAGTGGGGAAAATTGGCTTCTGCCTCACAGGGGTTTTTTGCCTTCCTCTGGATCAACTTGTAGGAAACAGGCTGAACTGGATGGACAAATGTCTTTTTTCGGTCTTATATACTATGTTACTATGTTACTATCAGTAACCTCCCTTTTTGCTTGTGGGCCAATGTCTTTGTCTAAGCTTAGCAACATCCCTAGCAACCAATAGGAATGTTGTCTACCCCTTTAGTATACAAGAAACTCCCCACAGCCATTTTCTACAGTTTATTACAGTTCTGAGAGAGACATCAGTGTCATTGTTGTGCTCTCTGCTTTCCTTTGTCACATTACATTAGATAGTTAGTTAGTTAGTTAGTTAGTTAGTTAGCTTATATATATAATATAAATAGTGGGACATAGTCAGTGTAGGTTAGATTGTGAAATAGTGTAGCTGTGCAGAGTGTTAGGTAGGTTCTGCTGTCCATACATACGATACATGCTACATACATACAACTTCACCACAATACTTAATGCACCAATCACTAATATGTAGTCAGACCTGCTAAAAAGTGAAGTTGAACATATTGCGCAAAAATATGCTCCGATTTGCGCAATTGTGAAAATATCGGAGCACTGTATCTGCATATAAAGCTATTGTAATGTTCTGTCGTGCCAATCATTTTCTCAGGTCTCAAAGAATTTTGAGACCTGAGAAAATTTCTAGAAGCTTTAAATATGTAGCTATAGTGACCCATGCCTGCATTGCGCACGCATTACGCACATGATTTTCGCAATCAAGAAAATACCGCAACATGGTCCTGTGTCATTGTCTGCCTCTGCCTCTTCATCCTCCACCATGTCCTCAGCCTCCACTGCAGGGACAAGTCACAGTGCCCATCCAACATACCACATGTGCAGGGCACGGTGGTATCACGCTGTTCTGAACCTGGTTTGCCAGGTGTCACACAGGGCAGGAACTGCTCTGTGTCCTTGCATCAAGGAGGGCTGAGCCATGTGCTCTGCATTGCACATGTGTTCAATCTGGTTGTCAAGAGGTTCCTAAAGTAATCTACCCATCTGCAAAACATCCTAAAAATGGGCAGGAAACTTTACATGCACATCAGCCACTCGTATACACTGCAAAGCACACCCTCCATAAGCTGCAGCGAAAGAATGGCATCCCCCAACATAGGCTGTTATGCAACGTTTCCGCCCGTTTGAATTCCACCCTCCATATGTTGGACCGACTATACAAACGATTTCTTGATGATCCAAGCTGACAGGAGTACTCCCCTGTGTAACTTCAATGTCATCCAGTGGCTGCTCATGCGTGACACCTGCCATGTTTGCTCAGGCACTTTGAGGAGGCAACGTTATTTGTTAGTCGCCATTACTACAAGATGAATAACGTCATTCCACTGCTTCATGTCCTGGAACAGATGCTGGTAAATCTGGCTGGTCAGGGGACTGGAGACATGGCGCCTAGATCTCACGGCCACATGAGCCCTGTGGGGTCTGAATTGGAGGAGGAGGATATTGGAGCACAAGCAATGTGTAGTGGAATAGGTGGTTTTTCTACATAGGTGAGAGGGGAGGAGGAGCAGTAGCAGCCAGAGGAGCTACAGGTTGATGAGGAAGACGAGGCAGAGAACCCAAACACACTGTGGCAGTATGCAGTGGAGATGGAGGCAGGGAGTCCCTCCGAGTCACTTGCACAAATGGCCTGATGCATGCTCACTTGCTTGCGTAGTGACTACCAAATTGTCACCATTCGGCAGAGGGATGACTTGTGGATCTCAACCTTGTTGGACCCTTGCTACTGGTCCAAAATGGGAGCCTTTTTTTCACCTGCTGAGAGGGAGGACAAACTGTAGAGATATCCTTTGTAGTCAGTTGGCCGCTGCCTATCTGCGCCATCATCCATCCTCTCGCAGGTCTGACCGGGTGGCCCTGTGCACTCACATTCCTTTGCCATGGCTGCAGTGGCAGGGGGGGGGGGCATAGGACTAGTTTCAGCTCCATCAGCAGCAACTTGAGTCTAGAGTTGATGATGAGCAGCTTTCTTCACCCACCTAATGAAGAAACTACTCACCACCAGCAGCAGCTAGTCCTGGAGCGGGACCTTGACCAGCAGGTGGTAGCTTACTTGGACAGCACCCTGCCCCCTACATTGAAGACCCACCTGACTACTGGGCAGCCAAACCGGATTTGTGGCCGCAACTGGCAAAGTTTGCCCTGGAAAAGCTGTCCTGCCCGACCGGTAGTGTGGCATCAGAGCGGGTGTTTAGTGCGGCCGGGGCCATAGTTACCCCAAGAAGAACTCGCCTGTCCACCCAAAAAGTGAAAAGACTTACTTTTGTCAAGATAAATCAGGCATGGATTAGCCATGATTTCCACCAACAAATGCTTGATGTTTCAGACTAGATCATCCATGATGCCACACCAACACTTTGACAAAAGAGACTGGTTGCTTCTGGCTTCTTGCCTCAGCTACTATTCTGATGCTGCCACCCGCCTGATGCCGCACATCTGATGCCAAGTGCTCCTTCTTTTACCCACCATCTTCAGCTGGTACTCGTATTGCCAGGACGAGGTCACAGGGTGGCACAATGACAGTGTGGAGGTGGCATCAGCAGCATCAGGAGACCCGAGTGGTGAGGCTGCAGCAGCATCAGGAGACCACAGAGTAACCCTTTGACAGAGTGGGGAGCATTGTGCCACCCTGTGGCCTCCTCCTGATGCTTCTGCCACCTCCACACTGTCATTGTGCCACCCAATGGCCTCCTCCTGTTGTTGCTGCTGCCGCTACCTTCGCACTCTGTCATTGTGCCACTCTATGGCCTCCTAATGCTGCTGCTGCCACCTCCACACTGTCATTGTGCCACCCTGTGGCCTCATCCTGATGCTGATGCCACCTCCACACTGTCATTGAGCCACTTTGTGGCCTCATCCTGATGCTGCTGCCACCTCCACACTGTCATTGTGCCACTCTGTGGCCTACTGATGCTGCTGCTGCCACCTCCACACTGTCATTGTGCCACCCTGTGGCCTCCTCCTGAAGCTGCTGCCACCTTCACACTCTATCATGGGGCCACTCTGTGGCCTCCTGATGCTTCTGCCACCTCCACACTGTCATTGGGCCACTCTGTGGTCTCCTCATGCTGCTTCCACCACACCACTATGTCATAGGGGCACTCTGTGGACTTCTCATGCTGTTTCCACCCTCCCAACTTCATGACTGGGCAACTATTTTGCCTTTCGACCTTGCTGACATCATCATTTATCTGACCCTTCTGCTGATCTGTCAGAAGGAATGAAAAATGCACAACGGATCCTGCCTATGTAACAGCTGTAGAGCCTGTATGAAATGGTCCCTATTTTGCATCAGAATTGGCTTATGATTTGCTAGCCAAAAGCAGGAGTGGGCACAAAACACAGAAGACATGCAAATATTCCATTCACATGTCATGTCTGTTTTGCATCCACTCCTGTTTTTTTTTACTTTAGCAATACTGATGGATTACTGACCAGATGCTGACCGAGTGAAGGCGGATTCTCCACAGACAGGATCCATTTTGGGGGGTTATTGTTCTGACGGATCAGAGGAAGGGCAAAATAATCAGTGACATCAACACAAACTTACTGCTGACACCCACTCCACTCTATCAGCGGGGCTCTACTTGTATAAGCGTTTAATAGAACATGTTCTGTAGAAATCTATGTGGAATCAGTGAATTGGTGTAAAAGGATTGCACTCTTTCATGCTATAGTAGGATCTTCACGGTTGTTTATACCTGGCGCTAACATTGACCCGTAAGGCTGAGTTCACACTTGAGTTATTTGGTCAGTTTTGGACCCATAATTGCCAAAATAAGTGAAATGTGCAGTGATTATAAGAGCGACGCCTGTCAACTACATGTCATACTGACTCACAGTATTGTTTTACTACCACAGCAGACTCCCTATGCTTGTTACTTCAAGGCACAGTGTTCTACACAACTATAAAGGCTCCCTGCAGCCAGGAAATAGCTGTTTTTTAACACGATTTGCCGCAGATAAGTTCGGATAGAATCAAATATTTTCGGTAAAATTCAGCAAACCGGCCGAATCGAATTTTTGAGAAATTCGCTCATCTCTAATTATTTCATTAGAGCTATCATTTCATATAGAGCTAAAAAAAAAAAAAATTGGTCTTTATTATAAAATGTGGCATATTTTTTTCTGTAAAGAGATGACATGCTCTAGTAGCTCCCTTTAGATTTTTTGTCTTTCCCATCAGACCGGGAGCTGACTGACTCCTTATCTCTGCTCTCTGCTCTTATAAACACTCATATAGCTCTGTTCTTATCTTACTGATAGTAATGGGGCTTAAATAAAAGTTTCTGACCTCTAAGTATTTAGAGATAAGTTTTATTAGATGACTGAATTTTTTTTTTTTTGCCAAAAATGAGTAACATGCAATCATAAAAAAGTTGCCTATGAAGGTGTACATAGCCTTTAACTCTAATCCATCCCCCGAAGCCCCCTCCCACACACCTCATCTAAGCCAAAGACTTTGCCTGATGTTAAATGGATTTAAAATTGACAAAATCTGAGAAAGTTTCAAACAACATTCTTCTCAACCCCTTTACACAACTAATCTGTTCTTCCCACAATACTCAATTCACCATCATCACTGAGAAAAAGCTTTCCCCCTTAATCTCCAAATCACATCTCACCACTTGACCCAATCCCAAATCACCTAAGCCATAACCTTACCACTGCCCTAAACCACCTCTTCAACCTATCACTAAGCACTGGTATCTTCCCTTCCTCTTTTAAACATGCCACCATCCCACCCAGACTCAAGAATCCTTCCCCGGACCTATCCTCCTTTTTCTTGCTATCAACCCATCTCACTACTCTCATTTGCTTCAAAACTCCTAGAACATGTCCATCTCAAACTGTCCCCCCTCCTCCCATCCAACTCACTTTTTGATCTGCTGCAATCCAGCTTCTGTTCCAATCACTCCACTGAAACCACCGTAACCAAAGTCGGCAATGATCTGCTAGCTGCCAAAAGCTAAACGTCATTACTCTGTGCTCCTCATTATTGATCGGTTCTTTACTTTTGAAACAGTCAACCACTCTCTACTGTTGCAAAATGTCTCGTCTCTCAGCATCAGAAATCTGGCCCTCTCCTGGATCTCCTCATACCCCAGAAACAGAACTTTCAGCCTTTTCCATTCATACACCACCTCCTTGATATTCCTCATATTTCTGTCCTGGATCTTTTACTTTTCCCATTTAAACAATCGGCCTGGGACAGCTTATAAGGTTCCATGGCTTCCAATACCACCTCCATGCTGATAACACTAAAATCTACCCCAAATCTAGTTCAAATTTCACTTCCATTCTATCCAGAGTCCCAGCATGTCTATTAGCAATATGTTTATTCTTCTCTTCCTGCTTCTTAAAACTTAACATGAAAAAAAAAGGAATCCATTATCTTTCCTCCATGTCACTCAGCCAGCCTACCAGATCTATTCATTACAGTTAACAATACCATGCTTTCTCCAGAATGACAAATCTGCTGTCTGGGGATAACATTTTATTCTACCCTGCCCTTTAAGCCACACATCTAAACCCTTACCATCTCCTGCTGCTTTCAACTAAAGAACTCTCATATTCACTTCTTCTTCAACCCTGAGTTAACTAAAATGCTAGCTTATGATAAGAAAAAAAAGTAAGCATGTACTATTAATAATATCACTTTAGAGTATAAGTTGATATTGCTGCCATAATGTACAAGAAATAATGGCATGGCCATCATATGGTATACACACAAGCCATGCACTATTTCACAGTATACACCAATAATACTACATTTTGCACACTCCAATAACTCCATCATATATCGCTTCTCCCATGCACTGTGCACAATTAATACTGCAATATGCTATACACTTAATGTCACTATATTCTGTACATACACTGTACACAGTGGGAAAGGACAGTTTTTGGAATTTTTCAGCCCATTACTCCCAAAGAGTCTGTCTGTGGGACACTAGAAGGTCCTAGAGGCTCTATAATGGATGTTAACATAAAAGACAATATTTGGCAGGGATCCGTTATTAGAACGGGACAACAACAGCTGATATGAGCTATTTTAGGAAAGAGGAAAGAAGCAGGTGACATAGGCTCTGTTAGATTAGGGGACAAAAGCTGCCAATGGCTTTGTTATAGGGAATTAGGCATATGAAATACAATAAATGATAAGGACTATTATTTATTGAAGAAAAGACAGAAGAAGATTGTAGGAGGATGATGGGTCCCATGGGCTTTAAGAATGATGGTGGGGACAAGCAATGCAAAAGGTGGCAGGGGCTCTGTTTAGAGAAGGTGGCACAGAAAGTTGTAGAGGTTCTTTGTCGGGCAGAAGGTATCAGGTAATCTATGGGGACTGCAGAGAACACAGAATATTATATTGGCTCTTTGGGGGCCACAGATGGTTGCAGGAAATCTGTCGGGAAAGTAGTGGAGGGGCATAGAAGAGAGGCATAGAAAAATCAGCACATCAGAAATTTACCCTGGTGGCAAATGATTATGGATAGAGTTGAGCGGACACCAGGAAGTTCGGGTTCGCCGAGTTCAGCCGAACTTCCCTGCAAAGTCCGGGTTCGGGACCTGAACTTGACCCCGAACCCGAACCCCATTGAAGTCAATGGGGACCCGAACTTTGGGGCACTAAAATGGCTCTAAAAGAGTCATGGAAAGGGCTAGAGGCCTGCAAAAGGCAGCAAAATGTGGGTAAGAGCATGACATGTGCCCTGCAAACAAATGTAGATATGGAACTGACTTAACCACCTCCCATCACGCTAACGTCGAAAGGCGTGCGGGAGGTGGTTCTCTCAGGTCTCGATCACGCCTATTGGCGTCATCCTGCGAGACCCGAGATTTCATGTGAACGCGCGCATGCGAGCGCATGCGCGCGCGCGTTCACTGCAGCCCGACAGGTAAGAACTTAGTCTACAGCCTGCCAGCGCTGATCATGCATTAGCAGGCTGTGGATGTCAGTAAATCGCATCCAAATCGCATATCAGACTCTGTTTTGTAAACAGCGTCTGATATGCCTGCTGCCCGCTGCTCTGGTGGTCCCTTTTGCTTGGGACCACCAGAGGACACGGGCAGCTATGTAAGTGCACCAATGACCACACACCAACCCCCCCCCCTGTCACTTATTAACCACTTATTAACTCCCTGATCACCCCCTGTCTCCCCCACATGTCATTGATCACCCCCTGTAAGGCTCCATTCAGACGTCCGTATGTGTTTTGCAGATCCACGGATCCGCAAAACACGGACACCGGCAATGTGCTTTCCGCATTTTGCGGATCCGCATATTGCCAGAACTCTATAGAAAATGCCTTTTCTTGTCCGCAATTGCGGACAAGAATAGGACATGTTCTATATTTTTGTGGACATGGAAGTGTGGACCCGGAAGTGCGGATCCGCAATTCCGGATCCGAGTGGGACAAAGTCTGTCCCCATAGAAATGAATTGGGTCCGCAATTCCGTTCCGCAAAATGTGGAACAGAATTGCGGACGCGTGAATGGGGCCTAAGGGTCCCTTATCACCGTCAGTTAGTTAGCTACTTGTTAGGTAGTTAGCGCCCAGCCTACCGCACCGCAGTCACTGATTAGTTGCCGATTAGCGTCATCGCTGTCACTAATCAGCACTAGTACTATATAGTATCTGTAAGTGATCAAGACTGATCGCAATCAGATCTATATCAGTACATTACGGTCACCTTGGGCTCTACAAAAAACGCAGTGTTCGCCCGATCAGGCCTGATCTTGTGCGCACACTTGCGTTCAGTCCGCCCCATCTCAGTGACAGAATTTTTTTTTTTCTGATCACTGCAATAACACAGTTAAATCGCTGCAGCGCTATAAAGATCACTTTTGAGCTTTTTGGATCTTTATTAGCGATCACAGCTTTAGGGTCCATTCACACGTCCGTGGTGTGCTGCGGACCTGCAAATTGCGAATCCGCAGCACACCATGCCGGCACTCTCCATAGAGATTCCTATTCTTGTCCTCAGGCAGCGGACAAGAATAGGACATGCTCTATCTTTTGCGGAGCTGCGGCGGGATGTTTCGGGAACGAAACCCGGAAGTTCGCTCTCCACATCACCGCCGGCACCATTCACACTGAATGGGTCCGCATCTATTCCGCAGAATTGCGGAATAGATAGGGACATTTTTGTGGACGTGTGAATGGGGCCTTACTTCGCAAGCACTCCTATGTCCTTTCCCCTCTTTTTTTTTTACATATTTTTTGCCAGAGATTTTTTCATCCACATTTATCGATGCGAATGAAGAAATCTGTGCAGTTCATTTTTTCTGTCAGCCCAGAGGCTGAATGGAAAAAAAAAATATCTCATTACCCGTATGCTCAATATAAGGAGAATAGCAGAAACTCCTATTGCTGGCCATACATGTAATTATTGTGGAGACCCTCAAATGCCAGGGCAGTACAAACACCCCACAAATGACCCCATTTCGGAAAGTAGATACCCCAAGGTATTTGCTGAGGGGCATATTGAGTCCATGAAAGATTGAACTTTTTGTCACAAGTTAGCGGAAAGGGAGACTTTGTAAGAAAAAACAAAAAAAATCAATTTCCGCTAACTTGTGCCAAAAAAAAAAATCTTCTATGAACTCACCATACTCCTCTCGGAATACCTTGGGGTGTCTTCTTTCCAAAATGGGGTCACTTGTGGGGTATTTATACTGCCCTGGCATTTTAGGGGTCCTAAAGCGTGAGAAGAAGTCTGGAATCCAAATGCGTAAAAATGCACTCCTAAAAGGTACTCATTGGAATTCAGGCTCCTTTGCGCATCTTGGCTGCAAAAAAGTGTCACACATGTGGTATCGCCGTACTCAGGAGAAGTAGGGCAATGTGTTTTGGGGTGTATTTTTACATATGCCCATGCTGGGTGAGAGAAATATCTCTGTAAATGACAACTTTTTCAATTTTTTATACAAAGTTGTCAATTTACAGAGATATTTCTCTCACCAAGCATGGGTATATGTAAAAATACACCCCAAAACACATTGCCCTACTTCTCCTGAGTACGGCGATACCACATGTGTGCCACTTTTTTGCAGCCTAGGTGCGTAAAGGGGCGTAAAGTCCAACGAGTACCTTTAGGTTTTACAGGTTTACTTACAAATTAGCCCCGCCCAAAATACCTTAACAGTAAACACACCCCACAAATGACCTCATTTCAGAAAGTAGATACCCCAAGGTATTCACTGAGGGGAATAGTGAGTCTGTGGGAGATTTTTTATTTTTTTTTGCCAGAAGTTAGCAGAAATGGAAACTTTATTATTTTTTTTTCCTCAGAAAGTGTCATTTTCTGCTAACTTGTGAAAAAAAATTGAATGATACATGAACTCACCATGCCCCTCCGCAAATACTTTGGGGTGTCTTCTTTCTAAAATGGTGTCATTTGGGGGGTATTTATACTATCCTGGCATTCTAGCACCTCAAGAAACATGACAGGTGCTCAGAAAGTCAGAGCTGCTTCAAAATGCGGAAATTCACTTTTTTGTACCATAATTTGTAAACGCTATAACTTTTACCCAAACCAATAAGTATACACTTATTGGATTTTTTTTTATCAAAGACATGTAGAACAATAAATTTAGATTAAAATTTATATAGAAATGTCGTTTTTTTCAAAAGAATTTACAACAGAAAGTGAAAAATGTCATTTTTTTGCAAAAATTCGGTCATTTTTGATTAATAGCAAAAAAAGTAAAAATGTCAGCAGCAATGAAATACCACCAAATGAAAGCTCTATTAGTGAGAAGAAAAGGAGGTAAAATTAATTTGGGCGCAAAGTTGCAAAACCGAGCAATAAACCGTTAAAGTTGTGAAGTGCCGATTTGTAAAAAAAAAAAAAAAGGGCCTGGTCACTAGGGGGGTATAAACCTGTGGTTCTTAACCCCTTAATGACCCATGACGTATGGGTACGTCATGGGTCCGATCCCTAAGTATGGCGCCCGCTCCTGCCCTCTGTGGGCGCGATCGCTGCGGGGGTCCGGCTGTTTCCTGTAGCTGACCCCCGCGGCTAATGATCGCGGTCGGCAGCGATGCCGATCGCAATCATTTAACCCCGCAGATGCCGTGGTCAATCCTGACCACGGCATCTGCATGACGCTAAACCGAAAGTAAAACTTTCGGCAGCTCTCCGGCTCCCCCTAGTGGTGATCGGGAGAATCGGAGCGCTGTAAGGGATAGCCTCAAGCCTTTCATTCAGCTTAAGGCTATCACTTAATATTTCCTATGGAGCCCTTGTTAGCAATAGGGCTTCATAGGAAAGTAGTAAAATCCTCATAAACTCCAATACAAGTGTATTGGAGTTTATGTTAGAAGCAATCAGATGAATGATTTATATAGGTCCCTATGGGACCTATATAAAAGTGTAAAAGAAAAATAAAAGAAATAAAAAAAATAAAATAAAAATAAAAAAAAACCTAAAAATTCAAATCACCCCCCTTTCCCCAAAAGTAAAATAAAATAATAATTTTTTTTAAAAAAATACACATCATGGGTGTCGCAATGTGCGAAAACGCCCGTGGTATAAAAATATAAAAATATATTCCCCATACGGTAAACAGAAAACGGAAAAAGCGCCCAAATGGCGGATTCGCCATTTTTGAACGCTTCATTTCCTCAAAAAAATTTAATAAAAAGTGATTAAAAAGTCCTACACACCCCATAATGGTATCAACCAAAAGTTCAGATCGCCCCGCAAAAAATAAGCCCCCATACAATGCCATACACTTAATTACAAAAAAGTTATAGGGGTCAAAATATGGCGTCAAAAAAAAAAAAAAAAAATTTCCCACTTTTGAATTTTTTTTCACTATCAAAACGCAAGAAAAACTATACATATTGGGTATCGCCGGATTCGTACTGACCTGTAGAATAAAACTAAATGGTCAGTTTTATCACACATCAAACGTCGTAATTTAAAAACCCGTAAAATTGTGGTAGAATTGTTTTTTTTTTTGCAATTTCACCCCATTTGGAATTTTTTTCCCGCTTCCCACTACATCGTATGCAATATTAAATGGTGGCGTTGGAAAGTACAACTTGTCCCGCAAAAATATAGCCCTCATATGGCCATGTGAACGTAAAAATAAAAAAGTTATGGCTCTCGGAAGGCATGGAGCGCAAAACGAAAATGCAAAAATGAAAAAACCCCGAGTCCTTAAGGGGTTTAAGTGATTAAAATAAAAAAAATTAAAAACAATAATCTTAAACTAGGAGGAGAAGGTCCATGTGGAGTAGGAGGTTGAGGAGGCGGTGGACGTGGCGGTGTAGGTGCAAGCGATGGTGGAGGAGGTAGTCGCCAACAACACAAGTTTTTGTTTTTAACTTTTTATATATATTTTTTTTTTTTTGGGTAGACCCCAAAACATTGGGAAATATAGAAAAGAAAACAAAGAGAAAGTGCGCTGGAGTATAACAAAGGCTGGGCGGGCTCACATACATGTCTATTCTGCACAAGGTATGAACAAGTCCTGTGGGATCCATGCCTGCTTTATTTTAGTGAATGTGAGCTTGTCCACATTGGCTGTGGAAAGGCGGCTGCACTTGTCTGTGATAAACGCCCCCTGCCGCACTAAACACACGTTCAGACAATAAACTGGCTGCAGGGCAGGCCAGCAGCTCCAAGGCGTAAAGGGCAAGCTCAGGCCATGTGCCCAATTTGGAGACCCAGAAGTTGAATGGGGCAGACCCATCAGTCAGTTAGTGTAGGCGTGTGCACACATACTGTTCCGCCATGTTGCTGAAATGCCGCCTCCTGCTAAGATGTTCCATGTCTGCTGATTGTAGTGACGTGCTGACAAACCTTTTTTAACATTTAAGCCATGTTAACCCTGCCTTCTGAGGTGCTGGCGGTGCCCCAGCAGCGTTGGCGAATTCTTCCTCTCCCTCTGCCTTCGCCTTGTGCTTCCACTGAGGCCCTGGTGTCAGGTGGGAATGCCATCAGCAGCGCGTCTACCAGCGTGCGCTTGTAAGGGGTATAGATCAACCAACAATCTAAATGCTGCCAAATTTACAGAATATATTTCCAGTCAGGTATGCAGAGCAGGGGTAGTTTGAAAGAAAAAAGGGGTATAGATCACCCAACAATCTAAATGCTGCCGAATTTACAGAATATATATTTCTCAGTCAAGAATGCAGGGCAGGGGTGGTTTGAAAGAAAAAAGGGGTCATGGAGCGTTCCAGTCATCCGGCATCTATTCACCCTGCTGAAGAATTCTTTTGAAAGTGCTCATTAGCCACACTGGGCCCCCACGCTGCAAAAAGATTTCAGAACATATAACTACAGCATCCAACAATGTAAACGCTGCTGAATTTACAGAATATATTTCCTTGTCAGGTATGCAGTGCAGGGGTAGTTTGAAAGAAAAATGGGGTACAGATCACCCAACAATCTAAATTTACAGAATATATTTCCCTGCCAGGTAGGCAGTGCAGCAGGAACACAACTGGTCTGATAACCGTGGAAATGTCCACCCACAGTCTAAGAGCTGGACTTAATGATCAAATTTCACCCTCAGAAATGCAGTGCAGGTCGCAAATGTACTTTATGGCAAAAAATACGTGATTTTTTTCAGCAATAATGTCACAGTAGTATTTACTGGTTATATTGCACTCTCAGAAATGCAGCACAGGCTGCAAATGTACTATTTAGCACAAAAAGTGTGTTTTTTTTTCTACCAACAATGCAAATGCAGTATTTAACAGTTTTATTGGACTGTCAGAAATGCAGCACAGGCTGCAAATGTACTATCTAGCACAAAAAGTTTTTTTTTTTCAAACAACAATATAACAGCAGTATTTAACAGTTTAATTGGACTGCCAGAAATGCAGTGCAGGCTGCAAATGTACTATCTAGGACAAAAAGTGTGCTACTACGTTTATACTAGCCTAATAAGTAATAAACTTTTTTCTAAATCACTTACTGTAGTGATTTTGCACTGTTTATCCTCTTCAGATTGTGGTCATGTGACTCCCGACATGATCAGCCCTGCTCAAGCTGTGATGTTCCGTTGACAAGCTTCTCCCTGCTTGAGGGAGTGGCCGGGCTCTGTAAACGGAACGTCACTGCCTCTGGTGCCCGCCCTCTCTCTCCTCACACAGCCTCTGCGATAGTATGCAAGCCTTACCAGAGCTGTGGAGAGAATCGCACGGCAGCAGGGTATGTGTCTGGCCCCGCCCTCAATTCTATGAGCCAGTTAACCCCTTCCCCTCCGGCATCTGGGGATGGTTGTTAGAGCCCTGGCCCCTCAGCAGTTACACATTACACCTACCACCTCAGGACACAAGTAAATAATTGTCCAGCATATAGGTATGGATATAGCTGTATCTGAGCTCTGCTATATCTAATCTATATCAGTATATAAGCTGGACCTGCTTCTAAGATGTATCTGTATCAAAGTTATATATATAACTAAGCTATATATATCTAATATGGATATTACTTAGATGGCTATAGCATAGATATATATAGCTTAAATACATATACAGCTTAGATGCTGATATAGTTTAGATACAGACATTGTTTAGATACATACATAGCTTCGATACAGATATAGATTAGATAAAGAGATATATGTCCGTCTTATAGATATAGCTATATCTATGCTATATCTGTATCTAAGCTTGAACTGTATCTAAGCTATATCTGTATCGCATCTATATCCATATCAAACCTATAACTGTACCTAAGCTATATATGTATCTAAGTTATATATATAAATAAGCTATATCTATCTAATATAGATATAGCTCAGATACATATATAGCTTAGATACATATATAACTTAGATACATACATAGCTTAGATACTTATATAGTTTAGATACAGACATTGTTTCGATACATACATAGCTTACATACAGATATAGCTTAGATAAAGCTTTGATACAGATATGGCTTAGATATGAATATTGGTTAGATACAGATATAGCTTAGATAGAGCTTAGATACATATATAGTGTAGATACAGTTATAGCACAGATATGGCTTAGATACAGATAAAGCTTAGATACAGATATGGCTTAGATACAGATATAGCATGGATAAAGCTTAGATACAGATATAGCATGAATAAAGCTTGGATACAGATATGGCTTAGATACAGATATAGTTATATAAAGATATAGCATAGATATAGATATGGCTTAGATGCAGATATGGCTTAGATACAGATATGGCTTAGATACAGATATGGCTTAGATACAGATATAGCATGGATAAAGCTTAGATACAGATATGGCTTAGATACAGATATAGCATGGATAAAGATAAGATACAGATATGGCTTAGATACAGATATGGCTTAGATACAGATATAGCATGGATACAGCTTAGATACAGATATGGCTTAGATACAGATATAGCATGGATAAAGCTTGGATACAGACATGGCTTAGATACAGATATTGTTAGATAAAGATATAGCGTAGATATAGATATGGCTTAGATACAGATATGGCTTAGATACTGATATGGCTTAGATACTGATATAGCATGGATAAAGATTAGATACAGATATGGCTTACATACAAATATAGTATGGATGAAGCTTAGATACAGATATGGCTTAGATACAGATATATCATGGATAAAGCTTAGATACAGATATGGCTTAGATACAGATATAGCATGTATAAAGATTAGATACAGATTTGGCTTAGATACAGATATGGCTTAGATACAGATATGGCTTAGATACAGATATAAAAAAGGGACAGGAAGATCTGTCTGTGTGAGCGAGGAGATGATCATGTGACTGTTTTTTTTTATGCACAGTTAGGATGTGCAGAGCAGGGTGAGGGGAAGGTCAGATTGTTCACACCCACAAATATTCATGAGGCAGAGCTCAGCCATTGTTGTTACACGCCCCCTCAGCATGTACTTCAGCATGTAAACACAGCAATAACAGAACCAGGAAAAGCTGTAAGTATGGGGTTTTCTCTGAAGAAATCAAGCTTAACTAATGAATATGTATGTCCTGATGAGTTTTATGAGGTTTTAAAAAAAGTGTGCTTTTTCCAAACAACAATGTAACTGCAGTATTTACCAGTTTTATTGAACTATCAGAAATGCAGCACAGGCCGCAAATGTACTATCTAGCACAAAAAGTGTGCTTTTTTTAAACAACAATGTAACTGCAGCATTTAACAGTTTTATTGGACTGTCAGAAATGCAGTGCAGGCTGCAAATGTACTATTTAGCACAAAAAGTGTGCTTTTTTAAACCAAAAATGTAAAAGAAGTATTTAATTGTTTTATTGGACTGTCAGAAATGCAGTGCAGGCTGCAAATGTACTATCTAGCAGAAAAAGTGTGCTTTTTCCAAACAACAATGTAACTGCCGTATTTAACAGTTTTATTGAACTATCAGAAATGCAGCACAGGCCGCAAATGTACTGTCTAGCACAAAGACTGCTTTTTTTAAGTCAAAAATGTAAATGCAGTTTTTAATGGTCAGAAATTTAGCGCAGGCTGCAAATGTAGTATTTAGCACAACAAGTGTGTTTTTTTTTTACCAACAATATAAATGCAGTATTTAACAGTTTTATTGGACTGTCAGAAATGCAGCGTTTGCTGCAATTGTACTATCTAGCACAAAAAGTGTGTTTTTTAAAAACAACAATATAAATGCAGTATTTAACAGTTTTATTGGACAGTCAGAAATGCAGCACAGGCCACAAGTGTACTATCTAGAACAAAAAGTGTGCTTTTTTATACCAAAAATGTAAAAGCAGTATTTTATGGTTTTATTGGACTATCAGAAATTGAGCGCATGCTGCAAATGTACTATCTAGCACAAAAAGTGTTTTGTTTTTTTTAAACAACAATATAACAGCAGTATTTAACTGTTTAATTGGACTGTCAGAAATGCAGGGCATGCTGCAAATGAAATATCTAGCAGAAAAAGTGTGCTTTTTCCAAACAACAATGAAACGGCAGTATTTAACGGTTTTATTGAACTATCATAAATGCAGCACAGGCCGCAAATGTACTATCTAGCACAAAAAGTGTGCTTTTTCCAAACAACAATGTAACTTCAGTATTTAACGGTTTTATTGAACTCTCATAAATGCAGCACATGCTTCAAATGTACTATCTAGCACAAAAACTGTGCTTTTTTAAATCAAAAATAGAAAAGTTGCTTAACGCTCTTACGCGATTCGATTAACGCGCAAATTTAATTACCGATTTTTCGCACAACATAAACTATATTAAATAATGAAGAATATTCAAAATCTGAAATTAGTCACTACTGACTTGTGGGTCAATTAAATTCGAGAATATTCTGCATTTTTTTTCATCTGAAGTCATGATTCCTCCCTGCTCAAGTTGCTTTTGGGCCAATGACTGTTTACATTAAATGCGAAATAATTACGAATATTCTAAAAAATTAATATATAGCACTATATTCTGTAGTGCTATATATTCGTGATTTTGAATATTCGCATTACGCTAATATTACATTGCCGATTTTTCGCAATCAATAGAATAATCTCGAATACAAAAATTAGTGAATATATGAAGAATATACTAATGTATATATGACAAATATTCTACCAAATATTCGCTAAATATCGCAAATTCGAATGTTGCCCCTGGCGCTCATCACCACTAAACATTTACTATAGATAAGATGCATTCGGAAAGTCTTCAGACCCTTTCACTTTTGTCACATTTTGTTGCAGCCTTGAGCTTTAATCAAAAAAAGTTCAAGTTTTCTCGGATCAATTTACATTCAGTACGCCATAATGAGGAAGTGAAAACCGATTTTTAGACATTTTTGCAGATTTTTTACATGGAAAGAACTAAAACTTCACATGGACCTAATTATTCAGACCCTTTGCTATATGTATGTCGCTTGAAATTTAGCTCTGTGGGCCTCCCATTTCTCTTGATCATCTTTGAGTTGTTTCTACACCTTGTTTGGAGTCCACCTGTGGTAAATTCAGTCGATTGGACATGAGTTGGAAAGACACATTTCTGTCTATATAAGGTATCACAGATGATAATGCACATCAGACAAAAAAAAAGCCATAAAAAAGGAAAGAACTGCCTGTAAAGCTCAGAGAGAAGATTGTATAGAGGCACAGAAGGGGACTAAAATTTTTCTGCTGCACTGAAAGTTCCCAAGAGCACAATTCTTAAATGGACGAAGTTTAGAACAAGCAGGATTCTACCTAGAGCTAGCCGCCCCACCAAACTAAGTAAACTGAGGAGAAGGACCTTGGTAAGAGGTGACCAAGAACCCAGTGGTCACTCTGACTGAGCGCCAAAGATCCTGTGTGTGCGGCTAGGAGAAATGTCTAGAAGGTCAACCATCACTGCAGCACCCCACTAATTTTGTCTTTATAGCTTAGTGGCCAGAAAGAAAGCTCTCTTCAGTAAATGACACATGAAAGCCCACCTGGAGTTTGAAAAAAACACCTAAAGAAAGCTCATACATGTGAGAACCAAGATTCTCTAGTCTGATTAAACCAAAATTTAACTGTTTGGCCTCAAATCTTAGTGTCATGTCTGGAGGAAACCAGTCACTGTCCATCACCTGCCCAGTTGCATCACTATAGTGAAGCATGGTGGTGGCAGCATCATACTGTGGGACTGTTTTTCAGTAGCTTACACAGGGAGACCTGGCTGAATAGAGCAAAGTAAAGAAAAAATGATTAATGAACCTGATCCAGAGTGCTCTGGCTCTCAGGCTGGGACAAAGGTTCAATTCTGAGTATATGGTTGGAATATATATGTCAATGCAATATCTTTTCTTTTTTTTTCTTTTCAATAAATTATAAAGATTTCAAACTTTGTTTTCTCTTTGTCATTCTGGCGTATTGAGTGCAGAGTGATGTGAATATTTCTTCCTTTAGCACAAGGCTGCAGCATAATACAATGTGAAAAAAGTTGAATGATTTCCAAAGGCATTGTAGATGAAAATATAAAATATTGAAATATTTATCCTTTTTTAGATTATAAGAAGAAGTAGTTGCATTTATATCTACCATCCAATATATTTGCGTTTTTGGAGGCTGGTAACAGCGTGCCAAACAATGTGTACATAAAGCTATGTATATGGTATGGAAGTGCCAGCAGTACATTTCACAGGATTGATGAAAAGATGTACACTAGGGCATTCAGAGCTGCCTAGAAGCCTCAGTAACAAAACCACCATTAATATTAACAAACTGTAAGAAAGTACATAGCAAGTAGTTTTCCAACACCCACAAAAAAGAAAAGAAAAAAAAAGTAAATATAGTGCAATTTCACACTGTATTCATTAAAGGTAATGAAAAGATGCTTTACCTCCAACAATGTAGAACTTTTATTATAAAGCAGAAAATGTTACTGAAATTTTGTAGTGCTCTATCTATATAGATATGGTTTTCTACATCTCTATTTTATTAACCCTTTTGCTACCAGCACCGCACATGTACTGCCAGGGGCGGCTCCAGGCTCATGTGGGCCCTTGGGCGATAAAGTCTCAGTGGGCCCGCTAGTGGCATTTTTCACCGTGCTTACAGCAATGAAACTGCATGTAATATAGATGAAATACCTTACACAGAGAATGCTACAGAGCGGATATATGTGAATCAGTCCTTATGTGCCTATGTTTATTTTCTACCCAGTGTTTCAGTCCCTTAGGTATAATTACAGATATGTGCCCCCTTACAGTAGATATGCTCCCTTAATAGTAGATATGCTAAGATATGTGCCCCCTCACAGTAGATATGTGAGGGAATCCCTCAGTGTGAATCCGCAGCTTAGGAGTCCCTGCTCTGACTCCATATATAGAGTCAGTGGTTGGGCACACCCAGTGTATTGAAATCTAATTTAGCCTGTATTTCAGAAAAGCTTTTGCTGGGATTCAAACTCATGACTTTTTGCATTAGAGGCAAGACACTTAACCACTCAGCTATAATAGCTGCATAGCCAGTTACTTGAAAAAAAAAAGAGACTTCTACTGTATAGGAATACTTACTAGCAGTAAGCATTGCTCTACAGTAGAGGTCTCATATTTTTTATTTTATTTTTTTAAGAAACAGGATATGCAGCTATTATAATTGAGTGGTTAAGTGGCTTGCCTCTAATGCAAAAGGCCATCAGTTCGGATCCTAGCAGAAACTTTTCTGAAATACAGGCTAAATTGGATTTAAATACACTGGGTGTCTCCAAGCACTGACTCCATATAGGGACATAGCTATATATGGAGTCAGAGCAGCGACTCCAAAGCGACGGACTCACACTGAGGAATTCCCCCACTGTACAGCAATCTTCTGCATAGAAATAGAGGCTAAATTAGATTTAAATACACTGGGGAGTTCCCAAGCACTGACTCCATATATGGACATAGCTATAAATGGAGTCAGAGCAAGGACTAATAAGCTGAACTAGAGTCCCGACACCCTCCCCTCTTCAGATCAGGGGCTGCCTGGTTTAATTCTTGGGTTCTTCCATTGACTTCCATTGTGCTTAGTAGAGCACCTGAGCATCCCAAAGTGTTCTACTCGAGCAGTCGAATACATGAGCACTTTGCTGCTCGATCAACACTAATTGTGTGCATCTCTGATTTATTTAAGGAAGCGTTGGCAAAACGCGGGTTATAGGCTGTCTCTCCAGGCCCACGAGTGATCCGTGACTCGTGGCGACCTGTGACCTACACATACGGCCGGAACATCGGCTTCCTGAAAGGATTGTTTGGTATACAGAGGACACCGGGACGGACCAACAACGGGACCCCTGAAGTGCCGACCTGGACTAAACATCACAGCCTAAGACCGCACGGATATAGTACACCACTCTGACACAAGTACGCCACGTGAGTATAACTTAGCAGGCTCGCGGTGGATGCTAGCGCGCAGGACGCTGCGCCTACACCGCATGCTGCCTGTGAAGACCCAAGCTCCGTGAGTATATACAGGGTTATGGTATATGTGGTTGATACAGGCATCAGATAACAAATGAACTCTTCTACTCTAACCCAGTCGGCACTACAATAATGAATACTTATGAGATTCATGAACACATAATTGCTATGACATTGGCGTGATTGACAGCTTTATGGACTTTTGAATATATGGATCCCTATGAACACTTTTATTTGGTTGGACTCAGGTTTTTGTTTTTTTCACGTTTGGAATTAATTTGAAGTGGACCAAACATTTTATTTGAACCTCAATATAGGTGGATCCGCTATTAAACAGCATTCTTTTTTATTGAGTATATTTAGATCCATAAGATCTTTCATTGCACTATTGTGTATTGTCAGTCTGGCCAGACAGTCACCATTACTGTTTGTTTGTATATTTTAATTAAATTTATATACTTCTATTTAGTGTTCTACATCTCCAGTTTATAAGAGTGACAAGCATCACATTAATTTTAGCGATCTTTTGATTTGGGTGAATCTATCAGCTGTGAGCACCTTTTCCATAAGCCACTCTCCAGTAGTGCTATCCCATTTCTCTTCTATTACCATCTCTGATTTATGCCTGATGGACTGAATATGGATTTACATTCTCCCTTGCGGCAGTCGTGATAGTTAAAACTGCTGGTGCAAAAGGCATCAGGACTAGAAATGAGCAAATTTCTTGATTATTAGTTTTTGGTTCAATTCCAATGAAACAGTCAAAAATTTGGGTCCGAATTGATTTTACCTTAATCAATAGTTTTCCAATTGGCCTCAAAATTTATTATCTTTCTCCCTTGTTTTACTTTTTATTTTCAAATATTTCTCCCTTCTTTAAGCTCTTTAATGTAATGAGTGCAATAGTAAATAATGTCAGAGTGACACTGGTATTTATAGCTCAGTAAACGTACAGTGTTAAAAAACAGCCTGTTTAAAAACATACCGTTGTTAGTCTTTATAAATTAAAAATCATTCTGTAAATTGTCCCTTACTGGAGAAGATGCCTGCCGGTGTTTATACATACATGGTACTATCGGACAAAGCAGTAGCTTGTTCTGGCCAAGTGCCCCAAAATTCTCCCCTTTTCAGGAGCAACAGCAACACTCGATTGCGGAACCTCATGGAAAAGGCAGAAGATATGCAGCCATTTAGGGGTAATAGTAGTGGGCGCAGGAGGACCAGCAGCTGCTGCAGAAGTAGCTTCAGTATAGAATGGAACACAATGAGCAAATTAAATTAATTAGGTATCTGCAGGGAGGCATAAAGATGCAACTTGTAACTGATTGGGTTGTGTCTTAATGTCTTTAAATAGACCAAGAAAACGAGGAGCCAGCTTGTAAGAGGGTACTTTGAGTCTGATGTATCTAGAGGATAGTCAAACCTTATCCCTGGTGAGAACTGTGGTTGATTATAAAGTCTGTATTGCAGCCTTCTCATTGGCTCACAAGCAAGAAGCAGTGAGGGGTCATGGATACTGATGAAAAGAAATCTAAAATATTTGTGATTCCGAAGATATCGCACTATATTCTAGATATTTGTGAATTCTCGAAGGGCCAATATTCGCGATAAAAATTTGCGATTAGAATATTTGAGATCAACATTAATTAGCACCTACAAAACCCATCTTAATGACATAGCTGGACAGGTTACTTCAAAGCAGTATGCTAAAGAGCTGCCTCAGTTCTACAAACTCTCTGTTTGTAATAAATTACAGCTGATAACATCAGCAGTGTGTGTAGGAATGGGGTGAAGCAAAAGTACAAGGAGGATGAACTGGACCTTTCTTGTCCTGTGTAACATAGCAGAGTTCATACTAGCGCTGCTGCACATTAGCCATATGTATCATACACCCTTCTTCTCTGCACTTTCACTTTGATCTGTTCCTACACACAGCTGAATTTTTCAGCTGTATATTGATTGAAATGTATGACAGGCAGAACAATGAGTAAAGCTGAGATATGGAGAGCGTGGTATGTCACCAGATCTAAAAAAAAAATTCAGCCATAAAGCTCCCTTCTAGAGCCCCAAGTAGTTATAATGCCCTCCATAGTGCTCATAGTAGTTATAACATCTCTTCTAGTACCCCCAGTAGTTCTAATGCCCCAATAGTACTTTCAGTACTTATAATGCCACATCTAGTACCCCCATAGATATAATGCCCCCTGTAGGGCTCACAGTAAGTATAATTCCCCCAATAGTACTCCTAGTAGGGATAATGACCCCTGTAGCACCCCTAGTAGCTATGACACCCCTATAATACCTCCAGTAGGCATAACACTCTCAGTAAGAATAATGCCCCCGTGTAGTGCCCCTAGTAGGTGCAATTCCCCCTGTAATGTGCCTAGTAGGTGTAATGCACCCTATAGTGCCTCCATTATTATAGTGCCCACCTCTATGAGAGCCAAAGGCCTCTTCCAGCCGGCGGCCTGAATTTCTAGCTTCCAGGCTCAGGCGGTCATGATGAAGTCAACATGCCGCCGGAGTTTGGCACAGGCTCTGGCAATGACGTTAAAGTTTCACGACCCTCCTCACCATTCTATTCTCTCACAGGCCTTAGTCCTGATGGCCATTGGCTCCCATATCACACCTTAGTAAGTCAACTAAATTGCCATCCAGAGGACAGCAATACAATTGTGTAATTGGTGGCCACTACATTTGGAACCCTGGATAAAACATTCTGATGTTAAATTGAACAAATACTAGCATTCACCAGTTAAAACATATTATTATAACTGAATTATATGTAGCCCTGTTTGTGACCTTCTGTCTTGTCCTGCCTGACTTGAACTTGGAATTTCAATTACTGATTGCAATGAATTAAGTATTAATACTTATGCACCAAAATGTATGAATAGCATGTGCACAAACTTCTTAAGACATACGCATCAAATTGAATATTAAATATTTTTTGAAGCTATTTTGTAGAGTAGCACATATGAACAATGGTGCAGCTGTTATTCTAAATCTTAATTATCAAGAGTCATGTTTGATACCTGTTAAGATGCACAGTATTTTTCATGTTCGTTTTGTGACAAAATATAGTCTTATGTCAGTGAGTATATATAGGTAGAGTCATTTTCTAATCCATATGTTAAACAGGTGTTTATATTAACTTTACATCTGGACATACTGTAATCTAAATACAATAAAAATAAAGAGCACAATTATACAGTAAGATAAAGTAATCAATCAAATCAATAAAAATGCAGACACATTATTATGTAGAAAATCCTTGCAGTATATCTGATGAATATTAAGATGCAAATTAAAATACAATCTTATCTCAACTGTGGCACAACAGATCATGTATTTGTTTTTTCTTTTCCTGTTTTCCCATAGTATAACTATTTCACACTATGAACACTTCTAAGGAGATATCTAAAACTGTGAATTAAAGTTGCCTTAGGGAAGCTTGAAAAAAGTCATTTCATATTAGCTAGGACAGAATTGGCATTTTCAGTACTTTGCTATGATAATGATCAACATTTGTCTTGAAACACAGATAGGGTGAATTTATAGCAGCTGCTTGTGCATTCAACTTTGATGTGTTGATGCATCATATTCTTGCTGAGAGCCAATATTCCTATAGTATTAAGCTTGTCATAACAAAATATCATACTATTTCAAACTAGGAGCAAGACTAATGCATTATTTTGATGTATTCTAATGAGTGCTGTAATATTTTGTACAGTACATTTGCAATCAATGACAAAGATAGTTTAACTGCAGATGAAAGACAGAAATTTAGAGAAATGTGTTCTGCAGACATTTCAGCTGACTGCTTTATTTTATGATGAATTTGTGCCAGATTAGATTCAAATATAGTGGAGAAGGCTTCCATACATTGTACAAGTAAAAGCAGGCTCGGACTGGCCCACCCAGGAGGCGGGGGATTCCTCGGTAGGTTTAAGTATGAATACAACCAGCATAAAATCACCTTCTTAGATGTTGCAGTAATTAAAGAGGTAGACAAATTGACAACCATTGTCTGTAGGAAACCCACGGCCACAAATAGCTTATTACATTGGTCCAGTTATCACCCTTACGCCCTCAAAAAGGGGATACCTAAGGGCCAGTTTCTTAGAGTAAGAAGGAACTCCTAGGACATGGAGAGATATTATCAAGATTCATCAAAACTCCGTGAAAGGTTCAGAGAAAGGGGATACCCGGATACTGTATTAAGGGAGGCCTTCAAAAATGCTAGGGACCAGGACAGAAATGAACTCCTTAATCAGGATAACATGATTCGCATTATATCCACCTTCGATACAGCGAATAGGGAGATGAGGAAAAACCTAAATGATTTCTGGCCCATCCTCAGAATGGACCCAGACCTCTCCGATGTTGTTCCTCCATGTCCAGGCATTACCTTCCATAAGGGTAGCAGCCTGCGGACCAACTTGTTCATAGCCTTTATACAGGACCGAGAGGGCAAGGCACTTGGCTCGATCGTAAACCCCTCGGTATTTTTTAATGTGGCAAAGGTCAATAGGTGCTCGGCCACTGGTTATGAATACATTATTAGAGACTTTGTAAACTGTAACACTAAAGGGGTTGTTTATTTATGCCAATGCCCGTGCCCTAGGGACTACATTGGTGAAACCTTTAGGGAGCTACGCCGTTAGATATGTGAACATGTCTATGATGTAAATAAAAGGAAGAATACCCCAATTGCAAATCACATAGTTGAGGCACATGAGGGTAGACCAGAAGCCCTGAGGTTCTCAGTACTGGAGGTGATACATGAGTCCCAGAGAAGCCAGAGAAGGGGGGACTGGGATCGGTGGATTCTTCAACGGGAATCCGAATGGATCTACCGTTTCCGATCCCAGTCCCCCATTGGACTCAATGAGAGATTGACGTTTTCATGTTTTCTCTAAATTATTGTCAGTTCATTGCCGTCTGTAGTATACCGATGGAGAATTAATTCCTTTTCGGATTTTCTTATTTATCATATGTGATTGGGTAGTTGTGGTAATTGGCCTTACACATCAACATGCAAAGTGTCACTGTAAAAATATCTCATAATACGTTTTGACATGTGGTAACCCTTAGTAACAAGGGGTCCAACCTTATTTACTTCAGATAGGACTTATAAAATTAATTCAGTCAAGCACCAGTTGAAGAGTACAGATATATCTACACAATTTGCTCTCAGTTCATGATGGCCCCCTGCTCTCCACTGCCCCCTACCTCCCTTTGTCTATTGAGACCTTGTTATCCTTAAGTATAATGGTATAAATATATAATATACATTCATATAAGTGTCTCAGCATTGCTACGCCTTTATATTTCTGTTTAGGTAGAAGTGGGGCTAAGTGGAACGCATCTGCGTTCCAGTGACCGGATGTTTCACAAGTCACGCTCCTGAATTCACAAACAAGAAGTGACACTGTCGGGTGTATTTAGACTATCAAAGTTGGCCATGTGTGCATGATCGGTTGTGCATCATCTGGTGATTGTATGATATTGATGTAACCAATCAACGAATATCTATAAATCATGTATTGTTAATTGATGCAATTTTTTATATCCTGGTTTTTTATTACCCATTATTTCTCCCCTGTTGAACCTACACTTGGGGAAACGCGTTGGGAAGGCTAGGGTAATAAAAGGGTGAATTAGGGCAGGCACGAGACCACAGGCCACCCACCATCAGGGTGTTCTGGTGGGTTGAGGCACTAGTCAGTGTCCTCATGGGGTGAGTTTTCTCCCACGTGTACCCTAATTCCCTTTATTTTCTCTTTTTTTCTTCTGTTTTTGATTATATAATTTGCAATTGATGGCTATGTTTTTTGGTGTTCCCTGAAGCATCTTTATAGTGTAACAAATTAAAAGCTATGTTTTAAATTCTTGTTTTCTGTGATCCGATTCATCAGTAGGCCCACAGTCTCCTGTGCTCGGAGATAAGACGGAGGAGTAATTATTTCTCTTGTTTCTCAGGAGGGATAATCATTGTAGCCACTGGGTGGCAGTGTCACACAGCGATGCAGCCTCCTACTGGTGCAAATTGTACAGGAGGCCCCGCAGTATCTTCGAAACTTCCCGGGCTGCTGGCTGTGAAGGAGGAGAGAACATGTCTGTCCGTCCTCCTGGAGAGAAGGACTACTCTGCGGTGCTGGGCTGATTACTCAAGTGTGTGACCGTAGTGAGCTGTAAGAGACTGTAAGGGGAAAATAGGGGATTTGATTATAATAGACTCAGATCTGTGTATGTGTGCTTCTCTCTGCAGAGTTCAGAGTGGCATTGGGGGCCCTCTGCCCTAGGTCCCCCAAATGCCTCTGCTTTAGGTGCACCCCCATTAGTGCCACAGTTTCAGATGCCCCCCAATGCCCCCACTCTAAATGTACCCCTAATATTGCCTCTTCTCCAGTTGCCCCCTAATACCTCTGCTCCAGGATCACTATTACCCTGCCTCAGGCGCCCCTAATGCCTCTGCTTTAGGTGCACCCCCATAAATGCCTCAGCTCCAGATGCCCCCACTCTAAATGCACCGCTAATATTGCCTCTTCTCCAGTTACCCCTGCTCCAATATCCCCTTTAAAATATAGCTTTTAAGATATACAAGGCCCCAGATAGCAATTTAATCTAAAAATAGGGGGTCAAAGCCCCAACGAGAAGAAAAGGAATGGACAGGATAGATGAAGGGGAAGTACGTCGGGACTATACCCCTAACAGCTCCTGTTTCCTTTAATTTGTGATTCCATGTGTTTCCCTGCCAACAGGACAGCGACTGCCCAACTTCGTCGAGACTAAAAAAGTTCAGAAACAATAGATAGTCAGGGAATTACAATGATAGTCACATAATATGATAGGTGAAAAAATAGGTGAAAGTAATACCACATATAATTACACCCCAACGCGTTTCCTTAGCATACAGCTAATTCATCAGGGGATCAAATCTCAATAATGGATGTAATTACTAATAACCCATAATATAAGCCATGATACTTATCGGTCAGATGAAATCCGAGGCAAGGAGGAACTGATGTCGTCCAACCTTAACAGAATGCCGCCAGGTGTATATGACAACTAGGATGCATCCAAAGTCCAACGGTATTGGGGAAGTCAGTGTTCCACAAACATAGTCCAGAGTGTGTGGCAGCCCTGACTACGTCTTCATGGCCAAGGCAGTGGCGCAAAAACCATAAGGTATGGCGTGCACGTGTTTGGCAGGAGCAGCACCCACGCCAAATCTACCTTCTTTAAAAGGCCGCGGGTTGCTCCCTGTTCCGCCCCTCGGGCGGTCTCAGACGTCACGTGATCCTACTGTGACGCTCAATGCCGATCACGTGACTCTCCAAGACATGCCCCCTAAGGAGGCAGGAAGGACACGTCACTCCTCATCTGATCAAACACAGGGGCGTGGCCAAAGGTCCTATAGCCTCCCATGGTAGTATCGTGCGGATGTAAGGCAGGCATACGGGGAAGGAGGGAGGGACCAGACTCCTCCGTTTCCCTTAAGCCTTGATATATGTACTCAATGATAAACAATGCCACTATATAGCAGATAGTCGATTCGGCATATGGGTACCTGAGACTTACAAAGAGCAGGTCAATTAACAGGGGCTCCCTAGCTCCCTCTATTGACTTAGAGCTGGAATGACATCCCTAGCAGGCCTGCACATAGCAATATAACAATAACAGGGAAGTACATAGCATTACTTTACATTACATTTTATGAGGATGACTTATACCAACCTCCCCATAAATGAGGGGAACGACAGCACACAAGTGACCCTTCTGTAGTGAAACTCCGGTACACTACAGATTGCTCCAAGATCCCCACTATTAGCCTGCCTCAGGTGACCCTCTGTTTCAGTTATGACCCTCTGTTTGTGCCCTTTGCTCACGTTTCTCCACTAGTACCTTTGCTTGGGCTTTGTTAAAGGTTATGACCTGCAAAGGGTGTTGTACTTATGACTGAAAAATTCTGAACAGTGCGTCACATTCTCCAGTATTGACTCGTATGGTTTACATGGCGGTAGTGATGATATTCCGTATTTACAGGCATCACTGCTGCCATGTAAAGAGATACTGGTGGTGGAGTGGTGAAGCATTTAAATGGGTTGTGCAGGCTTTCAAGTTATCCTCTTCACACCATAGGGCATAATTCTGCTACCCCAACTGATCCCCTTTTTGATGGCCACACATGCCCTGCTGCTCCATTTATTCTCTTTGGGACCACTGGAAACAGCCAGCGCTGTACTCTGCCATCTCCAGCGACCCCATAGAGAATGGATGGACGGATCACTTAGTTATCCCCGACCCTGTGGATAGAGGATAACTAGAAAAGTGGACACAGGTCCTTTAACAGGTGAGCATTTCTTTTTTAGTTTGACATATTTTGGGCCAGATTTTTAATTTTAATTTCATTTCATTTTTTTTCACCCAAAGAAAACCTTTAAGGATAGGGAATGTGAAAAGGTCCAACAGCTATTACACGATAAGTGAGAAGTGTAATTAGTGTCTGATTGATGGGGATCTGACGGTTGGGACCGCCATGATCAAAGGAACGTGGTCTTAAGACCCTTGTGTACATAGATTGGTGGGTGTTCCAGCAGTCAGACCCCAGCAATCTGATATTTATCACCTATCCTGTAGATAGGCAGTAGGTCATTATGGTAGGACAAACCTTTTAATTATAATGTAGATTATGTACAATATGAGGAGGCTAAGATTTGGTAAATTTCAGACATTTATGCTTAAAGGGGTTTAAGGGTTTGCCTCACTTCAGTAAATGGCATTCATCATGCAGTTAATACAAGGCACTTACTAATGTATTGTGATTGTCCATATTGCCTCCTTTCCATCACATTATACAGAGCATGTATCCGTGGTTATTTTACCACTATGTAATCCAGCAGTGGTGGACGTGCTTACACAGTATAGGGAAAGGCTGGAAGTGCTCATAGGCCAACACCTTCACCTATAGTGTGCAAGCAGGGCCACTGATGCGGGATTGCAGAGTGGTCAAAACCATGGATATGTCCTGTGTATAATGTGATGGAAAAGAGTCAATATCGACAATAACAATGCATTAGTACCAGTATTAACCTTGTAACTTTCTCTACATGATAAATGCCAATTGCTGATGTGAGACAACCCCTTTAAGTATGCTACACTTAATAGGGTTAGACATAAATGTATTGGTGTGTGCATTGCTTGTTTCCTATGTGTGATTGGTGTGCTATATACGTTTCTATGTATCAGTGGTGTATGTGCAGTATGTGACATATGCATCAATGGCATGTGAGCCATGTATAAGTTTCTTGTGTGCCACATGTGTCCAATAAGTGGTTGGTGTGCGCTGCATGTGTCTTGTTTCTGACTTAGGTGCAGGATATCCATATATGTGTACATTCTTCCACATTTATGTTTGTGCATTTTGCTGTGAATGTCTGCTTCATCTTTAATATTTCTGTTATTACTGTAAGTGCTCATGAACATGAGTCTGAAAATTGCGGATCCGCAAAACATGAATACCGGGTGTGTGCATTCCACATTATTCAGAACATAACAGCCGGCCTTTCATAGAACAGTCCTATCCTTGTCTGCAATGCCAACAATAATAGGATATGTTCTATCATTTTGCAGAACGGCCATGCGGACACACAGACATGGAAAGCACACAGAGTAATTATTTAATTTTTTTTGGCTGCCCCATTGAAGTGAAGTGAATGGTACAGATATGGAAACAATATAAGTTAGTGTGCAGGAGCCCTAAGGTGCAGGCCCCCAGAATCAGTTACACTGTTGGGCCCTAAGTATCCTAGTCCAACACTGAGTAAAAGTGAGGGTGTTGTCTAATATGTATTAGTGTTGGGCGAGATTATTTGAATCGCAAATTTTAATCGCGAATATCGCCACTTCGAGAATTTGCGAAGATTTAGAATATAGTGCTATATATTCGTATTCGCAAATATTCTAGATATTTTTTTCCTCTGCACACATGATCCCTCCCTGCATCTTGCTTATGGGCCAATGAGAAGGCTGCAATGTCTTTGTCTGAGCTCAGCAACAACTCTAGCAACCAATAGGAAAGTTACCTACCCCTTACTATATAAGACCCTCCCAAGCAGCCATTTTCTGCATTTTTTTATTTTTAAGTTGTGAGAGAGACCAGGGGTTTATCTATCACGAGGCAAACAAGGCATTTGCCTAGGGCGGCACTTGCCAATGGGGCGGCAAAATGCCTTGTTTGCTTAGTGATAGTTACCGTATTTTACCGTAAACTTTCTAACACTAGAAATTATATTCTAACCCCCAGCCAGGCATTCCCATGGTGACGGGGACTCTTGCCTGGGGATTAGAATATACTATCGGATCTGAGTTTTCACGAACTCAGTGAGATCTTGAAAACTCAAATCCGATGGTATATTCTAACCCCCAGGCATTCCCATGTTGATGGGAATGCTTGCCTGGGGGTTAGAATATACAGGGCCCCGCCGCTCACATGATTATACATTTATTAACTGTAATCTGTAACTTTAACTTTGAATGAGCACTTATCTCTTTAACAGGGTATCGTACTCTCAGCTCCGGTAACAGGCAGCAGTGCGGGCAGCGCTCACTCACTGATGTCATGTGTCTGCTCCTCCCACTAGGCGGCGCAGGAGCGTGACGTCAGTGAGTGAGCGCTGCCCGCACTGCTGCCTGTTACCGGAGCTGAGAGTAAGATACCATGTTAAAGTGATAACCACTCATTTAAGGTTAAAGTTACAGATTACAGTTAATAAATGTATAATCCTGTTAGCGGCGGGGAGGGGGATCTGTGGATGGCACTGTCATGGGGGGGGTGGATCTGTGGAAGGCACTGTTATGGGTGGGGGATCTGTGGATGACACTGTCATGGGGAGGGGGATCTGTGGATGGCACTGTTTAGGGGGGGATCTGTGAATGGCACTGTTTAGGGGGGATCTGTGGATGGCACTGTTATGGGGAGGGGGATCTGTGGATCATGGATGACTGATCTTTGTAAAGTGGCTGAATTTACACTTTATATTATTATATCTAAATATTCTCTTTAAATAACATATGCAACATTTGGTACAGAAAGCACAAATATTGGCCTTCGTTATTCGCTTTTAAATACAGAAAGGAAGATGTGAAGCTCTAACAGGAAAGGATGGAGCCTAAAGGAAGGGGTGGGGTTTACAGAAGAAGGGTTTTGGCCTTGACAGGAAGGGATGAGTCAAATTTATATTAGGGGGTTCCCGAGTTTAGTCTCGCCTAGGGCAGCACAAAACCAAGATACACCACTGAGAGAGACAGCATTGTCATTGCTGTGCTTTGCTGTGTTACATTAAATAGTTACCTTATTTATATATATATATATATATATATATATATATATATATATATATATATATTTATACATAACAGATAGTTAGTGGGAGATAGTCAGTGTAGGTTAGATTGTGATATAGTGTAGCTGAAGGTTCTGCTGTCCATACATACATGCTACAGACATAATGCTGTGATGTCACAAGTTCACAGCAATACTTAGTGCACCAATCACTAATATGTAATGAGACCTGCTAAAGTGTGAAGTTGCACATATTGCGCAAAAATATGCCCATTTGCGCATTTGCGAATATATCAGAGATCTCTATCTGCATATAAAGCTATTGTAATGTTCTGCCGTGCCAACCATTTTCTCCAGTCTCAGGAAACTTCTAGCAGCTTGAAAAATGTAGCAATGGTGACCCACACCTGTATTGTGCGTGCAATATGCGCATATTACATTGCCAATTTTAGCAAACAAGAAAATTATCGCAAAATCTCGAATTCGTGAATTTATGACGAATATTCGCCTAAATATTCACAAAATATCGTGATTTCGAATATTGCCCCTGCCACTCACCATTATTGTCTATAGCATACTAAGGGCATTAATGGCATGTTTACATCTGCGTTGGAGGCTCTATTTGGAACCCCTGTCACAGAGTTTGTCATAAATAGCAGAGGACTTTTTTGTCAACTAAAAAAACTTTCTCAAAAGCCCCATTATAGTTAATGGGATCGTTCCAGGATCCATTCCAGTCAGTTATGTGCCAAATTATTTTTCTTGTTATGCTCCTATAATGGAGCAGAACTGAAATAATGTGCTGATGTGAACATGCCATAATCCGTGTTATCTCCTTGCTTCTATTATACATTATAAATATGTATGTTATTATTTCAAAATCAAGCTGATTACATTGCTCTTTATTCTCCGGCAATCCCACTAAGCAGTGTGCATGCTCAGCCACTGCTCCATTCATACATGGGGGACACAAGATCCCTGTTCTCCTGATCTGTTGGAATCGTAGCGTTCAGACTCTCGCCAATCAGACACTTATTTTTTATCTGTGGACTCCTTTAAGGAAAAATTCAAACCACCCCTGTTGCCCATTTTGCAAAAAAAAAAAAAAAATTAATTACCATTGCTGCTTCTCAAAATACCTGACTTATTAACATATAAAAGTATTTATCCCATACAGTGAATTGCATAACAAAAAAAAAAAAAAGTCTAAATGAGCAAATTGCCATTATTTGGTCGCTTCACTTACCAAAAAAAAAAACTAATAAAAAGTGATTACAAAATAATACACACCCTAAAATAGTATCAATAAATCATACAGATGACCCTTCAAAAATGAGCCCTCACACAGTTTTATAGACATAATTATAAAAAAAGTTATAAAAAACACCCTATCACTACATGACACTGCCTCCAGCAGAATAGCCATCATGACAAAAGTGATCCAACTTCAAAAACCTGACTAGAGGACCTTGAACGGTCTCTTTGTATTGAATGGAATCTATATTGTGTTCACCAGGTAGTCATAGTAGCCAGGGTCAGAAACAGGTAGCATTTGCATTAACTGGAAAATGGTGCCAAGAGCAGGAATTAGTCAGAGCACAGATCTCACTTGTTGGCTCACATGTTCAGCCTTTTGCAACTTCTCTGCTCCAGAACACGCAAACTTCTCAGATTACACCCTTTTCCTACGTTTGACTGACTTCTGGACCAGAGACTGTTACAAGCATTATCGGAAAGTCTTATTCAAATTACATCATCCAACATTCCTACCAAAATCATAAGTTCGGCCTATTCTATATGGTATGGTCAGCTGGCCAGGGTACTCAAAGCAAACATGAACTATGAGGTATGGCATACACTTATAGCAGCATTTATTTTCTCTGTTAAAAAATAAATTTGTAAAGATGGTTGATGCTAACACTATGGTCTACGGAAAATGTATCTGTGAACTCTTGTCAACTATAATGGCTATTAACAGAACATGAATATATGAGTAACCATGTATAAAAAGCATTCACAAATTCTAAATCCTTAACTTTCATAGAAAATCACATTAGTCTTAATATTCTAAAGTAATGATGTGGCTCACAAATATTATAGTTCATTTTTTGTACCCCTGAATCTGATTAGTATTCTTTTGGATAAATTCACCAGTGAGACAATGTATTATCTCCAGTAATTACACAAGGCTTAGAGCAGGTACATAGAAATGGTCTTAAAAAAAGAGAAACAATCAGACCTATTCAAAAGTTCCCACAATGCTCAGGCAGATTTTAATTAACTTTCTAGTGCTTTCATGGGCTGCCAAGTTAATGTTTCATTAAACAGCATACTTGACTTAGTAGCTGGAGAAGTGTTTCAAATTAAACGTTTTCATGTATTTTTTTATGGAAGTCATGCAGATTTATGCTATAGTGCACATTCTGCATGACTAACATGTTTTTATAGCTGAAGCGACAAAACAAAAACTCTTGGAGTTCTTTTTTCAACAGTTCCAACAGAGTGAAGACCTAAGATGAGTTCTTATCACAAACAACTAAGAATTTACAAAGCAATAGATGTTAAGTGTAGGTGTAACGTGTGTTATTTGCAATATATATATATATATATATATATATATATATATATATATATATATAAATAATTTATTTAGTGTCCAATTTGCCTTTTTTTTTTTTTAATTGATTTGGTATATAACGCTATCTGGTCTCCCAGGATTTTTTTCATAAAAAACCCAGAGGAGGGAATAGGAAGAGAAAGAGAGAGAACAAGCCTTTTATGTGTCTCTGGGTTTCAGGGAAATATATATATGTGTTGTATGGTGGATACTCTTTTTCATTATGCAGATAACCTAGTATGAGTGATAAGTATTGAAGGCCAGGCTGGGAAAAATAAGTGCATATTAGCATCTTACTTCTGCTGTAAAGGTGATTTGCATATCTTTTTTTTTTCTGGGAAAGATATTCAAATTATCTTTCCTGGTGAAAAAAGGAAAAGAAAGCTGAGCTTTTCTCATGCCATTGCATATATTTTTGTCAGAAACCATGAGAAGCTATGCATAGCCTACAATACACTTACGTATATTAGGCACCCTCCATAGTAACAATAGTACCTGCTACTTGCAGCTGGCCCTGCTTATCCTAGTTATGCTTGAAGGCTTGTTTAAAAGGTCAAGCACTGGTTTGGTATGGTTACAGTTTATTAGCTGGTGTAAAGCACTCGGCTTTCTTTTCCACTTAAATTGTGTTTGTTTTTCACAAATTAGCCAGCTGTGTCTTCTTTTCTGCCACAAGAAAGTGCATGTGCATTGGGGTCTGTCTGAAAGAAATAGTGATAAGCGGCAGGGGAATTATTCGAATTGGAAATATTTTGCAAATATTTGGTAGAATATTTGTCAAAATTAGAGAATTTGGGAATATGGTCTTATTGCAATAACACTGTTGTCTCCTTTAGATCTGCAAAATACTGCATATAATGGCTGCTGGAGAGGTTCTTATATACTAAAGGGTAGGCAACTTTACTATTGGTTGCTAGGGATGTTCCTAAGCTCAGAAAAATACATTGCAGCCTTTTCATTGGCCCACAAGCAAGAAGCAGGGAGGGATCATGGGTTCATCTAGAATATTTGAAGATTACGACTATTTCACTATATTCTAAATATTCGTGAACTCTCGAAGTGGCGATATTCGTGATTAAAATTCGCTATTCGAATATTCGCGCCCATCACTAGAGATGTCGCGAACATAAAATTTTCCGTTCGTGAATGGCAAACGCGAATTTATGCAAATGTTCGCGAACATGCGAACCGCCATAGACTTCAATAGACAGGTGAATTTTAAAACCCACAGGGACTCTTTCTGGCCACAATAGTGATGGAAAAGTTGTTTCAAGGGGACTAACACCTGGACTGTGGCATGCCGGAGGGGGATCCATTGCTAAACTCCCATGGAAAATTACGTAGTTGACGCAGAGTGTGGTAAGTTAAATTCACAATGCGATTAATATAACCGGCATTAATCGCATTGCGAATTCAACTTAGATCTGGGTTCCTAATGGTTGTATTGCTAGAATATAACAAAGATTGAGAATATAGCGCTATATTCGTTATATTCATCAATTCTAGCAATACAACCATTAGGAACCCATCTCTAAGTTAAATTCGCAATGCGATTAATACAGGTTACAAGTTGCGATTACAAATACTAACACTGCAGCTTCAGAATGAATCTAAGATGGATGCCGTCCTTGCTTTTTGATAGGAGGTGGAAGGGTCTGGGAGGGAGGGTATGCTGATTGGCTGGAATGTGTCTGCTGACTGTAAGGTACAGGGTCAAAGTTTGCTCAATGATAAAGTATAGGGGCGAACGCGAACATCGCATATGTTCCCCCGACTCGGTGGACGCGAACAAGCTATGTTCGCCGGGAACCGTTCGCCGGCAAATAGTACGGGACATCTCTACCCATCACTAGAAAGAAATTCTAAGAAAAACGTGTTTTCAGGCTACACACTCTCAATCATATATGTTTTGCACTCCGGAACGACAGATTAACATTATACAAATACCTTCTGTACACAATCCGCTGTACCATTATACAATTATTACAATTCTTTTCTGCAAAACAGACAAAACTAGGAAGACTAACAATTTCTATAATGGTAGTGCAGATTGCCCACAGAAGCTCTCTGTATTTTGCAGGTCTACCGTTTCTTGAGTGTAAAGTAGATATGATTGCACGGATGTAGACTATAACAAGTGATTGTTTATTAATTTCTTTCAGACAGACATAGGCCAAAACAGATAGGTGCAGTTACAAATGTCAGAAAAGAGTTTAAAGAAAGCAAATGTGTGGAAATCCAATTCAGCCATCTATCTAAAAAGTAAAGAAAGCTGAGTATTTATCATCTGCCAATGTAGCATAGCCATCCAAAATTCATCCTTGAACCATTAACAGGCCTTCAAGACTAACAGCTAAGCCAGCTACAAAGAGTTTGTTCCAAACAAATTCTTTTTATCAGTCAAAAGAATACATATCTGCCTTTGTTTTCCTAAGAGGCCTTGAGGAGCGTCTGGGTGGATACTATTTATATTATGGAGACTGCCTAGTATACAGTTGTGTTCAAAATTATTCAACCCCCAATGCTGTAAAGGGTTTTAGGGAATTTAGTGTACATTTGAAATTGTGTTCAGAATGAAATCTTACAAGGACTTTTTAAAGAACCAAATGCAACTAAAATGACATCAATTGTTTTTGTAATACAGTATTAAATGTTTTTTTTTTGTGGTTTCTTCATTGACACAATTATTTAACCCCTTAAAGACTACCACTCTTAAGAACAGAGGTTCATTCAAGTGTTTTCGATCAGGTATTGAAAACACCGGTGGATGTCAAGGAGCAGCAATCAAGCATAATAAGCACCAATTAGGCAGATTTAAAATGACTGTGATACTCAGCTCCTTCCAGACATTTACTGGTGTGTTTACAAACATGGTGAAGTCAAGAGAATGGTCCAGGAAGACAAGAGAAGAGGTGATTTCTCTTCACAGGAAGGGCAATGGCTATAAGAAGATTGCAAAGATGTTAAACATACCAAGAGACACCATAGGAAGCATCATTCGCAAATTCAAGGCAAAGGGCACTGTTGAAACGCTACCTGGTCGTGGCAGAAAGAAGATGCTGACTTCGACTGCTGTGCGCTACCTAAAGCGCAAAGTGGAGAAAAGTCCCCGTGTGACTGCTGAGGAACTGAAAAAAGATTTGTCAGATGCGGGTACTGAAGTTTCAACTCAGACAATAAGGCGCACACTGCGTAATGAAGGCCTCCATGCCAGAACTCCCAGGCGCACCCCCTTGCTGTCTCCAAAGAATAAGAAGAGTCGACTGCAGTATGCCAACAGTCATGTGGACAAACCACAAAAGTTTTGGGATAGTGTTCTGTGGACTGATGAAACAAAATTAGAACTGTTTGGGCCCATGGATCAACACTATGTTTGGAGGAGGAAGAACAAGGCCTATGAAGAAAAGAACACCTTGCCTACTGTGAAGCATGGCGGAGGGTGAATCATGCTTTGGGGCTGTTTTGCTTCTACAGGTACAGGGAAGCTTCAGCGTGTGCAAGGTACCATGAATTCTCTTCAGTACCAGGAGATATTGGATGAAAATGTGATGCAGTCCGTCACAAACCTGAGGCTTGGGAGGCGTTGGACCTTTCAACAGGACGATGATCCCAAGCATACCTCCAAGTCCACTAGAGCATGGTTGCAAATTAAAGGCTGGAATATTTTGAGGTGGCCATCGCAGTCACCAGATTTAAATCCGATCGAGAACCTCTGGTGGGACTTAAAGAAAGCAGTTGCAGCCCACAAGCCTAAGAATGTGACTGAACTGGAGGGTTTTGCCCATGAAGAATGGGCGAAGATACCCGTAGATCGCTGCAAGACACTTGTGTCAAGCTATGCTTCACGTTTAAAAGCTGTTATAACTGGAAAAGGATGTTGTACTAAGTACTAAGATTGAATGTCACTTGGGGTTGAATAAAACTGATAATGATGTGAGCACAGAAAAGACATTTGTGGTTATTTCATTATAAATGTTATGTTATATTTGTCTGACTTACAAGTGCCTCTTTGATTTAATTGTAAACAAGATGACTGAAATGATCAAAATCAATGTCAAACTGGCCAAAACACTCAATTTCAGTGGGGGTTGAATAATTTTGAACACAACTGTACATAAGGTGTATTGTAGGCTATGCATTGCTTCTCTTGGTTTCTGGAAAAATATATGAAAATTAGCATGTGAACTGTCTGGTGGCATATGAAAGGCTCAGCTTTCTTTTCCTTTTGGTCAGGAAAGGAAATTTGTATATCTTTCTCAGAAAACCAAACATATGCAAATTACCTTTCCAGCAGAAGTAAGATATTATAATTTGCGTATATTTTCCCCAAAAAACAAGAGCAGGGTTTCCTGAACTGCAATATTCCTCACTCATACTATGCACTTTCCATAATGAGAACATATTTTCTTAGAATTCTGAACTGTACTGTTATTCCTGCTAGCAATTTATGAATAAGGCTATTTTCACATTACCATTTTGGCTTTTTGTTTGTAAGATCCATTCAGGGCTCTCAAAAGTGGTCCAAAATGGATCAGTTTTGCCCTAATGCAGTTTGAATGGAAAAGGATCTGCTTATGGTACTTTCACACTTGCATAGCTGGATTCCAGCAGGCAGTTCCGCCGCGGGAACTGCCTGCCGGATCCGGCAATCTGTATTCAAACGGATTCAATTTGTAGATGGATCCAGATGCGGATCTGTCACACAAATGCATTGCAAAACCCGATCTGTCTCTTTGGTTGTCATCCAGAGAAACAAATCCAGTATTTATCTTTTTCACATTTTTAAAGGTCTGCGCATGTGTAGACTAGAAGACCGGATCCGCTAATGTGGTAATTTTAATGTCGGATCCGGCACTAATACATTTCGATGGGACGGAGGAAATACCGCAGCATGCTGCGGTATTTTCTCTGGCCAAAAAACGTAGAAGGGACTGAACTTATGCACCCAGATTCATCCTGAACGAAATGCTCTCCATTCAAAATGCATTAGGATTAAACTGATCATTTTTTCCGGTATTGAGCCTCTAGGACAGAGCTCAATACCGGAAAAGAATAACGCTAGTGTGAAAGTACCCTAAGGCGTCTTTCACATGGGCGTCATGTTTGAAGCCCGGATAAGAGGCGAGTGCGTTGCGGGAATATGCGCGTTTTTTCCCGCGCGGGTGCAAACGTTTGTAACGCGTTTTGCACGCACGTGAGAAAAATGGCAATGTTTGGTACCCAACCCGAAGCCGGACTTCATCACTGAAGTCCGGTTTCAGGTCTTCTGGAGAATTCATTATTTTCCCTTATAACATGGTTATAAGGGGAAATAATAGCATTCTTAATAAAGAATGCATTGTAAAATGAAGTGGAAGGGGTTAAAAATAAAAAAAGTTAACTTACCTTAGCCACTTGATCGCGTAGTTGCGATCTCTCCTCTCTTTCCCTGCATCAGCTAAGATCTAAAGGACCTGTGATGACGTCACATCACATGGTCCAATCACATGGTCCATCACCATGGTAAGATGGGGACGGATCCGTTTTCTCTGACACAATCTGGCACAATAGAAAATGGATCTGTCCCCTATTGATTTTCAGTGGTGGTCAAGTTCATGGCTGATTCATTGGGTTGTATTTTTGTAACTGAATCATTTTTTGCAGATCCATGACGGAAAAAGCTAGTGTGAAAGTAGCCTAAATTGACAACTTAATGCTATTGATCCTGTCACTAAGGTGTGTCCACAGGCAATCTTGTACTGTCGGCACAGATTATGACAATGTCAAACTGAGTAGGGGACACATCCCAACTACTAATACCCAGTTGACAATTTATTTATACATATGTAAGAGGAATAACGGGGGATGCTACTATGCAGAGTTCTAAGAAAAGATGCTCTATTGTTATATTATGGGGATTTAAAAAACATGTACAGAGGACTGACCAGTCTGTGATTCTTTAACATCTTGATCTGTGATTTATGACACTGGTTGTTCCTGGCCAAAATAAATGGACATTAACTAGTGACGATCGAGCACCAAACTTTTCGGGTGTTTGGGTTTTTAGCCCAAACACATTGCTATATTCGTGTGCTCAGCCGAGTATAATGGAAGTCAATGGGAGACAACCAGGCACCCCCTGCTCTGAAGAGGGGAGGGTGCCTGGTCCATTGGAATAAGTCAGAAAGTTACAGAAATACCACTGAAATGGATCGGGAACAGCATGGGGACGATGTCTGAATGCATCTTGGACTCCCAGGTCGCTGCTGGGAACCATGTTGTCTGAGTTGTATGCCACTTTTACAGACTGACAAAAATATGCACAATCCCCCCCAAAAAAAACCCATAAAAAATCAATTTTACAGGAAAAATTGTTAGTAAATATTCTTTCCTGTATATTCAATTGTATATAAAGTGCTGCAAAAAAGTACAATCAAGAGGGACTCCAAAAAGCCCGTATATCACATAAAGGAGGGCCTCATTCACATTGTAGTACAATTGTTCAGGTAGTGGGACTCCTACACTCATAAAGCCTATGCACTAAGTGAAAGGGCTTCCAAAAATGACAAGGAACCGAAACGACAATACACCATTTGTTACACATAAAGGAGGGCATCATACACACCCTTGAAAAATTATGATTGATGGCCTGCTGGTGACCCTCCTAAACAATAGGAGCAAGGTCCTGCTGTTAACCCTCTAAAACATTAGGGGCGAAGGCCTGCTGCTGTGCATTTCAAAAAATGATGGGCGAGTGCCTGCTGCTTAGCTGACCATTGAAAAAAAAAGGTTGGGTGAGTGCCTACTGCTTAGCTAACCCTGTAAAATATTGTACTTGAGGGCCTGCTGCTGAGCTGACCCTGTAAAATATTGTAGGTGAGGGCTTGCAGGTGAGCTGACCCTCTCAAATATTGTAGGTGAGGGCCTGCACGTGAGCTGAAATTTTAAAATATTGTAATTGAGGGCCTGCAGTTGACCTGACCCTTCCTGAAGAGGGACATGAGGAGATCTTGTGCACTGATTCCCAAACCCTTCAGCATCCACAGTCAGAAGAAGATGACGGTGGGGAATGGCAATTAGTGTTTCATGAGGTGGATGATGCGGATGGGACACAGTTGTCAATAGGTGAGGGTCTTGTTAGGTCAACAACACAAGTCAGGAGGATGACCAAAGTGAGGAAGTGGAAGAGGGGGTGGTGGACGATGTCATCACTGACCCAACCTGTGAAGGTGGCAAGCCAAGCAAGGACAGCAGTACAGAGGGGGAGGGATCCATAGCACCGCAACAGGCTGGAAGAGGCTGTGGGATGGTAAAAGGTGGGCCACACCAAATAGGCCCATGTACAGATGTCCTTAACCCAGGCCTTTGAACGTAAGCCCAAATACCCAGCCATCCACACACAGGCCATAGCACTAAATGCACACCTTTAAAATTTGCTGGCCCTGGAAATGTTGCCATTTAGACCTGTGGACACTGAGGCTTTCTTCAGCCTCATGGCGGCGGACGTCCCTCGTTACTCAGTCCCCAGCCGCCACTATTTTCTCGGTGTGCCCTGACCACCACAGTTATTGGGAAGGTCCACTTAATGACTGACACACGGAGACATGCTTTTGGCCAGAGACGCTACATTTCCGTGACGGCACACTGGGTGAACCTTGTGGAGGCTGGTAGCGAGTGACACCCTGGGATGGCACAGGTGCTATCAAAGGATTGCGGGCCTCCCATCCATCAGGATGTTTTACCACCGCCTACATTAGTTTCAGCAAACCCACTTCTACTCCTACTCCACTTCCACCTCTAAATTCTCATCTTGCAGCAGCAGTCAGCCATCAGTCAGTAACTGGAAGAAGTGTAGCACGGCAGTAGGGAAGTGGCAACAGGCCGTGTTGAAACTCATTTGCTTAGGTGACAAACAGCACACCGCCGCAGAGCTGTGGCAGGGTATAAGGGACCAGACTAAGCTGTGGCTCTCGCCACTCAACCTACAACCAGGCATGGTTGGCTGTTGTGTCTGATAAAGGACGTAACTTGTTGGCAGCTTTGGAGCTTGGCAATCATACAGCATACATGTCCCATGCACAACAAACATCCCAAACTTATACATTAATATAACTAAAAACATTACACACGAGAGTGGAGGTAAACCAATGGCATGGCCTGTTAATTAACTCATAAATAACCAAATAACTATAACATATTTTACAACTATAAACCATAATAACAATAATAATACCAACAATAATACAACCACAAACCATAATAATAATAGAACAGAATGTCATTGCAGATAAATTTACAGCTGACAATGCTGGCGGCAGAATTCGTAGTTCCTTGAGCAACCAAGGAGGGGAGATGAAGGGAACACACAGCAGTTCCAACAGAGGCATGACAATACTCTCCAAGGCCTGGAACAGTTTCATGACACCTTGCCAGCACCCTCACCCTGATGCACGGCCTAGTGTCACAAGGTGGGAAAAATTGTTGAAGATGGTGAAGGAGTACATAGCAGACCGTGTCAGCGTCCTCAGTGATCCCTCTGTTCCTTACACAAACTGCCACTCTACGCCTCAGAGGTGCTGGCCTGCCTGCTGCCAGCGTTTTGTCAGAGCGGGTATTTAGTGTTGCTGGGGGCATAATAACTGATAAGCGCATCAGTCTGTCAACTCAAAATGCTGACAGGTCGACTCTTATAAAAATGAACAAGGCCTGGATTGCCCCTGACTTCTCTACTCCTCCTCCATCATATCAACATTCTTTTTAAGCTGCCCTCGCTCATAATGTTTTAGAGGGTCAGCTTACCTGTACGCCCTCACATATAATACTTTACAGGGTCAGCTCACCTGCAGGCCTTCGCAATTCAGTTTTTTTTTTTTTTTAGTTACAACTCACCTGCAGGCCCTCAGAAATAATGTTTTACAGGGTCAGCTGCCCTGAAGGCATGTGCAAATGATGTTTTAGAGGTTCAGCTGCCCTGAAGGCACTCACAAATGATGTTTTAGAGGGTTAGCTGACCGGAAGGCCCTTCCAAATAATGTTTTTGTGGGTTAGCGCACCTCAGCTACATTCTTTTGCTCAGTTTCATCGCTCCCAGGGCCACGGCCTCTGAGTGCACCTTCAGCATCACGGCCATTTCCACAGCCCTTATTGGCCGACTTCTTAATATTAAATGTTATATTTGCTTAAAAGTATGTCACACGTACTAGGTATAAAATGAAATATCTTGCTGCTGCAAACACACACAGTAGTCCTTAAAAGGACTTTGAGATCTTTGGAAAGCTTTTGGTAGTAAAAACAGCAAATTTCTATCCCTGCACATCTGTTTCTTCCGAAGCTCTGTCCCTGAGACTGCAGGAGGTAAATAGATTGCTGCTCTAAAACACACACACAGTAGTCCTTAAAATGACTTTTGGGTCTTGGAAAAGCTTTCTCAGAATAAAAACTGTAAAATACGCTCTTTACTCTGTCATTCCCTTCCTACTCTCTGTTCCCCCTTCTGTCTATGTCTGAGCCGAACATGCGTCATCGGCTAACCAGTTACTGTAATGCCAGCAACCAACATGGCTACTGGCATTACAGTGAGGTCAGTACTTACCTGCACCTTTATTGGCTGCTTAAAACCCGCAAAACATGGGGATCGGAGACTCAAGCATTGTACTTGAGCACATGCGGTACTCGGTCGAGACCCGCATGTGCTAAGCATAGCGATGCTCGAGCCGAACAGATAATCGGCTGAGCATGCTTGCTCATCACTACTATTAACCCCTCCAGGACCCTGCCTGTTTTTGCAAATCTGACATGTGTTACTTCATGTGGTGATAACTTTAAAACGCTTTTACTTATCCAAGCCATTCTGAGATTGTTTTCTCATCACATATTGTACTTCATGACAGTGGTAAATTTGAGTCAAACTATTTAATTCACCTGAGGGGTTAGGTCATGTCTTTTTTTTTTTTTGTTTTTTGAGCAGGTTGTTACGGAAGAGGCAATACTTAATATATTGACATTTTTTTTTTACATTTAATACAATAAAAGTCCCGATGGCCACCCCGCACCCGACACTATCCCTCACGTACTTCGGTCAGCGCTGACCGCAGCAGTGCGAGGGTTAATGCGCCGGCATCTGTGTTTTCACCGATACCGGCGCATACAGCGGGGGTCCGGCTATCAGAGATTGCCAGACCCCTGCCTCTGATTGGCAGGCGCAGCTCCTGCACCCGCCCGATCAGCCCTCCGTACATGTATGGCACTGGTCCTTAAGTCATGTCCACCAGTGCCATACATGTACGACGCAGGTCCTTAAGGGGTTAATCATAGCATGTCATGTTAATACATGCTATGATTAAGTGCCACTATTTAGGCCAGAAATGCAAAAGCTTTTTTTTTAGATTGATCAATAAAGTAAACTGATTTGAACAGATTTTTTGCAGATTTTTGTCGCCGTATGCTGAAGCTTCACATTTCATCAACTTTCCCTAATTGATCTCTAGTTCAGTGTTTTCCATGCAATGCATCACCAGCTCATGCATGTGATGGTTATCTTCTACATTTTGGAGAAGTGAGTTTTTTTATTTTTTTAAATCTTTTTTTTTATCTTAATTCAATGTTAATGTGTTGTTCCCAACTAATTGTCTGGTGTTGGGTTTGTCCGTGTGAGTGTTGCTTATGCTAGTAACCCAAAATTAAAGTTCCAGGAAGAGGATCCAATGATTTATTTTTCCTTGAAATGCCCTCTTTAAAACTTTTTTATGGCAGACTAGTCTTTGTGCTTCAGGGGTTTTCTGACACCCACGTTAATTAGCTGTTTGAAGAGGTCATTGTACACAGGTGGGTGCCAAAGCCCTCTTGCAGCTTACCAAGCACAGCGCCATCCATTGTATAGCAGCTGTCCTCGGTATCATGGTTCAGCACGATTCACTTGAATGGGACTAACCTGCGCCTAGATCATGTGACGGATAGGTGTGATGTCACTGGCTCATGAAAACTCTGTAGGGCTCTGACCACCTCAAACTGCTCATCAGTGGAGGGGCGAGAGTCAGACCCCCACTGATCACATATTGATGACCTATAATGAGGATAGGTCATGAGTATAAAACCCCTTTAACCATACTTACTATTCAAATACTAAAAAGTACACTTAAAAATGATGCCAAAACATAATCCACACACTTCAATAAAGGTAATAAAATATTTTAATATAGCATTCAACCCTGATGCTCGTATGCTCTCATACTACTGTGTTCATGAAGTGCAATCATCAAATGGATTGTTCAGCCTTTACTAAGTGATGGCCTAATTGGGAGCAGTGCTGCAGTGATGAGTGCTATCCTCTACAATGCTGACAGTTCTGGCAACACGTGAATAACTGATCAGCTAGGGATTCCCTATCCTCAAGATAGGCCATCACTTAGGTAAGGCTTGAAGAATTTTAAAAACAGTTTTGAGCTTGAATATAAATTTTATACTGCCAGCATATTAAAAATGGGTTGTCAGAACTGATCGGCAGGGGTGACTGGTATCTGTGAGTCAGAAACCCACTGATCTGAATGACCTATTTTAAATATATAGAATAAAAATGATGCTATCTATCTATCTATCTATCTATCTATCTATCTATCTATCTATCTATTTTCCAATGTGTATATATATGTACAGCTGGCGCCATCTGCTGGCAAACTTAAAGTGTTACATGTTTCTTGTAAAGAAAATATAGCTGCGCACAAAAATCATTTGTAAGGGTGGTTTCATAAACAGTAGGTATCCTTCCTTTATAGTCCCCGATCTTTTCTAATCCACTCATGGCTTTGGATCTCAAAACTGCCCGAAAAGCAGACTTTAAAAAAAAAAAAAAAATTATACAAAAAATCCACGTGTAAACCTACTGTTCACATAAAGCTTACTAATTTGTCATGTCCAGTTCATTTTTTTGCATCAGATCATGACATGCTCTAATTGCATCTATATTTTTTTTTGTAAAGCCACTTCTGCCCTTTCAATAATTCTGCTAGTGAACAGTAACAAGATCTCATCTAATTGTCAGTATAGGCCTTGAGCACAATAGCAAACCTAACCTATATGAACATGACATACACGTGTAATTTCAGCTGACAGTGGGCCAAATTTTCCAACTTGGCCTATCACATTTTTGGCATTTGGCATTTTTTTCAAGCATGATAATGGCCAAAAATGACATTAACCATTTTTGCATTTTCGTTTATCACACCCTGCCTTCGGAGCCATAGCTTTTTTTATTTTTCCGTTCACATAGTCTTATGAGGGCTGAGTTTTTTCAGGACAAGTTGTACTTTCTAATTGCAGTATTTAATAATGGATATGATGTAATGGGCAGCTGGAAAAATAATCCAAATCGGGTGGAATTGGAAAGAAAATGCAATTCTGCTAAAGTTTTATGGGTTTGCTTTTTTACAGCTTTCCCTATGTGGTAAAATTGATGTTACCTTCTTTCTTTAGGTCAGTATGATTAGAATAGTACCACAAATGTATAGTTTTTCTTGCATTTTAATACTGAAAAAAAAAAAAAACGTGAAAAAATATTTTCTCTTCATCGTCATATTCTAATCCTTATAACTTTTTTGTAGCGATGTGTATAGAGCTGCATGAGGGCTAATTTTTTCAATGGCGATTTTTTCAGTGACACTATTTTGACGTGTGTCTGCTTCTCTATATGTGTTTGACAAAGGCACTTGCACGTGCCGAAAGACACGTCACTTTCTTCATAAGTGGCGAATAAAGAATCCTACTACAGCAACTGAGGAGTGCCGGTTTTCGTTTCCTTTGAATCATTTTGACGTGTGTGTGACTTTATCAAATTTTTGAAATGACAAAAAATGGCAAATCGGCCATTCTGTTTTTTTTCTGTTATGTCATTCGCCTTCTGGGATAAATATTGTTAAACCTTTTTAAAGATTTCTCATTGTGTTCTGTGTTGAGTCATCATAGAACACTCCATTTACAATAAACCAATACAGTGCTGCCACCTGCTGGCCTGTTTTAGTATATTCGAGAATTAGCTATTGGAGTCTCGTTGACCAGTTGTTTTTATTTTCAAAGAATGAATGATTTGACAAAAACTACCTTGCAGTATTGTTATTGGGTGTTAGAGCTGAGGATTGCTAGGCATGTACAGGCAACAGATGTTTAAGTCAAATATAAAAGGATAAGTAACATTTCAGCCTCAGCAAAGAGTAATAAATAATTAATAAATAATAAGCTGGATAGTCAACTGGAGAGTGGCTATATTGGAAAACACTTCCTTTTTTCAGTATTGTACCACTCCATTCAGTGTCAGACTGGGTCACCGGGGGACTTGGGAATTTCCTAGCGGGCCTATGCACTATGCACTTGAAACAGAACAAGAACTACAGAGTCTCAGAGGAGCATGCCATTATAAAAGACCTCACCCACATGCACCTGCTTCTTGCTATAGAGATTACTCTGTCGTTTACACTGACAGAAAGGTGATGGGGTGGGGGGAGTCTGCAGCGTAAAACAGAAAGAAGTACAGGAAGAGTACTGCAGGAAGATTTGAGAACAGTTTGATGTGTCTTTCCCCCTTCTAGCTGTCCTTTTTATGCTCCGTCCTCAAACCACTAGTTGCTCTCTTCTTCCCTCGGGTTATTTATCTGCCCTCTCCTGTCTTCTCAGCTCTCCTTTAGCTGGCTACTTCTGTCCTCTGACCCCTTCAGCTAATCCCTTCTAGTTTCTATCTCCACCTTTTAGCTGTTCTCTGTCTCCCCAGCTCCTTTCCCCTGCTTCCTAGCTGCTATCTTGTCCCTCTGTCCCCCAAGCTGCTCTCACTTGTTATCTCCCATCAACTGCCCCCTACTTCCCTCATTTACCCTATAGCTCTTTCCTGTGCTTTGTCCCCTCAGCTGTTCTCTTCTATCTTATTCACTTTTCATTTAGTTAACTGATAAAAATTAACTATTAACATTTCCATTTTTGAAAGCATTCTTACTTTGCTGAATTTTTTCCCACACTTGCCTATCTTCTATAAATATATAAATAAGGACGTATATATGTATGTATGCATGTATGTATGTATGTTCCGCGATCGCTCAAAAACGCAACCAACGATTTCAACAAAACTTGGTATACACATCCCTTGAAAGAAATCTTGTGGGGGTCACAGCTCTCTAGGACATACTGTTCCTGAGATATTCTTAAACAATGCAAATATGGCACATCACATTACCTACATTAGCCAATAGAAGCTTGCAGGTTTCACTCTTCATATCCCAACTGCTATTCACACGGTCACATGTCCCTTATCAACTAACAGAAGCAAGCAGGTCCTTGGTCTCCACATACACACAGTTTTACACCAGGTTTCCATAACTACCCAGCCATTTTTCTTCACTGCTGCAGGTCAGCTTTAAAGGGGTGGGCCTCTGAAGAGGTCACTGTCAAGGGAGTGCTGTGCTGTGGAGTTCACTGTTATGGGGGATACTGTCGATATCTTTTAACGACACAGACAAAACTTAAGTGAAATAGATTAAATATACCCTTGTGAAGCCGGTTCCTTCTGCTAGTATATATATATAGTGTGTGTGAATGCATGTATAGGTATGCGTATACTGATTTTGGTGGGATACATTACTAATAGCCTTCCATTTTCTTGTGCTACAATGTTCATATATATATATATATATATATATATATATATATTTTAACAGTATGCTTTTGTATGGGATAGTGTAGTCTACTAATTTTGCTATTATATTATTGTATAGAGCATGGTTTAGCAACCTCCGTCACTCCAGATTTACTGATTTACAAACTAAGCAAAATGCATCCAAACTGGACAAGGATATGTATTAAGCAAATATATTTCTATATTTGTGGGAGGGGAGGCTGATTACAAGGCTATTTATATGCACCTGTGGGCCCAGGCTGGCTGATTACTAGGCTATTTATAGGCACCTGTGGGCCCAGGCTGATGCCGATTCAGCTGATTTCACTACCTCTGGGTCAGCTCCAGGATACAGCAGCATGGTGTAGAGGCTCCTTACAGCTGGGCGATGGCAGAATGTCTCAGGAGGGCGCTGGTATTTATGGTAGGATCGGAGTTGTTTGCACGGGACCCACGCTGCGGTCCGCGACATGTAGCGCTCTGGGATGAAGCAGAGTTTGGGCGCTAATGATGGAACGATGGTTGTTAGTATCGTTTGTCTGGCTATTTAGAGGACTGTGGGGGCCATTGTATACAGTTATTGGGGTAGCATGCGCTTAGAGTAGGTATGGTTGTATGTTTCTGATACCTGGTTTACATGTGGGGTGCCTGTCTGCAGTTGGCTCAAGCTATGCACGCTGTGTTTAAGTGTTCTGTATCAATGGTCAATGAAAATAAATAAATAAAACGCAGCAGCATCTTGTGGAGTCTCATTCTCGCCTGGGTATCGTCAGAAAGTGCCAGGCGAGTGCTGGCATTAACTGTAGAATCGCACTTGTTGGCACGAGACCCACACTGCGGTATGCGACTCGTAATACTCTGGGACGAAGGAGAGTTGGGCGCTAATGGTCAAGTGACTGTTGTTAGTATTTTTGTCTGGCTGTTCAGGGGCTTGTTGGGGGCTATTGCATATAGTTATTGGTGTAGCATGCGCCTAGAGTAGGTATGGTCGCATGTTTTCTGATATCTATTTCATACGTGATGCATGTCTCCAAGCTACGCACGCTGTCTTAAGTGATGGTATCAATGGTCGTTAATAAAAAAAAAAAAAAAGTGCATGTTTACTGTCACCTGTTTTACATGTGGGGCGCACGTCCGCAGTTAGCGCCAGACATGCAAGATGTTGATAAATGTGTATCAGTGGTCTGTATATGGGGGCACAAGCAGATTGGTTAAGGTGCCTGTATTTGAGTTCTGATGCTCTTATATGTAAGTGTGTTTAATCTATGAACTGTATGTGATGGGCATGCATGTGTCAGCGGTTCCGTGCAATGTTTTAGGTGTACTATTATGTCGATTAATTGGCGTTGCATCAGGGTTTATGTATTATGTTCAACCATGCTTATGTTTTCTTAGGGGAACAAGAGGTGGTGTTGTGGTGACCATCATTTAACCCCTTAAGGATGCATGACGTACCGGTACGTCATGGTTTCCGAGTCCTTAAGGACCCATGACGTACCGGTACATCATATCTTTAAAATGTAAGTGCGGCGCAGCGGGGGTTAATAGTAACAGGATGTCCGCTGAAATCATTCAGCGGGCATCCTGTCACAACGCAGAGGGGGGTCATGTGACCCCCCCGTATCGGCGATCGCAGAAAACAGCAGGTCAATTCAGACCTGCGGTTTGCTGCGTTTTCGGTCCATTCGGGTCTCCGCTGACCCGATGAACCGGAAAAGAACGGTGATCGGTGGTGTGATATCACACCACCAATCACCGTTCTTGAATTGGGGATGGTTGTGGCTGTGCTGGGATCTGATTGGTCAGGGGAGAGAGGTGGGAGATTCAAACTCCCGGCGCTCCTCTCTCCCCTCCTCTTCCTGCTGCTGCCGAGTGAGGATCGTGCCCGCACCGCTCCCGCACCGCTTCTGTGACCCCCCCGGCGGCTTCCATCACCCTCCCCATCAGGTAGGTTAGAGTCAGTGAGGGAGAGGTATCTTAGGCAGGGCTAGAAGGGACAGTTAGTGTTTAGGAAAAAAAAAACATTTATTTCAGTGCTGCCTGTGGTGGTTGGGGTCCACAGCACTTAGCTGTGAGACCCCAAACCCACCCAGGGGTGCTGACCCCCAAACACCCCCCCCTCCACCACCACTTTTTTTGGATTTTTTTTTTCGTACGCTTACTGTGGCCGGCACTTTTAGCATCCGGCCACCGTTAGTGCATCGCCCGCCCCACCGCTGATCAGTGCCGGGCGGCTGATCAGCTAGTTTGAACTTCATATTTTTTTTTTCTAACACTTGTCCATTTTTTTTTATTATTAGTACGTGAACACCCGCCCCCACACACACGCACATACAATAAAGATTGACACACACGCACATACGCGCACACACATACCCATGGCCCGCCGGATGTTCTCGGCGGCGGAGGCATATGCCCAGATACTCTCCGACACCGAGAGCGCCAGTGAGGATGAGGATGACCCCACATTCCTCCTGTCATCCGCATCCTTCTAATCTGATGACGATGAGCCCCCAAGGCGGCGGAGACGCCGCCAGGCGGAGCCAGGGCCCCCACATGCTAGGGACCCCACGGCCCACACCAGTACAAGCAGCCCTGGGGTTCATACTGGTTTCCTGGCCCACCAAATAAGCGCACCGGAGCCCCCCACCGGTGAACTTAGCTGGTGTCCCCCAGTGGACTATGAGCCTGCGATTCTGGATTTTGTCTTTGACCGGCTGTATAAGGTACGGTCGATCATCGATCATTTCGGGGCCAAGTTTGCACAGGCCTACATACCTGGAAGGGAGGTCGCGGTTGATGAGTCTCTCGTTGCTTTCAAGGGTAGACTCACTTTCCGCCAATACATTCCCACTAAGCGAGCGAGGTATGGCATGAAAATGTACAAAATTTGTGAGAGTACCTCAGGGTACATTTACAATTTTCGTGTTTACGAGGGACGAGATTCCCGTATTCAACTCCCAGAATGTCCCCCCACTCTGGGTGTTAGCGGGAAACTCGTGTGGGACCTTGTGCACCCACTGCTGGATAAGGGTTACCACCTGTACGTGGATAACTTTTATACCAGTATTCCCTTGTTCAGGTCCCTTGCCGCCAGATCCACGTTCGCTTGTGGGACCGTGTGAAAAAATCATCGCGGCCTCCCTACCTCCCTCCTCCAGGTACCTATCCCCATGGGTGAGACCCGTGCCCTTACCAGCGACAACCTGTTGCTGGTCAGATATAAGGACAAGAGGGATGTCCTTATCCTGACCACAATCCATGGTAACGGCACCACCCCAGTCTCTGTGCGAGGTACCACGGCAACGGTCCTCAAGCCCGATTGTATCGTCGACTACAATCGGTATATGGGAGGAGTTGATCTATCTGATCAAGTCCTCAAACCATATAATGCCATGCGGAAAACCTGGGCATGGTACAAAAAGGTTGCGGTCTACATGGTACAGGTTGCCTGTACAACGCTTTTGTACTATCCTGAAGCGCTGGCAGCACAGAGACTTTCCTCCAGTTCTATGAGGCAGTCCTCAAGGACCTGATCTTTTCAGACCAGGAAAGAGCAGGTCGGAGTACCTCGGGAATTGGAGGGGCCCGGATTGTCCCTGGCCAACATTTTCCAGGTGTGGTCCCCCATACTGAAAAGAAGGGACGAACCCAAAAAATATGTGTGTAACAGGAGTAGGATACGGAAGGACACCACCACTCAGTGTGACACTTGCCCCGATCATCTGGGCCTCCGCGTTATCAATTGCATCAGGGAGTATCACACTTCCATGGAGTACTAAACTTTTATAATTCCCGACAGTCCCCTAGAGAACGTAAAAAAACGATGGCTCTCAGACTTTGGAGACACAGGAACAATTTTTTTTCACAAAAATATTAGTTTTAGTGCAGGCATCCTCAAACTGCTGCCCTTCAGATGTTGTAAAACTATAACTCCCAGTATGTCCAGACAACCTACAGTGGGAATTGTATTTTTACAACATCTGGAGGGCCGCAGTTTGAGGATGCCTGCTTAGTGTCTCCAAAGTATGAGAGCCATATATATTGGGCATCGCCACGTACGTAAAAAACTTGCCTATAAATATACCCCATAAACTAGCCCCTCGATAAATGCCGTCCAAAAAAATCAAATAAAAACTATGTAAAAAAAGCCATTTTTATTTTCACCTTGGATCCCAAAAAGTGTAATAAAAACCCATTAAAAAGTCATATGCAACCCCAATTAGTGCCAATCAAACTGCCATCTCATCCCGCAAAAAATGAGCCCCTAAATTAGATAGTCACCCAAACAAAAACAAAAAAATGTAGCTCCCAGGATATTGAGATACTAAAATTATTTAATTTGTGTTTTTTTTGTTCCTCAAATGATGATATAGTATAATTTGTTTAGATTTTACATGAAGTAGACATATTAGGTATTGCCGCGTTCATAACAATCTGCCCTATAAAAATAACATTTAACCCAACCTCCCGGATGAACAGGGTTAAAAAAAAATAAAAACCGTGTAAGAAAAAAAAGCCATTTTTTGTCACCTAACATCAAAAAAGTGTTATAGCGAGCGATCAAAAATTCATATGCACTCCCAAATAGTGCCAATAAAACCGCCATCTCATCCCGCAAAAAATGACCCTCTATATTAGACAGTCACCCAACCAAAAAAAAAAAATGTAGCTCCCAGGATATTGAGATACTAAAATTATTTAATTTGTGTTCCTCAACTGATAATATAGTGTAAAATCTAAACAAATTATATAAAGTAGACATAGTAGGTATCTCCACGGCCGTAACAATCTGCCCTATAAAAATAACATTTAACCCAAAGTGTAAAAACACGATTTTTTGGCAAAATTTCCATTTCAATCCATTTTTTCGGGTAATAAAGCCAGGGTTAACAGCCAAACAAAACTAAAAATGTATTGCCCCAATTCTGTAGTTTGCATATGGTTTCTTGAAGGCAGATTTTGATGGATTGGTTTATTTACACCATGTCCCATTAGAAGGCCCCCCTGATGTAGCCTAGACTAGAAACTCCAAAAAAGTGACCCCATCTAAGAAACTACACACCTCAAAGTATTCAAAAAATACTTTACAAACTTTATTAACCCTTTAGGTGTTCCACAAAACTTAATGGCGAATGTAGAAACAATTTTAAAACTAAAATTTTTTGTTATCTTGCCTCAAAAAAGTGTAATATAGAGCAACCAAAAATCATATTTATCCTAAAATAGTACCAAAACAACAACCACCATATCCTGTAGTTTCCTAGATGGGGTCACTTTTATGGAGTTTCTACTCAAGGGGTGCAGCAGGGGGCTTGAAAGGGTACATGGTGTAAATAAACCAGTCCTGCAAAATCTGCCTTCCAAAAGCCATATGACGTTCCCCTTCTTCTATGTCCTGCCGTTTAGCCAAATAGTAGTTTAGGACCACATATGGGGTGTTTCTGCAAACTACAGAATCAGGGCAACCCATATTGAGTCTTGTTTGGCAGTTAACCCATTTTTTCCAGTAATAAAGTAAGGGTTAAAATGGAAACTTTTCCCAAAAAATCAAAATTCCGAAATTGTTTCTCCATCTGCCATTAACTCTAGTGGAACACCTAAAGGGTTAACGAAGTTTGTAAACCCAGTTTTGAATACCTTGAGGGGTATACTTTCTTAGATGGAGTCATTTCTTTGGCATTTCTATACTAGGGGTGCAACAGGGGGCTTGAAATGGGACATGGTATAAACAAAACCAGTCCCGCAAAATCTGCCTTGCAAACCCCATATGGTGTTCCCCTCCTTCTATGTCCTACCATTTGGCCAAACAGTAGTTTATGACCACATATGGGGTGTTTCTGCAAACTACAGAATCAGGGCAACCCATATTGAGTCTTGTTTGGCAGTTAACCCTTACTTTATTACTTGAAAAAATGGATTAAAATGAAAAAATTTCCAAAAAATTGAAATTCTGAAATTGTTTCTCCATCTGCTATTAACTCTAGTGGAACACCAAAAGGGTTAACAAAGTTTGTAAACCCAGTTTTAAATACCTTGAGGGGTGTGCTTTCTTAGATGGAGTCACTTTTTTGGAATTTCTATTCTAGGGGTGAAACAGGGGGCTTGAAATGGGACATGGTATAAACAAAAACAGTCCCGCAAAATCTGCCTTGCAAAACCCATATGGCGTTCCCCTCCTTCTATGTCCTACCGTTTGGCCAAACAGTAGTTTAGGACCACATATGGGGTGTTTCTGCAAACTACAGAATCAGGGCAACCCATATTGAGTTTTGTTTGGCTGTTAACCCTTGCTTTGTTCCTGGAAAACATGGATTATATTGGAAAGTTTCCAAAAAAATTGAATTTCTTAAATTTTATGTCCATTTGTCATTAACTCTAGTGGAACACCTAAAGGGTTACCAACATTTGCAAAATCAGTTTTGAATACCTTGAGGGGTGTAGTTTCTAAAATGGGGTCATTGTTAGGTGGTTTCTATTATGTAAGCCTCACAAAGTGACTTCAGACCTGGACTGGTCCCTAAAAAGTGGGATTTGGAAAATTTCTGAAAAATTTCAAAATTTGCTTCTAAACTTCTAAGCTATGTAACATCCCCAAAAAATAAAATGGCATTCCTAATGTGCTCCAAAAATGAAGTAGACATATGGGGAATGTGAAGTAATAACTATTTTTGGGGGTATTACTATGTATTAGAGAAGTAGAGAAAATAAAACTTTGAAATTTGCAAAAATTTTAACATTTTTGGTAAAAATTTTATTTTTTTAATGCAAATAAATTAACTTTTTTGACCCAATTTTAGCAGTGTCATGAAGTACAATATGTGACGAAAAAACAATCTCAGAACGGCCTGGGTAAGTAAAGGCATTTTAAAGTTATTCACACATAAAGTGACACTGGTCAGATTTTCAAAAAATGGCTAAGTCCTAAGGGTGAAATTGGGCTGAGTCCTTAAGGGGTTAAAAAAAAAAAACTCCTGCAGCATTATGTGAATGTATGTTCGCACCTGGGCAATGGCAGAAGGTGCCAGGCGAGTGCTGGCATTCACGGTAGGATCAGACTTGGTTACACTGTCCGTGACTTGTAGCGCTCTGGGGTGAAGGGGGTTGGGCGCTAATGGTCGAATGTTCATGGTTAGGTTTGTTACCTTTAAAAGCTACGTCCATGTGTCTGCATTTACATTTTGTCCTATACTCCATTCACTACTAGAGCTGCGTTCATGCTTTTGCTGTTGCATCATATTAATACTCTGCTCACTTTCCGATTGCATTCATACGGCTGCGTTATACCTTGCTCTTCATGCTCAGAGCTGTGCCCATACCATGTTTTTAGGCACCACTCACAACCAGAGCTGCATTCACCCACCTGTTCTTACATCAGATGTTATACTCTGCTTCCAATTAAAGCTGCATTTTCCTTTTCATTGCTACATCATGGTTAACTCAGTATTTTCACTAGGGCAGTCAGCACACCGCTCTGATACCGTTCTCCCGATAAACATAGCCGCTTTCTTTCAGGTTTACATTTTTTTTCCTCGCTGGTTGTTACATTCCATAGGCCTACTTTTTCTGTTCACTTCGGTGGAAATAAAAAAAATAAAATAAAAATTGTGGTCTCCTGCCCCAGTTCACCATACAGTCCCTCAGCGGTCAGTGAGCCAATAGGAGTAAGTTTCCTACTATGTTTCACAAGTTGTTCATTCGTTCGTCACGATAACGGTCATCTCTTAGCGAACTGTAATGCCTCTGGCTCTTGTTTTTCTCCCATCTGTTCAATTTCACGGTTCACGGTTGGTTTAATGTTTTATTTATATACTAGGTTCGGATCACTAATGTCTGTGCATATCCCATCAGGTCTGGCTCACGTTTTAATTACTTATTGTCACTGTAATGTCATCCAGTTCAGACTTGGCTTCGGTGGGCCTCATGGCTTCGGGCGCCCGATGACCGCTTCAGCCTCAAGGCTCCGCGGGGCCTATGACCGTTCTTAACGTTATTTGTTAGGGGCACAATATGGTTGTAGGCTTGTTGGTGTCCTAGGTTCACTGTCGGAGGGAGTCATGGTTATGCGAGTCCCCAAGTCATACTGGTGATGCATAAGTGGTTTATATTTAAAAAAAAATGTTATAAAAACCCACCATTAGTCTCGCATTTATGGCTACGCCATTAGAGTCTCTCACGCATGGCTTCTCCATTTAAGTTTACACGCTTGGCTCCGCCATTAGTCTCTTTCACGCTTGGCTCCGCCATTAGTCTCTCTCACGCTTGGCTCCGCCATTAGTCTCTCTCACGTTAGGCTCCGCCATTAGTCTCTCTCACGCTTGGCTACGCCATTAGTCTCTCTCACGCTTGGCTCCGCCATTAGTCTCTCTCACGCTTGGCTCCGCCATTAGCCTCTCTCACGCTTGGCTCCGCCATTAGTCTCTCTCACGCTTGGCTCCGCCATTAATCTCTCTCACGCTTGGCTCCGCCATTAGTCTCTCTCACGCTTGGCTCCGCCATTAGTCTCTCTCACGCTTGGCTCCGCCATTAATCTCTCTCTCACGTTTGGCTCCGCCATTAGTCTCTCTCACGCTTGGCTCCGCCATTAGTCTCTCTCAAGCATGGCTTCTCCGTTTAAATTTTACACACATAACGCCGCCATTCGAGGTCGGCTGTGTGGTCCCACCACAGTAGGTTCCATGTCTTTTTCTGCCTTCAGGCCCGCTCGCATGGCTTGGTCAGCTGTGGCTCGCAATACAATTTTTCTTGTGGAGGCTCGCATGCGTGGCGTTTGCCATTAGAGCCTCACTCACATTATGGTTTTTTCTCTGACATTAATTTTCTAGGTCGTTGGGTCTTCATTGTTTTCAAGCAGTCATCCCAACCCTTCCTTTTCGGACATCACCTTCTCCCAGGTTCACATTCTCTTCCACTTACCCTCTCTAGGTTCTTTCTTCCCCTCTCTGCCCGCTGTTACTTTTCTCTTGCCCGTCCCTGCATTATAGATGCATTCTCCCAGGAAGCTGACCCTGTGGTCTCATTTTTCATGTTTCTCAAGTTCTGCTTCCCCAGGGGTTGTTCAAAAAAAAAAAAAACACTATACTATGGAGTCAGTTTCGTCCACAGGGAGTCCTGTCATGACTACAGGCACAATTTACGAAATCTGTCACGTCGACAGACTAATAAGTCCTGTCTCACCACTACAGGCAATTTACAAAGTCCGTCATGTCTTCAGACTAATAAGTCCTGTCATGATTACAGGCGATTTACGAAGTCTGTCACGTTTACTGACACGATAAATCCTAGCACGACTACAGGCGCAGCATACATAGTCTATCATGACCTTAAGCTTTTCCTGTCATAGCGGCAGGCATTGTGTGTACATTATGTCTTCATTACAGTTATGCTTACTTCATCTACAAACTCGGGCTGAGGGTGTTGGTGTCGCGCCTAGTTCCTGGGTATCGGTCCATCTTCCAGTAGGAGGTACAATATTAAGGCACAATATACGTAGTCTGTCACGTCTACGGACACGACAAGTCCTATTACTACTACAGGCGCAGTATACATAGTTTATCACGACCTTAAGCTTATTTCCTGTCACAACTGCAAGTGTATGGTGGATAAGTTCTCTGTCCTCATTACAGTCAACATAAGCTTGTTAATTGAAACAGCCATGTATTCGTGTTTATAGTTCCCCAGGCCTGGTGAGTTTACACATTTCACTTAATCTACTACTATAGTTAGATGGCATACGCCATCTTCTAACTTTTTGGGTCCTTTATAAAAAGAAAAAAAAGAAAGCTGTGGCCTGGGGAATAATTATAGGTGAAGTATTTTGCTACCAGGAACAGTTGGTGTCCGAGCAGGGCCCTTGGCGAATGGTTGGAGTTCATTTAGGCCCTTCCATCAGATTCACCATTGTTGTTTCAGTCTGCAGCTCTCAGGATTCAGACCTTCTCGTAATATGTTCATATGTTAGTCAACATAGGAGTAAATAGTTTCTGATTACCGGCCACTCTTTTAAACACATCAACATTAGCTACCTCCAAGAACGACGTGCCGGCGCACGTGACAAAGAGGTAAGGTACATAGTCTCTGATAGTACGGTATATTCCGCACCTTCATTGTGAAATGTCTTTTGCGTTCAAAGTGGGTGTCGTAATGGTATGTATATATTTTGCTCTAAACTAAGGTCTGCCCTTTTTGGCACCTTTAGGATGCCCTACCGCAGCAGTTATGGCATAATTCTACTGATTGTTGTAGATAGGGTTAGATAGTTTAGGTACACCTTTCTGACAGCCGATCCGACCACAATTATTAAGCAAATATATTGCTGTATTTGTGGGAGGGGAGGCCGATTACAAGGCTATTTATATGCACCTGTGGGCCGAGGCTGACGCCGATTTAGCTGATTTCACCCACCCACCCACACCATCTTACAGTCACTTCATATTAGGGTGACCCCCTTTAGGCTTCCCTACCGCAGCAGCTATGGCATAATTCTACTGCTTGTTGTAGATAGGTTAGGTACACCTTTCTGATAGCCGATCCAACCACAAATAAACTATACAAGAGTCAAATCATCTGAAATTAGTTGCATTTATTGTATTGTCTGACTATCAGTGACCTGTTTCCTTGTTGGACCATAATTCAAATTTCTTGTTTCCTCCTAAGTAAGTGAATAACATCCAACCAGCTTTTTATACACATACAGTACATAACACTGAAATAAACTGATAAATGTGATGATTCTTGTACAACTAGGTCTCCTAAGGCTTAAATAAAAATAGAAAAATGAATATATCTGTGAAATATGAAGTTTGATTCCTCCAGGATAAAAATACAACACATCTATAAGACGTGCTGCAAACAAATAAACAATTGTAACTAAAGATTTACAGCTGCAGCCGTGTAAGAGTAAGCCTGAATTGAGGCATATGGAATTCCTAAGCAATTAATTTTTTACTTTGATAGCCTAGAGCTGCAAATATCTACACCTTTGAAATACTGATAGTTTAAGACTGTGTCAGTGATACATATTTAAATAAAAAAAGTAAAATAAATAAAAAAATTGGTGGAGGGGAAGGAAGGGAATATTATGTATTTTTATATTAAAGCTACGCTACCATTATGTTTCTAAAATGCAGTTATATCATACAGAATGCACGTGTCCACCCTTACCTTACCATAGCTCAAATTTAACCTGCCATCTTGGATATTCACCTAATTTTTACTAAAAATTGGATCAAAATCAATGTGCTCACCACTAATCATTAATTAATATGTTAAATAATAGTGGATCTAACTATAAAAACTAAAAAAAAGACTGCTAGAATATTGTTTTGTGGTACATAAAAACGACGGTATTCACACAGTCAGAAAGTCCTTGGTATCTCAAAATGGTACCAATTACAGCTACAATTTGTCGCTCAAAAAAGAAGTTCTCAAAGAAGTCTGAAAAAAGGGTTTTGAAATGAGGTGGCAAAAAATCAAATTATTCTGTAGAAAAGTTTTTTTAATTGTTTTTTTATACAAGGAGATGTAGATAATCTTGCTTTATCATTATTATTTTGCAGATTGTGTCCCCAAAAAGGTCATATAAGAGGGAAAAAACTTTTACATTACTTTTTTATTGCTAATTTCTCCTATAACTGGGGATGTCAAATTAGCCCCACTTAAAAGGGGAATACAGTCTCTGGATCTTTACTGCTCTGCTAATCTGTGTCTGATAAGTAGTGTTGATCACGAATATTCGAATTGCGAATTTTAATCGCGAATATCGGCACTTTGAGAATTCACGAATATTTAGAATATCGCAAAATATATTCGTAGTCGTTTTTTTTAAATACCAGTTTATGCAAATTTTCATGCAAATTTTTTATGCGAATTTTCGCAATCAAGAAAATAATGACTGGAGATCACATTTCGCGAATTCTCAAATATATGGCAAATATTCGCCCAAATTTTCGCGAAATATCACAAATTCGAATATTGCCCCTGCCGCTCATGACAGACCTAGCAGCTTCTGCAGTCACAGTGCACATGATTGTTGGGATGGGAGGAGCTCCCATCATAGCTCTCTTTGACTCACAAATAGTGCATATAGTATGACCCTTTTCATTGCAATGTAAAATACACACATAGAGTGGCCTGATTCATTAATAAATATACATGAAAACCAGACCCCCTTAACAATTTCAAAAACTAAACCCACTACAAAAGTACAGAACCATATTTCCAAAGGAAAAAGAGAGAACATGGATGGCCCATCCACATCCCATATATTGATCTATTGCTTCTCAGCATAATTATATTGCTTCTCAGCATACTTAAATGTATGCAATACCGTAATTTATAAAATGTATACAAGGCCATTCTTATGCTTTTGATCAAAATGCATAAGCTAACTCACCATTCACCAGGGTAAGCTTTTGATATCTGGTAAAATATAGCGTGGTTGCTTTTCTTCTTGTGAGTCTGCTTGTGGGTTGGTGGGACCCAGTGCCAAAAGATGCATAGTTTGACAGCAGATGTGCTGTTGGACTGCTGGATCATGCAACCTGCAGGCGCTGTGTTGCGGCGGTGTTGGTCGCCATATGGTGCTCAGGCAACCATGACTTGGTGAGTTGGCTTATACATTTTGAACAGAATAACACATTAAACAGTAATCAATATTGAACCAAGAAGTCCACCTCAGGAAACTTATGGAAAACACTGTATGATGGATCTATTAAAACTTAACATTTAATTTGTTAGTTAAAAATAATGCCCAAGATACAAAATTTTAAATAATGGAATTGCACCACAACAATAATCCTCCTTGGATAGGGAGTGCATGGTGGCACTGATACACCAATGTCCTACCGTACTGCAGTCTTCATATAGAATACAGTCTGTTTTGGTTTGTGGTGCCAGGTTCAGCCGATGGGATTATCGTTCCTCCGGTAAATAGTGTAGTATAAGAGAAAGAAAAGGGAAGGGAATAGGAAATAGGGTCCTATTATTGCCCTAAAGTAACCCTGTTATGGAACAGGCCCTGATAACTAATGATATAGTAGCAGCCTCACCACAGGGCACTCGTCCTTAAAAGGGCGACCCCGTCCGGAACCTTTCCCTTTTAATTAAACCCTATCAAGACCCTGCACTAGAAAGTATTCCCTATTCCCCATCGGCTGAACCTGGCACCACAAACCAATACAGACTGTATTCTATATGAAGACTGCAGTACGGTAGGACATTGGTGTATCAGTGCCGCCGTGCACTCCCTATCCAAGGAGGATTATTGTTGTGGTGCAATTCCATTATTTTAAATTTTGTATCTTGGGCATTATTTTTAACTAACAAATTAAATGTTAAGTTTTAAAAGATCCATCATACGGTGTTTTCCTTATACATTTTGATCAAAATGTGTACAAATGGCCTCTTATTGAGTAGGCTGATAAAAAAAAAGTATGCAAATGGACTTGAGATAAAATAAATTCTTGAAAGTAATTGTGTCGCATTTGTCAAATTATTAATTTAAAAAATAGATTTTTTTTCTGAATCGATTCTACACAAATCAAATAGACTCCAAATAGCCTGAGAATTGGTATATGACACTTTAAGGTCTACTAGGACTATATATATTATATACTAGCAGAAGGACCCAGCTTTGCACAGGTATATTTAATCTATTTCATTTAATGTTTGTGTGTGTCATTAAAAGATCGACAGTATCCACCATAACAGTGACATCTACAGTACCCCGCCCCTTTAACAGTAACCTCCACAGCAACCTGCCCCCTTAACAGTAACATTCACAGCACCCTCCCCTTTAACAGTGACCACCACATTGGCCGCCCCATTTTTTAGTAGCCTCCACAGTACCCCGTCTTGTTAACAGTAATTTCCACAATAACCCGCCCCTTAACAGTGACCTCTACAGCACCCCACCCCCGTAACACTTCATAGAGGACCATCCCCTTAACTGTGACCTCCACCGTTCTCTGCCCCCTTACCATAGACCTCCAGAGCGCTTGCCCCCTTAACAGTGACCTCCAAAGCAGCCCACCCCTTTAACAGTGACCTCCACAGGACTCCATATCCTTAACAGTGATTTCCACAACGCCCCATCCCCTTAACAGTTGTCTCTACAGCAATCAGCCCCTTAACACTGACCTCAATGGTGGACCACCCCATTAACTATGACCTCCACAGCAGCCTTCCCCTAGGGTGGCCATAGGTCCAGTTTTAGGCTGGAAAGTCCAGCTTTCAGACCCCCTGTTCTCCGTCCAGCGCAGGGCCTGGATGGACACAGAGATGTCATTTTGAACAGCTCACTCTCAGACAGCAGCATTGTCTGAACGTGAGCTGCAGGGAGAAAGTCCCTTTCCCTCCCACCCCTGCAGCTGACAGAAGTTGATTTTTACCTTAATTTTTTTTAATCCCCGTGGGCTGGGATAGTGGGAGGGGGTGTGGCATAACCGGATCAGGGTGTCGCTTAGCGGGACCTGGGGGTGGGGTTTTTAAGTCTGTATTTTGAGGGTGGCCTTAATGGACACCCTACCTGCCCCCTTAGCTATGAGCTGCACAGCACTACGTTACCTTAACAGTGTCATCCACAGCGCCCTGCCCCCTTAAAGCTGACCTACAGCAGGGAAGAAAAATGGCTGTGCTGTTATGGAAACCTGGTGTAAAACTATGTGTATGTGGAGACAAAGGGCTTCTGAGCTTCTATTGGCTGATAAGGGTCCTGTGACCGGGCCTCTATTGGCTAATCCATTTTTTGGGAATATCTCAGGAACGGTAAGTGCTGAGGCCCGATCTAAAACCTTCAAGGACACCTGATGTACCTGTGTGCCAAATTTCGTGATCGTAAATGCGACAGTGCGGATTCCTTTAGCCGACATACACTGCCTGTCCAAATAAAAAGTCGCCACCTAGATTTAGCGAAGCAAATCGGTTTGAGCCTTCTATTGCATGGGAGATTATCTTTCAGCTGGCAACAAGTTATTTAAACTGGTGCAATGAGTTGCTTCTCATTTCTTAAACAACCATGTTGAAAGACATCTCGTGGTTGTGGAAAAGATGTTAGTCTGTTTGAGAAGGGTCAAATCATTGGCATGCATCAAGCAGAGAAAACGTCTAAGGAGATTGCAGAAACTACTAAGATTGGGTTAAGAACTGTCCAGTAGTAATGAGCGAGCATGCTTGACCGAGTATTGGTTCGGAACGAGCATCGCTATACTCGGCACTCGGCTTTACTCGGCCGAGCACCACGTGTATTCGTCGCATTGCTCAAGTCTCTTCCCTGCACGTTTGGCGCCTTATAAGCAGCCAATCAAGGTCCAGGTAAGTAATTCCCCTCAGTGTAAGACCATTGCAATGTTAGCTGTAAGCCTTACACTGATTGGCTGGCCAGAACACATGATACCATTTCATATAGGAGCTGAGGTCCAGCGCTCGGCTCATTCAGCGTCGGGGAGAGCAGACAGTAGGCAACGACAAATAGCGTTTTGCTCTAAACTTACTGATTTCAAAAAGCTTATTGAAAGACCTAACAGTCCTTTTAAGGACTAAAGTGTGTGTTTGACAGCAGTGCAGTATCTTTATTTTTTATTTTTTTTTAAGAAGGGGTTTGCTTTAGCACTATCAGGGACAGATAGTGAAGGAAGGGACAGATAATGCAGTGCTTGAAAATCGCTTTTTTAACTTCTAAAAGACAGAAACCACTATCATAAAGCAGTGTGGTGGGCAGACATTATAAAATGGGGCTCATTCACTACAGTGTGCCTTGGTACTGATATATACACTGCACCATCAGAGAAATTTTTTTTTTCTGGGGAAATTATCCTAATTTGTGCCACATCTGTGTATGCGTCAATCCCCAACCATTATATTAATTACTCCAGCAGAGAGTGATATTTTGGCCATAGTTAACTAGTTATGGGCACATCTGTGTGTGCGTTTAGGGACGCAACCGTATATACAGTATACCAGAGAATACATTTTATTTGGGACAAATTTGTATCCAATATAGAACTACATCCGAATACAGTGTGTATTGTCAAAATTGCACTATCTCTGGCCTAGTGTAGTGCCAAAAATCTGTATTTTTCTGTATCTGGTACCTTACTGGAAGCCAATAAAGTGTGTATTGTCAAAATGACATTACCTTTGGCCTAGTGTAGTGCCGAAAATCTGTATTTTCCTGTATCCAGTACCTAACTGGAAGCCAATACAGTGTATATTGTAAAAATTACATTATCTCTGAGCTAGTATAGTGCCAAATATCTTTATTTTTCTGTATCCAGTACATCACAGCAAGCCAATACAGTGTGTATTGTAAAAATGTCATTATCTGTGGCCTAATGTAGTCCCGAAAATTTGAATTTTTCTGTCTCCAGTACATTACAGCAAGCTAATAGTGTGTATTGTAAAAATGTCATTATCTGTAGCCTAGTTTAGTGCCAAAAATTAGTATTTCTCTGTATCCAGTACATTACAGCAAGCCAATAAAGTGTGTAGTGTAAACATTTCATTATCTTTTGACTTGTATTTAGTATTATCCCAAAAGTGCTGCACTATCTTTCTACACCTTGCAGCTGCAGTATCTAGTAGGGCTGCATCTACCCCACTATACTTCCAATTGCTGGTTTACACTAATAATACTGATACAGCGCTCTATGTATTGTATTATATTACCACCAGTAGCTACAGATACAAAACTCTTACTGATATTGATGTATGCCGTTCCTCCATACAATAGCCCACCTACAGTACTGTAACGGTCACGTCCACACACACACAGGGGGAAGGATAGTGACCACTGCGCTCTACCCTCAACCCTGGCCCTGCCTACTTGCCTCACGAGTCCTGATGACAGGGGTCTTATCGAAAGCCCTCATAGAGACCCTCGGGATATAATAATCAATAAACTAAACGGTCAGAAGACCTGGACAGAATCCCTTTAGGTGTCTCTAACTAACAGTGTCTTAATACAAAAATATATCTATATTAGTTCTTGTTTAAAACGTGAAAAAGAAAAAAAATGTATCTAAAAATATCAGTAACAATGAGACAAATTTGATTAGTAGTTACTAGTGGTTGCTAGTGGCAACTAAGGGACTTGTGGTATCTGAACTATAATACAGTCACCCGCAGGTGTACTATTAGTATAGATGATTGAGATTACATAGTGTAATGATTGGCACCCTACTGCAATTTACAGGGACATGTTAGATACTACTGTGTGCTGCAGCCTAAATTAGGTGTCTGTGGGAGTTGGGTGTTGTCTTTATCGCAGTGAAAGGTGCCACATCCTTTAACAGTCTATGTGTGGCCTGCAATTTGGTTACAGGCCACACACATGTATCGACTGTTTCAAAGAGCCTGGTGTGTGTTGTGAACCAGTAGGGGTCAAATTTAACCTCCGTTGCATGCAGCTTTAAATAACAGTTTGTTTGCGCGTGACCTATTTAATTTTCAGATCACACGCTTGTATTAGCCGCCCTGGAAATTTCTCACATTGTTACACACGCTGCACCTCAGTTGAAAACGAAGTGGCTATTATACACTGACACTGTGTATCCCTTTTTCCCTCTCCACACACTCAAGCTCAGGCATATTACACATTCAAAGCTGGTTTCCAATCATACACTTCTATTGCTCACTGTCAAACTGCCTAAAACACTAATCGCTACACTATCTTACACCCTTCCCAACATGTTTCACCACTGTGTAGCTTCATCAGGGGAAGTGGGGTATAGCAGTGTGCGCGCATAATAGTGGCCACATTTATCTAGTTCCTGTATCCTCCCTTCTTTTCGAGTATCCAATCCTGCTCCTGGATTCCTTAACTGACACCGTGTATCCCTTTTTCCCTCTCCACACACTCAAGCTCAGGCATATTACACATTCAAAGCTGGTTTCCAATCATACACTTCTATTGCTCACTGTCAAACTGCCTAAAACACTAATCGCTACACTATCTTACACCCTTCCCAACATGTTTCACCACTGTGTGGCTTCATCAGGAGAAGTGGGGTATAGCAGTGCGCGCACATAATAGTGGCCACATTTATCTTGTTCCTGTATCCTCCCTTCTTTTCGAGTATCCAATCCTGCTCCTGGATTCCTTAACTGACAGGTATTTTCTCCTATCCCATGCCGACTGACAGGAGTTTCCTCCTAACGGGTGCAGGCGCGCCCATATGTCATTGCGAGCCACAAGCTGCGCTTGCGATCCGACAGGTATTTGCTCCTATCGGGTTCGTTCGTGCACAAACGTCATTTCTGAGCTCGCATCCCTCCATCTGTCAGTCACTTAACCCTATTGTGCTCCTTCTAGTCATCTGTATCACTGTGGTATTAGTATCTATGGAGGTATCGGCATCAATGCGCAGCATAGTGTTTGCGCGTAACCTGTCCTCTTTTAATATTCACCAATGTTCATATACCACTTTTTTGAATTTACCCACCTGACTATTGTAGGGCATATTTATGGGTCGGATCAGCCACATTTCTTCTTTTGACTAGTGTAATGCCGAAAATTTGGATTTCTCTGTATCCAGTACATTACAGCAAGCCAATGTGTAGTGTAAAAATTTCATTATCTGTGGCCTAGTGTAGTGACGAAAATATTTATTTTTCTGTCTCCAGTACATTACAGCAAGCCAATACAGTGTGTATTGTAAAAATTTAATTAACTGTGGCCTAGTGTTGTGCCGAAAATCTTTATTTTCCTGTTTTCAGTACATTAAAGCAAGCCAATACAGCGTGTATTGTAAAAATTACATTATTTCTGGGCTAGCATGGTGCTTAAAATCTGTATTTTTCTGTATCAATTACTGTCCTGCATCAGAAAACGGTGTCTTTAGCGGACAGTAAAACAATCTGCGCCACATCTACAGACAAAACCATTAATATGAAGAAGGCACAAAGGGAGGGGGAAGTGGGCATGATGCTGATGGTGCAAGCAGAGGTAATGGCCCTGGGCGTGATGCTGATGGTGCAAGCAGAGGCCGTGGCCCTGGGTGCAATGAAACTGTGACTGCTTCCAGTGCACCAGAAAGAAAAAATCCACCTTACCCAGCTTCATTTCCAACTTATCTGGGTGGCGCACGACAACTCTGTCCATGTCGGACCAGTGTGAACAGTTGGTCAGTTGGATTGCTCTTCCACGAAGTCCAGTCTCTGTAGCCAAGAGTATGGTCAACCGAATCCTCACTCTGATCCTCCTTCCTCCCACCATGTCGCGTCTGGCCAAACAAGTGATCCCACACTCAGCTATTCACATGACCTCTTTTCATTGCCAGTACTCGGTTTGGCTCTATCGCCAAGCACGCTTGAAAAGGTACCTGGAATATTGTGCCCTGATTCGCAAACTCTTGAGCCTACACAGTCTCAAGAAGATGACGGTGGTGAACGGCAGTCATTCGTTCAGGAGGTGGATGATGCCGAGACACAGTTGCCAATCACTGAGGTGGTGGTTAGGTCGAGTCAGGAGGATGAGCAGAGTGAGGAAGTGGAAGAGAAGGTCGTGGACGATGAGGTCACTGACCCAACATGGAAAGGTAAAAAGCTGAGTGAGGACAGCAATACAGAGGGGGAGGGATCCGTAGCATCGCAACAGTCTGGAAGAGGCAGTGGGGTTACAAAAGGGAGACGCCGGCCCACACTAAACAGGCCCGCAAGCGTTACACCGAGCACCCCCATGTGTAAAGCTACCTTGCCAAGGGGTAGGTGTTCCACAATATGGTGCTTTTTTGAGGAAAGCGTAGACGACAAAAGAGTGGTAGTTTGCAACCTGTGCTGTACCAAAATGAGCCGGGGCGTGAACACTAGCAACTTCAACACCACCAGCATGATCCGCCACATGGCATCCAAGCACCGTCTGCGGCTCCCACCACTGCCTCCACTTCCCCAGTGTTACACACTGCTGGCCAATCCCCTGTCGAAGGCGCAGGCCCGGATGCCCCTCGCACTGCACCTGGACCTTTACATGAACCGTCACCAACAACATCCACTTCCCTGTCCCAGCGCAGCTTCCAAATGTCGATAACACAGGCATTTAAACGCAAGCGCAAATACCCACCCATAGGCCATAGCAATAAATGCGCAACTTTCGAAATTACTGGCCCTTGAAATGTTGCCATTTAAGCTTGTGGACATTGAGGCCTTCCGCACCCTGATGTCGGCAGCCGTCCCTCGGTACGCTGTACCCAGCCATCACTATTTTTCACAGTGTGCCGTGCCAGCCATACACCAGTATGTGTCCCAGAACATCACCTGCGCCCTGACCAACCGGACACATGGACAAGTGCTGGTGGCCAGGGACGCTACATTTCACTGACCGCACACAGGGTAAATGTTGTGGAGGCCTGGAGTGATTCGTACCCTGGGATGGCACAGGTGCTACCCACGCCCAGGATTGCGGGCCCTACATCCATCAGGGTCTCCGCCAGCAGCTATGTTACTGGCTCCAACCTCCTACTCCTCCACTTCCACCTTCAACAGCATTCAGCCATCAGTTGCAAGCTGGAAGCAGTGTAGCACTGCTGTGGGTAAGCGTCAACAGGTCGTGCTGAAGCTGATCTGTTTAGGGGACAAACAGCACACCGCCGCAGAGCTTTGGCAGGGTACAAGGGACCAGACCGAGCTGTGGCTCTCGCCACTCAACCTACAAACAGGCATGGTTGTGTCTGACAATGGCCGTAACTTGGTGGCGGCTTTGGCGCTCGGCAACCTGACACACATTCCATGCCTAGCCCACGTTTTAAACTTAGTGGTTCAGCGGTTTATCAAAACCTACCCCAATTTGCCAGAGCTACTAGTAAAGATGCACCGCTTGTTTGCCCATTTCCGAAAGTCGTCTACAGCTTAAGTCGGTCTCTCAATGCTGCAGCAGCGCTTGCGGCTTACAGCTCACCAACTGTTGTGCGACGTGAGCACGTGGTGGAACTGTACGTTCTACATGTTGGCCAGGCTTTGTGAGCAGTAGTGGGTAGTTATGGAATACCAGCTGCAACATAATTGGTGCCTTTCCAGTCAATTGCCATTATTCACAAGCGAGGAGTGGGCATTGATGTCAGACCTATGTGAGGTTTTAAAAAACTTTGATGAATCCACACAGATGGGTTAGTGGCAATAACGCTATTCTCAGTGTAACCATCCCACTGCTGTGTCTACTCAAACGATCGCTGCTCACAATTAAGAAGGATGCTTTGAATGTGGCAGACGAGGTAATGGGAGAGGAGATGACACAGGGTGATAGCCAGACTTCCCCCAGTTCGTCTTCTCAGCACGAATTGGGCCATGAAGAGGAGGAGGAGCTGGAGACACTTGCCTCTGCTATGGAGGCTAGTGCCCATGGAACTTTAATCCCATCTGTTCAGCGTGGATGGGCAGAAGAGGAGGAGGATGAGGGTATGGAGAGTCATCCTGAAGTTGACATCGACGTCTTGCCTGTTGGTACTCTGGCACACATGGATTACTTCATGTTAGGCTGCCATTCCCGCGACTCTCGCGTTATACGCATTTTAGGTAACACAGATTACTGGGTGTTTACCCTTCTCGACCCCTGGTACAAAGAGAGCTTCTCATCTCTCATTCCTGTGGTGGAGAGGATGAGTAAAAGTGCAATACAAGAAGTTACTCGGCAGATTGCTCCTAAATTTTCCATGTGACAATGCGGCCGCCAGAGTCTGTGCTTCCTTAGGAAACCGAGGAAGGGAGACAAGCAGAACACACAGTAGTTCCAACAGAGGCAGGGCAACACTTTCCAAGGCATGGGACATTTTCATGACACCCTGCCAGCAACCTTACCCTGAAGCCTAGTGCTACAAATTTTTGGAAGATGGTCAAGGAATACATTGCAGACCGTGAGAGCCTACTCAATGATCCCTCAGTGCCAGACAACTACTCGGTGTCCAAGCTGGACACGTGGCATGAACTTGCGCTCTATGCCTTTGGAGATGCTGGCCTGCCCTGCCGCCAGAGTATTGTCTGAGCGTGTATTTAGTGCTGCTTGTGGCATTATAACCGATTAGCGTATCCGCTTGTCTACTGACAATGCTGACAGGTTGACTCAGATAAAAATGAACATGGCCTGGATTTCCCCTGACTTCTCCTCTTCACCAGAGGAAAGCTGAGCTAATGAGGAACAAAATCGCAATTTATAAGTATGCTTTATAATCTACTCAATCCACAAGATTCAGATGCACTCTTTTCACCGCACAAAAGGGTATATGTTTGAATCTTGTTTTCTCATCTGCCTCCTCCTCGACCTCCTCTTCCATACAGAATATATATGTCCTCACTACAATGTTTTGTAGGGTTTGCTCAGCTTCAGGCCCTCACCTCCAATGCTTTATACGGTCTGCTCCCCTGTAGGCAGGGCTGGTGCAAGGATTTTTGCCGCCCTAGGCAAGATAAAAATCTCAGCATTTAAATTAAAAGAGAGTTGTATGTTGCAATAAAGCCCCCTATTAAGATTAGTGGAGAATAACTACCATAACTTAAGCCATAGCTAAATAAACAAGCCTGTGTATTTAATTGTTCGCTTACTCGTAAATCGCACGATTTACGCCGTGCGCTTCGTGCCACCGCTACAGTACTGTAATACAATAGTATAGATCATACCAGTGTATTACAGTACTGTAGCGGCGTCACGAAGCGCACGGCATCATAGCAACCAATGACCTGTGCGCTCCTGCTCTCTGCAGGATTCCAGGCCGGGATACCACGGAACGCTCACGGCCGTGTGCATCTGCGGCCTAACCCTCAGCATGCCCTGACAGCAACAGATTATAAAAGAATGCTGAGGATTGTAGTATCACAGGGATATAGCCTGCCCAGTGGCCCCAAATGGCCAGAATGACCACATATAAGATCTGTGACTGCTCCATCTACCATGTTTACTGCTCCTATATCCCTGTGATACTACAATTCTCAGCATTCTCATAATCTGTTGCTGAGCCTGTCAGGACATGTTGAGGGTTATAGCTTTGCAACTCTTTAGGTCCTGGCTTGGCAGCATGGCCTAGGCTATATGCCTTCAAATTATATTGATGTATGTTGATGTATAATGATCCATCAGACAGACTCTAGTTGAACAACTAAGTAGTTCCAATCCTACCAGCTGTCCTTATCTTGTCCTGAGTTGCTGCTGGGCGGCTACTAGCTTCTACTTCTTCTCTCTCTGGCTGACTGCTGGTGAGTGTCAGAGAGTGAGATCGCATCGCCTCAGGCATTCTAGGCTAGCTGCCCCTGCTCTTCCCGGTTCCCGCCGCTGTGCAGTCCCACCCCCAGGCCCCAGCTGCCTTGAGCCTAGCCCATCATGTGACCGTCCGGGTCCGGCCGTGTTGCTGAGTCAGTGAGCAGCCGGCCGCCGGGCGAGATACTTCGAGCGCTCAGGTGGTGCAGCATGAGAGCGGTGTGCCATGCCGCCCGCCAGTGTAAGTTCCCTTCCAACCAGGTTTGGGTTCCGGCGGTGCCCCCTGCTAAATTGCGCCCTAGGCTGTTGCCTAGGTCGCCTCACAGGTGGCGCCGGTCCTGCCTGTAGGCCGCTCACCTTCAGTCCCTCACCTCCAATCCTTTATATGGTCTGCTCACCTGTAGGCCATCACTGCAATGTTTTATGGGGTTCGCTAGGCTTCACTCATTCACCTCTAATGCTTTATACGGTCTGCTGACCTGTAGGCCATCACTGAAATGTTTTATGGGGTTTGCTCACCTTCAGCCCCTTACCTCCAATGCTTTATATGGTCTGCTCACCTGTAGGCCATTACTGCAATGTTTTATGGGGTTCTCTCACCTTCAGTCCCTGACCTCCAATGCTTTATACAGTCTGCTCAGCTGTAGGCCATCACTGCATGTTTTATGGGGTTCGCTCACCTTCAGTCCCTCACCTCCAATGCTTTATACGGTCTGCTCACCTGTAGGCCATCACTGCAATGTTTTATGTGGTAAGCTCACCTTCAGTCCCTCACCTCCAATGCTTTATACAGTCTGTTCATCTTTCACTTAGTGCATAGGCTTTATGAGTGCAGCAGTGTACCTGAACAATTATAGCACCATGTGAATAAGGCCCTCCTGTATGTGATATACTGGCTGTATCGGAGTGCTTCTTCCTTGTAATTTTTGCCAGCATTTGCACTGTATATACAAATGAATATACAAGAAAGAATGTTTCCTAAGAATTTTACCTCTAAATATTTCTTCTTTTGTTTGGAGGGGGTGGGATTTTGGGCGTGATTTTGTCGCTATGTAAAAGTGGTGGACAACTTGGACAATATGGTTCCTAGCAGCGACTTTGGAGTCCAAGATGTACCCAGGCATGGTCCCCATGCTGTTCCAGATCCATTTCTGTACTGTTTCTGTCACTTTCTGACCTTTTCCAATGGACCAGGCACCCTCCCCTCATCCGAGCAGGGGGTGCCTGGTTGTGCGCACGAATATCGCTATGTGTTCGGACCGAGTACCCGAACATCCAAACACTTTGGTGCTCACTCATCACTACTGACCAACGCATTATTAAAAACTGGAAAGATAGTGGGGACCCATCGTATTCTAGGAAGAAATGTGGGCAGAAAAGAATCCTGAATGATCGTGATTGGCGATCACTTAAACGTTTGATGAAATCAAATCGAAGAAAAACAACAGCAGAACTCAAGGTTATGTTTAATAGTGAAAGTAAGTGCATTCCCACACACACAATGCGAAGGGAACTCAAGGGACTGGGACTGAACAACTGTAAGAAAACCACTAATCAGTGAGGCAAAAAAAAAAAAAGGCTTTAATTTTCTAGGGAGCATAAAGTTTGGATTCTAAAGCAATGGAAGAAGGTCATGTGGCCTGAGTCCAGATTTACCTGGTTTTATAGTGATGGGCGCATCAGGGTAAAAAGAGAGGCAGAAGAAGTGATGCACCCATAATGCATAGTGCCTACTGTACAAGCCTGTGTGGGCAGTGCTATGATCTGGGGTTGCTGCAGTTGGTCAGGTCTAGGTTCAGCAACAGTATGTGCTCCCAGAATGAGGTCAGCTGACTACCTGAACATACTGAATAACCAGGTTATTGCATTAATGGATTTTTAGTTCCTTGATGGCACGGGCATATTCCAAGATGACAATGCTAGGATTCATTGGGCTCAAATTGCGAAAGAGTGGTTCAGAGAGCATGAGACATAATTTTCACACATGGATTGGCCACAACAGACAGTTCAGACCTTAACCCCATTGATAATCTTTGGGATGTGCTGGAGAAGGCTTTGCGCAGTGGTCAGACTCTACCATCACCAATGCAAGATCTTGGTGAAAAATGAATGCAACACAGGATGGAAATAAATCTTATGACATTGCAGAAGCTTATCAGAACAATGTCACAGAGAATGCGTGCTGTAATCAAAGCCAAAGGTGGTCCAACTAAATATTGTGTGTGATATAGTGTGTGACCTTTTTTTTTTGGTGGCAACTTTTTTGGGGGACAGGCAGTGTACACACATACACACATACACTCAGCTTTATATATATATATATATATATATATATATATATATATATATATATATATAGTGGCAATGTGTACAGTAAAGTGCACAGTAGAGGTATGGTGGGGGTGTGTATCTCACCCGGGTTTTTAGTTTAGTTAGGTGAGAACTGAAATCCAGAAATGGTATGGCTTCAGCAAGGCATAGTTGCTGGAGCTGTTTTTTATTTAAAGTTGTATGGCTTGGATATCTTTGTACAGTTGTATGGCTTGTATGGCTTGGATATCTTTGGACAGTCCACACCCCAGCCCATTACAGGTTCCCTGGCCCCGGGTGAGGCCAGCTGGGTTAATCAACCTTCTGTGTATGAGTCTGGGGGAGAGGAAGTGACCCCACAGGGAGGGAAGCCTGAGAGGCTTGTGTGTTCACAGCCAGCTGTGCTACTAGAGCATATGACTTCGTGAAGCCGGATCTCTCCCCTGGACTTATGTTTGCTGAGCTGACCTGCTAAGGGTTGGAGCCTGAGACCCTGTGTTTAAACTGTGATTTAGAGGTGAATCAGGGAGAAGACCTCTGTATTATCTAGTGCCCAGACGAGCAGGTGTTTATTTCATTCTGATTATGTTTGTGCTGGTGCTGAAGTGTCAAAATAGAGCACCATTCGGACTTTAACCCGGTTGTCAGAGGCAAAGTCTGTGATTGTGACCCTGTGTGACAGAGCGATCCATTACTATATATATATATATATATATATATATATATATATATATAAATATATATATTTAGATAGATAATCAAAGAGTAAAAGCATGGTTGATGATGTTAACAAACTGTGTATTTAAAAATACATTATGCTGTTGCATGCGTTATGTTTTTTCAAAAATTGTCCCTCAAAACAACATATGTTCCCTTGCTGAGATGAAATCATTTACGCTGGGTTCAGACCAGAGCGTTTCTGAGACGCGCGTTTTACGCGCGCGTTTGTGTGATTGACTGCAGTGTTGTCCAATGAGCAAATATCCCTGTCTATATGAAGTTTGGCCAATCAGAGTGCATTGCAGGTGTGAAATTCCATGTGTGTTGGTAGAGTGTGTGGTTTGGAGAAATGAAATGCTATAGAAGGCGACGTGTTGCGGCACTTGTTGGAGCTATCCAACTTGAACGCTGGAGGAGAAGGCGGGACAGCGGGCGACGCTTCTGGGTCCATCCTGTGATTGCCAATAGACAGGAGAGGGGACAGTTCTGGGCACTGTATGCGAACCTCTGTGCCCATGAGGACACGTTTTTTGACTACACCAGGATGTCCATCCACAAGTTAGTACGTATACGTTGTTTCAATGTTTTTTCAATTGTTAAGCTAAGCGTTTTTTGCTTTTTGTATTGTTAACCATCACCATTTTATTGTTCCACAGCTTTGACGAGCTCCTGGGGCTGTTGTCCACTCATTTGCAGCGTCAGGACACCTTCATGCGGGACAGCATCCTACCAGTTGAAAGACTGGTCATTACTTTGCGGTAAGTAGCCTATAATTGTGGCCATTAAAACCATTTGCAGTGTGTTGGGACTGGATATGAGTTTTGCCGTGTTTCTCCTGATGTTTGTGACGTATGAGTGTTTGTGCGGGGGGTATGTGATGTGTATGATTTGTACGTTTGGCATAGATATCCCATACATGCATCATGTATCCACATTTTTCCATGTTTTACCCCTCACTTACAAAAAATAGTCCAAACATTTGCTTCAAATTCTTTATCTTTGGGGAATGTAAGAACATCGTACATTTCCAACCAAAATGTGGTAACTCTGTTTAACAAACTCAAGAGCAAGTTTTTTTAAACAACATAAAAATCTTAGGAAACTTTTCCTATATATTTAACATTTCTGGCTCACGAACCCTTGAGCCTCAAAATTCCCTCTGCTACTTGTCAAAGGGTTTCATATTGCGGCCCAGCAATCTCAGGCTCTGGATCCCGCCTTGTCTCTCTGGCTCCGCGAGACTGATGGGCGGGTTGCATTTCAGTGGTGGTGGTGGAGGTGCTTGGGCCCGTGCTTGTAGAGGGATATGTGTATGATGTGTGTTGTTGTGTCTGCCATTATTGTTGTGTCTGCCATTATTTCAGACCATTATTTCTGATATTTACGGACTCTATAATAACAGGGAATGTTCCACAGGATTGGCGCAAATGTGGTGCCAATATTCAAAAAGGGTCCAAAAACAGAGCCTGGAAATTATAGGCTGGTAAGTTTAACATCTATTGTTGGTAAACTGTTTGAAGGGTCTCTAAGAGATGCTATTTTGGAGTATCTCAATGAAAATAAGCAAATAACGCCATATCAGCATGGCTTCATGAGGGATCGGTCATGCCAAACAAATTTAATCAGCTTCTATGAGGAGGTAAGTTCTAGACTTGACAGCGGCGAATCAATGGATGTCGTATATCTGGACTTCTCCAAAGCATTTGACACCGTACCTCATAAAAGGTTAGTACATAAAATGAGGATGCTCGGACTGGGAGAAAATGTCTGTATGTGGGTAAGTAACTGGCTGAGTGACAGAAAACAGAGGGTGGTTATTAACGGTAGATACTCAGATTGGGTCACTGTAACTAGGGGTCAGTATTGGGCCCTATTCTCTTCAATATATTTATTAATGATCTTGTAGAAGGCCTGCACAGTAAAATATCTATTTTTGCAGATGACACTAAACTGTGTAAAGTAATTAACACTGAAGAGGACAGTTTTCTGCTACAGAGGGATCTGGATAGATTGGAGGCTTGGGCAGAAAAATGGCAGATGAGGTTTAACACTGACAAATGTAAAGTTATGCACATGGGAAGGAATAATGCAAGTCACCCGTACATATTAAATGGTAAAACACTCGGTAACACTGACATGGAAAAGGATCTAGGAATTTTAATAAACAGCAAATTAAGCTGCAAAAACCAGTGTCAGGCAGCTACTGCCAAGGCCAATAAGATAATGGGTTGCATCAAAGGGGCATAGACGCCCGTGATGAGAACATAGTCCTACCACTTTACAAATCACTGGTTAGACCACACATGGAGTACTGTGTACAGTTCTGGGCTCCTGTGAACAAGACAGACATAGCAGAGCTGGAGAGGGTTCAGAGGAGGGCAACTAAAGTAATAACTGGAATGAGGGATCTACAGTACCCTGAAAGGTTATCAAAATTAGGGTTATTCACTTTAGAAAAAAGACGACTGAGGGGAGATCTAATAACTATGTATAAATATATCAGGGGTCAGTACAGAGATCTCTCCCATCATCTATTTATCCCCAGGACTGTGACTGTGACAAGGGGACATCCTCTGCGTCTGGAGGAAAGAAGGTTAGTACACAAACATAGAAAAGGATTCTTCACTGTAAGAGCAGTGAGACTATGGAACTCTCTGCCTGAGGAGGTGGTGATGGTGAGTACAATAAAGGAATTCAAGAGGGGCCTGGATGTATTCCTGGAGTGTAATAATATTACAGGCTATAGCTACTAGAGAGGGGTCGTTGATCCAGGGAGTTATTCTGATTGCCTGATTGGAGTCGGGAAGGAATTTTTTTTCCCCTTAAGTGAGGAAAATTGGCTTCTGCCTCACAGGGGTTTTTTGCCTTCCTCTGGATCAACTTGTAGGAAACAGGCCGAACTGGATGGACATATGTCTTTTTTCGGTCTTATATACTATGTTACTATGTTACTATGTGTCAGGAGGGTGTTGTATGTTACTTTGTGTGTATGTGTGTGCTGGGTATGTGTGAGTGTGTTGTTGTGCATGTTGTTGTGGATGTAGTGGGCCATATTGTTGCCCATATTGTGGCCCATATTGTGGGCCATATTGGGGGCAATATTGTGGGCCATGTTGTTGCCCATATTGTGCGGCCTGCATTGGGGCCTTCAGTGGGGCCTGCTGTGGGGTCTGCAGTGGGGCTTGCTGTGGGGCCTGCAGTGGGGCCTGCAGTGGGGCCTGCTGTGGGGCCTGCTGTGTGGCCTGCAGTGGGGCCTGCTGTGGGGCCTGCAGTGTGGCACTGATTGGCTGTGTGGCCTCATAAGGTGTGCAATATTTATCCAGGGTCCGTGTCACGTCCTCCCTTGCTTGTGTGACCAGATGTCTGGGCACATGTAGCATTTTCTCCTCTAGACTGAGGAGAAAATGGGCATCACTGGTAAGTTTTGGCACAGGATGTGCCAGGGCATCCAGGCAGGCTATTAGCCTGTCCTCATGCCTCTCCACTCTCCTCCTTTTTTGTCGGTGCTGCCGACTTCCTTCTGGGACACATGGGACATTCTGCATGGGGCTCACTAAAGTAGGAGTGGGTTGGAGGGCTGGAGGACTCATTGGCCCCATAGATTTCCCGGCCTCACTGTCCCTGGTTGTGCCCTCGCCCTCTTCCTCCTCATCTTGCGCCTGGCTGGCTTCCCAGCTACTATCGGTGCCGTGAAGAGGAAAATATAGGTAAGTATGTTCCCCATATGAAATTGAATGTATGTCATGTCATACTGTACCACATCCTCTCCTCAATGTGTATGCCCTTGACTCACCTACGCAATTCCGTGCACGGTATCAAAAATGCCATCTGTTGCCCATGCACGTAACAGGAGCGTGCACTTGGGGAAGATTCGCTCCTCCGCTCCCTTTCTTTTCGCCTATGGCGGATAAAGGCGTCTTTCAGGCTTTTCCATTTGCCTTTGATTGTGTTGACTAGGAAAAAAGAAAAAAAAACATCTGTTAATGTCTCTTTATTTTCTTACATTTGTTTCAGGTATTTAGCTACCGGACAGTATTTGGCCAGTCTTCACTATGCCTTTATGATTGGGAAATCCACAGCCAGTATGGTCATCCGGGAAACCTGCGTGGCAATTTGGGATGTCCTTCATCCTGCTGTAATGGCCCAACCACAAAAGGAGGAGTGGCTGCAAATTGCGGATCAGTTTCAGCAATCCTGCAATTTCCCGAACTGTGTCGGAGCAATAGACGGAAAACACATCCGCGTTAAGAAGCCCATCAGGAGCAGGAAGTCAATTTTCTAATTATAAAAAATATTTTTCTTTTGTTCTTTTTGTGGTCTGTGATGCCAACTATTGTTTCCGGTACATTGATGTGGGCTCGTACGGCAGCAGCTCTGACTCTGCTGTTTTTGGGCATTCTGCCTTTGGGCAAATGCTCATTAATAATGATCTTGACCTCCCGGGGAACACCACACTGCCTGGCACCACTTATCCGGCTATGCCGTATGTTTTTGTGGGGGACGAGGCATTTGCGCTGGGGGAGAATATGATGAGGCCGTACTCCAGCCGGGTGACTTTCCATTGCCAGGCGGGTATTTAATTACAGGCTGACAAGGGCACAAAGGGTGGTGGAGTGCGCCTTCGGCATATTAGCCAACAAATGGCGCTTTCTTCACTCGCCAATTCATCTAAAATTGGAGACCGCCATCTCGGCCGTGAAGGCAGCCTGTGCTCTCCATAATTTTGTTCGCGAACAGTATGGCTATAATTTTGAGGATTCGCTCAGCCATTCCTTGGAGAGTCCTAATCAGAGCGGTGTGCGTGGGACCAGACACGGTGCGGCTGTTCGGGACCACTTCACGGCATATTTTATGTCACCACAGGGGGAGTTACCCTGGCAATTGGAAGCCATCTAAATTTATGTTAACTTATATTGTTCTGCTGAAAAGATTGTTTCATTATCATTTAATTTTCCATTTTGATTGTTTATTATTATGCCTGAATTACAAGATTTGAAGAGTTACTTTGTGCATTTCCGTTTTTTCACCTGTATAGTGCCCCTTGTGGATGCCTCTATAGTGGCCAACAATAGTCGCTCATTAACACTGGTAAAAAATGTGGGCGAAAAAAGGTGTCCCATTTATGTGCCCAATACTCGGCCAGTAGAATAGAAGCCAATGTTGGCGAAATTACGGGTCCCATCTAGGTGCCCAATACTGGCACTGTAGACATAGAAGCACCTAAAATGGGCCAGTCCGGCCATAGCCCACAAGCAGTAAAATTTGCAAAAGTACACAATATCACTATAAACTTAGGATTCAAAACCCTCACCCCAAAAGTAGGCCTACATTTCACATTTGCACTACATTTGCAGATTGAAACAGCGCAGTCTGGCACAAGACAGTGGAACCACTGCAAATTGAACCTGCTGGGCCATTGCATTGTACCAGAATGTGGGGGAGGGGGAACCAGGACAGTACAGACCCAAAAAATACTATCCCCCTAAAAACGGAAGCACAGAACACACTAGAAGGGGATCATACCATAGGAGGAGGAAATGCACATTAAAAGCCTCCAAGGTTTGTGTAGATTAGTGTTGGGCGCGAATATTCGCGATGCGAATATTTCGCGCGAATATCGCATATTCGCGATTTCGCGTTTTTTTCGAATATCATGCCATAAATTCGATATTGCAATTATTCGCGTTGGTTAAATTAGATGATACACAATAAGTTCAAGAACTTCAGTTCACTTGTGTTGATAAATGAGTTTGAGTGACTCTGAGTTTCATTCATTTAAGGTGTTGTTTTGCATCAAGGCTCTTTTTCAAAGCCATAGCCAAAATCCTGCCTTTTTTGCGATTTTCCGTAATGCGAATTTTTTGACAGCGATGCGAATATCTAACACTTGCTGACATGCCTGCGCATTGACTTGAAAATTGAAATATTGCCTTTATGCGATTTTTCCGTAATGCGATTTTTTTCACACTCTATGCGCTTGGTAGTCGCGATCGTCAACTTGCGAATACGAACATGCTGCGAATTGCGAATATATTCGAAAATTCGCATATTCGAATATATGTCGTCGTGTTTTCCTCTTCTTATTCTCATTCACCCCCAATCATTAGTTTCACTTTCAACAAGGCTTCATTTTATATCCATTCCTCGACCCCCCGTCCCCACTTCCCTCCCTTGTCTTTTTTTTTGGCGATTTTTCGTAATGCGATTTTTATTATGCGATTATCCGCGATTTTATAAAAAAAAGATAGCGATTAAATGATGACGAATGCGAATATTCGAATTTGCGAATATATCGCGAATATTTTACGAAATATTCGCGAGATATCGCGAATTCGAATATGGGCATATTCGATCATCACTAGTGTAGATTACAAGCATAATTAACCAAAAAACAGGTGATACAGAGCAACATGGACTATGCACAGGATAGGTGTGGTGCAAAAACTAAAGGGGTGAGGGGACACTATACAACATGTAATGTGCACATCATTCTTTGCAAACTAAGGCCACTGAGTGGCCATATACTAGAACAGGGATGGTTATGCTGCGGCCCTCTAGCTGTTGCTAAAATCCAACTCCATGCATGCCTGCACAGGCTTCAGCAAGTAAAATACAGCCCAGCATTTGTGGAGGTGGCATTTGACAACAGCTGGAGGGCTGCAGGTAGAGCTGGACAGGGCTATTACATATAGTTGGTACACCACTGCACACAAGGAGTTTACTTTTCACATTATAACACACATGGAAATACCTTTGCCTTGTTTCCCAGTCTTTGTCAAAGTCGTCCACTCTGGCCAGATGGTTTTGGCTATATCCTCCCAGGCCTGCTGCCTGCTCCTCCGATTCTTGTATTGGGCATCCTGGGTATCATAGAGGCAGCGTTTGCCCTGCACCAGCCTGATGAGTGTCTCTGTGTCACACACAGACTCCTCCATGTTGGCTTCTCTCCAAACTGTGCCTAGCACCTGGGGTTTGGCCTTTCCAGCATGTTGAAAATTCATAAACGCGCGTTCGAACGCAAAACGCGCAAAATACAAGCGTTGCGCGTTCCCATTGAAGTCTATGGGCCAAAAAGCGCGACAAACGCCCCCAAAAAAGCTCAAGTACTTGTTTATGCGTCGGGCATTTTTCAGCGCGTTTGAACGCGCTGTAAAACGCGAAAATGTGAACCAGTCCTATAGGGAAGCATTGGTTTGCATCGGTTATGCGTTTTATAGCTCGTTCGAACGCGCTGTAAAACGTGCAAGTGTGAACTGAGGGTTAAAGGGAATCTGTCAGCTGCCTATCATAATTTTCTGCTGTTGCCTTAACCATGTAAAACAAAGTACCTCATTTCCAGCTCTCGTCTTCTTTCTTAATTTTCATTTGTCCTTTTTCTTAAAAAAAGTGTTTTTCCATTTATGCTAATGAGGGTCCAAGGTGCCCAGAGGGGTGTTTTTTTCCAGCTCAGGAGCCCATTAACGAACGCCCCCCTGATGTGCCCAGCCCACCTAAATTTGAATTCTCAAGCACACCTACAGAGCCAGAAATCGCCTCCCAGAGGCGAGGATAACTGCGCCGCCCCCTCCGCTACCTTCGACTTCAATTTACAAAGCCCCCGTTCCTGATCTCGCCGGCCGCCGTAATTCCCGCGCAGGCGCAGTGCCGCTGATTGCATGTGCCTGCATGATGGAGGAGGACATAGAGGAGACTGATAAGTGCCTGGTGTGGAAACCAGACTGACACAAAGGGGGAGCACACACCATCAGCTCTATAAAGGCAGCAGAATCCACTAAAGTGAAAGGCAATGACTGCACCACCAGCATTTTGGGCAGGAGAGAGTTAAGCTTGTGCACCAGAGGATTGCTTGTGGGCACCAAGGTTGATGCTAATCTAATGTGGCAGAGGCGGCAACTGCTGAAGGATTTCTTGTACAGGCATATACGTAGGTCTTTAGATTTGCACTGATGCACTCTTCCGATTTCCAGACCTCGGGGTATGCTCCAGCTCCCTCCGGGGTCAATCAGAGGAGCCGCAGCTTGTGTGCAAAAAACTAAAAAATATACAATTTGGGAATCGCCACATGCAAAAACCCCCATACTATAAAATATTTTCTCTATATGGCAGACCGTGAAATGGAAAAAAAAAAACATAAAAATAGTTATTTCACAGTTTTTGATCGTTTCATTTCCCACAAAAAATCTAATTAAAAGTTATCAAAAAGATAAAAATTAACATTTAAAGAGCTCCAAACACATAGCTACAAAACATTTTTTTTTTACCAGTATCAAAATGCAAGAAAACTATACATATAAGGTATCATCGGATTTATACTGACCTGTAGAATGTAAGTAGCCTGTCAGTTTTATCGCACATCACACATTGTAAATAAAAAAAAGTTAAACTGTGGCAGAATTGATTTTTTTTTCCCCAATTCCGCCCCATTTTTTTTCCCCTGCTTCCCACTAAATCATATGCAATATTAAATGGTGCCATTGGAAAGTAAGTCTTGTCACTCAAAAAACAAGCCCTCATAAGGCTATGTCAACGGAAAAATAAAAAAGGTATGGCAAAAATGCAAGAATGAAAAAAAACATCAGGTGTAGAAATGGTTAAATTCAGAACTCTGCATGACCAGTCCCAGACCAAAACGCAAGAAAAATGCAGATCACATATCCCCCAGACAAGAGCTCAAAACAAATACAGATCCATAGACCAGATTACCTTCACCTCTTATCTCCTTAGTGACCAGCCTGTTTTGGGCCTTACTGACCAAGCGTTTTTCTTCCTTTTTCCATCGTCGCCTTCCAAGCGCTATAACATTTTTATTTTTCCATCTATATAGCTTTAGGAGGGCTTTTTTTTTTGCGGGACAAGTTGTAGTTTTTATTGGCACCATTTTGGGGTACACATAACTTTCTGATTAACTTTTATTAACTATTTCTGGGAGGGAGATGTGAAAAACAGCAATTCTTCCACTGCGTTTTTACGTTATAAATTTTACGGCGTTCTTTTTTTGGTATAAATAACATAATATCTTTATTCTTGGGTCAGTACGATTACAGTGATACCAAATACATAGTTTTTTTTACATTTTACTAAGTTTTTGCAATAAAACCCCCCTTTTTAAAAAAAAAATAAAGTTTTTACATTGCCGCTTCCCAAGACCCATAACATTTTCTTTTTCTTTCTATGGAGTTGTCAGAGGGCTTGATTTTTGCGTGACAACTTGTATTTTTCATTGGTATCATTTTGGAGTAAATGGTGCTTTTTGATCGCTTGTTATTGCGTTTTTCCAGTGGCAACTAAGAGTATATTAGCAATGTATGCAATAACTCTAATTCATTTCTTGGCTGGAAGGATGAAAAACAGGATTTTTTAAATCAATTTTATCATACATACAAAAAAACTGATATTATAGTATTGTATCTTAGTTTTTTAGAGTTACTTTTCTAGCATGAATCAGGGAATTTGTCAGTTCTTTTTCTGCTAGTTAAAACCAGACAGTGACACATATCTTTTTTTCTAATCTGTTTTTATTTTCTGATTGTAGATTTTTTAAATTGTATTTCTGGAACATAATTAAGTGTACTGCCACCTTAATAACATATGCTTTACAGGAGTCATAAACAGGAGCTGTCCCATTGATTTCAATAAGAGAGGCATGCTCTGTGAACTGGTAGAGGTCATAGTGCAAGGAAAGAATAGATGTGACAATCACCAAATGTTAATGGTGAACCCTGAGTTATCTATTCATAGGTGTTATCTGTCACTGTACCTTACTGTGCTTATTATTAGACTTATTGCGGCGATATTGCTATCTGCCCAGAATTACCTTGGAACGCATGTGCGTTCCACTGTGGGCTTATCGTGTGTATGAACTTCCGGGTAAAACCGGAAGTCTCTGCGTGTCATCTGCGTTCCACCTGGTTGTAGCAGGGCGCGCTCGTGTATCATCACGCTGCTGGTAAGACGCCAACTCCGCCCCTTTATTTATACCGGTTATCGGGAGTGCTATAAAAAGCCGCGTTATGGCCCATTCCTTGTGGCATTTGACACCATGGCGGGTTTCAACCGAGAGACGTCCCAATACTGTAAGTGGTGGACCAGAATATATGGAATGTGATACCGATTAGTGGTTACACTGTAAGGAGGGACACTATTTGTGTTTTTTCCATTTACAGCACATTGCCCTGGGTGACCCAACGGTAGCCCACAAGGGGGGACGATCCACAGACCCGCAAGTACCTTTGTACTGTTTTTCTATATGCTTATCTTGGCATCCTTTATGTTTCCTATGTGTATACCCCCTGTTGAACCAGATATTCAAAGGGGAAACGCGTCGGGGTCTTTTTGTTTTGTCATGGGATTGTATGTTTATAAACAGTGACCCTTTAATATCCGAGGTGCCCCCCCTCCTCCCCCTTGTCTTCTTGTACCCATTGCATATCTTCTAGACTGCAGGGACTATCAGGGGAAGGAGGGATCCCACCATCAGGGCTCCTCTCCGGGCTTAGGATTATAGTGAGGGAGTGGACATGGCTAGTGCCTAGGGTTACCCCTCACCCACTATTGGAATTGTTGTATATCTTCCATTTTTTCCAATAGTGGCAGGATCGCTGTGTTGTTGGTGGGAGATTGTCATCCTAGTTGGAAGTACAATATCTATCGATTCTATTAGGAATCTTTTAACATTACCCTATTAAAGGTTAAATTTTAGTACCTATTATTTATGATAGTTTTTTTGATTTGCTTGATAGAGGACCTTCATATCTGTGATACATCATAATTGATTTTGGCTTTGCTTATTATTAGACTTAGTAGCCAGTGCAAAATTTTCAGGGTTTATATCCTCAACCTCTATATCACAGGAAGTGTGACCTCTAGTAGAAAGCTGGCTCTTTGAAATCTTAGGAACCCCTAATGCATGGGTGTAGGCAGGGGTGGTCAGCCTGGGCGCGAGCCCCTAACGCAGAGGCTGGGGGGGCGCACCCACTGTGCAGTGCGTTTACATGGTGAAGCAGGGAGCTGTCTGCTCCTTGCTTCACGTTCAGCTGAGCTTTGCTCTTCCTAGCAGGCCTCACATCGTGCTTCTGGGTGTGTGGGAGGAGAGGTGAAAGCCCAGGAATTATCCTGCACAACTAGCAGTGCAATGTGCTGATCATCAGGGAAACGTGAGAGTATTTATGGTTTTATTTTGTAATGGAGCTGGAGAGGGCACTAGGGGCCACAAGGAGGACATAGCTACTGTGAAGAAGCACAAAGGTAGACATAACTACTGTGGAGGGGCCACAAGATGGACATAACTACTGTGAGGGGACATAATGTTGGCAAAACTGCAGTGAAGGGGCACCAAGGCGGGCATAACTAATGTGACAGGGCCACAAGGAGGACATAACTACTGTGAGGGGACATAATGTGGGCAAAACTGCAGTGAAGGGGCACAATATGGGCATTTCTGTAAAAGAGGCATGATGTGGGCATAACTACTGTGAAGGAGGCACAACGTGGTCATAAATACTGTGAGGGGGAACAATGTGGGCATTAGTACTGTGTGGTAGCACAGGGGGAAATGCCCTTAATTATGCTGTTATACATTGGGATGGCTGGGTCTTACAGGGCCAGCACATCCCCCTGCTGGTGATTTCACAGGAGCAGTCACTATCCCTTCCTAATGTCATTATTCTTTTTGCTCTTGTTCTGGATCCATTGGATATCATACCAACACACTAGTGAAACCCTGGATGCAGTGGGGCCAGTTGGTCCTTTCATTTATTGCAAGGTGTAGTGGTACTGCTGTGTACCCTATGATAGACTTTGTTAGGTAAGTGGGACTGGGTGAGTATAGTTATGCACTGGGTGCAGTTAGAGGAGTGACTTAGTGTGAAAAAAAAAATCTGCAGCCACTGAACTTTTCCATCATTATATAAATTTGAGTGACAAATGGGGGGCGGGGGTTGGGGGGGGGGAATGATGCTGAATCCTTGCCGTAGGTGCTGGAAAGCCTAGCTACACCTCTGCCTAACGTTTAACAGTGATTCAAAGTGAATATTACAAATTAATACATGGCTTCTAATCCAAAGACTGAAGTTTAAATCAAAAGGGACACAAGAAGCAAGAAGACTAGGAAATGTTTTTCTTAAATATTTTATTTGCATCTCACAATCTATGTCAGCTTATAAAGCGTTCAAAAAAAATTAAAAAGGAAACAGAAGAGAAAGAGAAGAAAAGAGGAAACGGGAAGTTGAAAATCAAAATGTATTGTGTCAAAACTGCATTAGGAATTGTTTAGGCCTCTTTCACACTTGCGTTGTGTGGATCTGGCGTGCACTTCCGTCGCCGGAAATGCCCGCCGGATCAGTCACAACGCAAGACAACTGAAAGCATTTGAAGACTGATCAGTCTTCAAAATGCTTTCAGTGTTACTATGGCAGCCAGGACGCTACTAAAGTCCTGGTTGCCACAGTAAATAGTGGGGAGTCAGGGGAGCAGATACTTACAGTCCGTGTGGCTCCCGGGGCGCTCCACAATGACATCAGAGCACCCTATGCGCATGGATCACGTGATCCATGCGATCATGTGATCCATGCTTATGGGGCACTCTGACGTCATTGTGGAGCGCCCCGGGACTCGGGAGCCGCACGGAAGGTAAGTAGACTTCTCCCCTGCCTCCTCACTACACTTTACCATGGCAGCCGGGACTTTAGCGTCCTGGCTGCCATGGTAACCATTCACAAAAGCTAAACGTCGGATCCGGCGATGCGCCGAAACGTAGTTTAGCTTAATGCTGGATCCGGATTAATGCACTTCAATGGGCATTAATTCCGGATCCGGCGTTACGGCATGTCTTCCGGATTTTTGGACAGAGACAAATCTGCAGCATGCTGCGGTTTTGTCAACGTCCAAAAAACGTTCACATACTGAACGGAAGACTTCCTTATGCATCCTGAACGGATTTCTCTCCATTCAGGATGCATTAGGATAATCCTGATCAGTATCTTTCCGTCCTAGAGCCCCGAGAACGGAACTCTAGGACGGAAAGCAAAAGCGCAAGTGTGAAAGAGCCCTTAATTGTACTACAGAAGTTTATGTCTGATTTGGTCACACTTGTCCTTCTGGATTCTGGATATCCAAAAACACTATACACCAAAGTGAGCCATATATCTAACAATAAAACAAAAACAAACTTATTTAAGTATAACCCACTGTATTGACTCAGGGTGCAAAAATAAACAGGTATGCTAAACCACAAATTAATACACGTACACATTCAGTATTCAGAATCCTAGACTGACAAGACAATCTTTCTCCTAGTGCATAGATATGAATATCTGGACCACATCTGCCCCTAATAAAAAAAGCAGAATTTGTTAAGTAATGTATTAATAAAACACAATTATTGTGTACACTCCTGCACTATAATTGTTTTCCATATGATCAGCTGTACAGTTTAACTTTTAACTTTTTCATTCTGCAATACTGCAATCCATTGAAGCATATACACTTCCAAAGCATATTAAGGAAACATGCAGCAGTTTCTGCCCCAATATGCCTCAGATATGATAATTCAAATACAAATATTTTTGAGAGCTCTGCTAAACTAATAGTAAAAGTTTATTAATACCGAAATACACCACTTGGTGGCACCCTAAGAAAGGAAAAGAATGTTTAAATTGTTCCCAAGAACTATGTGAATTTATGAGGGTCCTATAAAATATTGGCTGTAATCACAATTTTCATTTTTGCTTTACAAATTTATGTTCAGTAAAAGAATGTTATAAAGTAGGACCATGTCTTTGCCTTATAATCAGTGATGAGTGAATTATTCAAAAGTTTGATTTGTCTGCTTCACTGAATATTACAAAAAAATATATATTTGTTACAAATTACTTAGTCATGAAGAGCATTTCTTTGTAAGTAGTGGGTGCAATGGCAGGAAGTGGCGATTGCGTCGCTCCCCGTCATCGTACCCCTCAGATGCCGCGTTCGTACATGATCGTGGCATGTTATATCAATAACAGTGTCAAATAAAAAAATCATACTTACCTGTTACTATTCTTTCACTCCGCTACTGTCTTATATTGCTAACAGCAATGTCATTCTGTGTATTTATTTCCAGGTCCTTCACAAGTGTGCATTGATCTTATTATTATGCAACTGTTTTGTACATGTAATATGCCTGGTTCACCAGCAGGTGGCAGCGTATATGGCAAAGCTATCCTTAAACAGAATGGAGTAGTGCCAAGTAGCATTAGAAAAAACAAATGACAGTTTAGAGGGTGTGAAATGAGAAATAAAAAGATGTGATCCAAATAAAAATATTACTCCTCTGTAAATTGATTGTAATTTTGTGATCAGAAACTATGTGGGTCATTTACGACCACATGTTCCCTTAATGACAACTAAATAACATGTTCCCACGTGTTCCCTTAAAGGGGTTGTTTCACTTCAGCAAGTGGAATTTATCATGTAGAGAAAGTTAATACAAGCCACTATATTGTGATTGTCCATATTGATTCCTTTGCTGGCTGGATTCATTTTTACATCACATTGTACACTGCTCGTTTCCATGGTTACGACCACCTTGCAATCCAGCTGTGGTGGTCGTGCTTGCATACTATTGGAAAAAGCACCAGCCTCTCTGGTGGCCGGGTCTGTGGGAGTTCACATAGGCTAGTGCTTTTTAATATAGTATGTAAGCACCGCTGATGGATTGCAGGGTAGTCGTATATAACCATGGAAATGAGCAGTGTATAATGTGATAGAAAAATTAATCCAATACATAAGTAAGTGTCTTGTATTAACTTTCTCTGGATAATAAATGCAATTTGCTGAAGTGACACAACCACTTTAATAATAACTGAAGACAGAACGAATTAGGAGGAGGACTCTGAGTAGGAGAGGCAGTAAGTGATGATAAAGATGACAAGGACACTGCTATACACGCAAATGCAGCCTGACTGTCGAAAAGGATACAGAGAGAAGGAGGACATTTGTGCTAGCTGGCAGCCCCTTTTATTTTCCCACAGTAACTGGTGATGCTGCATCATGTGCTGTGATAAAACTGATGACTATGTTTATGTTTGAACTCCCACAGCCTATTTTCATCCTGCAGATCTTGCAAACGGCAATGCTTTTGTCAGAAAGGAGATACTTGCACAGACCTAGTAGCAGCCAATCTTGGCTTAGGTCTGGTACTTTTTGGGCCTGTGCTCTCAGTATCAGCTGAATCGCCAGTTCCTGAGCTGGTCATAATAAAAGCATATCTGGCTATAGCATTTTTTGGGGAGGTTCTGGTCGTACATTGCCTCTGCTGTCTATTGCCACTATTGCCACCACCCTCCTCCTCTTATGTTACCTCTTCTGAGCACCCTGATTAAGTTCTCAGGTCCTGTCCAACATACATCATCAGAGTCCCCACTCTCCCTGCCACTTTTGTCACACTGTGATATATCATAATGAGCTTCTTGGCACCCGACCAATTACCTAAACCTTATTTCCGCCCAAGTGCCCCACTATTCCCGGGTGCTAATCCACTACTACCAATTCCATTACCGCTACTGCCACTACATTGCCACTACACAATCATCAATACTACTACAACACACATCTAGGGCCTTGTCTGGCCTGTGCTTTTACTGCTTCCACTGCTATTGCCACGATTGCCCTACCCTTTCCACATCCACATTCTACTACTGCTGCTCCCAATTAAAAGGGAACATTTTCCAAAGCTTGTTCAGAACAAGCCTCTCTTTGTTCTGACAATTATAACTTCTCCATGTATGAATGGGCAGGCACTCTGCCCCCATTGAAGCATAATTTTTGGATGCTTGTGCAGAACGAGCCACTCTTTCTTCTGACATTAACATGTGTGTGTGTATAAACAAAGGCAGGAATCTGCCCCAAGAAAAGGCCTCATTTTTGGATCCTTGGTCCCAACAAGTCTTTTTTCCATAACACTGTGTGTATTTAAACATCTGCCCATGCTGATTGTTAACCCTGTCAAACATGCGTTTACCCATAGCTATATTTGTCAGTGACATTATTTACTGTTGCTGTTATTGCGTCAGAGCTTAGGGAGGGGAAGGGGTGACAAAGAGCTAAAATTGGTAAAAAATTAACAAAGAGGTAACATGTTTTTATAAAATATAGTCCTAGGAGACTAGATTGAAATTCGATATCATTGTTCCTTTCTACATTTACAGAATATCAACAGCGTACCCTTCTCCAAAAATCACTGCCGCTGTAATCCAGTTTTTTATGGTTTCTAAATCTACTTAAAAAAACGGTTAAAAGTAGTTAAATCTATTCTGTGAAGAATAAAAACCAGTAAATGCAGACTAATGGCATTTTATTAAACAAATAGAAATAAGTACCATACAGTTTTTTTTCAGATTTCATAACATTTGCACTTAACTATTCATTAAAAGATTACAGTGCTTTTATCTGGCTGTGGTGTATAAAGCCCACCAAAATCCTTCTCCAGGTTTAAACTGATTAGAAACTTAATTCTGTATTGTACTTTATATTTGGAAAGATATTTCAAATTAGAAGTTTCATGGAAAGACTATGTAAGAGCACCAACATTGATAATGTTTGCTGCTAACCTATGAAGGAGAGATAAAGCTCTATTTTTTTAAATAATTAAATAATTTATATTAATTTGATTACAGTATGTAGAAAAAATGCATGGAAGGATTAAAGGCTCTGTTCTACAGGATTCTGCCTAATTTTTATTTATTTTTGGACAGCCCTTTTATCTCTACTGCTGCCACTTAGGATCACCAAAATAACTTTTCATTTTGTCCCAGCATTAGGGATTCACAAGAATAGTAAAAGAGATTAAGAGTAAAAAATTGAAATAAGTAAAGAATGTGTGCATGAAGTCCTCTCAATCACAGAGGGTTGTCAAGAAAGTTTGTCTTTTTGCCAAAACGAAGGGTCTTTTAAGCCATTTTTTGGTCATCTGCCACTTGCCACATCCTTAAAATGTTACACATTCTGCACATTTTGTACATTAAAACCAGGAGTTAAATGTATCAATGAGTAAAAGGTAGTGATGAGTGAACTTCTTGAAATTATTTTGGTGTCTGGTCCATTGAATCTTAAAAGAAAACTTGACCCATCCTCGAATCGATTCTAAATGAATTTAAGTTTCTCCAATAGCCATGAAAATTGGTATGTAGCCTTCTAGGACTCCAACTTTTTTATAAAAAGATGTTATATTTTTTTGTAATTTTTTTACGAATGTATGCTCTTTCTCTCCCCACACCCTTTTAATCTTTTGAATCCAATGACCTCAATAGCAAATAATGTCATTGTGACACTGACATACATAGCTTTGTGTAAATAAATGTTCGACAGTGTTAACAAACAGCGTGTTTAATAAAACACTGGGCTGTCCCATGTGTTATGCTTTTTTTTTATATTACAAAGCTTCCAAAGGAGGCAGATAGTGTTTTTAAACAAATACAAAAATGAAACCCCTGTTTATACACACACAAACACACACATATATTTATGTCAGAAGAAAGATTGTGTCACTCTGCACAAGTGTCCCAAAATTATGGATTATGCAACTGGGCAGAATGCCTGCCTGTATTTATACACGCACAAGTGTTAACCTCTTCTACCCTGGGCCAGTTTTCACCTTCCTGCCCAGGCCATTTATTGCAAATCTGACATGTGTCAATTTATGTGGTAATAGCTTTGGAACACTTTTACTTATCCAAGCCATTCTGAGATTGTTTTCTCGTGACACATTGTACTTCATAATAGTCATGAATTTAAATCAATATATTTCATGTTTATTTTTGAAAAAAATCCCAAATTTACCAAAAATTTTGAAAATTTCCCAAATTTTAAGATTTCAATTTCTTTACTTTTATAATAGATGGTAATACCCCATATAATAGTTATTACTTTACATTTCCCATATGTCTACTTCATGTTTGGATCATCTTGAATGTGACTTTTTTTTTTTTTGGGGGGGGGGGGGGGGGGGTGACGTTAGAAGGCTTAGAAGTTTAGTTTCAGAAAATTTCCAAAACCCACTTTTTAAGGACCAGTTCAGGTCTGAAGTCACTTTGTTGGGCTTACATAATAGAAGCCACCCAAAAATTACCCCATTTAGAAACCACACCCCTCAAAGTATTCCAAACTGATTTTACAAACTTTGTTAACCCTTTAGGCGTTCCACAAAAATTACTGGCAAATGGAGATGAAATTTCAGAATTTCCCTTTTTTGGCAGATTTTACATTGTAATCCATTTTTTCCGCTAACAAAGCAAGGGTTAACAGCCAAACAAAACTCAATATTTATAACCCTGATTCTGCGGTTTACAAAAACAGCCCACAAGTGGTCGTAAACTGCTGTATGGCCACACGGCAGGGCGCAGAAGTAAAGGAACGCCATATGATTTTTGGAAGGCAGATTTAGCTGAACTGGTTTTTAGATGTCATGTCCCATTTGAAGCCCCCCTGATGCACACCTACTGTAGAAACCCAAAAAAGTTACCACATTTTGGAAACTAGGGGATAAGGTGCCAGTTTTATTGGTACTATTTTGGGGTGCATATGACTTTTATTTGCTCTATATTATGTTTTTTAGGAGGCAAGGTAACCAAAAAATGGATGTTTTGGCACCGTTTTTACTTTTTATTTTTTACAACATTCATCTGACAGGGTAGATCATGTGCTATTTTTTATAGAGCAGGTTGTTACAAACTCAATGACATCAAATTTGTCTACTTTCTATGTTTGATTCAGTTTTACATAATAAAGCATTTTTGAAAAAAAAAATATGTTTTTGTGTCTCCATTTTCTGAAAGCTCCTATTTTTTTCTGCCAATCGTCTTGTGCAGGGGCTCATTTTTTGCAGGAAGAGCTCACATTTTTATTGGTACCATTTTTGGGTACATATTATTTTTTTTGATCATTCATTATTACACTATATGGAGCAAGGTGACCAAAAAATTGGTTATTTTGGCGCAGTTCATCTGAAGGGTTAGGTTATGTGATATTTTTATAGCACAGATCATTACGATGTGGCAATATCTATGAATGTCTACTTTTTCTTATTTAGGTTTTACACAATAATAGCATTTTTGAAAAAGAAATGATGTTTTAGTGTCTCCATAGTCTGAGAGTCATGGAGTTTTTATTTTTTGACCGATTGTCTTAGTTAGGGTCTTATTTTTTGCGGGATGAGGTGATGGTTTGATTGGTACTATTTTGGGGGCTATATGCCTTTTTAATTGCTTCGTGTGCAATTTTTGTGATCTAAGGTGACAAAAATTTCTTTTTTTACACAGTTTTGATTTCATTTTTTTACGGTGTTCATCTAAGGGTCATGTGATATTTTTATAGAGCAGGTTGTTACGGACGCGAAGATACACAAAATGTCTACTTTTTTATTTATTTCACTTTAACACAATAATAGCAGTTTTGAAGCAAAATATAAATCATATTTTAGTGTCTCCATTGTCTGACAGTGATAGTTTTTTAATTTTTGACCGATTGTCTTAGGTAGGGTTGCAATTTTTGTGATGTAAGGTGACAAAAATGGATTTTTGTACACAGTTTTTATTTATATTTTCTTATGGTGTTCACCGGAGGGGTTATATCATGTGATATTTTTATAGAGCTGGTTGTTACGGACGTGGTGATACCTAATATATGTATTTTTTTAATGTATTTAACTTCAGCACAATAATAGCAGTTTTGAAACAAAAAAAAATATGTTTTAGTGTCTCCATGTTCTGAGTGCTATAGTTTTTTTTATTTTTTTGGTGATTGTCCTGGTAAGGGCTTATTTTTTGCGAGATGAGGTGATGGTTTTATTGATACCATTTTGTAAGACATACGCCTTTTTGATCGCTTGGTGTTGCACTTTTTGTGATGTAAGGTGACAAAAATGGCTTTTTTAACACTGTTTTTATTTTTTATGGTGTTTATCGGACAGAGTGAGTGAATCATGTGACATATTTATAGAGCTGGTCATTAGAGACCTGGCGATACCTAATATGTGTGTTTTTTTCAGTTTTTTATTATAAAATATGGGGAAAGTGAGTTTTTTTCCCCTTTATTTACTTAAAAACTATATATAAACATTTTTTTTAACTTTTTTTCTTTACTTTATTTCAGACATTCACTTTTGGGGATCTGATCCCCTCTGCAATGTCATACAGAGTCATACACTAATAGGTTGCCTAGGAGACCCAGACTAAGGCTGGATCTCTTTAGCACAAGTAGAAGGCAGGTCCCGATGCCATGCAAGGCATTGGGCAGCCTCTGCTCGACATTGGGCTTTTATCTTTATTCTATGTCACGTTCAGCGCGGACAGTGGCATAGAAGGGGTTAATCTGCTGGCATCAGCTTTTACAGCTATGCCGGCAGATACAGCAGGGGCCCAGCTAGCATTGACTGCCAGACCCCTGCAGTGATTGGGCACGCACCGCTCCGGTGCCCGCCCGATTACCATGACGTACTATTACGTCAAATTGCGGGAACGCAGAGGTTTCCATGATGTAATAGTACGTCATGTGTCAGAAAGGGGTTAAAGGGCATCTGTCAACAGATTTTTACCAATGAAACTAGCTGAAGGCATCTGTGTTGGTCCCATGTTCATATGTGCTTTAATATATGTAAATGAGCCTCTAGGAGCAACAGGGGTGTTTCTCTTCACTCCTAGTGGGTCTACTTTCTCTGCAACTCGCACACCCATGAACTTTGATTGCTATAGTCAGACAGTGCAAACATGATCACGCCTGGTCCTGACTTAAATTGCCTAAATTCTTGCTCTGCGCTTCAGTATCTATATTTAGTATCAGATAGCATGGGCTATCAGGTTCTGTTTTTGGCCTCTTTGTTCTTTGTTTAAAATATAACTAGAGTTGACTAGTTGACTAGCGCCTATACTTGCTCAGGTCTTACCATCCTTAGAACGACATTGAACTCCACCAAATAGCGCTGTAAATTCTGGCGGGTACTGGAACCTGAGGTAGTTGGTTCACTAGGACTTGAGGCTGTGGCAGAATGACCACGTCCTCTCCCAGCACCAGAAGGTCCACTAACAACACCACGACCATGTCTGGGTCCCTTACTAGATATTTTCCTCATTGTTACCGTTCACCACAATAAGAAAAAAAATATTTGTCCTAATGTATTGATTTCAAATTCAGGCCTTTTTTTTTACAGGCACCTAACACTATCTGTTTATGTACCGTATTACACTAATCCAGGCACAGCAGTAACCACAGATTTAGGGGAATATCAATTGTAGGCCTAGTATTTAGGCCCTGGATGAAAGGTATACTTTTAAGACAGATTTACACTTTGAGATGCACAGTAGCGTGTGAAGAATTATATAGGATTTCAGCACTTGCATTTTAACACTTTGTGTAATATACCCTTTAACGGAAAGAAATACACTTAGAGATGCAAAACAGTGTGTGCAAATGTAGAGGATGATGCTGTATTTGAACCCTTACTGTAATATACCCTTTAACGGAAACAAATACACTTGGAGATGCATGCTGAGTGTAATATACCCTTTAACGGACAGATTTACACTTGGCCTGCAACAGCTGGAACACCAGATTTTGGGTATTGCTATTTTGGCAACTGAATTTCACCCCAGAAAATAATATATCCTTTTCCGGACACTATTAAACTTGTCCAGTCACAGCTGGAACACCAGATTCACGGTATTGCTATTTTGGCAATTGAATTTCACCCCAGAACAAAATGTATCCTTTGCCGGATACTATTAAAATTGTCCAGTCACAGCTGGAACACCAGATTTACAGTATTTCTATTTTTGCAACTGAATTTCACTAAAGAATATTATATATCCTATGACGGACATTATGAAACTTGACCAGTCACAGCTGGAACACCAGATTTACGGTATTTCTATTTTGCAACTGAATTTCACCCCAGAAAAAATATATCCTTTGCGGACACTATTAAACTTGTCCAGCCACAGCTGAAACCACTAGATTTATGGTATTGCTATTTTGGCAACTGAATTTCACCCCAGAAAAAATATATCCTTTGACGGACACTATTAAACTTGGCCAGCCACAGCTGGGATACCACTGATTTATGGTATTGCTATTTTGGCAATTGAATTTCACCCCAGAACAAAATATATCCTTTGCCGGACACTATTAAACTTGTCCAGTCACAGCTGGAACACCAGATTCACGGTATTGCTATTTTGGCAATTGAATTTCACCCCAGAACAAAATATATCCTTTGCGGACACTATTAAACTTGTCCAGTCACAGCTGGAACACCAGATTTATGGTATTTCTATTTTGGCAACTGAATTTCACCCCAGAAAATAATATATCCTTTGACGGACACTATGAAACTTGTCCAGTCACAGCTGGAACACCAGATTTACGGTATTTCTATTTTGGCAACTGAATTTCACCCCAGAAAATAATATATCCTTTGCTGGACACTATTAAACTTGGCCAGCCACAGCTGGAACCACTAGATTTATGGTATTGCTATTTTGGCAATTGAATTTCACCCCAGAACAAAATATATCCTTTGCCGGACACTATTAAACTTGTCCAGTCACAGCTGGAACACCAGATTTACGGTATTTCTATTTTGGCAATTGAATTTCACCCCAGAAAATAATATATCCTTTGCCGGACACTATTAAACTTGTCCAGTCACTGCTGGAACACCAGATTTACGGTATTTCTATTTTGGCAACTGAATTTCACCCCAGAACAATAATATATCCTTTGCCGGACACTATTAAACTTGTCCAGTCACAGCTGGAACACCAGATTTATGGTATTTCTATTTTTGAAACTGAATTTCACCACAGAAAATAATATATCCTATGATGGACACTATGAAACTTGTCCAGTCACAGCTGGAACACCAGATTTACGGTATTGCTATTTTTGCAACTGAATTTCACCACAGAAAATAATATATCCTTTGCCGGACACTATTAAACTTGGCCAGCCACAGCTGAAACCACTGATTTATGGTATTGCTATTTTGGCAATTGAATTTCACCCCAGAAAAAATATATCCTTTGCGGACACTATTAAACTTGGCCAGCCACTGCTGGGACTTCAGATTTAAGGTATTGCTATTTTGCAAATGAATTTCACCCACAGAAAATAATAAATCCTTTGCCGGACACTATTAAACTTGTCCAGTCACAGCTGGAACACCAGATTTAAGGTATTTCTATTTTGGCAACTGAATTTCACCATAGAAAAAATATATCCTATGCCAGACACTATTAAACTTGTCCAGTCACAGCTGGAACACCAGATTTAATGTATTTCTATTTTGGCAACTGAATTTCACCCCAGAAAATAATATATCCTATAACGGACACTATTAAAATTGTCCAGTCATAGCTGGAACACCAGATGTACATTATTTCTATTTTTGCAACTGAATTTCACCCCAGAAAATAATAAATCCTTTGCTGGACACTATTACACTTAGCCAGCCACTGCTGGGACATTAGATTTACGGTATTTCTATTTTGGCAATTGAATTTAACCCCAGAACAAACTATATCCTTTGCCGGACACTATTATACTTGTCCAGTCACAGCTGGAACACCAGATTTACTGTATTGCTATTTTGGAAAATGAATTTCACCACAGAAAAAAAGATATCCTATGATAGACACTATGAAACTTGACCAGTCACAGCTGGAACACCAGATGTACAGTATTTCTATTTTTGCAACTGAATTTCACCCCAGAAAATAATAAATCCTTTGCCGGACACTATTAAACTTGGCCAGCTACTGCTGGGACACCAGATTTACGGAATTGCTATTTTGGCAATTTAATTTAACCCCAGAACAAAATTTATCCTTTGCCGGAGACTATTAAACTTGTCCAGTCACAGCTGGAACAACAGATTTACGGTATTTCTATTTTTCCAACTGAATTTCACCCCAGAAAATAATATATCCCTTGACGGACACTATTAAACTTGGCCAGCCACAGCTGAAACCCCTGATTTATGGTATTGCTATTTTGGCAATTGAATTTCACCCCAGAAAAAAATATATCCTTTGCCGGACACTATTAAAATTGTCCAGCCACTGCTGGGTTTTCAGATTTACGGTATTGCTATTTTGGCAATTGAATTTCACCCCAGAACAAAATAAATCCTTTGCCGGACACTATTTATCTTGTCCAGTCACAGCTGGAACACCAGATTTACGGTATTGCTATTTTTGCAATTGAATTTCACCATACAAAATAATATATCCTATAACGGACACTATTAAAATTGTCCAGTCACAGCTGGAACACCAGATTTACTGTATTTCTATTTTGGCAACTGAATTTCACCCCAGAAAATAATAAATCCTTTGCCGGACACTATTAAACTTGGCCAGCTACTGCTGGGACACCAGATTTATGGTATTGCTATTTTAGCAATTGAATTTCACCCCAGAACAAAATATATATCCTTTGCTGTACACTATTAAACTTGTCCTGTAACAGCTGGAACTGCAGATTTACGAGATTTTTGTTTTTGAAACTGAATTTCACCGCAGAAAATAATATATCCTATGACAGACACTATTAAAATTGTCCAGTCACAGCTGGAACACCAGATTTAATGTATTTCTATTTTGGCAACTGAATTTCACCCCAGAAAATAATATATCCTATAACAAACACTATTAAAATTGTCCAGTCATAGCTGGAACACCAGATGTACAGCATTTCTATTTTTGCAACTGAATTTCACCCCAGAAAATAATAAATCCTTTGCCGGACACTATTACACTTAGCCAGCCACTGCTGGGGCATTAGATTTACGGAATTCCTATTTTGGCAATTTAATTTAACCCCAGAACAAACTATATCCTTTGCCGGACACTATTAACTCCTTAAGGACACATGACGTATGGGTACGTCACGTGTCCAGTCCCTGAAGATGGCGCCCGCTCCTTGCCGCTGCGGGCACCATCGCTGCGGGGGTCCGGCTGATTCCTGTAGCTAACCCCCACAGCTGATGATCGCGGTCGGCAGCGCTGCCGACTGCGATCATTTAACCCCGCAGATGCCGTGATCAATCCTGATCACGGCATCTGCACGCGCTAAGACCGAAAGTTAATCTTTCGGCAGCGCTCCGGCTCCCCCTAGTGGTGATCGGGAGAATCGGAGCGCTGTAAGGGATAGCCTTAAGCCTTTCATTCAGCTTAAGGCTATCACTTACTATTTCGTATGGAGCCCTTGTTAGCAATAGGGCTTCATAGGAAAGTAGTAAAATGCTCATAAACTCCAATACAAGTGTATTGGAGTTTATGATAGAAGCAATCAGGTAACTGATTTATATAGGTCCTTATGGGATCTATATAAAAGTGTAAAAAAAATAAAAAAAAATAAATAAAAAAAACCTAAAAATTTAAATCACCCCCCTTTCCCCAAAATTAAAATAAAATAATAAAAAATAAAAAAAATACACATCATGGGTGTCGCAATGTCTGAAAACGCCCATAGTATAAAAATATAAAAATATATTTCCCATACGTAAACAGAAAAACGGAAAAAAGCGCCCAAATGGCCGATTTGCCGTTTTTGGACGCTTCATTTCCTCAAAAAAAATTAAATAAAAAGCGATCAAAAAGTCCTACACACCCCATAATGGTATCAACTAAAAGTTAAGATCGCCCCGCAAAAAATAAGCCCCCGTACAACGCCATACACTTATTTACAAATACGTTATAGCGGTCAAAACATGGCGACAAAAAAATAAAAAATTTTTTTTCACAATTTTGAATTTTTTTTCACTATCAAAACGCAAGAAAAGCTATACATATTGGGTATCGCCGGATTCGTACTGATCTGTAGAATAAAACTACATGGTCAGTTTTATCGCAAATCAAACGTCGTAATTTAGAAACCCGTAAAACTGTGGTGAAATTGCTTTTTTTTTGCAATTTCACCCCATTTGGATTTTTTTTCCCGCTTCCCAATACACCATATGCATTATTAAATGATGGCGTTGGAAAGTACAACTTGTCCCGCAAAAAATAAGCCCTCATATGGCCATGTGAACGGAAAAATAAAAAAGTTATGGCTCTTGGAAGGCATAGAGCGCAAAACGAAAACGCAAAAATTAAAAAACCCTGTGTCCTTAAGGGGTTATACTTGTCCATTCACAGCTGGAACACCAGATTTACGGTATTTTTATATTTGAAACTGAATTTCACCATAGAAAATAATATACCCTATGACGAACACTATGAAACTTGACCAGTCACAGCTGGAACACCAGATGAACATTATTTCTATTTTTGCAACGGAATTTCACCTCAGAAAAAATATATCCTTTGCCGGACACTATTAAACTTGGCCAGCCACAGCTGAAAACTCTGATTTTGGGTATTGCTATTTTGGCAATTGAATTTCAACCCAGAACAAAATATATCCTTTGCCGAACACTATTAAACTTGTCCAGTCACAGCTGAAACAACAGATTTTCGGTATTTCTATTTTTCCAACTGAATTTCACCCCAGAAAATAATATATCCCTTGACAGACACTATTAAACTTGGCCAGCCACAGCTGAAACCCCTGATTTATGGTATTGCTATTTTGGCAATTGAATTTCACCCCATAAAAAAACATATATCCTTTGCCGGACACTATTAAACTTGGCCAGCCACTGCTGGGTTTTCAGATTTACGGTATTGCTATTTTGGCAATTGAATTTCACCCCAGAACAAAATATATCCTTTGCCGGACACTATTAAACTTGTCCAGTCACAGCTGGAACACCAGATTTACGGTATTGCTATTTTTGCAATTGAATTTCACTATAGAAAATAATATATCCTATAACGGACACTATTAAAATTGTCCAGTCACAGCTGGAACACCAGATTTACTGTATTTCTATTTTAGCAACTGAATTTCACCCCAGAACATAATAAATCCTTTGCCGGACACTATTATACTTGGCCAGTTACTGCTGGGACACCAGATTTATGGTATTGCTATTTTAGCAATTGAATTTCACCCCAGAACAAAATATATATCCTTTGCTGGACACTATTAAACTTGTCCTGTCACAGCTGGAACAGCAGATTTACGATATTTCTATTTTTGAGACTGAATTTCACCGCAGAAAATAATATATCCTATGACAGACACTATAAAACTTGTCCAGTCACAGCTGGAACACCAGATTTACGATATTTCTATTTTTGCAACGGATTTTAACCCCAGAAAAAAATACATCCTTTGCTGGATACTATTAAACTTGGCCAGCCACAGCTGAAACCACTGATTTATGGTATAGCTATTTTGGCAATTGAATTTCACCCCAGAACAAAATATATCCTTTGCCGGACACTATTAAACGTGTCCAGACACAGCTGGAACACCAGATGTACAGTATTTCCAATTTGGCAACTGAATTTGACCCCAGAACAAAATATATCCCTTGCCGGACACTATTAAACTTGTCCAGTCACAGCTGGAACACCAGATTTACGTTATTTCTATTTTTTCAAATGAATTTCCCCACAGAAAATAATAAATCCTATGACGAACACTATGAAACTTGACCAGTCACAGCTGGAACACCAGATGAACAGTATTTTTATTTTTGCAACTGAATTTCACCCCAGAAAATAATAAATCCTTTGCCGGACACTATTAAACTTGTCCAGCCACAGCTGGAACACCAGATTTACGGTATTTATATTTTTGCAACAGAATTTCGCCCCAGAAAATAATATATCCCTTGACGGATACTTTTTAAACTTGGCCAGCCACAGCTGAAACCACTTATTTATGGTATTGCCATTTTGGCAATTGAAGTTCACCCCAGAAAAAAAAATATCCTTTGAGGGACACTGTTAAACTTGTCAAGTCACACCTGGAACACCAGATTTACGGTATTTCTATTTTTGCAACTAAGTTTCACCCAAGAAAATAAATCCTTTGACGGACACTAATAAACTTGGCCAGCCACTGCTGGGTCACCAGATTTACGGTATTGCCATTTTGGCAATTGAATTTCACCCCAGAACAAAATATATCCTTTGCCGGACACTATTAAACTTGTTCAGTCACAGCTGGAACACCAGATTTACGGTCTTCCTAGTTTTGCAAATTAATTTCCCCCCAAAAAAATAATAAATCCTTTGCCGCACACTATTAAACTTGGCCAGCCACTGCTGGGACACCAGATTTACGGTATTGCTATTTTTGCAACTGAATTTCACCCCAGGAAATAATAAATCCGTTGCCAGACACTATTAAACTTGGCCAGCCACTGCTGGGATACCAGATTTAAGGTATTGCTATTTTAGCAATTGAATTTCATCCCAGAAAAAAATATATCCTTTGACGGACACTATTATACTTGGCCAGCCACAGCTGAAACCACTGATTTATGGTATTGCTATTTTGGCAATTGAATTTCACCCCAGAAAAAATATGTCCTATGCGGCACTCTATTAAACTTGTCCAGTCACATCTGGAACACCAGATTTACGGTATTTCTATTTTTGCAACTAAATTTCACGGCAGAAAATAATATATCCTATGACGGACACTATGAAACTTGTCCAGCCACAGCTGGAACACCAGATTTACGGAATTTTTTTTTTTTTAAACTGAATTTCACCACAGAAAATAATATATCCCTTGACGGACACTATTAAACTTGGCCAGCCACAGCTGAAACCCCTGATTTATGGTATTGCTATTTTGGCAATTGAATTTCACCCCAGAAAAAAATATATCCTTTGCCGGAAACTATTAAACTTGGCCAGCCACTGCTGGGTCTTCAGATTTAAGCTATTGCTATTTTTTCAAATGAATTTCCCCACAGAAAATAATAAATTCTTTGCCGCACACTATTAAAGTTGTCCAGTCACAGCTGTAACACCAGATTTAAGGTATTTTTATTTTTGAAACTGAATTTCACCATAGAAAATAATATATCCTATAACGGACACTATTAAAATTGTCCAGTCACAGCTGGAACACCAGATTTAATGTATTTCTATTTTGGCAACTGAATTTCACCCCAGAAAATAATAAATCCTTTGCCGGACACTATTAAACTTAGCCAGCCACTGCTGGGACATTAGATTTACGGTATTTCTATTTTGGCAATTGAATTTAACCCCAGAACAAACTATATCCTTTGCCGGACACTATTATACTTGTCCAGTCACAGCTGGAACACCAGATTTACGGTATTTTTATTTTTGAAACTGAATTTCACCACAGAAAATAATATATCCTATGTCGAACACTATAAAACTTTACCAGTCACAGCTGGAACACCAGATGTACAGTATTTCTATTTTTGCAACTGAATTTCACCCCAGAAAATAATAAATCCTTTGCCGGAAACTATTAAACTTGGCCAGCCACTGCTGGGACACCAGATTTACGGAATTGCTATTTTGGCAATTGAATTTTACCCCAGAACAAAATTTATCCCTTGCTGGACACTATTAAACTTGTACAGTCGCAGCTGGAACACCAAATTTACGGTTTTTTTATTTTGGCAACTGAATTTCACCCCAGAACATAATAAATTATTTGTCGGTCACTATTAAACTTGACCAGCCTCTGCTGGGACACCAGATTTACGGTATTGCTATTTTGGCAATTGAATTCAACCACAGAACACAATATATCCTTTGCCGGACACTAGTAAACTTGTCCAGTCACAGCTGGAACAACAGATTTACGGTATTTCTATTTTTGTAAATGAATTTCCCCCCAGAAAATAATAAATCCTTTGCCGCACACTATTAAATTTGTCCAGTCACAGCTGTAACACCAAATTTACGGTATTTTTATTTTTTAAACTAATTTTTACCACAGAAAATAATATATCCTATGACGGACACTATGAAGATTGTCCAGTCCCAGCTGGAACACCAGATTTACATTATTTCTATTTTTGCAACTGAATTTCACCCCAGAAAAAAAAATATTCTTTGCCGGACACTATTAAGCTTGTCCAGCCACAGCTGGAACACCAGATTTACGGTATTTATATTTTTGCAACGGAATTTCGCCCCAGAAAATAATATATCCCTTGACGGACACTTTGAAACTTGGCCAGCCACAGCTGAAACCACTGATTTATGGTATTGCATTTTTGGCAATTGAATTTCACCCCAGAAAAAAAAATATCCTTTGAGGGAAACTATTAAACTTGTCAAGTCACACGTGGAACACCAGATTTACGGTATTTCTATTTTTGCAACTAAATTTTACCCAAGAAAATAATAAATCCTTTGACGGACACTATTAAACTTTGCCAGCCACTGCTGGGTCACCAGATTTACGGTATTGCTATTTTGGCAATTGAATTTCACCCCAGAACAAAATATATCCTTTGCCGGACACTATTAAACTTGTTCAGTCACAGCTGGAACACCAGATTTACGGTCTTTCTATTTTTGCTAATGAATTTCCCCCCAGAAAATAATAAATCCTTTGCCGCACACTATTAAACTTGGCCAGCCACTGCTGGGACACCAGATTTTAGGTATTGCTATTTTAACAATTGAATTTCATCCCAGAAAAAATATATCCTTTGACAGACACTATTAAACTTGGCCAGCCACAGCTGAAACCACTGATTTATGGTATTGCTATTTTGGCAATTGAATTTCATACCAGAAAAAATATGTCCTTTGCGGCACACTATTAAACTTGTCCAGTCACAGCTGGAACACCAGATTTGCGGTATTTCTATTTTTGAAACTGAATTTCACCGCAGAAAATAATATATCCTATGACGGACACTTTGAAACTTGTCCAGTCACAGCTGGAACACCAGGTTTATGGTATTGCTATTCTGGCAATTGAATTTCACCCCAGAACAAAATATATCCTTTGCCGGACACTATTAAACTTGGCCAGTCACAGCTGGAACACCAGATTTTCAGTATTTTTATGTTTGCAATGGAATTTCACCGCAGAAAATAATATATCCTATGACGGACACTATTAAACTTGTTCAGTCACAGCTGAAACACCAGATTTACGGTATTGCTATTTTGGCATTTGAATTTCACCCCAGACTAAATATATCCTTTGCCGGACACTATTAAACTTGGCCAGCCACAGCTGAAACCACTGATTTATTGTATTGCTATTTTTGCAATTGAATTTCACCCCAGAACAAAATATATCCTTTGCCGGACATTATTTAACTTGGCCAGCCACTGCTGGGACACCAGATTTGGGGGATTGCTATTTTGGCAATTGAATTTCACAACAGAAAAAATCTATCCTTTGCCAGACAGCAGACAGTATTACACTTGGCTAGCCACAGCTGGAACACCAGATTTAGGGGATTGGTATTTTGGCAATTGAATTTAACCCCTCAAAAAATATATAGAAATTTCTATCCTGAGTTTCTAGGGGTGACAATACGCACAGCCAAGCCCCTGATGTAGAATATAGCAGAAAAAAACTAGTATTGATGGATTGAAAGACTTGGTGGCATCTTGTGCTGGTGCACCACAATACACAAAATGGCCGCCGATCACCCCAGAAAAAATTGACAGAAAAATGCTCTGTGCAGCCTAAAAACCAGTGAGCAATTAACTAGCAGAAGTTGAATGTTTCACAGCTGTAGATCGATCACTTCATTAGGTGTTTTTGCTGAGTTTTCCCTGCCATATCTCGCCCTCACAGCAGCTGTGTCCTATCCCTACACTAATCAGAGCAGAGTGACGTGTGGCGCTACGTGACTCCAGCTTAAATAGAGGCTGGGTCACATGCTGCACTTGGCCAATCACAGCCATGCCATTAGTAGGCATGGCTGTGATGGCTTCTTAGGGCAAGAAGTAAAACGCTAGCTGATTGGCTGCTGTTAAGCCCTTCAGAAAGCGGGAGGAAATCAACCAACAACGGACCCGAACCCAAACTTTTTGAAAGTGTTCGGGTCTGTGTCCCGAACACCCCAAAATTCGGTACGAACCCGAACTATACAGTTCGGGTTCGCTCATCCCAATTTGTAACTTCATTACCCACATATATAAAAAATACGAAAGACTTGCTTTTAAAGACTAATGATATGTCCCTTTCTCAGAATACAATCTTGGCCAGCCTAGACATTGAGTCGTTCTACAGTAACATACAACATACCCTGGGACTAAATGCGTTGAAATAATTTTTGGACACAAAAACCACCACTTTTCAGCAAAACAAGACTTTCGTTTTGTCACAACTTCAATTTATTTTGGAGCACAATTATTTTACTTTTCAGGGCCATTTCTATAAACAAACAAAGGGGACCGCGATGGGGAGGGTCTGTGCACTGACGTATGCAAATCTTTTCCTAGGGTGGTGGGAAAATACAGATGTTGTCATATACCTGCCACATCATATTTGGGGCAGGTATATGGCATTATTATAAATTACATTCTTATTCTGTGGGAAAGCAGACAATCTCACTTTCAAGAATTCGTGCACATTCTAAACAACAACAGTATTGGTATGAAATGCACACATAAAATTCAAGAAAAGGTAGACTTAAAAAATAAGGAAATTGGAAAACTGAACTTTAAGTACCGACATATACAGAAAGCCAATGTCAACCAACTATTATTTATATTGGACAATCTGGCCCCCCTCCCTGTTAAAAAGAGGGATACCAACGGGTCAGTATCTCAGAGCATGTCGTTACTGCTCAAACAAAGAATCCTTTCTCAGAGAAAGTAAAGAACTATTCACGTTCAAGAGCGGGGTTATCCTATATGCCTAATGAAAAAAGCCTTTAATAGAGCCAAGACAAAGAAAACTAGAAGATTTATTGGAATCTAAAATAACAAAAAAAGAAAAATAATTAGATGTATCGGAACATATGATGGTTACACAAAAGAAATTTGTAACATTTTGAGAAGACAATGGCATATCATACAGTCCGATAGAGACTTAAAAACAGTTCTTAGCCCACACCTGAGCATAACCTATCGAAGAGTGTTGAATCTAAAGGACTATCTGGTCCATAGCCACCATCAGGAATAATCTGTCACTCCATCTCAAATGAGGTATAGTCCAAAGGGATCAGTACCATGTGATGACTGCTCCTTTTGTAAATTCATTCTAAAAACAAAATCTCTTATAAATCCTAGTGATGGAAAACGGTATGAAATTAGACAACTTATAACTTGCAAAACTCAGGGGGTGATTTATGTTGTAAAATGTACCTGCTCAAAATTGTATTTGGGTAAAACAACGCAGGAATTTAGACGACAAATATCTGGCCATTTAACTGCCATTGAAACAAAGAAGGATACGTCAATTGCAAGACACAAAATATTTTCATGAAAATAACCCCAATTTTTTAAAATTCTGGGGAATTGAAAAGGCATTTTTTAGGACCAAGGGAAGGAAACTTGGATAAAAAAAATATTGCAGACTGAGGCCTGCTGGATGTAGAAAGTCAATAGAATGAGCCAGACGGGCCTTAATGAATGTTTTTCTTTTTCAGCCTTCATATAATGAACATGGGAGAAATTTCTAAATGAATAAAAATAATAATAATGATAAAAAATTAAAAATGAAATTGAAAAAGTAAAAAAGCCGAAGACAGTATAGTAGTCACCTAAGTTAATAATTAGAAGCCTATACATAAGTGTATTTACTACTGTAAATGAGTCTATACTATAAATGATAACATCTAGTCATGAGTGGGTAGTGCATTTTTTAAAATATAGATACACTATAATATAAATCATTATTGATGAGCGAGCATGCTCGGCTGAATATCTGTTCGGCTCGAGCATCGCTATGCTCAGCACCTGAGTACCGCATGTGCTCGAGCGTAATGCTCGAGTCTCCGCCCACACGTTTTATGGGTTTTAAGCAGCCAATAAAGGTGTGGGTAAGCAATGCCCTCACTGTAATGCCAGTAGCCATGTTGGCTGCTGGCATTACAGTGATTGGCTGGCCGGAATACGTCATCGGAGGTTATATAGCACCCTATGACACGTGCTCAGATCAGTCATAGTCAGGGAGAGCAGAGCGTAGGAAGGAAAAGACAGTGTAGGAAGGGATTTTCACAGTTTTTATTCAGAGAAAGCTTTTCCAGGACCCATAAGTCCTAAGGACTATTGTGTGTGTGTGTGTGTTTTGGAGCAGCAATCTATTTGCGGTACCTGCTGCAGTCTCAGGGACAGTGCTACATAAGGGACAGATTACTGTTTTTACTACCAAAAGATTTTCAAAGACCCCAAAGTCCTTTTAAAGACTACTGTGTATGTTTGACAGCAGCAAGATATTTTTATTTTATACCTATTAGTGACATATACTGTACATCATCCGCAGACTGTGTTTTTAATTAATTGGGCCACATCTAGTGTCCATAATCTGTGGAGTTCTATAACCAATAATGTAGAACATATGCAAACAGTGTCTGCATTACAAATTCCAATAATCTGGACCACATCTAGTGTCCATAATCCGTGGTGTTCTGTAACCAATAGTGTAGAACATCCGCAAACAGTGTCTGTATTACAAATTCCAATAATCTGGGCCACATCTAGTGTCCATAATCTGTCGTGTTCCATAACCAATAGTGTAGAACATCTGCAAACAGTGTCTGTAATACAAATTCCAATAATCTGGGCCTAATATAGTGTCCATATTCTCTGGGTTTCTGTGACATATACTGTCCTGAATACGAAAACTGTGTCTTTAGCGGACAGTAAAACAATCTGCGCCACATTTAGTGACAAAACCATTAATATGAAAAAGTTGAACACTAAGGGACGGGGAAGTGCGTGTGATGCGGATGGTGCATGCAGAGGCCGGGGCCCTGGGCGCAATGAAACTGTGTCTGCTGCCAGTGCACAAGAAAAAAAAAATAAAAAATACACCGTACCCAGCTTCATGTCCAACTTAGCTGGTCGGTGCAGGACAACACTGTCCAAGTCAGACCAGTGCGAACAGTGGGTCCGTTGGATTGCTGAAGATAATGCTTCCAGTCGGTTAAGCAGCACCCTCTCATCCAGTCTCTGTAGCCAAGAGTCTGGTCAACCAAATCCTCACTCTGATCAACCTTCCTCCCACCATGGAGAGGCTTGCCAAACCAGTGATCCCATACTCGGATATTCCGAGGAGCTCTTTCCAGCACCACTATTAGAATTGGCCCTCGTGCACAGCACACTTGAGAAGGTACCTTAGATATTGTGCCCTGATTCCCAACCTCTTGAGGTCTCAAGAAGATGACGGTGGTGAACAGCAATCATTTGTTCACAAGGTGAATGATGATGAGACACAGTTGTCAATCATTGAGGTTATGGTTAGGTCAAGTCAGGAGGATGAGCAGAGTAAGGAAGTGGAAGAGGAGGTGGTGGACCATGAAATCACTGACCCAACATGGAAAGGTGAAAAGCCGAGCGATTAAAGCAGTACAGAGGGGGAGGGATCCGCAGCACTGCAACAGTTTGGAAGAGGCAGTGGGGTTGCAAAAGGGAGAAGTGGGCCCACATCAAACATGTCCTCAACCGTTACACCGAGCACCCCATGCATAGATATACCTTGCCAAGGGGTAGGTGTAACAAAGTATGGTGCTTTTTTGAGGAAAGTGCAGATGACAAAAGAGTGGTAGTTTGCAACCTATACTGTACCAAAATTAGCCGTGGCGTGAACACTAGCAACCTCACAACCACCAGCATGATCTGCCACACGGCATCCAAGCACCCTAATAAGTGGGCCAAATTTCTGTGTCCACAATCCGGGTCTGCGGGTCACACCACTGCCTCCTCTTCCCCTGTGTTACGCACTGCTGGCCAATCCCCTGCAGAAGGCGCAGGCCCGGATGCCCCTCGCCCTGCACCTGGACCTTTGATTGAATCGTGAGCAACAACATCCACTTCCCTATCCCAGTGCAGTGTCCAAATGTCGATAACACAGGCATTTGAATGCAAGAGCAAATACCCAACCACCTGCCCACAGGCCATAGCACTAAATGCGCAACTTTCGAAATTACTGGCCCTTGAAATGTTGCCATTTAGGCCTGTGGACACTGAGGCCTTCCGCAGCCTTATGTCGGGGGCCGTCCCTCGGTATGCAGTCCCCAGCCGCCACTGTTTTTCACAGTGTGCTGTGCCTGTCTTATACCAACATGTGTCTCAGAACATCACTCGTGCCCTGACCAACGCACTTACTGGGAAGGTCCCTTCACCACGAACACATGGACAAGTGCTGGTGGCCAGGAACGCTACATTTCCCTGACCGCACACTGGGTGTTGTGGAGGCCGGGAGTGAGTCGTACCCTAAGATGGCACAGGTGCTACCCACGCCCAGGATTGCGGGCCCTACGTCCATCAGTGTCTCCTCCAGCAGCTATGTTACTGGCTTCAATTCCCACTTTTTCTCCTCTGTCGCCTCCTCCTTCACTTCCACCTCCAACAGCAGTCAGCCATCAGTCGCTAGCTGGAAGAAGTCTAGCACTGGGTAAGCGTCAACAGGCATTGGTGAACCTGATCTGTTTAGGGGACAAACAGCCCACCGTTTCAGAGCTATGGCAGGTTATGAGGGACCAGACTGAGATGTGGCTCTCGCCACTCAACCTAGAACCAGGCATATCTGTGTCTGACAATGGCCACAACTTGGTGGCGGCTTTGGGGCTAGGCAACCTGACACAAATCCCATGCCTAGACCACATCTTAAACTTAGTGGTTCAGCGGTTTATCTTAACCTACCCCAATTTGCAAGATCTACTAGTGAAGGCGTGCCACGTGTGTGCCCATTTCTGCAAGTCGTCCATAGCTTCAGCCGGTCTGTCAACGCTGCAGCAGCTTTTGTGGCTTACAGCTTGTCGACTGTTGTGCGACGTGAGCACGCGGTGGAACTCTACGTTCTACATGTTGGCCAGGCTTTGTGAGCAACAGAGGGCAGTTGTGGAATACCAGCTGCAACATGGTCGTCACCTTTCGAGTCAACTGCCATTATTCAAAAGCGAGGGGTGGGCATGTCAGACCTATTTGAGGTTTAAAAAACTTTGATGAATCCACACAGATGGTTAGTGATGATAACGCTATTATCAGCGTAACCATCCCACTGCTGTGTCTACTCAAACGATTGCTGCTCACAATTAAGGAGGATGCTCTGAATGTGGCAGACGAGGAAATGGGGGAGGACATTACACAGGGTGATAGCCAGACCATCCACAGTTCATCTTCTCAGCGCAAATTGGACCATGAAGAGAAGGAGGAGGAGCTGGAGACAGTTGCCTCTGCTACAGAGGGTAGTACCCATGGAACTTTAATTCCATCTGTTCAGCGTGGATGAGCAGAAGAGGAGAAGGAGAAGGAGATGGAGAGTCATTCCAATAGACGTCTTGCCTATTGGTACTCTGGCACTAATGTCTGACTTCATGTTAGGCAGCCTTTCCCACGACCCTGTGGTGGACAGGACGAGTAAAACGGTGCGATACCAGAAGGCACTATTTGAGAGGGTGCTCCAAAATTTTCCATCTGACAACATGGCCGGCAGAGTCCGTACTTCCTTAGGCAACCAAGGAAGGGAGACAAGGGGAACACACAGCAGTTCCAACAAAGGCAGGGCAACACTCTTCAAGGCATGGGACACATTCATAACACCCCGCCAGCAACCTCACCCTGAAGCGTGGCCTAGTGGTACAAGGAGGGAAAAGTTTTGGAAGATGGTGAAGGAATACATAGCAGACCGTGTCAGCGTCCTAAATGATCGCTCAGTGCCTTACAACTACTGGGTGTCCAAGCTGACACGTCACACTAACTTGCGCTCTACACCTTGGAGGTGCTGGCCTGCCCTGCCGCCAGCGTTTTTTCTGAGCGTTTATTTTGTGCTGCTGGTGGCATAATAATAGATAAGCGTATCTACTTGTCCACTAGCAAATCTGAAAAATAAACAAGGCCTGGATTGCCCCTGACTTCTCAACTCCACCAGAGGAGAGCTGAGCGGATGATGACCATAAAGGCAATTTCAATCTATCATTTATAATGTACTCAATTTACTGTTGTGTATTCCCATGCACCTTTTCCACCACAAATACAGAGTATATGGTTGAATCTTGTTTTCTCCTCCTCCCAGATTGTATACATTCCCTCCACTCAAATTTTTTTTATAGGGTCAGCCCAACTGCACGCCCTCAACTCAATTTTTTTTATAGGGTCAGCTCAACAGCATGCACTCGCATAAAATGTTTTAGAGCATCAGCTGTACAGCATGCACTTGCATATAATGATTTAGAGAATAATTTGAACAGCATGTACTCGCATTTAATGTTTTAGTGCGTCAGCTGTACAACATGCACTCGCATATAATGTTTTCGAGCTTCAGCTCACCTGCAAGCTCTCACATACAGTTGTATCATCGTTTGCGCTCCCAGCAGGCTTGCGGCAGTGTGTAACTATTTCGTATTTCCTTTGTTAAGCCGAAGTGCGTGATAGACTTTAGAGAAAATTATGGGTGCAATTTAGGTTTGTATGGATATTAAGAGAGTGGCGAAATAACGACATCAGCCTTACACACCAGGGCCGGGGGAGAGGGTGGCTGAGCTGCTACAGTACATACACTAAAGTACAGGGTGGGATGGCACCCGAACAGTAACTCTATAAGAAAAAAATCGCAGCGGAACCTCAAAGTCCAACAGTACATCATGGTGGGGAGCCGAAGGTACTGCACTGTACCCCACTGCACCCGACTGTACTGTAATGTACCACACTGAATATTCTACAGTGCATCAACACTTCAGCCAGTTAAAAAAATATATATAAATAAATAAATATATATATATATATATATATATATATATATTATATATATTAATATATATATTAATCGAATATCCGAACATTATTAAATAGAAAATTCGATTGAGACAGGAGGTCATGGATGCAGGCCGGAAAAAAAAGGGTTCCATTTGTTATAAAAGGAAGTTTAATAGTTTAATTATTCATTTATTATTAAAGGCAGTTGGGTGGTTGTGGGAAGTTCACCGTACTGCTACAGTACAGTACTGTACAGTAGTTCACGCGCTCACGATTTTCCGCCAAGTACTGCGCAATACTGTATGTGATTGAGCTTGAAGGCAGTGTTTTTATTTAAAAAAAAAAATATGAATAACCGGACATTATGAATCAAAAAATCGCTGTACTGTACATTTAATAGACAGGAAAATATTGTTGCGGGCTGAGAAAAATAAAAACAGAAAAAAATGTGGTTCGATTTATTATTAAAGGAAAAAAATGGCGACATTCTGTTATAATTACTTAAAAGAACTGCCATTTTCTTTCCCCTAATATCTTTATATAGCCCTAGGTGTGCTCTCATTGGCTCTTGGAGCCACGTGGCCCCTTTTGGCCAATCACATTTCTTTCAGAAATGCTCTGTTTGAAGAATATGGTATTTTCAACCAATGATATTAAAGTTCCCACGGTCATGAGAACCAATCATCAGAAAGTTCACACGCTATTAATGTCAATTGGTTATGACAGGTCATCAAAACAAATAATTAACCTTAATAGCGTGGGAACTTTTTATTCATTGGTTTACATGACTGTGTGAACTTTCACCTCATTGAATGAATGTACCATATTTTTCCAGCGGAGCAATTTTTTCATCTATGCAAATGGCCAAAGAGGGTCACATGTTTCAAAGAACCAATGAGAAGAGATCTTGTCCTATATAAAGATATGACTGGATAAAAAATGGCATTTCCTATAAGTGATGGGGCCGGAATGCTACCTTTTTTTTTTTATTATTTTTTTATCGATATTTCGATTTATTAAATACATTTTACCCGATATGTTTGGTCGGCGCCCAACTGATCTCCTTTCCATAAATCCTTTCCACTAATGACTAACAGGTTTACAGTACAGTATAGATACGGTATATACTGTACATGGCTATGTACTGTACAGTAGTGTACATTCGTAGCAGTCCGCAGCTTTAAAATTTTTTTTTCTTCTACTAACACTGTACACTACTTGCGGCTGCTTTAAGCCGTATGGACTGTCGGGTCGCCGACTTCATCATCCCCCTTTTCCCTATACAGTACTCTCTTGGACACTGTACTGTCCAGTACATTTGCGGTATTTTATTATAAAATTGTGGCAATACATGAATTAAAATACAGCCATGTACTGTTCATACAGATGCATGAATTATCGCTGAGTACTGTGCAATACTGTATGTGATTGGGCTTGAAGGAAGTGATTTTATTTAAAAAAAAAAAATTGAAACAATCGAATAACCAAACATTATTAATAAAAACAAATCTCTGCACTGTACATTTAATAGACAGGAGGGCATCGATGCGGGCTCAGTTCGATTTATTAATAAAGAAAAAAAAAAAAGACAACATTACGTTACAATTACTTAAAAGAGCTGCCATTTACTTTCCACTAATATCTTTAATTCGGCCTAGGTGTGCTCTCATTTGCTCTTGAAGGAAGTGATTTTATTAAGTTGGAAGCTGCATACTGTACTACAGTAATTAAGGAATCTGTTATTAAGGAATGATCGCGTATGCACGCGATCATGTGTCAAGCGTGTCACGTCACGTAGTCTTTACTTTCGGTTTGGCGATTGGAGCAGGATTTGGCTGTAATCCAGAGAGGAGCTACAGAACTGTAAAAAAAAAAAAATCGATAAAATGGTGCGAAATTCGTTTTCACCACAGGAGAAAGAATATATTATAACTGTAAGTTATTACAATTATAACTTCGAAGTTATTACAGCACAGTATTGTACAGTATTACATATTGCAGCATGGCTGAACATTATTCTCAGGGGCGTAACTACTGTATTGGGGAAGCCGGGGAAGTGGCTGCTTTGGGGCCCTGACCCAGAAGGGGTCCATCCAGGAGGAGAAGGAGGACTAAAAGATTTTGTCAGGGCCACTCGACATTAAACAGTAAATTTTGCTGTTTTGTCAAGGCCCTTTTTTTATGTACATTTGCAGGGCTGGGACAAGGTCCACCACCAACGAAGGCTGAGCTGCCCAAGTGCCCCCCCCCCCCCCCGCCATTTAGATATGTATGTTTGTTATTAATCATCGTCCACCCCAACCACCCCCCCCTTGTAATTTTACCCCATCCAGAACCCCATCAGACCTCAGATTAGACGGAAAAGACACTTATCTTTATTTTGGAACTATCTTACTTCACTTCAGGCAGGGCAGACTCTCACGATCTATCCCTGCTGGGTCCTGGGCTGGGTCGTGATGACACAGTGCTGTGTTGCTGCCGACGCTGCTCCTGGTCTCCAGAGGGCTCACATGCGCACTGTACGCAGCCAGTCAGGCAAGAGAGCAGAAAGTGAGACCAGAACAGCGGAGTGGCCGGGCCGAGCCACAGGCCCCCCTATAATGTGCCAGTAGTACAGTAAGTAGTAGTACATTTTGATTATATGCTTGCATGCAGACCATGCTGGAAAAGGGTTACCACTTGACCCGAAAACATGCTGACAAGGCGGCAATAATTGAGGCGATCCAAGGGGAGATGGAGGAGAAATTTGGAAAGAAGCCAATGAAAGCTGCCCTACAAAAAAAGTGGTGTGATCTACAGCGGCACCATCTTGATCGCATCACTGAGCGTAGTGCAGCTTTACAGTATGTCCAAGTACAGTACAATGCGACTTTTACTGTACTGTATATACTGTACTACTGTACTGTATCTCTCTACACCTCTACTGTACTGTATGTACTGTAATGTACTGTACTGTAACTACTGTACAGTTGTCAATGATGCTGTAATCTGTACAGATGGAGCCGTGTTATCACACCAACTCTTTCTGAGTTGTTTTTCTAAATTCTTAACATTCTGTGATTATTAAAGTTAAAAATGTGCCGTCTGTCCGCTGCAAACGGCGCCGGGAGTTTACCATGGAGGACATAGTAGTGGTGTCCAGTAGGGAGCAACCTGTACCCTCTGTGTCCACAGACCATCCCCCACCTGAAGTGGCCCAGCAGGTGGAAGCGGAGACAGAGGAGGCGGGTTATTTTGATGATGATTCACCGCCGGAGCTGCAAATTGTGGAGGCCGAGTCGGAGGAGTCCTGACTGTCATTGCCCCCCGAATCTTCCACCCCAGGTTCACAAGAGGAGGAAAAAGTGGTGTACACGCCACACAAGGAGGGTAAATACAGTATGTGCACACATCAAAACCGTATAAATCAGTATATACAGTATAATCTACTGTACTGAAAAAATATCACACAATCCCCCCAAGCTGCTATCCAACTGCCTAAGGAATCCGTAGAACTGCAGACCTTAGTTACAGTAACATGGCTGCCAGTTTACTTTACTGTAGCTTACCAGTAGAGTTGAGCGAACACCTGGATGTTCGGGTTCGACGAGTTCGGCCGAACTTTCGAAAAATGTTCGGGTTCGTGATCCGAACTCGACCCGAACTTCATCCCGAACCCGAACCCCATAGAAGTCAATGGGGACCCGAACTTTTGGGCACTAAAAAGGCTGTAAAACACACCCGGAAAGGGCTAGAGGGCTGCAAAAGGCAGCAAAATGTAGTTAAATCCCCTGCAAACAAATGTAGATAGGGAAATGATGAGTTAACATAAAATAAATAAAAATTAAACAATATTAATTGGAGTGAGGTCCCATAGCACAGAATCAGGCTTCAAGTCACCCACCAATGGAGAAGGTCACTTACTATTATTTTGACCACAGCACCCAGACAAAGGAGAGAGGTCCCACAGCAGAGAACCAGGCATCATATCACCCACCACAGGAGTAGGCCACCATTTAGTTACTTTGACCCCTACACCCAGACGGAGGAGAGAGGTTACACAGCAGAGAATCAGGCATCATATCAACCACCACAGGAGAAGCCACCATTTAGTTACTTTGACCCCTGCACCCAGGAAGAGGAGAGAGGCCCCACAGCACATATTCTGGCATCATATCAGCCACCACAGGAGAAGCCACCATTGAGTTACTTTGACCCCTGCACCCAGGAAGAGAGAGAGGCCCCACAGCACATATTCTGGCATCATACTAGCCACCACAGGAGAAGCCACCATTGAGTTACTTTGACCCCTGCACCCAGGAAGAGGAGAGAGGCCCCACAGCACATATTCTGGCATCATATCAGCCACCACAGGAGAAGCTACCATTGAGTTACTTTGACCCCTGCACCCAGGAAGAGGAGAGAGGCCCCACAGCACATATTCTGGCATCATACTAACCACCACAGGAGAAGCCACCATTGAGTTACTTTGACCCCGCACCCAGGAAGAGGAGAGAGGCACCACAGCACATATTCTGGCATCATATCAGCCACCACAGGAGAAGCCACCATTGAGTTACTTTGACCCCTGCACCCAGGAAGAGGAGAGAGGCCCCACAGCACATATTCTGGCATCATATCAGCCACCACAGGAGAAGCCACCATTTAGTTACTTTGACCCCGCACCCAGGAAGAGAGAGAGGCACCACAGCACATATTCAGGCATCATATCACACACCACAGGAGAAGGCCTCTTTCAGTGATTTAGGCCTTTGGACCCAGACAGAGGAGAGAGGCACCACAGCACATATTCTGGCATCATATCAGCCACCACAGGAGAAGCCACCATTGAGTTACTTTGACCCCTGCACCCAGGAAGAGGAGAGAGGCCCCACAGCACATATTCTGGCATCATATCAGCCACCACAGGAGAAACCACCATTGAGTTACTTTGACCCCTGCACCCAGGAAGAGGAGAGAGGCCCCACAGCACATATTCTGGCATCATATCACCCACCACAGGAGTAGGCCACCATTTAGTTACTTTGACCCCTACACCCAGACGGAGGAGAGAGGTTACACAGCAGAGAATCAGGCATTTAGATCACCCACCACAGGAGTAGGCCCCAATTTAATGGGACCCCGGCAACCACGTCAGATGGCACAACCATCAGCTTCATATCAATCAGCACAGGAGAAGGCGACTTTGAAAGACTTTGACCCTACACCCAGACGGAGGAGAGAGGTTTCACAGCAGAGAATCAGGCATTTAGATCACCCACCACAGGAGTAGGCCCCCATTGAATCAGACCCTGGCAGCCATGTCAGATGGCACAACCATCAGCTTTATATCAATCAGCACAGGAGAAGGCGACTTTGAAAGACTTTGACCCCTACACCCAGATGGAGGAGAGAGGTTTCACAGCAGAGAATCAGGCATCATATCAACCACCACAGGAGAAGACACCATTTAGTTACTTTGACCCCTGCACCCAGGAAGAGGAGAGAGGCCCCACAGCACATATTCTGGCATCATATCAGCCACCACAGGAGAAGCCACCATTGAGTTACTTTGACCCCTGCACCCAGGAAGAGGAGAGGCCCCACAGCACATATTCTGGCATCATACTAACCACCACAGGAGAAGCCACCATTGAGTTACTTTGACCCCTGCACCCAGGAAGAGGAGAGAGGCCCCACAGCACATATTCTGGCATCATATCAGCCACCACAGGAGAAGCCACCATTGAGTTACTTTGACCCCACACCCAGGAAGAGGAGAGAGGCACCACAGCACATATTCAGGCATCATATCACACACCACAGGAGAAGGCCTCTTTCAGTGATTTAGGCCTTTGGACCCAGACAGAGGAGAGAGGCACCACAGCACATATTCTGGCATCATATCAGCCACCACAGGAGAAGCCACCATTGAGTTACTTTGACCCCTGCACCCAGGAAGAGGAGAGAGGCCCCACAGCACATATTCTGGCATCATATCAGCCACCACAGGAGAAGCCACCATTGAGTTACTTTGACCCCTGCACCCAGGAAGAGGAGAGAGGCCCCACAGCACATATTCTGGCATCATATCACCCACCACAGGAGTAGGCCACCATTTAGTTACTTTGACCCCTACACCCAGACGGAGGAGAGAGGTTACAAAGCAGAGAATCAGGCATTTAGATCACCCACCACAGGAGTAGGCCCCAATTTAATGGGACGCCGGCAACCATGTCAGATGGCACAACCATCAGCTTCATATCAATCAGCACAGGAGAAGGCGACTTTGAAAGACTTTCACCCCTACACCCAGATGGAGGAGAGAGGTTTCACAGCAGAGAATCAGGCATTTAGATCACCCACCACAGGAGTAGGCCCCCATTGAATCAGACCCTGGCAACCATGTCAGATGGCACAACCATCAGCTTTATATCAATCAGCACAGGAGAAGGCGACTTTGAAAGACTTTGACCCTACACCCAGATGGAGGAGAGAGGTTTCACAGCAGAGAATCAGGCATCATATCAACCACCACAGGAGAAGCCACCATTTAGTTACTTTGACCCCTGCACCCAGGAAGAGGAGAGAGGCACCACAGCACATATTCTGGCATCATATCAGCCACCACAGGAGAAGCCACCATTGAGTTACTTTGACCCCTGCACCCAGGAAGAGAGAGAGGCCCCACAGCACATATTCTGGCATCATACTAACCACCACAGGAGAAGCCACCATTTAGTTACTTTGACCCCTTCACCCAAACAGAGGAGAGGTTCCACATCAGAGAATCAGGCATCATATCAGCCACCACAGGAGTAGGCCACAATTTAGTTTATTTGACCCCTGCACTTAGGAAGAGGAGAGAGGCCCCACAGCACATATTCTGGCATCATATCACACACCACAGGAGAAGGCCTCTTTCAGTGATTTAGGCCTTTGGACCCAGACAGAGGAGAGAGGTCCCACAGCAGAGAACCAGGCATCATATCACCCACCACAGGAGTAGGCCACCATTTAGTTACTTTGACCCCTACACCCAGACGGAGGAGAGAGGTTACACAGCAGAGAATCAGGCATTTAGATCACCCACCACAGGAGAAGGCCCCAATTTAATGGGACCCGGCAACCATGTCAGATGGCACAACCATCAGCTTCATATCAATCAGCACAGGAGAAGCGACTTTGAAAGACTTTGACCCCTACACCCAGATGGAGGAGGAGGTTTCACAGCAGAGAATCAGGCATCATATCAACCACCACAGGAGAAGCCACCATTTAGTTACTTTGACCCCTGCACCCAGGAAGAGGAGAGGCACCACAGCACATATTCTGGCATCATATCAGCCACCACAGGAGAAGCCACCATTGAGTTACTTTGACCCCTGCACCCAGGAAGAGGAGAGGCCCCACAGCACATATTCTGGCATCATACTAACCACCACAGGAGAAGCCACCATTGAGTTACTTTGACCCCTGCACCCAGGAAGAGGAGAGGCCCCACAGCACATATTCTGGCATCATATCAGCCACCACAGGAGAAGCCACCATTGAGTTACTTTGACCCCCGCACCCAGGAAGAGGAGAGAGGCACCACAGCACATATTCAGGCATCATATCACACACCACAGGAGAAGGCCTCTTTCAGTGATTTAGGCCTTTGGACCCAGACAGAGGAGAGAGGCACCACAGCACATATTCTGGCATCATATCAGCCACCACAGGAGAAGCCACCATTGAGTTACTTTGACCCCTGCACCCAGGAAGAGGAGAGAGGCCCCACAGCACATATTCTGGCATCATATCAGCCACCACAGGAGAAGCCACCATTGAGTTACTTTGACCCCTGCACCCAGGAAGAGGAGAGAGGCCCCACAGCACATATTCTGGCATCATATCACCCACCACAGGAGTAGGCCACCATTTAGTTACTTTGACCCCTACACCCAGACGGAGGAGAGAGGTTACACAGCAGAGAATCAGGCATTTAGATCACCCACCACAGGAGTAGGCCCCAATTTAATGGGACCCGGCAACCATGTCAGATGGCACAACCATCAGCTTCATATCAATCAGCACAGGAGAAGGCGACTTTGAAAGACTTTGACCCTACACCCAGACGGAGGAGAGAGGTTTCACAGCAGAGAATCAGGCATTTAGATCACCCACCACAGGAGTAGGCCCCATTGAATCAGACCCTGGCAACCATGTCAGATGGCACAACCATCAGCTTTATATCAATCAGCACAGGAGAAGGCGACTTTGAAAGACTTTGACCCCTACACCCAGATGGAGGAGAGAGGTTTCACAGCAGAGAATCAGGCATCATATCAACCACCACAGGAGAAGCCACCATTTAGTTACTTTGACCCCTGCACCCAGGAAGAGGAGAGAGGCACCACAGCACATATTCTGGCATCATATCAGCCACCACAGGAGAAGCCACCATTGAGTTACTTTGACCCCTGCACCCAGGAAGAGAGAGAGGCCCACAGCACATATTCTGGCATCATACTAACCACCACAGGAGAAGCCACCATTTAGTTACTTTGACCCCTTCACCCAAACAGAGGAGAGAGGTTCCACATCAGAGAATCAGGCATCATATCAACCACCACAGGAGTAGGCCACAATTTAGTTTATTTGACCCCTGCACCCAGGAAGAGGAGAGAGGCCCCACAGCACATATTCTGGCATCATATCACACACCACAGGAGAAGGCCTCTTTCAGTGATTTAGGCCTTTGGACCCAGACAGAGGAGAGAGGTCCACAGCAGAGAACCAGGCATCATATCACCCACCACAGGAGTAGGCCACCATTTAGTTACTTTGACCCCTACACCCAGACGGAGGAGAGGTTACACAGCAGAGAATCAGGCATTTAGATCACCCACCACAGGAGTAGGCCCCAATTTAATAGGACCCCGGCAACCATGTCAGATGGCACAACCATCAGCTTCATATCAATCAGCACAGGAGAAGCGACTTTGAAAGACTTTGACCCCTACACCCAGATGGAGGAGAGGTTTCACAGCAGAGAATCAGGCATCATATCAACCACCACAGGAGAAGCCACCATTTAGTTACTTTGACCCCTGCACCCAGGAAGAGGAGAGGCACCACAGCACATATTCTGGCATCATATCAGCCACCACAGGAGAAGCCACCATTGAGTTACTTTGACCCCGCACCCAGGAAGAGGAGAGAGGCACCACAGCACATATTCTGGCATCATATCAGCCACCACAGGAGAAGCCACCATTGAGTTACTTTGACCCTGCACCCAGGAAGAGGAGAGAGGCACCACAGCACATATTCTGGCATCATATCAGCCACCACAGGAGAAGCCACCATTGAGTTACTTTGACCCCTGCACCCAGGAAGAGGAGAGAGGCCCTACAGCACATATTCTGGCATCATATCAGCCACCACAGGAGAAGCCACCATTTAGTTACTTTGACCCCTTCACCCAAACAGAGGAGAGAGGTTCCACATCAGAGAATCAGGCATCATATCAACCACCACAGGAGTAGGCCACAATTTAGTTTATTTGACCCCTGCACCCAGGAAGAGGAGAGAGGCCCCACAGCACATATTCTGGCATCATATCACACACCACAGGAGAAGGCCTCTTTCAGTGATTTAGGCCTTTGGACCCAGACAGAGGAGAGAGGTCAGAGATTAGCTTCATATCCCCCAGCACAGCAGAAGACCGCTTTATTTGACTTAGGCCTCAGCACCCAGACAGAAGACAGAGGTAGCATGGCAGAGGTTATGGCTTCATGTCACCCGTTAGTTTAACCGGCCACTTTCATCTGGTTAGGCCCGGCGCCCAGACAGAGAAGAGTTTCATTCAACTGTGGGTTTCATAAAATTTGTATCAAATAAAGAAGTGGCCCGTAGCACAACAAGACATGTTTTAGGCAGTTAATAAGGACTACTCTGCACAAGGGAGGGACAGGTCCTGTGGGATCCATGCCTGGTTCATCTTTATGAAGGTCAGCTTGTCCACGTTGGCTGTGGACAGGCGGCTGCGCTTGTCAGTAATGACGCCCCTGCCGTGCTGAATACGCGTTCAGATAAACGCTGGCCGCCGGGCAGGAAAGCACCTCCAAGGCATACACATGCTAACTCTGGCCACGTGGACAATTTCGAAACCCAGTAGTTGAATGGGGCCGAACCATCCGTCAGGATGTGGAGGGTGTGCAGACATACTGTTCAACCATGTTAGTGAAATGCTGCCTCCTGCTAACACGTTCCGTATCAGGTGTCGGTGCAGATAGCTGTGGCGTGGAGACAAAACTTTCCACATTTCTGCCATGCTAACCCTGCCCTCAGATGAGCTGGCAGTGACACAGCTGCGTTAGCGACCTCTTGCCACTCCTCTGCCTTCACCTTCCACCTGTTCCCTGTAGACATGTGGGAATGCTCTCAAGAGCGCCTCTATCAGCGTACGCTTGTACTCAGCGCATCTTACGGTCACGCTCCAGTTCAGGAATTAAAGTGGGCACATTGTCTTTATACCGGGGATCCAGCAGGGTGGCCACCCAGTAGTCTGCACGTTAAAACGTGGGCAACTCTGCTGTCGTTGCGCAGGCATTGGAGCATATATTCGCTCATGTGGCCAGGCTACCCATGGGTAAGGACAAGCTGTCCTCTGTGGGAGGCGTATCGTCATCGTCCACCGTATCCCCCAGCCACGCACCAGTGATGGGCCTGGGCTGCCACCCCGCTGTGAACTTGCGTCATCCTCGTCCCCCTCCACCTCCTCCTCCTCATCCTCCTCATCCTCCAGTACAGTGCCTTGGCTGGCGACTTGTGAACCTGTCCTCTGCTGCTTAAACAAACCTCCCTTTGAGCCAATTCGAACAGACTGGCCCAAAGTGTTAGAAACGAGCCCTCATCCTCCTCCTCCTCCTCCACCTGGGCCACCTCCTCTAACATCATTGCCCTAAGTGTTTTCTCAAGGAGACATAGAAGTGGTATTGTAACGCTGATAACAGTGTCATCGCCACTGGCCATGTTGGTGGAGTACTCGAAACAGCGCAGCAGGGCAGCACAGGTCTCGCATGGAGGCCCAATCATTGGTGGTGAAGTGGTGCTGTTCGGCAGTACGACTGACGCGAGGCGTGCTGCAGCTGAAACTCCACTATGGCCTGCTGCTGCTCGCACAGTCTCTCCAGCATGTGCAAGGTGGAGTTCCACCGGGTGGGCACGTCGCATATGAGGCGGTGAGCGGGAAGGCCGAGTTCCGCTGTAGCGCAGACAGAGCGAGCAGCGGCAGGATGTGAGCGGCGGAAGCGGCACAGACGGCCCGCACTTTATGCAGCAGCTCTGACATGTTGGGGTAGTGGTGAATGAACCTCTGCACCACCAAGTTCAGCACATGCGCCAGGCAAGGGATGTAGCGTCAAACCGCTAGATCCCAGAGCTGCCACGAGATTTCGCCCATTATCGCATACCACCAGGCCTGGCTTGAGGCCCACCGGCAGAAACCACTCGTCGGTCTGTTGTTCAATACCCCGCCACAACTCCTGCGCGTGTGGGGCCTGTCCCCAAACATATGAGTTTCAGAATGGCCTGCTGACGCTTACCGGGCTGTGCTGAAGTTGGTGGTGAAGGTGTGTGGCTGACCGGATGAGCTGGTGGAAGCAGTGAGGAGGAAGCCGAGTAGGAGGAGGAGGCTACAGGAGGCAGAGAGAATGATGCCCTGCGATCCTAGGTGGCGAAGGACGTGCGCCAAGGAACTGTCCGCCCGGGGCCCAGCCGCCACTACATTCATCCAGTGTGCAGTTAGTGAGATATAGCGTCCCTGGCCGTGCTTACTGGTCCACGTATCTGTGGTTAGGTGGACCTTGCCACAAATGGCGTTGCGCAGTGCACACTTGATTTTTATCGGACACTTGCATGTGCAGGAAGGCACGGCTGTCTTGGAGAAGTAGTGGCGGCTGGGAACCACATACTGCGGCAGCCATGGCCATCAGCTGTTTGAAGCTGTCTGTGTCCACCAGCCGGAATGACAGCATTTCAAAGGCTAGCAGTTTAGAAATGCTGGCGTTCAGGCCAAGGGCTCGAGGTGACTCGGGAATTTGCAGCTTCCTCTCTAAGGTTTGAGATATTGAGAGCTGAACGCTGCTGTGTGATATAGTGGAGACGCTAGCTGGCGGTGGCGGTGGTGGTGGTGTCGGTGGCACATCCTCTGTTTGCTGCTCGGCAGGTGGCAACATCCTCTCGAGGCGGCAGCCGAGGCAGCAGCGGCAGGGAGCAGGGGAGCCCTCAGCGAGTGCCTGGTTTTTAAGCGTGTGTACCCCACTGCAGTTCATGCTTTGCATGCAGATGCCTGGTCATGCAGGTTGTGCTGAGGTTCAGAACGCTAATGCCTCGCCTCGAGGCTCTGATGGCAGGCGTGCAAGTCACTCGGGTCTCGGTCGGTAGGACATTGTTTAGAAGTGCCATGCCAGGGAACTCTTTGAAGCTGCCTTTGTGGGGCTGGGTCCCTGTTGGCGATGTCCAGTAGCAGGCGAACTCTGGGGCGGCTGCGTCCTGCTGGCCCCTGCTCCTCTTTGGCTTCGCTGTTGTCTCTGGTCTCACCACTACCTCTTCCCTCTGAACTGTGAAAGTCATCGCCACGACCTTCCAGTCCATGTGGGGTCTAAGACCTCATCGTCCTCTGCATCGTCTTCCACCCAGTCTCCCTCCCTGACCTCCTCCTGTTCAGTCTGCACACTGCAAAAAGACGCGGCAGTGGGCACCTGTGTTTCGCCATCTTTAGAGACGTGCGGACTCCGATAGATGGTGGTATTCCCAGGTCCTCTTCATCTGTAGACATAAGTGGTTGTGCGTCAGTGCATGGTATGTCTTCCTCCACTGGGGAAGGAGCTGAGGTGGGCGCCCCTGGGAAACCACTGGAGGCAGAGTCTTCAAACAGAAGAAGAAGAGACTGCTGCATAACTTGTGAAAGCTCAGACCGTTTCCCTGATATGGCTTGGGGGTGATGTGACAGACTGATGGGCTTGGTTTCAGGTGCCACCTGTGCGCTTTCCGCAGAAGACTGGGTGGAAGACCATGTGGTGAACGTGCTGGAAGCACTATCGGCCGGCAATCGAGTCAATGCCTTTACCTGCTCAGGCGCTTACCATCCTAAGAGCGGCATTGGGCCCCACGAGATATTGCGGTACATTCTGCCGGCTAGTTGAGGAGTTCGTTCCCTACTGTGTCGCCTGGGGCGAGCGGCCACGTCCACTACCAGCAACAGAGGCTCCACGGACACCACCACGACGCGTCCTCGTCCTTAATAGTATTTTTCTTCATTGTTGCGATTCAACTCGCACCACAATGAAAATATATTATTTTTATAAGCAAAATCCCCTCACTGGAATACTTTCAGTCTTTTGACTGTATGGATTACAGATGGAATGACTTGTTATATGTGAGTACCGCTTTCTTTGACAGATTCTAGTATGGGTACATATATGTTTTCCCAACCCCAGCACATTAATTTGCTAATTCCAGATGTATGAAACGCATAGGCCTAACTGTATCTAGTATATTGAGCGCCAGATAAACTAACTTGGCCTTTTTAAATAAAAAAAATTCCCTCACTGGAATACTTTCAGTCTTTTGACTGTATGGATTACAGATGGAATGACTGTTATATGTGAGTACCGCTTTCTTTGACAGATTCTAGTATGGGTACATATATGTTTTCCCAACCCCAGCACATTAGTTTGCTAATTCCAGATGTATGAAGCATGAGGCCTAACTGTATCTAGTATATTGAGCGCCAGATAAACTAACTTGGCCTTTTTAAATAAAAAAATTCCCTCACTGGAATACTTTCAGTCTTTTGACTGTATGGATTACAGATGGAATGACTGTTATATGTGAGTACCGCTTTCTTTGACAGATTCTAGTATGGGTACATATATGTTTTCCCAACCCCAGCACATTAGTTTGCTAATTCCAGATGTATGAAGCATGAGGCCTAACTGTATCTAGTATATTGAGCGCCAGATAAACTAACTTGGCCTTTTTAAATAAAAAAATTCCCTCACTGGAATACTTTCAGTCTTTTGACTGTATGGATTACAGATGGAATGACTGTTATATGTGAGTACCGCTTTCTTTGACAGATTCTAGTATGGGTACATATATGTTTTCCCAACCCCAGCACATTAGTTTGCTAATTCCAGATGTATGAAAGCATGAGCCTAACTGTATCTAGTATATTGAACGCCAGATAAACTAACTTGGCCTTTTTAAATAAAAAAAATTCCCTCACTGGAATACTTTCAGTCTTTTGACTGTATGGATTACAGATGGAATGACTTTGTTATATGTGAGTACCGCTTTCTTTGACAGATTCTAGTATGGGTACATATATGTTTTCCCAACCCCAGCACATTAGTTTGCTAATTCCAGATGTATGAAACGCATGAGCCTAACTGTATCTAGTATATTGAGCGCCAGATAAACTAACTTGGCCTTTTTAAATAAAAAAATTCCCTCACTGGAATACTTTCAGTCTTTTGACTGTATGGATTACAGATGGAATGACTGTTATATGTGAGTACCGCTTTCTTTGACAGATTCTAGTATGGGTACATATATGTTTTCCCAACCCCAGCACATTAGTTTGCTAATTCCAGATGTATGAAATGCAGGCCTAACTGTATCTAGTATATTGAGCATCAGATAAACTAACTTGGCCTTTTTAAATAAAAAAATTCCCTCACTGGAATACTTTCAGTCTTTTGACTGTATGGATTACAGATGGAATGACTTGTTATATGTGAGTACCGCTTTCTTTGACAGATTCTAGTATGGGTACATATATGTTTTCCCAACCCCAGCACATTAGTTTGCTAATTCCAGATGTATGAAACGCAGGCCTAACTGTATCTAGTATATTGAGCATAGATAAACTAACTTGGCCTTTTTAAATAAAAAAAAATTCCCTCACTGGAATACTTTCAGTCTTTTGACTGTATGGATTACAGATGGAATGATTTGTTATATGTGAGTGCACTTTCTTTGACAGATTCTAGTATGGATTCTTATATGTGTTTCCCAACCCAGCACATTAGTTTGCTAATTCCAGATGTATGAAGCATGAGCCTAACTGTATCTAGTATATTGAGCGCCAGATAAACTAACTTGGCCTTTTTTAAATAAAAAAATTCCCTCACTGGAATACTTTCAGTCTTTTGACTGTATGGATTACAGATGGAATGACTTGTTATATGTGAGTACCGCTTTCTTTGACAGATTCTAGTATGGGTACATATATGTTTTCCCAACCCAGCACATTAGTTTGCTAATTCCAGATGTATGAAGCATGAGGCCTAACTGTATCTAGTATATTGAGCATCAGATAAACTAACTTGGCCTTTTTAAATAAAAAAAATTCCCTCACTGGAATACTTTCAGTCTTTTGACTGTATGGATTACAGATGGAATGACTTGTTATATGTGAGTACCGCTTTCTTTGACAGATTCTAGTATGGGTACATATATGTTTTCCCAACCCCAGCACATTAGTTTGCTAATTCCAGATGTATGAAACGCAGGCCTAACTGTATCTAGTATATTGAGCGCCAGATAAACTAACTTGGCCTTTTTAAATAAAAAAATTCCCTCACTGGAATACTTTCAGTCTTTTGACTGTATGGATTACAGATGGAATGACTGTTATATGTGAGTACCGCTTTCTTTGACAGATTCTAGTATGGGTACATATATGTTTTCCCAACCCCAGCACATTAATTTGCTAATTCCAGATGTATGAAGCATGAGGCCTAACTGTATCTAGTATATTGAGCGTCAGATAAACTAACTTGGCCTTTTTAAATAAAAAAAAATTCCCTCACTGGAATACTTTCAGTCTTTTGACTGTATGGATTACAGATGGAATGACTGTTATATGTGAGTACCGCTTTCTTTGACAGATTCTAGTATGGGTACATATATGTTTTCCCAACCCCAGCACATTAGTTTGCTAATTCCAGATGTATGAAACGCAGGCCTAACTGTATCTAGTATATTGAGCATCAGATAAACTAACTTGGCCTTTTTAAATAAAAAAATTCCCTCACTGGAATACTTTCAGTCTTTTGACTGTATGGATTACAGATGGAATGACTGTTATATGTGAGTACCGCTTTCTTTGACAGATTCTAGTATGGGTACATATATGTTTTCCCAACCCCAGCACATTAGTTTGCTAATTCCAGATGTATGAAACGCAGGCCTAACTGTATCTAGTATATTGAGCGCCAGATAAACTAACTTGGCCTTTTTAAATAAAAAAATTCCCTCACTGGAATACTTTCAGTCTTTTGACTGTATGGATTACAGATGGAATGACTGTTATATGTGAGTACCGCTTTCTTTGACAGATTCTAGTATGGGTACATATATGTTTTCCCAACCCCAGCACATTAGTTTGCTAATTCCAGATGTATGAAACGCAGGCCTAACTGTATCTAGTATATTGAACGCCAGATAAACTAACTTGGCCTTTTTAAATAAAAAAATTCCCTCACTGGAATACTTTCAGTCTTTTGACTGTATGGATTACAGATGGAATGACTGTTATATGTGAGTACCGCTTTCTTTGACAGATTCTAGTATGGGTACATATATGTTTTCCCAACCCCAGCACATTAGTTTGCTAATTCCAGATGTATGAAGCATAGGCCTAACTGTATCTAGTATATTGAACGCCAGATAAACTAACTTGGCCTTTTTAAATAAAAAAATTCCCTCACTGGAATACTTTCAGTCTTTTGACTGTATGGATTACAGATGGAATGACTGTTATATGTGAGTACCGCTTTCTTTGACAGATTCTAGTATGGGTACATATATGTTTTCCCAACCCCAGCACATTAGTTTGCTAATTCCAGATGTATGAAAGCATGAGCCTAACTGTATCTAGTATATTGAGCGCCAGATAAACTAACTTGGCCTTTTTAAATAAAAAAAAATTCCCTCACTGGAATACTTTCAGTCTTTTGACTGTATGGATTACAGATGGAATGACTGTTATATGTGAGTACCGCTTTCTTTGACAGATTCTAGTATGGGTACATATATGTTTTCCCAACCCCAGCACATTAGTTTGCTAATTCCAGATGTATGAAAGCATGAGCCTAACTGTATCTAGTATATTGAGCGTCAGATAAACTAACTTGGCCTTTTTAAATAAAAAAATTCCCTCACTGGAATACTTTCAGTCTTTTGACTGTATGGATTACAGATGGAATGACTGTTATATGTGAGTACCGCTTTCTTTGACAGATTCTAGTATGGGTACATATATGTTTTCCCAACCCCAGCACATTAGTTTGCTAATTCCAGATGTATGAAACGCAGGCCTAACTGTATCTAGTATATTGAGCGCCAGATAAACTAACTTGGCCTTTTTAAATAAAAAAATTCCCTCACTGGAATACTTTCCAGTCTTTTGACTGTATGGATTACAGATGGAATGACTGTTATATGTGAGTACCGCTTTCTTTGACAGATTCTAGTATGGGTACATATATGTTTTCCCAACCCCAGCACATTAGTTTGCTAATTCCAGATGTATGAAACGCCAGGCCTAACTGTATCTAGTATATTGAGCATGAGATAAACTAACTTGGCCTTTTTAAATAAAAAAATTCCCTCACTGGAATACTTTCAGTCTTTTGACTGTATGGATTACAGATGGAATGACTGTTATATGTGAGTACCGCTTTCTTTGACAGATTCTAGTATGGGTACATATATATTTTCCCAACCTCAGGAGATTAGTTTGCTAATTCCAGATGTATGAAACGCAGGCCCAACTGTATATAGTATATTGAAAGCCAGATAAACTAACTTGGCCTTTTTTAAATAAAAAAATTCCCTCACTGGAATACTTTCAGTCTTTTGACTGTATGGATTACAGATGGAATGACTGTTACATGTGAGTACCACTTTCTTTGACAGATTCTAGTATGGGTACATATATGTTTTCCCAACCCCAGCACATTAGTTTGCTAATTCCAGATGTATGAAACGCATGAGCCTAACTGTATCTAGTATATTGAGCGTCAGATAAACTAACTTGGCCTTTTTAAATAAAAAAATTCCCTCACTGGAATACTTTCAGTCTTTTGACTGTATGGATTACAGATGGAATGACTGTTATATGTGAGTACCGCTTTCTTTGACAGATTCTAGTATGGGTACATATATGTTTTCCCAACCCCAGCACATTAGTTTGCTAATTCCAGATGTATGAAACGCAGGCCTAACTGTATCTAGTATATTGAACGCCAGATAAACTAACTTGGCCTTTTTTAAATAAAAAAAATTCCCTCACTGGAATACTTTCAGTCTTTTGACTGTATGGATTACAGATGGAATGACTGTTACATGTGAGTACCGCTTTCTTTGACAGATTCTAGTATGGGTACATATATATTTTCCCAACCTGGGAGATTAGTTTGCTAATTCCAGATGTATGAAACGCAGGCCTAACTGTATCTAGTATATTGAACGCCAGATAAACTAACTTGGCCTTTTTTAAATAAAAAAAAAAATTCCCTCACTGGAATACTTTCAGTCTTTTGACTGTATGGATTACAGGTGGACTGGTATTAGTAGGGGTGACACAAGCACACCCAAGTCCCTGATGTAGGATTTCTATGGCACAGACCACTATTACAAGTGATTAATGGACGTTGGGAGAGATTGTGCTGCAGCACTAGTCCCAAGATGGCCGCCGCCTATCAGCCCAGTAACATGTGCCACAAAATGGTCTGCACAACCTTTAAAAAAAATAGCCTTGGACTGTGCTGCTAAATCGCTATTGGTCTGAATCCCAGGTGTAGATGTCTGACTTGTTTGGAGCTTTGGAATGCACACTGTGGCAGCTTCTGCTGCAGCACTACAAGTCGCAAAATGGCGGCCGGCGGTCAGCCCAGGTACATGTGGATGGAAAAATCACTCTGGCCACTCTAAAAATAGCCAATCCCTATCAAAAAAGCAGCTCAGCTGCAGTTTTTCAGATGAATCACAGGTGGAGGAGAGAAATTTGCTTCCAGTTATTCAATTATCCCTGCCTATTCTCGCCCTAGCATCAGCTGCGTCTATCCCTGTTCTATTCACATCGGGAGTGAGCACGTCCCGACGTGCGCACAAGCTTATAAAGAGGCTGAGTCACATGCTGCACTCGGCCAATCACAGCCTTGCCAATAGTAGGCATGGCTGCGATGGCATCTTAGGGCAAGTAGTATGATGCATGTTGATTGGCTGCTTTGCAGCCTTTCAAAATGCGCCTAAATACATGCCGAACGACGAACCCGAACCCAAACTTTTTTGAAAATGTCCGGGTTCGGGTCCGGGTCCCGGACACCTCAAAATTCGGTACGAACCCGAACGATGCTCGAACTGTTCGCTCAACACTACTTACCAGGCTTTGCACCAACATTCCCAAGTGATTATGCCTTGGGGAAGGTAGTTTGTTGGTCTGTTACAGTATACAAACAAACCTATAGAGAGCATGTGTATACCCGCATGGAAAATACAAAAATAGCTTTATTAGAAATACCATAAAAAAAATATAGAGTCTCATGTGGAACGGAGAAAGCAATAAGGCAAGGGCCATCAAGGAAGGGGGCTAGTACATGATATAAATAGATGAATAATTTAAGGTTAAGAAGTACACCAAAAAGCATTACATGGTACGTGTTGCTGCAAGTAAGTAAAGTGCAAGTGTGAAACCCAGTAAACGAAATACTGTAAGGCTGTAAATTGTTGTTTCAGATGATGGTCATAGGCAAAAACACACATATACATACATACACATATGTATATACATATATGTGTACATGTAAAAAAGGTCATCATGTAAGGTCCAACATCAAGGGATACCCATGTAAGTAAAAAGCCTAAGTCAAATGACACAGCACGCAAGCACAAGCACATATACTGTAACCATGCAAGGAGTAGATAACATAAAGGTAAGTATATAAAAGTTACATAGACATGAACTGCCCCCTTCCCAGTGTCTCCTCCCTCACCCAACGCGTTTCACTAACAGGCTTTGTCAGGGAAAGGGAGGAGCAGTGGGAAGGTTGCAGTTTAAATACACAATTCAATTAAACAGAATCGCTGACACCTGCGGTGTCCTCGGACGTCACGAGTCACATGATAGGAACCACACACCCCATCCCCCCAGAGAGGTTTGTACTGCAGCCATGTATCAAAGCCAATCAATACAGCTTTTATTTCAGAGCGCTTTTTGTAAGGATACAGATACGGATGATTTAGGTATAAATTAGTCGGACATATACATGTATATATATGTGCGCACGTGCACCTCGGACGACAAGTTGAGCATAGAGCACGGAAAATGCCCTCATTAGAGATGGCCGATACAAGTGTAGTGCGCATGCGTGGAGGTTCCGATCATGTGACCGAAAACATATGATCGGTAGCTCACATGAGATCTTATGCAGACCGGACCCAAAAATGATGTATGTTGTATGATCAACCAAATCAAGATTTTAATACTGGGGAAAAGGTGATTTAAACTTATATAAATAAGAGATTATATCTATATAGAAAATTAAGAAAAGAGAGGCCAAGACATGCAATGTGATAGCAAACCAAAACGTGAATGGTGAAAATAGTGAAAAGAGGTGCAAAAAGTGAAGGTTAAATGATGGATAACTTAACCACATACAAAAAACAAAATCATCATATAAATAACATTTAGTAATTAAATTGCAAATATGAAAAAAATGGGATAAAGAAGAAAGGAGATGTGATGCAAAGGCAGAAAGTGACAAATGCAAAATAGACTGGAAGTAAAATGTATATGAGTTATATGTGTGGTTCTAATAAAAGTGAGAAGGAATCTAATGTCATGTATGTGTATACGAAAAAAGGAGAAGTGAATAAGTGATACTATATATAATGAAAACTATATGAATGAATAAGTGATAATACAAGAATAGCACATATAGTGTAAAAATAAATAAGGATGTACTGAAAAAGTATATGTAAAAAATATGTAATATAATAATGTGATATGGGAGAATAAAAAAGAGATATGTTTCATATTTAATTTTTTTTTTTTTTTTACAAAATCTAGTCCCCATTCCTTCTTTAGGATAAACAATGTTAGTATTGTTGTTATAATATTCTAATATAGATACAATCGCAGATTAGTAATTCCCATTGAATCGAAAATTGGGTCCAGATCCGATTCTTAATGAAGTATCTGTATAATGGCTGCAAAAATAATAATAAAAGAAAAGAGAAAAAAATGAAAATAGAAATAAAAATAATTATAAATATAAATCTAATAGTAAATATACTAGGAAATAATGAATAATAAAGAAAAATAATTGAAAAAAAGTGTATATATATATATATATATATATATAGGTTTTCTCCTGCTACAGTATACAGTAGTACAGTAATTCCCGGTGCATCAAGTAATGTATAGTATAGTATATACTGTAGCATACTATTATGGGCTGCCCGCGAAGTGGTTACAAGTGAAAACATTGAGGGGACAAGAGAAACCACATTAATAGAAAACAATAAAACTGCACCCTAACTTTAAAAATTTACATACAGTACTCCACACAGTGGACAGATGGTCTTGTAAACGGAATTGCATTAATTATTTTTTTTTTTTCTAACAGTTGTGAATCAATGCATCATGCAGATAGTCCAGATGGAGAGGGACCATCTCAAGGCCATCCACGACATAAATGTGGAGCAGCGTCGCCTACAAGAAAAGGTTCAAGACCTTGAAAATAACTATCGACAGGACATGGCAAAAATTAAAGCCCTTCTGATTAAACTAAAAAATTTGCCTTAGAGGCCTTTATTTCAAATTTTTTATTTATACAGTTAATAATTTTTTAATGTTATCATGCTTGCTTTCTTTTTTATTAATATTATGGTACAGTACAGTCTAATTTTATAACTTACAGCAGTTGTAAGCCCAATTTACAGTAGGGTAGGGTAAAACTCATCTGGATAAGGACACACAGCGGTTCTGTAGGTACACGATAACACTGTAGTATAAGGCCCACACATACTGTAACTCAGCAGTGTCAAGACAGACAGCAGTACTGTAGGTACAGTACACGGTAACACTGTAGTACAGTATACTGTAAAGCCCACACATACTGCACTACCAGCATTCACTTCTGTACGGCACGGACCTCTTTGCGGGCATCATACAGTAGGACATACAGCCGTGCTCAAAATAAACAAAATTTTTCGGCGTTCACCAGAACTGCACTGCGCATGCCCACATCCGACACCAAATGTGGGGATTATAGTTACAGTATATGTTTGTGTATTTATATACAAATTACAATTTTGATATATATATATATTTTTATATATATACAGTATACTGTTTATATATATATGTATATATATATATATATATATATATATATATATATATATATATATCCAATATACTGTATATATATACACATATACTGTATACAGTAATATGCACCTATAATCGCCAATAACAAATCTACAATAAAGATGCATATAGACCGCTAATTAAATGAAATAAATCATAAAATATACAAGTAATATTATTAAATTGCAATTAAAAAACTTAACTGTCTCTATAGTCTACTTTACTATGATATTTGCTGTTTCAACAGTCAACAGTCATGATTTGCTATAGAGCCATTTCGATGCAATTTTTCAAAAATTGATAATATTACTTTGATATTTTTAATATTTATAAAACAATGTCGATTATTTTAAAAATTTTGGAATATTATCTTGCATGTCTTTTTGTACAAATCTCTAATCTGATATACTGCACTGTACCCAATTTTAGAAAGAAGACACCCCAAGGTATTCCGTGATGGGTATGGTGAGTTCATGTAAAATTTTATTTTTTGTCCCAAGTTAGTGGAATATGAGCTCGCCATGCCATCCTATGAACTCGCCATGCCCCTCACGGAATACCTTGGAGTGTCTTCTTTCCAAAATGGGGTCATATGTGGGGTATTTTTACGCATTTTTCTTCTCACGCTTTAGGGCCCCTAAAATGCCAGGGCAGTAAAAATACCCCAAATGTGACCCCATTTTAGAAAGAAGACACCCCAAGGTATTCTGTGAGGGGCATGGTGAGTTCATAGAAGATTTTTTTTTTTTGGCACAAGTTAGCTTAAATTGACTTTCTTTTTTTTTCACAAAGTCTCCCTTTCCGCTAACTTGTGACAAAAAGTTCAATCTTTCACGGACTCAATATGCCCCTCAGCGAATATCTTGGGGTGTCTTCTTTCCAAAATGGGGTCACATGTGAGGTGTTTGTACTGCCCTGGCATTTGAGGGTCTCCGCAATCATTACATGTATGGCCAGCATTAGGAATTTCTTCTATTCTCCTTATATTGAGCATACGGCTAATGAGATTTTTTTTCCATTCAGCCTCTGGCACAGATCTCCTCATTCGCATCAATCAATGTGGATGAAAAAATCTCTGCCAAAAAATGTACAAAAAAAAAAAAAAGAGGGGAAAGGGAGTGCTTGCAAAATAAGGCGCCATTTACAAGTCCGCAAAAATGTCCGCATCTATTCCGCAATTCTGCGGAATAGATGCGGACCCATTCAGTGTGAATGGGGCTGGCGGTGATGCAGAGAGCACACTATGTGCTCTCCGCATCAGCATTTGCGGAGCTGCGGCCGCGAACTTCCGGGTTTCGGCCCCGAAACATCCAGCCGCAGCTCCGCAAAAGAGAGAGCATGTCCTATTCTTGTCCGCAGCCTGCAGACAAGAATAGGAATCTCTATGGAGAGTGCCGGCATGGTGTGCTGCGGATCCGCAATTTGCAGGTCCGCAGCACACCACGGACGTGTGAATGGACCCTAAAGCTGCGATCGCTGATAAAGATCCAAAAAGCTCAAAAGTGATCTTTACAGCTATTTTACAGTGTTTTTGCAGTGATCAGAAAAAAAAAAAATTCTGTCACTGCGGTGGGGCGGACTGAACACAAGTGTGCGCACAAGATCAGGCCTGATCGGGCGAACACTGCGTTTTTTGTAGAGCCTAAGGTGACCCTAATGTACTGATATAGATCTGATTGCGATCAGTCTTGATCACTTACAGACACTATATAGTACTAGTGCTGATTAGCGACAGCGATGACGCTAATCAGCAACTAATCAGTGACTGCGGAGCGGTGGCCTAGGCGCTAGCCACCTAACAAGTAGCTAACTAACTGGCGGTGATAAGGGACCCTTAGGCCCCATTCACACGTCCGCAATTCTGTTCCGCATTTTGCGGAACAGAATTGCGGACCCATTTATTTCTATGGGGACAGACTTTGTCCTGCTTGGATCCGGAATTGCGGATCCGCACTTCCGGGTCCGCACTTCCAGGTCTGCACTTCCGTTTCACAAAAATATAGAACATGTCCTATTCTTGTCCGCAATTGCGGACAAGAAAAGGCATTTTCTATATAGTTCTGGCAATGTGCGGATCCGCAAAATGCGGAAAGCACATTGCCGGTGTCCCTGTTTTGCGGATCCGCAAAACACATACAGACGTCTGAATGAGCCTTACAGCGGGGTGATTAGTGACAGGGGGGGTGACAGGGGGTGATCAGAGGGGGTGACATGGGGTGATCAGGGGTTAATCAGTGATGGGGAGTGGGGGGGTGTTGGTGTGTGGTGATTGGTGCACTTACAGTGTCCTCTGGTGGTCCCAAGCAAAAGGGACCACCAGAGGAGCAGGCAGCAGGCTAAACAGCGTCTAATATGCGATTCAGGTGCCATTTTTTTAACATCTACAGCCTGCCAGCTCATGATCAGTGTTGGCAGGCTGTAGTTAAAGTTCCTGCCGTTGCGATCCTGTGAACGCGCGAAATCTCGTTCCTCGCGAGATGACGGGCCGATGCGTCTAGGAGGAACATCCCGGCCGCCCGCAGGACGCATCCCTGCGTTAGGAGGTCGGGAGGTGGTTAAAAAATACCTTCCTTTTGTCTGTATGCAAAACATTTTGTCTGTATGCTAAACAGCTACAGAGATATCTGAATTTGTATTGATATGCAAATGAGCACGTTTGAGCACCATGGTCGGGGCTTTATTCAAAGGCACAGTATAAAGACATCAGTAATATGAGTTATCTTTCTGAGTATAAAACACTGTTTTTTATGTGATAAGGCTACAGCTGGGTGATAAGTGCTCAGCTTTACATGTAGAAATCTTAAGTTCAAATCCCAGAAGAGATTTATATATATATATTTTTTTTCTTCCCTCATTTAACCCATAATAAAAGGATATGCTATAATATGCTCTCATAGGGGTGCCAAAGCCATAAAGAGAGCATTACAACTGTAAAGGGGACACAGATAAGGTATTACTACTGTGAGGGGGAAAGGAGAGGGCATAACTACTGTGATGGAGGCACAAAGAGGGCATTACAACTGTGAAGGGGGCATGGATAAGGCATTACTAGAGTGAGGGGGCACACTGAGGGCATAACTACTGTGAAAGTTGTACAGTGAGGACATAACTAACAATATGGGTAACTGGGTACAATATGGGCATAACTACCGTGAGGGGGCACATATCTGGACAAAACTACTGTGAAGGTTGTACAATGAGGGCAATACAACTGTGAGAGGGTACAATTTTTTTTTTACGTATTGGGAGGGGGGTGACAAAGAAAGGACCCGCCCCGGGTGCCAAATACCCTAGGCATGCCAGAGGTCATTGTACACAGAAAGAATAGATAAGCTTTGACAATCGCCTCTTATGAATGGTGGATCCTGTTTTATATATATATATATATATATATACATAGTGGTGCTATCTGTCATTCTAATGCAGCCTGTAACGATAAGCTGAAAACTGCAATAAAGTGATCTGTACAGACAAAGAGGAGGTGGCTATTTTGAGGCTTAGTGGCCAGTTTTAAAACTGCAGGAATTTATTTCTTTGTAAATAAAGATATTGATATGGAAATTTAAAGGTAACACCACCAAAGATTCTTTAAAATGTGTCTAACATAAGACATGATTTAAACAATAGGTAATTTAATGATAAAAAACATTCCTGATAACATTTTTTGTAGTAATAAACAACATAATGGGCAACAGTTTTCAGTGCTGCAAGGAAACGGCATACAGATATCATCCTGTTAAAATATGCCAAAATGACATGCATATGTTTGGCTCACACAAATTCTGTGAACCTCGCAGAATACATTGGGATGCTTATTAACCCCTTCACGCATTTGGACTTAACTGTATGTCCAAATTGCATGTATCTTAGCACATTTGGACATAAATATGTAAAAAGCAATAAAATAAAAAAATTACATTAAAATTTAAATACAAATAAAATAAATTGCCTTTCCCCATATCCACTTATTTATAATTAATTAAAAAAAACAAAGTACACATAATTGGTATTGCCATATCCGTAACAACCTGATCTATAAAACTATCATGTCATTACTAATCCCGCATGGTGAGCGCAGTAAAATGTAAAAAAAAAAATAGAAAAATTGACGGAATTGCTGTTTTTTTTTACCTCACCTCGACAAAATAAATAAATAAGTAACACGTGATAAAGTCATATGTACCCCAAAAGTATACCAATGAAATCTAAAGATTGATCCGCAAAAAGCAAGCCCTAACACAGCTACATTGGTGAAAAGAATAAAAAATGTTATGGATATTTGTATACAGTGATGCAAAATATAATTTATTTTTAACACAAAAGTGAAAAAGTAGGAAAACAAAAAAAACTATATACATTTGGTATCTTAATAACTGTATCAACCCACAGAATAAAATTATCATATCATATTTACCGCAAGAGGAACTCCCTAAAAAATAAAAAACATTGACAGAATTGACATTTTTACCCACTTTACCACCACAAAAAATGGTATAAGTGATCAAAAAGGTATAAGTGATCAAAAATGGTATAAAGTGCTCAAAAATGGTATCAGTGATCAAAAAGACATATGTACTCCAAAATGTCAGAGTGCTGGACTGTGTATTGCGGCCTGGTATATTTTGTGTAATATTTATCCATTGGTTACTGTTTTGTGATTACTAAAGGTTTTATTTGGGGATACAGTTATTAAATTGTTCTTGCCCTGATGACTTGGCTATATTATTATACTGTTGCGATGCTCTGCACAATGTTCATCATTTTTGTGTTTTTAATAGGCATTATTAATGATTTTCTGCTATGTTTGTTCAACAAAGAAAATATATTTTTATAATTTTACAGCACCAGGCAATATGACAATGCAGGACCATGATCAAAAAGGAGAGGGAGGGGCTGAAAGAAGAATTAAGAGCAGCGGGGGTGCACATAGTGGCTCGGGACTGCCCTCGGTACACTTAACTGCTCATTTTCTTGTAGATTAAAATGACTTTCATCTAGAATGAACCAATAGATCTCTAAATTAAAGGTATCATTACTTTTAACTGAGATAGTCCTGATTTTAAATATTATTGGTCACAAGTACAATTTAAGTTTTGTATACAATATGTTAAATTATGTTCTGAAAAGACATGGGAGAAATAAGAGTTTATAATGGCATTATGTGCTGCTTCTTAATAAAATTAGCCCGTAGACCAAAGAGACATGCTTTGTGCAATTGAAGAAAAATCTCTTATATGTGGCTTTAAATAATTTCCTGGATTGGCTTCTGTTATGGAAAACAATATTGATTCCAAGGATACCTGTATGAAATTTGGAAAATAAGTTTTCAGCAGGTAAAACATATTTTCACTAACCTTGCTATCTACGGCAAAAAAATATAAACCTATTTTATATCTTATAAATAGGGATGAGCGGACCCGTGGATGTTTGGGTTCGCCGGGATCCGCCGAGCTTCGGGTCAAAGTTCGGGTTCGGGTCCCAAACTTGACCTGAACTCGAACCCGAACCCAAACCCCATTTAAATCAATGGGGGCCTGAACTTTGGTGCACTAAAATGGCTGTAAAATAGTCATAGTAAGGGCTAGAGGACTGCAAAAGGAAGCCAAATGGGGTTAAGAGCAGGACAATTGCTCTGCAAACAAATGTGGATAGGGAAATTACTTAAAATAACATAGTATAGAATAAAAAAATAATAATAATAATCTTGAACTAGGAGGCGGAGGTCAAAGTGGATTAGGAGGTTGAGGAGGCGGTAGACATGGCGGTGTAGGTGGAAGCGGCGGTGGAGGAGGAGGAGATAACCAGGACTGTTTTTGTTATGTGTATTTTTTCCCATTTATTTATTTATTTTTTATAAATTTGGGAAGGACCCAAAACATTGGGAAATGGAAAACAGAACACAAAGAGAAAGTGCGCTGGAGCATAACAATGGCTGGGTGCAGCCAGAATACTTGTCTATTCAGCACAAGGTAAGGAAAAGTCCAGTGGAATCCATGCCTGGTTCATTTTAATGAACGTGAACTTGTCCACATTGGCTGTGGACAGGTGGCTGTGCTTAACTGTGATCACCCCTACCCCCCCCCCCCCTCCTGCCATGCTAAACACACATTCGGACAATACACTGGCCGCAGGGCAGGCCATCACCTCCAAGGTGTAAAAGGCAAACTCAGGCCATTTGCCTAATTTGGAGACCCAGAAGTTGAATGGGGCAGACCCATCAGTCAGTATGTGTAGGCCTTTGCACACTTACTATTCCACCATGTTGCTGAAATGCTGCCTCCTGCTAAGATGTTCCGTATCAGCTGGTGGTGCTGGTTGTTGTGGCGTGCTGACAAAGCGTTTCCATTTTTTGGCCATGCTAACCCTCCCTACTTAGGTGCTGGTGGTGCCCCAGCTGTGTTGATGGCTTCCTCTTCCTCTGCCTTCGCCTTGTGCTTCCACTGAGCCCCCGCTGTCAGGTGTGAATGCCATCAGCAGCGCCTCTACCAGCTTGTGCTTGTACTTGCGCATCTTCCGATCATGCTCCACTGATGGAATTAAGGACGGCACATTGTTCTTTTAGCGGGGATCCAGCAGGGTGGCCATCCAGTAATCAGCACTGCTTAGAATGTGGGAAACTCAGCGGTGCAGGCACTGCAGCACATGGTCGCTCATGTGTGCCAGGCTGCACAGAGGCAATGACAAGCTGTCCTCTTTGGGAGGTGTATCGTCTGTGTCCTCTGTATCCCCCCAGCCACTCTTCAGTGATGTCCATGAGCTGCTTTGAGTTCCACCCTGCTGTGAACACGGTTTCTCCTCCTCCTAATCCTTCTCCTCCTCATCCTCCTCATCCTCCAGAATTGTGCCCTGGCTGGACAATTGTGTACCTGGTCTGTGTTGGTGCAGGAACCCACCCTCCGAGCCACTTGTGAATGCTTGGCCTGATAACCGTGAAAATGATCCCTCTTCCTCCTGTGCCACATCCTCTTCCATCATCGCCCAAAGCGTTTTTTTAAAGGAGACATAGAAGTGGGATAGTAACGCTGATCACGGCGTCATCGGCCCTGGCCATGTTGGTGGAGTACTCGAAACAGCGCAATATGGCACACAGGTTTCACATGGAGACTCATTCATTGGTGGTGAAGTGGTGCTGTTCCGCAGAGCGACTCACCCGTGCGTGCTGCAGCTAAAACTCCACAATCCCCTGCTGCTGCTAGCACAGTCTCTCCAGCATGTGCAAGGTGGAGTTCCAGCGCGCACAGACGGCCTGCACTTTCTGCAACAGCTCGGGGTAATTTTTCAGGGATCTCTGCACGACCAAATTCAGCACATGCGCCAGGCAAGGGATGTGTGTTAAACCGGCTAGGCCCAGAGCTGCTACGATATTTTGCCCGTTATCGCACACCACAAGGTCGGACTTGAAGCTCAGTGGCACCAAATACTCATCGGTCTGTTGTTCCATGCCTGTCCAAAGTTCCTGCGCGGTATGTGTTTTTCCCCCCAAACAGATGAGTTTCAAAACAGCCTGCTGTCGTTTCCCCCTGGCTGTGCTGAATTTGGTGGTGCAGGTGTTACGCTGACCGGATGAGGAGGCAGTAAAGGAGGCAACGAGAAACGTTCTGCAATCGTTTGTGGCGGAAGGACGTGCGCCAAACTGCTATCCGCATCATATCCAGCCACCACTACATCTACCCAGTGTGCAGTTAGGGAGATATAACATCCCTGCCCGCACTTACTGGTCCACGTATCAGTGGTCATGTGGACCTTGCCACAGATGGCGTTGCGTAGTGCACACCTGATTTTGTCTGCCACTAGGTTGTGCAGGGCAGGGATAGCTCGCCTGGAAAAGTAGTGGCGGTTGGGAACTACGTACTGTGGGACAGCCACCGCCATAAGGTTTATAAAAGTCTCCGTCTCCACCAGACGGAATGACAGCATTTCAAAGGCCAGAAATTTTGAAATGCTGGCATTCAGGGCCATGGGTCACTGGTGGGTAGGGGGGTACTTTCTCTTTCTCTCCAGTGTTTGGGGGATGGACAACTGATTGCTTCCATGGGACAGTGTGGACATGCTGGTTGACGGTGGTGGTGGTGTTGCTGCCACATCCTCTGTTTGTGGGGTGGCAGGTGCCACTGTCACTCCAGAGGGGGAGGAGGAGGCCGAGACTGCAGCAGAAGAAGTAGCAGGAGGAGCCTGAGATCTTTTGTGGTTTTTGAGGTGTGTACTCCACTGCAGCTCCTGCTTTGCATTTAGATGCCTGGTCATGCAGGTGGTGCTTAGGTTTAGAACATGTATGCCTCGCTTCAGGCTCTGATTGCACAGCGTGCAAACCACTCGCATCTTCTTGTAAGCACATTGTCTGAAGAACTGCCATGCCAGTGAACTCCTTGGAGCTGGCTTTGGTGTGCTCAGTCCCTGGGTGCGGTGGGCAGTAGCAGGCGTACTGGCTAGAGGACTGCCACTCTGATTTTGCACCCTGCTCCCTATTTTGCTGAGCGGCTAGCGCTGTGTGACCAACACCCACTCCATACCCCTTCCGTTCTTGCCTGTCTGCACACTGCAGAAAGCCACTGCAGTTGGCACCTATTTTTCGTCATCAATAGAGACGTGCTGCGGTGGTTCCTCCCATGTCCACATCCTGAAACATAAGTGATTGGACATCAATGCACTCAATCACTTCCACATCTGGGGCAGGGCTAGGTGGATGGCCAACGGAAACCCTGCTGGCAGAATCATCAAAAGCATAAGAGACTGCTGCATGACTTGAGGCTCAGACTGCTTGGCTGATTTGCAAGTGGGTGAGGTGAAAGATAGATGGCCATGGGCTGCAGGTGCCAACTCTGCTCTTTCAGGAGGGGACCTGATGGAAGACAATGTGAAGGAACTGAAGGCACCCAATCTACTACCGCCTCTACTTGTTCTGGCCTCAACATTTATACACCAGTATTCGGGCTTACAAAATAACACTGAACGTTCTGTCGTCTACGTGCACCTGATGAAGGTGTTTCATTTTGGGTGTGTAGCTGGCACAGATCGACTATGTCCTTTCCCTGCAACAGGAGCTCCACCAACACTAGCAGCATCATGACCAGGGCCACGTCCCTTATTGGATGCTCTCCTCATTCAGACAGATTAACTATATTAATTTACCTGTCACGTATGCAGTGCAGGCGTATCTCAAAAATGGGTATATGTCACCCACCAATCTAACAGACGGATTAACTATTATATTTTTGTGTCAGGGGTACAAAAATGGTGCATTACACCCACAATAGATAGCCATAGGTAACCCACAGAATTAACAGCCAGATTAATTATTATTTGTGTCAGGGGTGCAAAGCTGGTGTATTGCAACCACAAGAAAATCACTGTAGGTCACCCACAGAATAAATAGCCATATGAGATTCCTAACACTCTCCCTCCCTTCAGCTGCCTGATTCCTGTCCCTGCACTACTTAGAGCTGATGGGCGGTGCTACACGTGATCCAGCTTGCATAGAGGCTGGGTCACATGATGCGCCGGCCAATCATAGCCATGCCATTACTAGGAATGGCTATGAAGGATTCTAAGCGCCCACAGCTTAAAATCTTGTTGATTGGCTGCCCTGCACTGAACTCAAACCTGAACATTTTCTGCAGAGTTCGGATTCGGGTCCGCGTACCCGAACTCGCAAAGTTCGGTACAGACCCGAACTTTGCAGCTCGAGTTCGCTCAACACTACTTATAAATATGTAAAATACAACTACTGGAAAATAAAACAAGAATACCTAGCCTTTTTTACAATATGGCAATGCTGGTGATCAAGGTTCCAAATCTTCAAGTCTTTTTTCCTACAAGACTGTTGATTGGGTGTTGTTCAAGTGCTCACTTTTCCTTCTAGGCAAAGGTTTACACCATTTGTGTAATTAACGGACTTTAAGAAAAGGACTGACAGTCCTTCCATCAAATCTCAGAAAGAATTTATGTAGTGCATTGGTGGTGTTGAAAGTAATCAGAGGAGGGCAGTCTCACAGGTAGAGAGGGTTGTGGATAGTCAAGACAGATAGAAGCAGGCCAAGATCACCGTATAAGAAGAGCTGCTGTATGTCAAAGGACAGATGTGGCATCTCAAATAGGTTCTGCAGTAGCCCCTGAAATGACAGCCCAGATCATATGAAACCACCTACTTGAAGAAGAGCTGCATTCACACCCTCCGCTATCTTGTTTGCCAATAACCTCTCATTATTGCTGAAGAGTGCCTACATTGGTGCCACAAGAGAGCCCACTGGAGGCATGAATGCCAAACAATAGTGTTCAGTGATGAAAACAGGTTCTACCTTGGTATTATTGATGACTGCAAGAGGGTTAGGGAGCACACATTGCCATCATGCATAGTGCAGAAATACACAAGACCAACACCAGGTGTCATGGTGTTGTATGCCTCTAGCTACCATTCCCATCTTGAATTCATGGAGGGAACATTGACCAGCCTTCGGTATATCCAGGATACCGTTGAACCAGTCCTACTTCCTTTTTCACTCTGTTAGGAGACGTTGTATCAGAACAAGATAACACCTGACCACACACTGCCTGTGCTACACAAACTATTCTGTAGGGGATCCTGCGTCTCCCCTGGCCAATTTGATTGAATGATATCTCATCCACTAAGAATGTCTGGGATTGGCTGAAACAACGTATTTCCCATGCAGCCAACAAACACCTTGTCTGGACTACGGGTCTAAGTTGAAAGAGCTTGGAATGACATATCACAGGAGGATATCCATCATCTCTATGACCATTACCATGTCAGAGTGGCAGACTGTATCACAGCAAGGGTAGATGCCACCCAGTATTAATGTTACTCAAAATAAATCCTGCTGCGAACCCAAAATAAAGGGTGCAAAACCTTGGTTGTGATAATTGACCAATCACCACTAGCAGTTTATACTGTACTTTGTCAAGCTCAGCTCCATCATATTAAGCTTTCCAGGTGTTTTTATTTTTTTCATTTTCTGCTAGTGTATATCTTTACAAACAGGGTTCGAATATAGCTATCAGTTACAGATGATAACAGTTGTTAGTCATGTATTGAAATTGAAAATATTCATTCCTACACACACAAAGCTAGTACTTTATTTCTTTGTCCCTGGAGAGCTATTCCTTGGCTTAAAGAAATCCTGAAATATTTTAAAGATGCAATGCATAGGCTAATTCTCTAAGCATGCAATATATATGAAAATTTGCTAATGTTCCTCTTTTTTCTAGATTATAATTTTTTAATTTTCTTCAAAAAAAGAGCAAAGCATTTCATAACATTTTGAGCAAAAAAAAAAATTGTTAAACCTGTAAGGACCAGTCAATTTTGGGCCTCAAGTATCGAGCAATGTTTTCCCCTACCTATGTGACGATATTTATTTATTTTTTTGTGCGAAGAGTTGTGTTTTTCAATGTCCCCATTTTAGAGTAAATATATTTTATTGATTTGTTTCTATATTTTGTCTTTGGGGGTTAATAAAATTTGCGATTTACATGTTTTTATTGTCTCTTTTACTCTACCACCAAGTAAGAAGATAACATTTATATGTCTTAGTACAGTTGCAAAATAAATACATGTTTTATGGAAGAAAAAAAAATCTTTTTTTATGTCACCACATTTAGAGAACTAGAACAAATGTTTCTGTTTTTCCTGTCAACACATGAGGGTTGTTTATTTACAGGATTGGCAGTAGTTTTTAGAATCTGTATAAATCTGGGCAGGGTGGAGAATTGAATATATGGCTTATCTGCCTTTCTTTACGTAATGTATTTTAAGTAGAGATGAGCGAATTGAAGCTGATAAAGTAGAATTAGATCCGAATTTCAATAAAAATTCGATTTGCAACGAATGTGAATTTCCTTGCGCTTTGTGGTAACAAATTCCATTTTCCTAAAATGGCTGCTGCACGTGTGGACATGGAGAAAGGGAGTATGGGAAGGCAGGATCACCCAGACTGACATGCATGATGCAGCCAATCAGCAGCCAGACAGCCCTATGATGTCACAGGACTATAAATACGGCGGCTATCTTACATTCAGACAATTTGTTGTAAAAAAAACCCTGAAAAAACGATTTATAAGTGCAGGTAAAGGATAGGGAGGAATCATGTCACAGCATCTTAGTGCAGGAAAAGAGGTCAGAACAGGCGCTAGGGACAGTGACAGTGAAAACCTAATTGTGAAAAAAAACACGATTTACAAGTGCAGGGAAATGTTATTTGTAGAGATGAGCGAACACCTGGATGTTCGGATTCAAGAGGTTCGGCCGAACTTCCGGAAAAGGTCCGGGTTCGTGATCCGAACTCAACCCGAACTTCATCCCGAACCTGAACCCCATAGAAGTCAATGGGGACCCGAACTTTTGGGCACTAAAAAGGCTGTAAAAGACTCCCGGAAAGGGCTAGAGGGCTGCAAAAGGCAGCAAAATGTAGGTAAATCCCCTGCAAACAAATGTAGATAGGGAAATGAATTAAAATAAAATAAAATAAATAAAAATTAACCAATATCAATTGGAGAGAGGTCCCACAGCAAGGAATCATGCGTCATATCACCCACCACTGGAGAAGGCCACTCTCATTTATTTCGGACCAGCACCCAGACAGAGGATACAGGTCTCACAGCAAGGAATCATGCATCATATCAACCACCACCGGAGAAGGCCACTCTCATTTATTTAGGACCAGCACCCAGACAGAGGAGAGAGGTCCCAAAGCAAGGAATCATGCCTCATATCAACCACCACCGGAGAAGGCCACTCTCATTTATTTGGGACCAGCACCCAGACAGAGGATACAGGTCCCACAGCAAGGAATCATGCGTCATATCAACCACCACCGGAGAAGGCCACTCTCATTTATTTTGTACCAGCACCCAGACAGAGGATACAGGTCCCACAGCAAGGAATCATGCGTCATATCAACCACCACCGGAGAAGGCCACTCTCATGTATTTTGGACCAGCACCCAGACAGAGGAGAGAGGTCCCACAGCAAGGAATCATGCGTCATATCAACCACCACCGGAGAAGGCCACTCTCATTTATTTGGGACCAGCACCCAGACAGAGGATACAGGTCCCACAGCAAGGAATCATGCGTCATATCAACCACCACTGAAGAAGGCCACTCTCATGTATTTTGGACCAGCACCCAGACAGAGGAGATTGGTCCCACATCAAGGAATCATGCGTCATATCAACCCCCACCGGAGAAGGCCACTCTCATTTATTTTGGACCAGCACCCAGACAGAGGATACAGGTCCCACAACAAGGAATCATGCGTCATATCAACCACCACCGGAGAAGGCCACTCTCATTTATTTTGGACCAGCACCCAGATAGAGGATACAGGTCCCACAGCAAGGAATCATGCGTCATATCAACCACCACCGGAGAAGGCCACTCTCATGTATTTTGGACCAGCACCCAGACAGAGGAGAGAGGTCCCACAGCAAGGAATCATGCGTCATATCAACCACCACCGGAGAAGGCCACTCTCATTTATTTGGGACCAGCACCCAGACAGAGGATACAGGTCACACAGCAAGGAATCATGCGTCATATCAACCACCACCGGAGAAGGCCACTCTCATTTATTTTGGACCAGCACCCAGACAGAGGATACAGGTCCCACAGCAAGGAATCATGCCTCATATCAACCACCACCGGAGAAGGCCACTCTCATGTATTTTGGACCAGCACCCAGACAGAGGAGAGAGGTCCCACAGCAAGGAATCATGCGTCATATCAACCACCACCGGAAAAGGCCACTCTCATGTATTTTGGACCAGCACCCAGACAGAGGAGAGAGGTCCCACATCAAGGAATCATGCGTCATATCAACCCCCACCGGAGAAGGCCACTCTCATTTATTTTGGACCAGCACCCAGACAGGGGATACAGGTCCCACAGCAAGGAATCATGCCTCATATCAACCACCACCGGAGAAGGCCACTCTCATTTATTTTGTACCAGCACCCAGACAGAGGATACAGGTCCCACAGCAAGGAATCATGCGTCATATCAACCACCACCGGAGATGGCCACTCTCATTTATTTTGGACCAGCACCCAGACAGAGGATACAGGTCCCACAGCAAGGAATCATGCGTCATATCAACCCCCACCGGAGAAGGCCACTCTCATTTATTTTGGACCAGCACCCAGACAGAGGAGAGAGGTCCCACATCAAGGAATCATGCGTCATATCAACCCCCACCGGAGAAGGCCACTCTCATTTATTTTGGACCAGCACCCAGACAGAGGATACAGGTCCCACAGCAAGGAATCATGCGTCATATCAACCACCACCGGAGAAGGCCAGTCTCATTTATTTTGGACCAGCACCCAGACAGAGCATACAGGTCCCACAGCAAGGAATCATGCATCATATCAACCACCACCAGAGAAGGCCACTCTCATTTATTTTGGACCAGCACCCAGACAGAGGATACAGGTCCCACAGCAAGGAATCATGCGTCATATCAACCACCACCGGAGAAGGCCACTCTCATTTATTTTGTGCCAGCACCCAGACAGAGGATACAGGTCCCACAGCAAGGAATCATGCGTCATATCAACCACCACCGGAGAAAGCCACTCTCATGTATTTTGGACCAGCACCCAGACAGAGGATACAGGTCCCACATCAAGGAATCATGCGTCATATCAACCCCCACCGGAGAAGGCCACTCTCATTTATTTTGGACCAGCACCCAGACAGAGGATACAGGTCCCACAGCAAGGAATCATGCGTCATATCAACCACCACCGGAGAAGGCCACTCTCATGTATTTTGGACCAGCACCCAGACAGAGGAGAGAGGTCCCACATCAAGGAATAATGCGTCATATCAACCACCACCGGAGAAGGCCACTCTCATTTATTTCGGACCAGCACCCAGACAGAGGAGAGAGTTTTTCACAGCAGAGAATCAGGCATTTAGATCACCCACCACAGGAGTAGGCCATCATTTAATGGGACCCCGGCAACCATGTCAGATGGCACAAACATCAGTTTCACATCACCCAGCACAAGAGAAGGCCACTTTGAGAGACTTTGACCCCTGCACCCAGACGGAGGAGAGAGGTCCGACAGCAGAGATTCAGTCATTTATATCAGCCAGCACAGGAGAAGGCCGCTTTCAGTGACTTAGGCCTTAGCACCGACACAGAGGAGACAGGTCAGATAGCACAAGCATCAGTTTCACATCAACCACCACAGGAGAAGGGCACTTTTAGAGACTTTGACCCCTGCAGCCACACGGAGGAGAGAGGTCCCACAGCAGAGATTCAGGCATTTATATCAGCCAGCACAGGAGAAGGCCGCTTTCAGTGACTTAGGCCTTAGCACCGACACAGAGGAGACAGGTCAGATAGCACAAGCATCAGTTTTACATCAACCACCACAGGAGTAGGCCACCTTTTGTTTCTTTGACCCTGCACCCAGAAAGAGGAGAGAGGTCCCACAGCAGAGATTCAGGCATTTATATCAGCCACCACAGGAGAAGGCCGCTTTCAGTGACTTTGGCCCCCTGCACCCACACAAAGGAGACATGTCAGACAGCACAAGTATAACATTCATATCACCCAGCACAGGAGAAGGACACTTTCATGTACTTTGGCCCGGCACCCAGACAGACGGAAGGTTCATTCAACTCTGGGTTGCACCCAAGATCCTACTTAATTTCAAAAATTGATTTTCAATGAAGAAGTGGCCAGGAGTACAAGACAACATGGTTTAAGGCAGTTATTAAGGACTACTCTGCACAAGGGAGGGTCAGGTCTTGTGGGATCCATGCCTGGTTCATTTTTATAAACGTCAGCTTGTCCACGTTGGCTGCGGACAGGCGGCTGCGTTTGTCAGTAATGGCGCCCCCTGCCGTGCTGAATACACGTTCAGATAAAACGCTGGCCGCCGGGCAGGCTAGCACCTCAAGGCATAACATGCTAATTCTGGCCACGTGGACAATTTGGAAACCCAGAAGTTGAATGGGGCCGAACCATCCGTCAGTACGTGGAGTTGTGTGCAGATGTACTGTTCAACCATGTTAGTGAAATGTTGCCTCCTGCTAACACGTTCCGTATCAGGTGGTGGGGCAGTTAGCTGTGGCGTGGAGACAAAACTTTTCCACATTTCTGCCATGCTAACCCTGCCCTCAGAGGAGCTGGCCGTGACACTGCTGCGTGGGCGACCTCTAGCTCCTCCTCTGCCTTGGCCTTGGCCTTCCACCTGTTCCCCTGTGACAGTTGGGAATGCTCTCAGGAGCGCGTCTACCAGTGTGCGCTTGTACTCGCGCATCTTCCTATCACGCTCCAGTGCAGGAAGTAAAGTGGGCACATTGTCTTTGTACCGTGGATCCAGCAGGGTGGCCACCCAGTAGTCAGCACACGTTAAAATGTGGGCAACTCTGCTGTCGTTGCGCAGGCACTGCAGCATGTAATCGCTCATGTGTGCAAGGCTCCCCAGAGGTAAGGACAAGCTGTCCTCTGTGGGAGGCGTATCGTCATCATCCTCTGTATCCCCCAGCCACGCACCAGGGATGTGCCTGCGCTGTGCTGGGTGCCACCCGCTGTGAACCTGCTTCATCCTCATCCTCCTCCACCTCCTCCTCATCCTCCTCGTCCTCCAGTAGTGGTCCCTGGCTGGCCACATTTGTACCTGCCCTCTGCTGTTGCAAAAAACCTCCCTCTGAGCCACTTCTAACAGACTGGCCTGAAAGTGCTAAAAACGACCCGTCATCCTCCTCCTCCTCCTCCTGGCCCTGGCCCACCTCCTCTTCCATCATCGCCCTAAGCGTTTTCTCTAGGAGACATAGAATTGGTATCGTCACGCTGATAACAGTGGCATCGCCACTGGCCATGTTGGTGGCGTACTCGAAACAGCGCAACAGGGCACACAGGTCTCGCATGGAGGCCCAATCATTGGTGGTGAAGTGGTGCTGTTCCGCAGTGCGACTGACCCGTGCGTGCTGCAGCTGAAACTCCACTATGGCCTGCTGCTGCTCGCACAGTCTCTCCAGCATGTGCAAGGTGGAGTTCCACCGGGTGGGCACGTCGCATATTAGGCGGTGAGCGGGAAGGCCGAAGTTCCGCTGTAGCGCTGACAGGCGAGCAGCGGCAGGATGTGAACGCCGGAAGCGCGCACAGACGGCCCGCACTTTATGCAGCAGCTCTGACATGTCTGGGTAGTTGTGAATGAACTTTTGCACCACCAAATTCAGCACATGCGCCAGGCAAGGGATGTGCGTCAAACCGGCTAGTCCCAGAGCTGCCACGAGATTTCGCCCATTATCGCACACCACCAGGCCGGGCTTGAGGCCCACCGGCAGCAACCACTGGTCGGTCTGTTGTTCAATACCCCGCCACAACTCCTGCGCGGTGTGGGGCCTGTCCCCCAAACATATGAGTTTCAGAATGGCCTGCTGACGTTTACCCGGGCTGTGCTGAAGTTGGTGGTGAAGGTGTGTGGCTGACTGGATGAGCTGGTGGAAGCAGAGGAGGAGGAGGAGGAAGCCGAGTAGGAGGAGGAGGCTACAGGAGGCAAAGAATGATGCCCTGTGATCCTTGGCGGCGGAAGGACGTGCGCCAAGGAACTCTCCGCCTGGGGCCCAGCCGCCACTACATTTACCCAGTGTGCAGTTAGGCAGATATAGCGTCCCTGGTCGTGCTTACTGGTCCACGTATCTGTGGTTAGGTGGACCTTGCCACAAATGGCGTTGCGCAGTGCACACTTGATTTTATCGGACACTTGCATGTGCAGGGAAGGCACGGCTGTCTTGGAGAAGTTGTGGCGGCTGGGAACCACATACTGGGGGACAGCCATGGCCATCAGCTGTTTGAAGCTGTCTGTGTCCACCAGCCGGAATGACAGCATTTCAAAGGCCAGTAGTTTAGAAATGCTGGCATTCAGGCCAAGGGCTCGAGGGTGACTAGGTGGGAATTTGCGCTTCCTCTCAAAGGTTTGAGAGATGGAGAGCTGAACGCTGCTGTGTGAAATATTGGAGACGCTAGGTGACGGTGGTGGTGGTGGTGTCGGTGGCACATCCTCTGTTTGCTGCTCGGCAGGTGGCAACATTTCTCTCGAGTTGGAAGCCGAGGCAGCAGCGGTAGAGGGAGCAGGGGGAGCCTGAGCAGGTTCCTTGTTTTTAAGGTGTGTACTCCCCTGCAGTTCATGCTTTGCATGTAGATGCCTGATCATGCAGGTGGTGCTCAGGTTAAGAACGTTAATGCCTCGCCTCAGGGTCTGATGGCACAGCGTGCAAACCACTCTGGTCTTGTCCTCAGCACATTGTTTGAAGAAGTGCCATGCCAGGGAACTCCTTGAAGATGCCTTTGGGGTGCTGGGTCCCTGTTGGCGCTGGCCAATAGCAGGCGAACTCTCTGGACGGCGGCTGTTCTGCTTTTGCCCCCTGCTCCCTCTTTGGCTTCGCTGTTGTCTCGCTCTCACCACTGCCTCTTCCTCTGAACTATTTAAGTCAGCGGCACGACCTTCAGTCCATGTGGGGTCTAAGACCTCATCGTCCTCTGCATCGTTTGCCACCCAGTCTTCCACCCTGACCTCCTCCTGTTCAGTCTGCACACTGCAATAAGACGCGGCAGTGGGCACCAGTGTTTCGTCATCATCAGAGACTCGGTCACTCTGCTGTGGTGGTATTCCCATGTCCTCATCATCTGGATACATAAGTGGTTGTGCGTCAGTGCATGGAATGTCTTCCACCGCTGGGGAAGGGCTAGGTGGACGCCCCTGGAAAACCGTGGGAGCAGAGTCTTCAAACAGAATAAGAGACTGCTGCATAACTTGAGGCTCAGCCAGTTTCCCTGATATGCATGAGGGTGATGTGACAGACTGATGGGCTTGGTTTTCAGGTGCCACCTGTGCGCTTTCCGCAGAAGACTGGGCGGAACACAATGTGGTGAACGTGCTGGAAGCACTGTCGGCCACCCAATCGACTAATGCCTGTACCTGCTCAGGCCTTACCATCCTCATAACGGCATTGGGCCCCACCAAATATCGCTGTAAATTCTGACGGCTACTTGAGGGAGTTGTTTCACTACTTTGTGCGCCTGAGGCCGAACGGCCACGTCCTCTGCCAGCAACAGAGGCTCCACGGACACCACCACGACCGCGTCCTCGTCCTTAATAGAATGTTTCCTCATTGTTGCGATTCAACTCGCACCACAATAAAATATATTATTTTTTAGCCCCAAAATTCCCACACCGGAAGATATAATTCCTTTTTCCGGTATTAATTACAAGAAGACTGCTGCAAATTGGACACCAGAATTTTTAATATGCTAGTTTTGGTACATAGATTCCCACACGGGGAGATATAATTCCTTTTTGCAGGAGTAAAAACGTGAGGCCTACTGTTTCTGGTCTAACAAACACCAGATTGATTAAATTGTCCTTTTTTTCACCAAAATTACAACACTGGAAAATAATGCCTTTTGGCGGTATTAATTACAAGAACACTGCTGCTAATTGGACACCAGAATTTTTATAATGCTAGTTTGTGTACATAAATTCCCACACTGGAAGATATAATTCCTTTTTCCGGTATTAATTACAAGAAAACTGCTGCAAATTGGACACCAGAATTTTTAATATGCTAGTTTTGGTACATAGTTTCCCACACGGGGAGATATAATTCCTTTTTACAGGAGTAAAAACGTGAGGCCTAGTGTTTCTGGTCTAACAAACACCAGATTGATTAAATTGTCCTTTTTTTCACCAAAATTACAACACTGGACGATATAATGTCTTTTGGCGGTATTATTTACAAGAAAACTGCTGCAAATTGGACACCAGAATTTTTAATATGCTAGTTTTGGTACATAGTTTCCCACACGGGGAGATATAATTCCTTTTTACAGGAGTAAAAACGTGAGGCCTACTGTTTCTGGTCTAACAAACACCAGATTGATTAAATTGGCCTTTTTTTCACCAAAATTACAACACTGGACGATATAATGTCTTTTGGCGGTATTATTTACAAGAAAACTGCTGCAAATTGGAGATCTGAATTTTTAAAATGCTAGTTTTGGTACATAGATTCCCACACGGGGAGATATAATTCCTTTTTACAGGAGTAAAAACGTGAGGCCTAGTGTTTCTGGTCTAACAAACACCAGATTGATTAAATTGGCCTTTTTTCATCAAAATTACAACACTGGACAATAATGCCTTTTGGCGGTAATATTTACAAGAAAACTGCTGCAAATTGGACATCTGAATTTTTAAAATGCTAGTTTTGGTACATAGCTTCCCACACGGGGAGATATAATTCCTTTTTACAGGAGTAAAAACGTGAGGCCTAGTGTTTCTGGTCTAACAAACACCAGATTGATTAAATTGGCCTTTTTTCACCAAAATTACAACACTGGACAATAATGCCTTTTGGCGGTAATATTTACAAGAAAACTGCTGCAAATTGGACATCTGAATTTTTAAAATGCTAGTTTTGGTACATAGATTCCCACACGGGGAGATATAATTCCTTTTTACAGGAGTAAAAACGTGAGGCCTACTGTTTCTGGTCTAACAAACACCAGATTGATTAAATTGGCCTTTTTTTCACCAAAATTACAACACTGGACAATAATGCCTTTTGGCGGTATTAATTACAAGAACACTGCTTCTAATTGGACACCAGAATTTTTATAATGCTAGTTTGTGTACATAAATTCACACACTGGAAGATATAATTCCTTTTTCCGGTATTAATTACAAGAAAACTGCTGCAAATTGGACACCAGAATTTTTAATATGCTAGTTTTGGTACATAGAATCCTACACGGGGAGATATAATTCCTTTTTACAGGAGTAAAAACGTGAGGCCTACTGTTTCTGGTCTAACAAACACCAGATTGATTAAATTGGCCTTTTTTTCACCAAAATTACAACACTGGACGATATAATGTCTTTTGGCGGTATTATTTACAAGAAAACTGCTGCAAATTGGACACCAGAATTTTTAATATGCTAGTTTTGGTACATAGTTTCCCACACGGGGAGATATAATTCCTTTTTACAGGAGTAAAAACGTGAGGCCTAGTGTTTCTGGTCTAACAAACACCAGATTGATTAAATTGGCCTTTTTTCATCAAAATTACAACACTGGACAATAATGCCTTTTGGCGGTAATATTTACAAGAAAACTGCTGCAAATTGGACATCTGAATTTTTAAAATGCTAGTTTTGGTACATAGATTCCCACACGGGGAGATATAATTCCTTTTTACAGGAGTAAAAACGTGAGGCCTAGTGTTTCTGGTCTAACAAACACCAGATTGATTAAATTGGCCTTTTTTTCACCAAAATTACAACACTGGAATATATAATGCCTTTTGGCGGTATTAATTACAAGAGGACTGCTGGTATTTCAGAACACCAGAATTTTTAAAATGCTAGTTTTGCTAGATAAATTTCCCACACTGGGAGAAATATTGCCTAAGCCTTTTTACAGTATTAATTACAACAGGAGTGCTTCTTCTGGTCTAACACCAAAATAATTTTATTATTACGGTGAAAGCTTTTTCTAATTTATATTTCTGGCACATAAAAAAAAAATATTTTTGGCTGACAGTATTGGACAAAGTAGTGGCACTGGCTAGCCTAGCTGGAACAGCACATTCATGGGATTTGCTATCCAAGTGGGTTACTTTCAGTTTCACCACTGATATATTAAATATCTTTGCAGTTAGCATGGGTGACACAAGCACAGCCAAACCCCTGATGTAGTATATCTATGAAAAAATCGACTATTACATGAGATTAATGGACGTTGTGGCAGCTTTTGCTGTAGCACCACAAGTCCCAAAATGGCCGCCGCCTATCAGCCCAGTAACATGTGCCAGAAAACAGTCTGCCCAGCCAGAAAAAAAATAGACTGTGACTGAGAAGCTGAATCGCTGTTGTTCTGATTCACAGGTGTAGATTTTTCACTTCTTTGGAGCTTTGGTTTAGACTCTGTGGCAGCAAGTGCTGGCGCACCATAAGTCCCAAAATGGCCACCGCCGGTCAGCCCAGTTACATGTGCCAGTAAAAATCGCTCTGGCCAGTCTCAACAAAATAGTGACTTTCAGTGAACAGCTCAGCTGAGTTGTTATGATGCACAGGTGTAGAAAGGTAGATCATTCAATCACTTCTTTATCCCTGCCTATCTCTCCCTACACTAGTCAGAGCAGTGTGACGTGCGGCGCTACGTGACTCCAGCTTAAATAGAGGCTGGGTCACATGCTGCACTTGGCCAATCACAGCCATGCCATTAGTAGGCATGGCTGTGATGGGCTCTTAGGGCAAGAAGTAAAACGCTAGCTGATTGGCTGCTGTGCAGCCCTTCAGAAAGCGGGAAGAAATCGACGAACACCGGACCCGAACCCAAACTTTTTTGAAAATGTCCGTGTTCGGGTCCGTGTCACGGACACCCCAAAATTCGGTACGGACCCGAACGATTTTCGAACTGTTCGCTCAACACTAGTTATTTGGGGATCCAAATAGCCATTATACAGCTCTGTCATTCCAGCAATTTGTTCTTGGGATGCAAGTGCTATGTTGAAATGCCATTAGTGGCTTATATCTGTGGAAAAAGAAAAAATATATACGCAGTTCACTTCTGCAGCTATATGTGGTGAAAGCATTTAGTGTCTTATTTCATTGCTACAAGAGAAATATATACACAGCTAACTTTTGAATTTTTTTATGGGCTAAAATCGTTTAGTGTCGTATTTCAGTACTACAAAAGAAATATATACACAGTTCACTTTTGCAGTTATTTGCAGTAAAAGGACTTACTGGCCAATTTCAGTACAAAAAGATAAATATATACGCAGTTCACTTTTGCAGTTATTTGCGCTAAAAGCGTTTATTGGCCTATTTCAGTACAAAAAGAGAAATATATATGCAGTTCACTTTTGCAGTTATTTGCTTAAAAAGCGTTTACTGCCCTATTTCAGTACTACAAAAGGAACATATATACATTTCACTTTTGCAGTTATTTGCACTAAAAGCGTTTACTGGCCTATTTCAGTACTAAAAGAAAAATATATACCCAGTTAACTTTTGCAGTTATTTGCGCTAAAAGTGTTTACTGGCCTATTTCAGTAATACAAAATAAATATATACGCAGTTTACTTATGCAGTTATTTTCGCTAATAGCATTTACTGGCCTATTTCAGTACTACAAAAGAAATATATATGCAGTTCACTTTGGCAGTTATTTGCATTAAAAACATTTCCTTGCCTATTTCAGAAAAAAAAAGAGAAATATACACGCAGTACACTTTCGCAGTTATTTGCGTTACAAGTGTTTAGTGTCGTATTTAAGTACTACAAGAGAAATATATATGCAATTCACTTTTGCAGTTATTTGTGGTAAAAGCGTTTACTGGCCTAGTTCAGTACAAAAAGAAAAATATATTTGTCGCTTTTAGGGGTGTTTTAATTTGCTTTTAATTTATTTAGTTCAGCTTAAAGTATGTCAGATAGAAGTGCCAGGCCATGCACAGAGGAGTTACAGAGGCCTAAATGTTTCTGGCAAAGGCAGAGGTCACAGCAGAGTAAGGGGGCCTGGCAGCAGGAGTCGCAGCGAGAGGTCTGAGCTTGTGGTGTCATCTAGTGGTTGTGTCTTAACCAGCAACCCAGCGGTTCTTGATTGGTTATCTCGGTCATCCACTTCATCCCAAATGACATCAGACACCCCCAGCCAACATTCGGTGGGTTCGTCAGACACAACCCTTAGATGGTATGGCCCGGGAGCAGGCCCTGTGCCCTCACCTGTCCTCAACCTGCCTCTGTCCTTTGCTGTTCCCTCAGCCACAGAAGTGTTGCATCCTGTGTGCTCAGCTCCACTATACAGCGAGGACGAGCTACTAGAAGACAGTCAGCAGCTACTGCCCAGCCAAGATCTGGAGGAGACATCCACCTCTTCCTCCGCTAGGCAGGCAAGTAGTGATGAGGAGAGTGGCATTGGAGGTGGTGTTGTGAGCGGTCAGGGTCCTGACCCATAGACCATTGAGGAGGACATCAGTGACGTGCAGACACTACTCGATGATGATAAAGCCGATAGCACTCGGCAGCCAGTTGCAGAAGGGGCTTCATAATCATCAGAAGAAGAGGGTGGAAGCTTGCCCGTGAGGCAGAGGCTGAGCCAGCAAGGTGCTATCATGGCTGGGAGTCAGCAGAGTGGCAGCAGTGGGAGGTCCGGAGCCAAAATTGCCTGGCGTAGACCACCTGCTTCACAGCAGCCTACCAGCCCGGGAAGTAGTGGTGCAGGCAGGGCCGTCTTTAATATTGATTGGACCCTGGGCAAAAATTTACATGGGCCCCCTGGATCCCGCCTTCCCACACCGTAGCAGGCAATCATGCCCTCCACCACAACACACACACAAAAAATCCACACATCTGGTAGAGTACAGTGAATGACTGTAAATACTTCCAGTTCTGAAGACTCCAGCGGCTCAGGATCAGTGCTCTGGGCAGCTGGGCTCAGACTGGAAGGGGGCACCGCTCTGCAGGAAGGAGACCACGGCTCGGCTCACCCTAGCGTTACAGTGCACCCCAGCACCCCACAGTATGCAGTATAGCACCCTATAGTATACAGCAACCCACAGTATGCAGTATAGCACCCTATAGTATACAGCACCACACAATATGCAGTATAGCACCCCACACTATACAGTACCCCACAATATATAGTATATGATGACCTCATAGTCATGTGACCAGTAATATTGCTAGGTTACTGGTCACATGGTGATGATGTCATCTAAGGTCCTAGAGAATCACAGCTCTCACAGTACGCTGCCTGGAGTGCCAGCAGGCATGGCATGGCAGCACCCCCTGTGTAGCTGACAGCCTGACACCCGGGGCAGTGGCTAGCAGGGCTCAAGAGGCAGCTACCTTGGGCCCCCCAGAAGCAACTGGGCCAGGGGCAGCTGCCCCTTTTGCCCCTTGTTAAAGACGGCCCTGGGTGCAGGGGTTCACGGAGGCAGCGCCGGTAGCAGTCAGTCAGTGCAGACTGTTGAGAGGAAAATCGCCTACTCAGTGATGTGGCAGTTTTTTGTTAAGCTGCCAGAGGAGGTGAACATGGCCATATGTAGAATCTGTGGGCAGAAGGGGAAGCATGGCCAGGTTGCCACGGTACTGTGTCAACATATGCAGCTTCACCATATCGTGCTGGGGAGAACTGTGGCTCTGATGTGGTGGTCCAGCCTGCCGCAGCAACAGCTGCATCACCCAGTGGCATGCACCCGGTATCAGGTAGCCAAGGCTCCACCACCTCAGCCAAAAGGGAACTGTCTGTCATTCCCATCTTCTGCTGGTCCAGATGCTCCTGCTCCTTCTCCTCCTATTACTCCTCGTCAGTCATTCAGTCAGCAATCGATCACTGAAGCGATTGCCAAGAGACAGTAGTGTGTGTGCATGCATCCAATGTGCTGAATGTGCTCCTGGCCAAGTTGCTGGTGCTGCAGTCCCTCCGTTTTCAAGTTGTGGACTCTGCAGCTTTCAGAGAACTGATGGCTTGTGCCGAGCTGAGGTGGAGAGTCCCAAGCCGTCATTTCATCACCAAAAAAGCAGTACCAGCCCGGCAGAAATACGAAAAACAGAAGGTGGGCCAGTCCTTGAGCCTGTCGGTGTTTGCCAAAGTGCATGGCAGGGCCGATGTGTGGAGCTGTAACTATAGTAAGGGACAATACATGTCCTTTATGGCCCACTGGGTAAATGTGGTTCCTGCACAGCAACACCAACAGTGTCACGCTGTTCTGCACCTGGTTTGCATTGGTGAACTGAATCACACAGGGGAGGAACTGCTCTGTGTGTTTCATCAAGAAATTGAGTCCAGGCTTTCTCCGCGACAACTGAAAATCGGAACCATTCTGACCGACAATGGGAAGAACATGGTGTCGGTGCTGGATTAAGGAAAGCTGAGCCATGCGCCCTGCATGGCACACGTGTTCAATCTGGTTGTCAAGCAGTTGCTGAAGTCATCCACCTATCTGCAAGACATCCAAAAAATGGCCAGGAAACTTTGCATGCACTTCAGCCACTCGTACACTGCAAAGCAAACCCTCCTTGAGCTGCAGTGGCAGAACGGAATCCCCCAACTTCGGCTGATATGCGACAATTCCAACCATTTGAATTCCACCCATCTGTTGGACCGACTATAAGAACAGAGAAAGGCCATCAACGATTTCTTGATGATCCAAGCAGATAGGAGTACTCCTCTGTGTAACTTCAATGTCAGCCAGTGGCAGCTCATGCGTGACACCAGCCGTTTGCTCAGGCCCTTTGTGGATGCCACGTTATTTGTCAGTCGCCAGGAGTACAGGATGAATGATGTCGTTCCGCTGCTTCATATCCTGGAACAGATGGTGGTAACGCGCCTAGATCTCAAAGCCACATGAGCCTTGTGGAAGAGGAGGAGGGGGAGGAGGACATTGGGGCACAGGCAATGTGTAGCGAAATGGGTGGTTATTCTGCTCAGCTGACAGGACAGGAGGAGCAGGAGCATCCAGAGGAGCTACAGGGCAATTAGGAACATGAGACAGACATACCGTGGCAGTATGCAGTGGAGATGGAGGAAATTAGTCCCTCTGAGTCACTTGCACATATGGCCTGCTGCATGCTCACTTGCTTACATATGTATATATATATATATATATATATATATATATGGAAGAGACACATAGATATCTCTGGGGGCTACGCATGTGTGGTGGCCATAGATATTGAGGTATCTGTGGTGTCCCTTTGGTTGTATATTGGGGGTCTAGGCAACACACCTTTATTGTTTTCCAGCTCCACTGTGGCTTTCGGCTTTCTAGAAATTTTGTAGCCAGGTGACCTAGAGTATATATTGGTCTACTTGTGGCTAGGTTAGCCAGCCCACTTGGACATTTATTAATAATAAAGTTGGATTGATTATTATAATATACCACTATGTGTAGTGCTTGTCTGTGCTGACATGAAAGATCCCGGTTTACTGCTGTTAATTGTACTTTTGATATTGCTATATTATCTTATCATTTTGTAATACTTAATAAACTTTGTGATACCAATTATTGATTTTGTACGTGGCATAATTGTCAGTGTGATGGTATTTTGTTGGTGCCACGGCTTCTATTGAGGTGTAGCGGCTTTTTTGGCGGTTGTGATAGTTTTTCTGTTTTTTGCAGAGGTTTCGCGTATTGATTGGTCCACTATGGACTATAAAGCAAGAGATACGACTTGGCTCACCCAAGTCGAGGCAGTGTTTGGATCCAATGTGGCAGCTGGAGAGGGGCCTAATCAGAGGGACTTAATTGAGTTGAAAAACTCGCTGAAGAATTTACTACATAAGAGGACTAAAACTTGGTGGAATCGAGTGACACTAGAGATATATTTGATTATGGGACTAATCCCTCGGGGTTTAAGGATTCAAACCTTCCCCACATATGGTCGGGAATGGGATGACAATGATTTTTGCAAACAATGGGAGTCGATTTGTAACACCTGCTCCCAAGGTCTAATGCAGACCATTATTGACTTGAATTAAAAAAGCTGGAGTCATTGGAAAATGAGATAGGGGTTGTGGAGGCACAGATAGTGGCCCACCTATCAACCAATGAATTGGAGCTGTTCAAAAAGGATTTGGATTTACAATTTATATCTTGGGAGAAGCAGATTAAAACTGTGAAGAGTAAAAAATTCACAAGGGATAAAACTGATGCTGACCAGGATAAGGTGTACAAGTGTAAAATTGAGAGGATGGGGCCAAGATCTAGATCCGCATCACTCTCTTCAGTATCCTCGACTAGTGGTGAGTCAACTGACTCTAATTCTATACAAACGAGATTTCCACCACAGAGGCGTTATACGAAGCGCAAATATGAGGAACCAACCCGACAGACGAGAAAGAAAAGGCAGGATGCTGGTGATGGTGAACAATCGGCGTTACAGGTAATTAATCTTTCCAGTCATCAATTGACTGATACTCAGCTTCGTTTATTGGGTAAGGGGTTATCCTTTTGTCCCACCGCTAATTTTGATTGTTTTCTACCTATAAAGGACTTGCACTTGTTTGCACGAAAGTTGATTTTTAAAAGATTTTATTGGAGAAAACAGGATCCTAAATTCAGCACTACCACAGAACAACAAGCTCTGGCAGATCTTGTAGGATTATTGGATGAACAGGAGGAGATGGGAGGTAAGTTCCCGGCCTCGTTGGTACCTAGATCTAAGAAATTCCCACCCCTCTCTATATATCCAGATATAGAACTGTTTGTCAAACTGGTTACCAAAGAGTTTGAACAAATCGCCATGAGGCGTCAGTTTGACAATTGCAGTAGATTAGAGAGGGAGGCTATCCAGGAATTAAAAGGGTGGAAAGATGTGGTCTTCAAAATGGCCGATAAAGGCAGAAATATTGTTATCTGGCCAATCCAGATGTACGAAAAGGAGGCATACAGGCAACTAAGACAACCACAGTGCTATAGGAAACTTACATTTAACCCGATGGCCAAATTTATGGTAGAATTGGAGACAATTCTGTCAAAAGGTGTAGACGATGGCTGTATTACGAAACAACAATATCCTTACCTATTTAAGAAGGAACCAACTATACCGACTTTTTATCTCCTCCTAAAGGTCCACAAATATGCCACATGCCCACCAGGGCGACCGATCGTGGCTGGGATTTATGGTATCTGTGACCCTATATGCAAATATATCGATTCCCTTCTGCAACCCCTGGTGGAAGTTTTACCCTCCTATCTAAAGGATACGACGGATGTGTTGAGGCGAGTGGAGGACCTGCAGCTGGAACCAGGGATGCTCCTGGCAACGTGTGACGTAGAGGCATTATATACATCAATCCGTCACTATGATGGCCTAATGGCGGTGGAATATTTTCTGGGCATGTCTGATATCCAACAGGAACAACGTGAGTTTTTGATGGTATTACTTCTTTTTGTTCAGGGGTGCGTTTTTCCTACAGTGCCAGGGAATGGCCATGGGGCCGGCATGTGCGCCCGCATATGCTAATCTGTTCCTTGGCTTGTGGGAGAGACGCATCTTCCTCTTGGACCCCCGGCCAAGGATGGAACAGGTACTTTTCTGGGGCCGTTATATTGATGACATTCTTATCATCTGGCTGGGGTCCGAGGGGGAATTTGGACAGTTTGTCGACAATCTCAATACAAACAATCTAAATATCAAACTCACTTCCAGGGTTAACTGGGAGAAAATCAATTTCCTTGACATACGGTTGAAAGTGGAAACTGATGGACGTATTTCCACCGATCTGTACAGAAAGGAGACATCAGTGAACTCATTGCTACATGCCTCTTCATCACACCCGAGAAGCCTAATTAACAACATCCCAGTAGGACAATTCTTAAGGATACGAAGACTGTGCTCGACAGAAGACACCTTTGAACAACGGGCCTCTGAATTGAAGAACTGGTTTAGAGACCGGGGGTACAAGCCTAGGGATATTCAGGTTGTCTATGAGAGATCAAGGGGCACTAATCGGACCAATTTGTTACATACCAGTGGAAAAAGAAAAGCTCCAACCAAGGATGAGAAGGTGAGATTCATTACAGAGTATAATGATGGGTACCAAAGTGTGAGAAAAGCTCTGACAAAATATTGGGACATCCTTACCGTGGACCCTGAACAATTGGCTTCCATTGGAGAAGCCCCATCCATAACATCACATAGATGTAAGAATTTTCGGGACATCTTAGTTAAGAGTCATTATCCAGGTCCGGTTATAGGCCGGCTCTTTGGCTCTAAAGGCCCTCCCTGGGGCTGTAGACCATGTGGAAACTGTGTGGCTTGTTGTAATGTGGATTGGGTCGCAAATTTTTGGAATTCATCGAGGTCACGTGAATATGACATTACACATACCATTACTTGTGCCACCATAGGTGTGATATATTGGGCGACTTGCCCTTGCCAGAAGATATATGTAGGCATGACCTCCAGGCCCCTGAAACGACAGATACGGGAACATGTCTTGGCCATTGAAGTGGCCAAAGAGGCAGAAAATGTTGATACATTGTTATCTATTCCAAGACATTTCTTGGAGGAGCATAACTCTGATGCCTCTGTCTTTCGATTCAGAGGAGTTGATTGTGTCTTTGTATCCGCGAGAGGAGATAATTGGAAGAGGCCCAAAAAGAGACGAGGTGGATTTACCAATTAGACACTCTGTCCCCAAAGGGTCTGAATGAGACCAACAGTTTTGTCCCTTTCTTATAATCTAGTTATAGGGGTCCCTAGGATTGGGTGCTCTTTCCTCAGGTTTACCCTTTGTTTTTAGAATTTTTAATTATTTTTAATTATTTTTAATTTTTATTATTGGTTTTATACTTGTGCCATGATTAGTCGTTCAGTTTGGATACATGAATATTTTACTAGCCTCTAATATATCTCTTTTTTTCTTTTTGTTCCCCATTATATAGGTCCTTGATTAGGTCCATTCCCTCTTCCCTTTCCCTTTTCCAACACCCCCTTTTTTTTCAGCATCATTTCTGACTAAGAATATAATTGGGACTTTTACTCGATGGATACGGTCATCAGTAATGGATCACGAAGATATGACAAGAATAATAGCACTAATTCTTTCTTCTTTTTTTTTCCCTTTCTTCTCTTCCTTACACACTCTATTCACACCTTGCACTCTTTTCACCATTACTATTCTCTCCCCTTCTCAAGTCATAATTATTATTTATACTTCAGTTTATTATATAATAATTTTATTTTAGATATATACTGTATATGTATTGTTTACACTTAATTGATTGTAGTATGGTCCTAAATGGATATTATTTATATATATTTTTATATTTATATATTTTTATATATGTATACACGCACGCATGCACATGTTTTAGTATGGCAATGATGTTTGATCTTTCACTTGCATATTGTGATGATTGTTAATACTATATTTTCATATGTTCACATTTTTTAATGTTCAATATTTTACCAAGGAAGAAGGGTATGGGCCCCTTTAATTACTAAATATAGTGTGATGCGCTGACAAATAAACACTAATTAGGCTCAAATCCCTAATCACGATCAAGGACAAGGTATCCAACCTCCAAAAACACATCTTTTCCTATCTATCCTGTTTGTTTTTCTTTTGTTATCACCAGTGGGGGCTATGTCCCCCCGTGTATTATACACTTATACTTGGGACTTAGCAATTTTATACGGAATTGAATAAAAGTTAATTTTTAAAGGGTATCTTTTTGTTAATTAGATAGTGTGATGCGCTTTAACAATGATTACTGATTGTCTGGAGGGTATACAACATATGGGGCGTAATGATCAAATATTGAGATGGCCCACATTCAAATGAGAGTTTAGTCTCCATTGTGCATGCCCAGGGACTTAGATGCGGTGTACACAGGATGCAGGGATATAATGATGAGTTTTCCCAGACTTAACAATGCAGCTTGGTCTTTAGCGCAGCCACTGCACATGTCCGGATATCTAGATGACGCAGCGTGATTCATGTGACATCCCGCTGCCTAAACTGACATAGAGACAGGTTAGAGGCGGGTATTACGCGACTGACGACTATATAAGGCGCATATTTTGACATAGGAAGTCACTCCCCCTGGAGGAAGCTCAGTGCGAAACGCGCGTCGGGGTGGACGGACAGTGCTTCTTGTGGTCAGTATCCTTTATTATCTACATATTTATGATCCATCTTGTCCTAGTGTCTGCTTTGGAGCTTGGTTAACCCTGGAGTGCCCTTCCAAACGGGCGCTCTGTGGCTAGTAGGTGGATTGTTTGACTATACCGCAATTTTATTTGCCTCCCCAGACTCGGTGAACACTAATCGTAATTCTTGGTGGACGCTATGCGGTGGGACTCTGCGTTGTAATGGTTGATTGCAGTTATCCGCAACTTGTGGGCTATGATACATACCCATGTGTGTGACGCGGGGCCCCACTGCATATGTACATATATATATATATATATATATATATATATGGAAGAGACACATAGATATCTCTGGGGGCTACGCATGTGTGGTGGCCATAGATATTGAGGTATCTGTGGTGTCCCTTTGGTTGTATATTGGGGGTCTAGGCAACACACCTTTATTGTTTTCCAGCTCCACTGTCGCTTTAGGCTTTCTAGAAATTTTGTAGCCAGGTGACCTAGAGTATATATTGGTCTACTTGTGGATAGGTTAGACAGCCCACTTGGACATTTATTAATAATAAAGTTGGATTGATTATTATAATATACCACTATGTGTAGTGCTTGTCTGTGCTGACACGAAGGATCCTGGTTTACTGCTGTTAATTGTACTTTTGATATTGCTATATTATCTTATCATTTTGTAATACTTAATAAACTTTGTGATACCAATTATTGATTTTGTACGTGGCATAATTGTCAGTGTGATGCTCACTTGCTTGCGTAGTGACAGCCGAATTGTCACCATTTGGCAGAGGGATGACTTCTAGCTCTCCACCTTGTTGGACCCTCGCTATCGGTGCAAAATGGGGGCCTTTTTTACACACGCTGAGAGACATAGAGACTAGTGTTGAGCGCGAATATTCGAATAGCGAATTTTTTTAGCGAATATCGGCACTTCGGTAATTCGCGAATATTTCGAATATAGCGCTATAAATTCGCTATTTCGAATATTCGTTTTTTTTTGTTTTTTTTTAGTTATATTTTTTTCTTTCCCACTTCCCAACAGTAGTTCTTACCTGTCCTGAGGATTCCTGGCTTCCTGGCTGCTCTAGTCAGTGCCCATTGCAGCTTCTGCCGACTTCCGTGCTCATGGAGCGTCCCCAACCATGGGAACGTCTCCATATACTGAAATGTACTGTCGGATTTGAGGAATTACATTGAAATCGCAATGCAATTAATTTAAGTTATATTAATCGCATTGCGATTACAACTTAGCACTGCTATCTTACATAGGCTAGAATTAACGAATATGGAATATAGCACTAGCAGTGCTAAGTTGAAATCGCAATGCGATTACTTCAAGTTAAATTAATCGCATTGCGTAATTCAACTTAGCAGTGCTGCTATATTCCATATTCGTTAACTTCGTTCATTCTAGCAAGCTGACCCATTATAAACCCAGCTCTAAGTTGAAATCGCAATGCGATTAATATAACTTGAATTAATCGCATTGCGATTTCAACGTAATTCCTCAAATCCGACAGTACATTTTAGTATATGGAGACGTTCCCATGGTGATGGGGACGCTCTATGAGCAAGGAACTTTATGGTTGGCTTGGTAAAATTAGCGAATAGCGAATATGACGAATGTATTCGTCATATTCCTCAAAACGAAGATAACGAAGTATTCTACATCTTCGTTTTAGCAACCTATTCGTCAACTTCGCTAATTCTAGCAATCAAATAGGAAGGTGTTAAATTCGCTATGCGATTTTTTTTTTTAATAGAATAATTATATTACTTGATATAATTATTATAATTATTCTATTTATTAAAAAAAAATATATAAATAATCGCATAGCGAATTAAACACAGTTGTCTCTATAGTCAACCTTTCTATTTGATTGCTAGAATTAGCGAAGTTGACGAATAGGTTGCTAAAATGAAGATGTAGAATACTTCGTTATCTTCGTTTTGAGGAATATGACGAATACATTCGTCATATCCGTCATCTTCGCTATAATTCTAGATATGAAACCAATAGGAAAAAAGCCTTAAGTTAAAATCGCAATACGCGATTATTTAAATCGCATATTAATCGCGGTAACTAGAATAATGACGAATATTCGATTTCGACGAATATGAAACGAATATTCATTCGAATATTCGCGAATTTCATCGAAATCGAATATGGCACCTGCCGCTCATCACTAATAGAGACATCCTATTTAGTCAGTTGGCCGCTACCTATCTGCGCCGTCATCCATCCTTTTGCAGGTCTGATCGGGGGGAGGGGGGGCTGCCTCTGCACTCACGTTCCACTGCCATGGCCGCTGGGGAGGGGTGGGGAGCCTGGAGCACTACCAGCTCCATCAGCAGCAGCCTGAGTCTACAGTCGCTGATAAGCAGCTTTCTTCATCCACATAGTGAAGAAACTACTCAACAGCAGCACGTAGACCTGGATCAGGACCTGAACCAGCAGGTGGTGGCGTTCTTGGACAGCACCCTGCAACCCAACATTTAAGATCCACTGGACAGCCAAACTGTCCGCAATTGGCCGAGTTTTCCCTGGAAAAGCTGTTCTGCCCGGCCAGTAGTGTGGCATCAGAGCGGGTGTTTAGTACAGCGGGGGCCATAATTACCCAAAGAAGAACTTGCCTGTCCACCCAAAATGTGGAGAGACTGACCTTTGTCAAGATGAATCAGGCGTGGATTAGCCAGGATTTCCACCCACCAATGCCTGATGCATCTAATTAGATCATCTATTCCACTTAACTCAAACCTTGACAAAAAAGACTGGTTTCTTCTGGCTACCTGCCTCAGCTACTACTCTGATGCTGCAACCCACCTGATGCCACACATCTGATGCCAAGTGCTCCTTCTTTCACCTATCTTCGTCAGCGGGTACTGGTATTGCCACCCACCTCCCCACTCAGTCTCCTGATGCTGTTGCTGCCATCTCCACACTATGTCACCTTGTCACTCTGTGGCCTCCTCATACTGCTGCCAACTCCAGACTGTCATTGTGCCACTCGGTGGCCTGCTCATACTGCTGCCACCTCCAGACTCTGTCATTATGCCACTCAGTGGCCTTTTTTCTGATGCTGCTACTGCTGCTGCCGCCACCTCCGGACTCTGTCATTGTGCCACTTGGTGGCCTCCTCATTCTGCTGCCATCTCCACACTATGTCACCTTGCCACTTTGTGGTCTCCTCCTGATGCTGCTGCCGCCACCTCCATACGCTGTCATTGTGCAACTAGGTGTCCACCTCATGCTGCTAACTCCAGATTCCCTCATTGTGCCACTCGGTGGCCTCCTCATACTGCTGCTAACGCCAGACTCTCTAATTGTGCTTCTCGGTGGCCTTCTCCTGATGTTGCTAATGCTGCTGCCGCCACCTCCAGACTGTGTCATTGTGCCACTCGGTGGCCTTCTCCTGATGCTGCTACTGTTGCTGCCGCCACCTCTAGACACTGTCATTGTGCCACTTGGTGGCCTTCTCCTTATGCTGCTACTGCTGCTGCCGCCACCTCGAGGCTCTGTCATTGTGCCGCTTTGTGGCCTCCTGATGCTGCTTCCACCTCACCACTATGTCATAGGGCCACTCTGTGGACTTCTCATGCTGTTACCACCCACCCAACTTCATGATCAGACCACTAGTTTGCCTTTCGGCCTGGCTGACATCATCATTTATTTAACCCTTCTTCTGATCTGTCAGAAGGAAAACTTAGACGCACAACTGATCGTGTCTGTGTAGCAGCTGTAAGGCCTGTATGGTCCCATCAGAATTGGCTTATGATTTGGTAGCCAAAAGCAGATCCACTCCTGTTTTATTTGGCATTAGGAATACTGATGGATTATTTAGCACATGCTAACCGAGTGAATGCAGATGCTCCACAGACAGTATCCGTTTTTAGTAGGTTATTGTTATGACAGATCAGAGTAAGGGCAAATTAATCAGCGATATCAACACAAACTTATTGCTGATACACTCTCCCCTCTGTTGGGGGGGCTCTACTTGTATAAGCGTTTAATAGAACAGGTTCTGTAGTTATCTATGTGAAATCAGCTGACGACAGTGTAAAAGGAGTGCCCTTCTTATTGACTCTAACATCAACCTGTAAAACTGAGTTAATATTTGAGTTATTTGGTCACTTTTGGCCCTGTGACTGCCTAAATAAGTGAAGTGTGCAGTGATTTTAAGAGTGTGCCCTCACTGACTCACACTGACTCACAGTATTATTTCACTACCACAGCAGAGAAAGGACTTGCCCCAGTGCCAAACACCTTAAGCACACCACTGCTATTGGTTAGCTTATTTTGCAGTGAAAGCCATAGCCTATCCTCAATGAGCAAAGGAGAAGAGAATCCCGCATAGGAAGTACCGCTGAGGGTTTCAGAAAGTATTAGGATAAAGGAGGCTCACCTGGGGAGGTTGTGCTGGAGGTACAATACTCTGAGAAGCATCTAGATATAATCACCACAGCTGCTGCTTGCACTATCCTGGTCCAATCACCGGGATCAACTGTGCACGGGAACAAAGAAGTAAGAGTGGTGAGCGCTGTCTATATCTGTGAATTAAGGAGTGAGGTGAGTATAGTAAATAGTTAACTCTTTATTATGAAAGAGATCATTAGCATGGAGGAATGGGGAGGTAAGGGTAGCACTGCCTTGGCTGTACTCACCCTCCCTGCTCTACTTCCAGGTCCTGCTGTGCACTGTGTCCTGATGGTGTACAGGGTCAGGACGTATTGCACGAAGGCGAGCCCTATGACCTGATGCTTTGCAACATCAGGTCACATTGCAGAGCAGCTTGAAGATGCAGTGAGCGGTGAGTCCTGGATCTTCAGCGTGGCAGCGCCATGTGGAGCAAACAAGGTAAGTTTATTTTTTTACCTTTTTTTACGTCTGATCTGGGGTTGATGGAGTCTGATCTGAAGCTTATTGGGGGTCTGATCTGAGTTTGATGGTGGCTGACTGTCTGATCTGAGGCTGATTTGGGGTCTGATCTGAGGGTGATGGAGGAAGGGGGGGTCCGATCTGAGGCTGATTGGGAGTCTAATCTGAGTCTGATGGGGGCTGATCTGAGGCTGTTTGAAGTTGGGGGGTCTGATCTAAGCCTAATGGAGCTTTGGGGTCTGATTTGGGGGTCTGATCTGAGGTCTGATGAAGAATGGGGGGCTGATTTGGGTATCTGATGAGGAGTGGGATTCTCATGAGATTCTAATCTGAGTTCTGATGAAAGAAGTGTGTCTTATAGTCCGTTGTATCTTATAGTCTGAAAAATAAGGTATTTTTCATCTACAATAAAAAGTTCTACGTGTATTACTAACTTTTCTCATTACATTGGTAACTGGGGTCACACCAAGAGCCATCACTAGACCATTATGCAGCTTATATATAAATCATAGCTTTATATTGTTTCTTACATTTCTGTTATTGATAAAGAATTAGGTCTGAATGAAGTAATATTAGCAAAGCATTAAATTTCTGATGAGGACACTTCTAGTATCATATATACCAGATTGTGTGTGACGCAAACATGTCCTTCAGATAATGATGTTGCAATTTAGTCTATTCTAAACCAACAGAAAAAACAATTTGGATATGAAAACAGGTACGTAGAATTGTTGTAAAACAAATTTTATCTGATCAGTTGTTCTTTTTTATACTTTGGTACATTTATGAAATAATAAAAAAGAAATCATATTAAGCTTATGGACAGTCTTTAAAAATGTCTCTCTTTGTTAAGATAAAGATTCTCAATTATTAAATTGAATCTACTGTATCTGAAAATTATGGTTGGGAACACCATCCAATGTGTGGCATATTACTAAGGGGAAGAGGGTAAATCTGTCAGGGATGACCAATCCATGTTGAAAGCTCCCATCTTGGAACCAAGTTGATATTTTCAAAAAGCAAGGGTGCATGTGGTATGTATCCGATAGAGAAATTGATGAGGAATCCAAAACTGCTGAAATTTGATGTACCTTTATTTCTAACAATGTTATTAACAATTTTCTCTTGGTTACAGACATAGATAAGGCTGTGAAATTAACATGCAAGGGAAAGAGATTGTGCAGACCCCTGGGGAGCTCAGTACTCGGGTAATTGAAGTGGATTTCAACGCTCGGCACCCTAACAGACCACCAATCTACCATGGCCCAGTTGGCAAATTGCTTGCCACTGCAACTTTTCATGCCTGAGGGAGGGGGGTGTGACCTCAGAAACATTGCAGACTGCGTGTGTGAACACGCTGCCTCTCAACCTAAGCTAAACTGGCTCCTTAACCCCTTAAGGACCCTGCTATATTTCACCTTAAGTACCCGGCCATTTTTTGCAAATCTGACATGTGTCACTTTATGTTGTGATAACTTTAAAACCCTTTTACTTATCCAGGCCATTCTGAGATTGTTTTCTCAACATATATTGTACTTCATGACAGTGGTAAAATGGAGTCAAATTTTTTTTTTTTTTTTTTATAAAAAAATACAAAATTTACCAAAAATTAGGAAAAATTTTAAATTTCCAAATTTCTATTTCTCTACTTTTATAAAAGATATTAATACCCAAAAAATAGTTATTACTTTAAACTCCCCATATGTCTACTTCATGTTTGGATCAATTTTCAAAATTTCTTTTTTGAGGACGTTAGAAGGTTTAGAAGTTTAGAAGCAAATCTTAAAATTTTTCTGAAAATTTCCCAAGCCACCTTTTTAAGGACCAGTTCAGGTCTGAAGTCACTTTGTGAGGCTTACATAATAGAAACCAATACATTTTGATCAAAACACATCTAAGCCCACCTAGCAAGCGACAAGGTGGTCTCAGTTCAGGGGGGTACTATGCTAACCTATACATGCTGTTGTGCACATATGGTGTGTTGCCCTTTGTTACCGCCATGTGCATCAGCAACCGGTGAGAGGAAGGATACACACACCTATTTGTACCACTTTAATCAAGGTCGCCTATTAGATAGGTGGGGAAAAAGTGCACATGAATATTACTGCCAGGGTAGAAGCGTATTCACACATGAAGGTACCACTCTTTCAAGACAAGTCAAACAAATCACAGAAAAAAATATAAATATAAAACATCCTGCACGATATGATATTAAATTCTCGGATGTACATGGCTACATTTACAAAGTCACAGAAAATATTGCACTATAATAATAGATGCAAGCAAAACATATGAACTAAGCCCTCACTCTATTGATCAAATCTGAGACATTTGGTCAATACATTTTGATCAAAACACATCTAAGCCCACCTAATGTGGTCACAGTTCAAGCAAACGGGTCCTATGCTTACTTATCCATGCTGTTGCGCATTTATATTCAGGAGCTCAGTCTCTATTATTATAGTGTATTATTATTTTGTGACTTCATAAAAGAAACCACCCAAAAATGACCCCATTTTAGAAACTACACCCATGAAGGTATTCAAAACTGATTTTACAAGCGTTGTTAACTCTTTAGGTGTTCCACAAGAATTAATAGAATGTGGAGGTGAAATTTCAGAATTTCACTTTTTTGGCAGATTTTCCTTTTTAATAAATTTTTCCCGCTAACAAAGAAGAGTTAACAGCCAAAAAAAACACAATATTTATTGCCCTGATTCTTTAGTTTACAGAAACACCCCATATATGGTCGTAAACTGCTGTATGGCCACACGGCAGGGCGCAGAATGAACGGAACGCCATATTGTTGAATACCTTGAGGGGTGTAGTTTCTTAAATGGGGTCACTTTTTGGGAGTTTCTACTCTAGGGGTGCATCAAGGGGTGCTTCAAATGGGATATGTTGTCAAAAAACCAATCCAGCAAAATCTGCCTCGTCACTGTTAGGTCATCCAGTTCAGTCTCTTGGCTTCGGGGGGCCTCATGGCTTCCGGGGCCCGATGACCGCTTCAGCCTCATGGCTCCGGGGGGCCTATGACCGTTCCTCATGTTGTTCGTTAGGGGTACAATATGGTTGTAGGCTGGTTAGTGTCCTAGGTTCGCTGTCGGAGAGGGTCATGGTTATGTGAGTCCCCAAGTCATACTGGTGCTGCATAAGTGGTTTATATTTAAAAAAAATAAAATAATGGCTCCGCCATTAGAGTCTCGCGCGCGGGGCTCCGCCATTAAAGTCTCGCGCGCACGGCTCCGCCATTAGAGTCTCGCACGTCTTTTTCTGCTTTCAGACCCGCTCGCATGGCTCGGTCATCTGTGGCTCACAATACAATTTTTCTTTGGTGGCTCGCACGCGTGGCTTTTGCCATTAGAGCCTCACTCACATTATTGTTTTTTCTCTAACATTTATTTTCTAGGTTGTTGGGTCTTCATTGTTTTTTCTTATAAGTAGTTATCCCAAGCCTGCCTTTTCGGACATCACTTTCTCCCAGGTGCGCACTTTCTCCCACTGACCCTCTCTAGATTCTTGCTTCCTCTCGCTCCCCGCTGTTACTTTTTCTGTTGCCCGTCCTTGCATTATAGACCCATTTTCCCAGAAAGCTGACCCTGTGGTCTCATTTTTCACGTTTCTCAAATTCTGCCTCTCCAGGTGTTGTTAAAAAAAAAAAAAACACTATACTATGGCGTCAGTTTCGTCCACAGGTAGTCCTGTCACGACTACAGGCGATTTATGAAGTCTAAAATAATAGAAAAACAGCTCCAGAAAGCTATTTTCGTCCTCTTAAAACTTCTCCTTTAATTCATAATATTCAACAGCAGGTACAGTAACTTTATATGCAGTGCTCGTTTACGCGTTTCAGACAATAAGTCCTTAATCGTAACATGGTATCATGGTGGAAAGCATGGTTTAAATGTTACACTTGTCCCACCTCCCTGCAAAGGGGGGGGTGGGGGGAAGATCCTTCATTGGTTAATCCACCATGGTAACACCTATTAACTATTTGCATATTGGATTTCATGTTTCCTTCACACTGGGATTTTATCCTACGCCCTATTAACCTCTGCACCTCTTGTTCCTCTACATAACACATTAAGGGCTTAACATGCACAAATTGGTGCATTGTCAGGACCAGAAAACGCACAGTGTGAACGGCTACATGTTACATAAATAAAATCACAGGTAATAGCAATCCACATTTGGTTTTTCACCACATTATATTTAGCTACATTGGGACATGGCATGAATGTCTCAATGCTGGATCCAGAACATATATTGCAATCATTAGTATATATACATTAATTCCTTCTTCAGGTTCAGGCCCGCAGGAACCCTCGTGTTTAACCTAAAAATCCAATATGCTTCACGGAGGAGAAGTTTTTGATGAAAATCTCCTCCGCGTAGGGGTGCACTCACTTTTTCTATCCCATAGGCACAAAAGGATCTTGTACGGCGGGTGTGAACCTGAACAAAGTGTTTGGCCGCATTAGAGATATTTATCAGAGCGGAGTTAGCAATATAATTGAGGTGTTTTAATACCCTATTTTTTAATTTTCATGTGGTACTTCCCACATACATGAGATCACACTCAGTACATACAATAATGTACACCACGCCCCTGGTATTGCAGTTAATATAGCTTTTTATAGCAAAACTAAGGGAGTGATCAAAGTTGTCAAAATGCTTTTTGGGGACAACAAAACTGCATGGGCTACCTGCAGTCTTGCATGGGCTACCTGCAGTTTTGTTGTCCCCAGGGGCGTGGTGTACATTATTGCATGTACTGAGTGTGATCTCATGTATGTGGGAAGTACCTCACGAAAATTAAAAAATAGGGAATTAAAACACCTCAATTATATTGCTAACTCCGCTCTGATAAATATCTCTAATGCAGCCAAGCACTTTGTTCAGAATCACGCCCGCCATACTAGATCCTTGCATGTTAAGCCCTTAATGTGTTATGTAGAGGAACAAGAGTGGCAGAGGTTATTAGGGCTTAGGATGAAATCCCAGTGTGAAGAAAACATGAAATCCAATATGCAAATGGTGGATTAACCAATGAAGGCTCTCCCCCCCCCCCCTTTGCAGGGAGGTGGGACAAGTGTAACATTTAAACCATGCTTTCCACCATGATACCATGTTACGATTAAGGACGTATGTTCTAAAACGCGTAAACGGGCACTGCATATGAAGTTACTGTACCTGATGTTGAATATTATGAATTAAAGGAGACGTTTTAAGAGGACGAAAATTGCTTTCTGGAGCCGTTTTTCTATTATTTTCTACTTTACCGTACCTGGGGACTCACCCAAAGGCTCCTGAATACAGGCAGAATGGCCAGATACAAGGTGAGCTGGAAAAAAGTGTGTTTATTGATTTACGAAGTCTGTTACGAAGCGTGAACAAATTTCATATCCTGAAATTCACTCATCTCTTGTCCTGAATCAAGGTCATAATAGCGCCGGAAGATGAAGCTCTCCTATGAAACAAAACACCTGGGACACAGCAATAGCCAATGGTACAACTTAATAGATGTCGGCACAAAACATTGTGTACCGATGTTGTGACACATTATGCACATAAAAGGCACGGTCTGAGTGACAATGCAATCCAGGGCTTAAAAGGAGTTGTAGAATGCAAGTCAAATATGTGAACTTGAGGATACAGCACAGAACAGGGAACAATAGAAGGGAGTATGCGCTCCAGGATTCAAAAAGAGTTGTGGAACGTGTATCAATCTACCGCACAGATAAAAGGCATATTGAAAAACAAACAAAGAAGTGATGTGCCCAAAAGTAACATGCTGGTGATAAAAAGCACCTCATATTGTTGAAAAATAATAGTACACAATACATACAGAAGTGCCACATACTTCAGTGTAGCACAAAATGTCTCCCTAGCAGCACCACATACCACAATGAAGCACAAAATAAATCCTTAGCAACACCAAACAAATACCAGCACAACATGCCTCCCCTGCAATGCTGTTCAGTTGCCATGGTAGCCTCAGGCCCTATGAAAGATCCGAGGCCTGCCAGAGCTATGCTCCTATGGAGCCTGCCTATGGCAATTCCTCATAAAGCATAGTGAATCTCCTGTAGCTTCAGGAAACTCACTGTTAAACCAGGCACAGTACCTTGTAGGACGCAGCTCAGCTGGATGTAATAATGCCATTTTCACTTAGTGATGTTATTTCATTCTGGATAAAAAGTACTTTTAATCCATATGCAAATGAGAAGTTAAGTGCACCATGAGCTAACCCAAGCCACTCTGCGTACCTTTGCACCTACTGCATTCTCTGCCAGCCCCTCCCTTTCCTTCTTGATTGACAATGCCAGGTTCCGGCATAGTCATCTTTCCTGCTCCTGTCAATTAAGAGGAAGGGACTGCCAGAGGAAGCAGGAGGAGAAAGTGTGAGCTCACTTTCAAAAGAAAGTGATGTCTTCAAGTGATCTATAGGCTAAAATGCACAGATAAGGATATCTTATACATAAAAATCATAACATGTTTTGTCAGAAATTCTGTTGGTTGGGTGACTTTAACCCCTTCACAACATTTGCCGTATATGAATGGCCGATGTTGCATCTTTGAAGATGGCACCTGCTCCAGAGCAGAGTGAGAGCCATAGCTAGCTGTTGCCTGCTGTTTCATATGGACATTTAACCTCTCAGATGCTGTGGTCTAATGTGCTGGCATCTGAAAAGCTGGAAACCCCTAAGTGCGTGCTTCATGGGCCGGAACGCCTCCCCCTGGAGAGATCAGGGAAGGCGTTTCTTGAAAGTGATGAGCCTGAGCCTGTATTAGGCTGCAAGGCTAATTTTTGTATATTACAATTCAGGCCAGCAGGTGTCAGCAATGAACTGTAATAAAGCTATTTTTGTTTGATACGGCAGAAAATTCCATTGCCTTTACAAATTGCAATCTGATGATTATATTTTGTGGTCCACTTGGGAACCTAATAAAAAAAGTTTAACTCCTTAAGGACACATGACGTATGGGTACGTCATGTGTCCAGTCCCTAAAGATGGCGCCCGCTCCTGGCCGCTGCGGGCACCATCGCTGCGGGGGTCCGGCTGATTCCTGTAGCTGACCCCCGCAGCTGATGATCGCGGTTGGCAGCGCTGCCGACCGCGATCATTTAACCCCGCAGATGCCATGATCAATCCTGATCACGGCATCTGCACGAGCTAAAACCGAAAGTAAAACTTTCGGCAGCGCTCCGGCTCCCCCTAGTGGTGATCGGGAGAATCGGAGCGCTGTAAGGGATAGCCTCAAGCCTTTCATTCAGCTTGAGGCTATCACTTACTATTTCCTATGGAGCCCTTGTTAGCAATAGGGCTTCATAGGAAAGTAGTAAATCCTCATAAACTCCAATACAAGTGTATTGGAGTTTATGATAGAAGCAATCAGGTAACTGATTTATATAGGTCCCTATGGGATCTATATAAAAGTGTAAAAAAATAAAAAAATAAAAAAATAAAAAATATATAAAAAAACTAAAAATTTAAATCACCCCCTTTCCCCAAAATTAAAATAAAATAATAAAAAATAAAAAAATACACATCATGGGTGTCGCAATGTGTGAAAACGCCCATAGTATAAAAATATAAAAATATATTTCCCATACGGTAAACAGAAAAACGGAAAAAGCGCCCAAATGGCCGATTTGCCGTTTTTGGACGCTTCATTTCCTCAAAAAAATTAAATAAAAAGCGATCAAAAAGTCCTACACACCCCATAATGGTATCAACTAAAAGTTAAGATCGCCCGCAAAAAATAAGCCCCCATACAACACCATACACTTATTTACAAATACGTTATAGCGGTCAAAACATGGCGACAAAAAAAAAAAAAATTTTTTCCCACTTTTGAATTTTTTTTCACTATCAAAACGCAAGAAAAGCTATACATATTGGGTATCGCCGGATTCGAACTGACCTGTAGAATAAAACTAAATGGTCAGTTTTATCGCAAATCAAACGTCGTAATTTAGAAACCCGTAAAACTGTGGTGAAATTGCTTTTTTTTTGCAATTTCACCACATTTGGAATTTTTTTCCCGCTTCCCACTACACCGTATGCATTATTAAATGATGGCGTTGGAAAGTACAACTTGTCCCGCAAAAAATAAGCCCTCATATGGCCATGTGAACGGAAAAATAAAAAAGTTATGGCTCTTGGAAGGCATAGAGCGCAAAATGAAAACGCAAAAATGAAAAAACCCTGTGTCCTTAAGGGGTTAAAAAGTTTTAGAAAAACATTTAAAAAAATACAAAAATATATATAAAAATTAGAATCACCCCCCCCCCCCCAAAAAATAAATAAAAATCTGGTCAGTTTTACCACTGTAGGAAACGCTGTAAAAACAAAACCAATAAATCTGGATGGAATTGTTTTTATTTTATAATTCCACCCCATTTTAAATTTTTGGGCTATAAGAATGGAAAAATTACAAAAATATGGCTTCGGGAAGCCTTGGGGTAATAAACGTAAATTAAATAAATGGAAAATACCCCCGTCATTAAAGGGTTAAATTATGACATTAACAAGTTCTTATATGGCTACGTGAACAGAAAAATAAAAATAAAAGTTATGGCTACGGGAAGGCAGGGAGTAAAAAATGGAAAATCGCAGCATCAGGAAGGAGTTAAAGAGGTATTCTCATCTTATAAAGTGATGGAACATCAATGGGATATGCACTTTATCATTGGTGGGGGTCCAATCTCTGGGACTGAAGAGGTTACAGCACTGGTGTAAAGCTGCCGCCTTTAACTAATTTTCTCTTCAAAAGGGGTCCCCCAGGCAACTAGAGCACAGCCCCCAGGAGTGCTGATATGCCGGGGATGCAGAAGAATACTTTTGCATATTTTGACTTCTGCATACAAGTTGAGTATATATGACCAGTCTAGCATGTAACTACAGAGATAGTGCTGTAATTTCACTTTGCTCCATCTTTTTTTCCTCCATCTTTAAAACCTTGCATTTTAATGTATACCAGTACTATTGCAGACATTTATTTTTTACATTTAATCCCAGAAACATGTGAAACCGTATTGATTTTACCATCTGCTTATTTTATTATATTTTTTGTTGTTCTCTTTTATTAAATGAGCTCAGCGAGTGTAAAATTAACTCCCTCCTTTTCCTTCCATCTGCTTTCTTATTCTCTTTGAACTAAATAGTGTAAAAAACAGCATAGAAAGTGACTTGCTGTAGATTAAACATAATAGGTCACATTACACCCACTGCTGCCATCCTAACAAATGGTGCTCTTCTGCTAGTGCCATCAGTCAGTTGTGCAGATAATCAGATGAAAGATAGAATGAAATAGTGAGAACACAGTTTGAAAGTCTATGAAATATGCCCCACTGATTTCATTTCTTAAAGTTGCTTTTCGAAATATGACTAATGAGGAAACTTCTTCCAAACTACATTCAGAAGTAGGTTTTAATGTGCAATAGAAAGCACAATTAACGCGGCTGACATTTGGGGAAGGCACGTAGGGCAATTGCACTTATCAATCACTACTCATAACTGTTTTATTTCAAGACCAATTAATTTCATTTTTTTTACACTTTTCAAAGCATAAATAACATAAAGAATAAAATGATACATTGAACTTTTAATATTTTTTTATTTTATTGGGGTGGCAATGTGACTTTTGCCGCCTACTCTACTACAAAGAGATTTCTGCCAAAATGCACCAACATCAATTCTAAACTGGAGACATTTATCCATTAGTACATTGGCTCTTTGTCCTACGGTTTTTAAAATCCAGTTTATTTGCTATATAAATTTGTTTCGGGAGTAAATCCTTTTCAAAATTATTTTTGTGATGGACTTACAGATTACATGGCAAGATCATTTCATATGATAAGCAGACAAGACCCAGTTTTCTAGCTTACTCTTGGATAGTCCATATATTGTAGAGCTAAATAAAGCTTAGTGAATTTCCCATTTATTTGCAGTCTTGGGAAATTCATTCATCTGTAGTCTTATCTTTGGGCCAAATGCTAACAGAGTCTTGTCTAATTCTTTTTGAAAGGTTAGGTAGTAGACAGGACATTAAAAAAAAATATGTTTGACTATGCAAAAGAGAAATTCTGCCTTGAAATTTGCCATTTACAGGGGTCGTATATTATACTAGTTATTATAAATTATTTCAGGTGAGTTGTGCCACTATCTGCGACTTCACCCAGCACATGCCAGGTCTAAAATTGTTAGCGTGGCATGGGCGGGGAAAGTGACGGGCCGGCAGGCTTGTCTCATTTATAATTTTCTACAACTGTTTTAGGAACAGAAAAAGGCCTAAATGTAAGACAGCTCAGAAGATGTATTACATTTCAAACTGGCGCTGGATGTGCTGAAGTTATGGAAAGGCCTGCGCCTCTTCATAACTTCGATGATCCTCCACCAGCTAGGGGTCTTTATTAAGACAGGCGTCTAAAACGCCGGTCTTAATAAAAGTGGCCTATAGTGTCTAACTAAATACAGATGGTGATTTCCTATCAACGCAGCTACTGAAAAAGTGTCCGACCAAGAAAATTTGTAATTGTGCCACATCTTGCTTGCTTAGATTATACTTCCTTTTTATAAACATAAATTGGAAATGTTAGACTATTATTATTGTTGCTATGATTTGTATTATATGTTGGAAATGAACTCAGGAAAAAATCATTTAACATTTTGGTAATATAAAGAATACAGATATGTTCGATTCCATAGATGGAGCATGTTTGAAATACAGTATGACAAGGACAATCCGTAAGGAATTATTAGGTTTCAATGTTTATATTTGAAAGTGAAGCAAGTCATTATATACAGACTTTAAAGAGGACCTTTCACTGGTCCACAGTTTGTGAGTTAAAGCTATGTACATTGAGAGCGGCACCCAGGGATGTCCCTGCACTTACTTGTATCCCTGGGTGCCGCTCCGTTCGTCCTCTGTAGCCCCCAATACCGGCGCTCCTGCTGCTCTAATTTTGCCTGGGGCGGAGACTTCTTCTTCTGCCCTGGGCGTCTCCTTCTCCCAGGGCTGGAGCGCTGTCCAATCGCAGCGCTCAGCTCATATTCAGGATATGTCCTAGAGGGAGTCACTTCTTGAAAAGGATCTGGGTATATAAGTAGATTATAAACTAAAACAGCATGCAATGCCAGTCATCTGGCATTTTGTCTTGTATTAAAAGAGGTATAGGCTCGCGGGACATGGATGTAATATCGCCACTATACAAAGCATCAACTGAAATATGTTCTGGAATTAGAAAAAGTGCAGGAGAGCAAGAAAACTAACAAAGGGCCTGGAAGATCTTGGCTGTAAGCAAAGATTAAAAAATATATAAACAGATCATACAAAAAATATCAATAAGCTATTCTGTTAAACCCCCTTAAAAACAAGGAGCCACTCTCTATGCCTGGGTGCAGCAGCAGTACAGTGTGGATGTACAAAGATTAAGGTATGTAGGGGTAATAGTGGCAGCAATAATACCACCAGCAGTATCGTCACAGCATGGAAAAGACATAGCAGCAACTACAGTTGTTTTCAAAATTATTCAACCACCACTGAAATTGAGTGTTTTGGCCAGTTTGACATTGATTTTGATCATGTCAGTAATCTTGTTTACAATTAAATCAAAAAGGCACTTGTAAGTCAGACAAATATAACATAACATTTATAATGAAATAACCAGAAATGTCTTTTCTGTGCTCACATCATTATCAGTTTTATTCAACCCCCAAGTGACATTCAATCTTAGTACTTAGTACAACATCCTTTTCCAGTTATAACATCTTTTAAACGTGAAGCATAGCTCGACACAAGTGTCTCGCAGCGATCTACGGGTATCTTCGCCCATTCTTCATGGGCAAAAGCCTCCAGTTCAGTCACATTCTTAGGCTTGCGCGCTGCAACTGCTTTCTTTAAGTCCGACCAGAGGTTCTCAATCGGATTCAAGTCTGGTGACTGCAATGGCCACTTCAAAATGTTCCAGCCTTCAATCTGCAACCATGCTCTAGTGGACTTGGAGGTATGCTTGGGATCATTGTCCTGTTGAAAGGTCCAACGTCTCCCAAGCCTCAGGTTTGTGACGGACTGCATCACATTTTCATCCAATATCTCCTGGTACTAAAGAGAATTCATGGTACCTTGCACACGCTGAAGCTTCCCTGTACCTGTAGAAGCAAAACAGCCCCAAAGCATGATTCACCCCCCACCATGCTTCACAGTAGGCAAGGTGTTCTTTTCTTCATAGGCCTTGTTCTTCCTCCTCCAAACATAGCATTGATCCATGGGCCCAAACAGTTCTAATTTTGTTTCATCAGTCCACAGAACACTATCCCAAAACTTTTGTGGTTTGTCCACATGACTTTTGGCATACTGCAGTCGACTCTTCTTATTCTTTGGAGACAGCAAGGGGTGCGCCTGGGAGTTCTGGCATGGAGGCCTTCATTACGCAGTGTGCGCCTTATTGTCTGAGCTGAAACTTCAGTACCTGCATCTGACAAATCTTTTTTCAGTTCCTCAGCAGTCACATGGGGACTTTTCTCCACTTTGCGCTGCAGGTAGCGCACAGCAGTCAAAGTCAGCATCTTCTTTCTGCCACGACCAGGTAGCGTTTCAACAGTGCCCTTTGCCTTGAATTTGCGAATGATGCTTCCTATGGTGTCTCTTGGCATGTTTAACATCTTTGCAATCTTCTTATAACCATTGCCCTTCCTGTGAAGAGAAATCACCTCTTCTCTTGTCTTCCTGGACCATTCTCTTGACTTCACCATGTCTGTAAACACACCAGTACATGTCTAGAAGGAGCTGAGTATCAGTCATTTTACATCTGCCTAATAGGTGCTTATTATGCTTGATTGCTGCTCCTTGACATCCACAGGTGTTTTCAATACCTGATCGAAAACACTTGAATGAACCTCTGTTCTTAAGAATGGTAGTCTTTAAGGAGTTGAATAATTGTGTCAATGAAGAAATCACAAAAAAAATATTTAATACTGTATTACAAAAACAATTGATGTCATTTTAGTTGCATTTGGTTCTTTAAAAAGTCCTTGTAAGATTTCATTCTGAACACAATTACAAATTTACACTAAATTCCCTAAAACCCTTTACAGCATTGGGGGTTGAATAATTTTGAACACAACTGTAGATGTTTGTGCGGCTGTGTTGGGGTAGTAGTCGTAGTAGTGGGACCTGTATAGGGCTAATGTTAGTGGAAGTAGTGGTAATGGAAGTGGCAGTAGCAGGGAGTAGAAGCTGCAGCAAGAGTGGAAGCAGCAGCAGCCACACCATACAGAACATGATAGTATGCAGACACAGTGGCAATTGCATGATGAGGCAACGTCAGTAATTGCAGATCTATTCATTGTCCCAGCTGGTGGTGGGAGAAAATTTTCACAGATGTCTTGTTTATATTGAAAAAAAGTAAAAACAGTGATGTTTTGTACCCTGGCAGAGGACATGTTTGGCGATCTAGTAGTTATCCCCTATTCTGTGGGTAGGTGGATAACTTTACATAACTAGAATAACCCTTTAAGGTCAGGTCTTTGACTTGGCCATTCCAAAACTTTAACTTTATTTTTCTTTAACTATTCTTTGGTAGAATGACTTATGTACTTAAGGTCATTGTTTTTCTGCATGACCCAAGTTCTTTTGAGATTTAGCTCACAGACAGATGTCCTGACATTTTCCTTTAGAATTTACTTGTATTATTCAGAGTTTATTGTTCCATCAATGATGGCAAGGTGTGCAGATACAGCAAAACAGTCCCAAACCATGATATTAAAACAACCGTATTTCACAAATAGGATTAGGTTTTATTCTGTAAAGTAGTGTTTTCCGTTCTCCAAACATAATGTTTCTCCTTTTGGTCTCATCTATTTCCAAATGTTGTTCCAAAAGCCTTCTTCCTTGTCTAGGTGATCTTTAGTAAACTGCATAAGGGCAATGTTCTTTTTGAACAGCAGACATTTTATTCTTGCAATCCTGCCATGTACACCATTGTTTTTCATTTTCATCCTGATGTTGGACTCATGAACATTAACATTTGCTAATGTGAGAAAGTCCTTTACTTGCTTAGATGTTACCTTGAGTTCCTTTGTGAACTTTGTGAACTTCCTTTGAGTTCCTTTGTGAACATGCCTTGCTCTTGCCATGATCATTGTTGGACAACCAATGATCTTGAATATACTCCATGTGTACACAATCTGACTGTGTGTTGTGGAATCTTAAACTGTTTGGAGATGGTTTTGAGTCTGATGAGCATCAACAACTCTTCTCAGAAATCGAATTTGTTCATGCCAGGATACACTTCTACAAACATATGTTGTGAAGATCAGACTTTGATAGATCCCTGTTATTTAAATAAAACAGTTGGTCCACTCATAACTAATTGTCACGCCATTGAATGAAAACTCTAATATCACTTTTAAATTGTCTGCTAATCCTAAAGGTTGTCTTTCTTTTGCCACTCACAGACATGTTTATATTGGATTATTTTTATCAGTAAATAAATGACCATGTGTAATATTTTGTACTCATTTGTTTGGTTATCTTTATCTTCTTTTAGGACTTGTGTGGAAATATAATATAGTTTTAGGTAAAATGTATGCAGAAAATTCTGATGGGTTGACACACTTTCAAGCACCATTGTACATTGGTAGTCCAGGACATTTCCTGCTTGTTTAGACCTCCTCACGGATTAGCAAGCACTACCCGTGTGAGCAGGCCTGGTCGATCGAACAACAGCAGAAAGTGTATTGGACTACCGACACAGTGTGCAGCAGTGTTTTGGCATACCAGTGCATAGTGTGCATCAGGTCATCTGAGAAGTGGTGCAGCCATTTTAGATGGCAGAAGAAGGTCCCTAGAACTGACAATATCACTTCCGAAAAGGTGAAAAAGAGCACACAATGTAAATGTTCTATCCATTTCCTTGCTAATATGATTTTTTTAAAATTGTATTTACAATTTGAGGGTCTCGTTAAGGCTGTCATGTGCCCCTGCTATAGATTAATAATGATTTGAATATATACAGTATTCTTTTGAAGATTTAAAATGTTGTCATGGGGACTCCAGAACATGGAGTTTTTCACATTTTTTCATGTACTGCACATTAAAGGGTATGTTGGTAGGTATATGTACCCTATGGGGTTAATTCCATGTCTTTAGGAGTATTTGTGCAATGTATGATTATAGCCTTACTTTGATACAATGTACTTCACTTGGGGTGCTTGACTTAGGAATGTTGAGGGCCACCTGGTTTAGATGACTAAAAAGGTTTAGGGCAAGTGTTATATGTAAAGATATGTAATTTTTATTGAACTTGCGGTTACAAAATAACAATCATTTTACATTTGGAAATATAATAAAACCAGAAAGAAAATACATTGAATTATGCAAATTGTTTAGACAAGTGATTACTCACATAAAGCAAATGCATAAAACACAAAGTTAAAAAATTAAATTGTCATCATACAACTCTCATTACTGCTCAAAGTTATGCCTGTGATTTTTTGTACAAGGAAAGAAATTATATAGCAGCATCCTTTTTTTCATGAAAAGGGAAATCTGCCTAACAACAAGTAGGAACATTTAACGTAAAAGCAGATAAATCTGCCTGGAAACACTGAGTGCTTAGCAACATGACTTTGTACTTTTGCTGACAGCAACCAATGCATAGTAATAATATAGCCTTGCATGAGGCATTTGCTGTTGAAGGGATGCACTGGATTGTATTTTAGCACTATTACTGTATTAAGGCCTCTTAATTGTGAAACATCCATGTTTGGGATGCAAGAATTTGTGATTTATGAAATAAATTATATTTTTAGATACAGACAGAATGATTCTGAATATTAGTAGAAATAAAAGTTCACATTTAGAAGAAAAAAAAATACTTTTAATCTAGTTATAAACTCCTCACAAATTATTCAGCTTAAAGGAACTCTCCGGTCCTGTACCTAAACTGGGTCTTCTAGTTATTCTGTGGAAAGAATACATGTTCAGCTGTGCCCTGTGTGATAATATGTAGGTTGTATGATGAAAATGTTAAAAATTAAAAAAGTCAAAATTGACGTTTTTTGTTCTTTCCACCCCAGCAAAAATGTGCCCCAAAAAGTCATATATACCCCAAAATGGCACCAATGAAATCTACATGTTATCTATTGAAGACAATTCCTCAAACAGCATCTTCAATGGATAAATAAAAATATTATGGGCCTTTGAATGATGCGGACTAAAAAAACATACATGTTCTAGCTATATGATATAAGTGTTGTGCAGGTATTCCATGTCCACCCCTTCTTCATCTTGTGGGCACAAGTGCCATAATACACATATAACCAGCTCTCTCAGGCAGGGGGGAGTCCAGGTCTGCTCGCCCTCCTTTTCCAGTCAGAAGCAGTGCCAGCAACCAGCTTATGTGTGTTCTGCAGGTTGCACAAATGCATTCCCAGTGCAGGTCTCAAATTCCTGACGTATAGGGAGCGCATGATCATTCCCGGCCTCCTAAAGGGCCATCATGTACACATCCAAATCCTTCACCAGCCTATGGCTGACCCCTTGGGTATATAAGGCACCTTCTCCAGTGGGAGGGTGCCTGAACTTGAGGTTCTTAATCAGTGAAAGTGCGTTATTCTGTCTGACTGCCCATGTAATTAACGTCTGCCTGACAACAGATTCTGATTCTCTGCTGTCTACCCTGCCCGTATCCTGTTTTATGTATTGTTCTATTGCTGCCTACCCCAACCTCACATGTGTCTGAACTCTGTTTGTTCTGACCTCGGCCTGCCTCCTGACAAGTAATATTGCCTGACCCCTTGGTGCATTGCACCTGTGTCTCTGGCCCCCATGGGTTAGCCACCAACTACACTGGTCAATCTCAAGAGGTAGCAGTCTGGTGGCTCCCCTACAACGAAGTCCAGATCCCTGTATAGGAGTTAAAGGGTGAAAACCAGGGGACCGCCAGGGGACTGCCAGGATAACATCCTTAGAGTGAGCCCAAAGCCAAACTGATTAGTTGTCCCAGTGGGTTTACACTCACTGTCTGTTACTATAGCTGACACGCTGCTTTCTAGTTGTTGTTTGGTAATTAAGCTCTTCTATGAGATTCCCCCTTGACAGAAAACCTTGTAGTTTCTCTTTTTGACTCAATGTGTTCTTTCAGAATCTGTGTAGTACTCTCCTCTCATCTGAGATAACCTCTCATTCCGTGTTTAGGGGGGTCCAATAACTTTGAGAAGTTTGGGCCCTCTGGAAAAATGATACGTAGATGTACCTACTGTAGAAGTCATCTTAGTTACCTGATGTATCTAGAAAAATAAACTGGGTAGTTTATTAAAACATCTACCAAGTTTTTATTAGGTATCACCGCATCTGTATCGACTGGCTCTATAAAAATATCACATGATCCACCCTGTCAGGTGAATGCTGTAAAAAAAAAAAACTAAGTGGTGTAATACCAAGCAATCAAAAAGGCGTATGAAGCCCAAAATAATACCAATCAAATTGTCATCTCATCCTGCCAAAAATAGCTCCTACCTAGGACAATTGTCTGAAAAATAAAAAAATAATATGGCTCTCAGAAAATGGCAACACAAAGAAAAGATTTTATTCTGTTCAAAAATGCTTTTACTGTTTAAAACTTAACAAAAATAGAAATAATAGATTCATTGGGTGTTGCTGCGTCCGTAACAACCTGCTCTATAAAAATATCATATAATATGCCCCCTTAGGTGAATGCTGTAAAAAAAAAAAAAAAAAAACTATGCCAAAACAGCCATTTTATGTCACCTTGCCGCACAAAAAGTGTAACACCAAGCGATCAAAAGTCGTATGTACCCCAAAATAATACCAATCAAACAGTCATCTCATCCGTAAAAAAATGAGACCCTACCTAAGAGAATTGACAGAAAAATAAAAAAAATAAGGCTGTTAGAACATGGAAACACAAAAACAAGATTGCATGCTATTCAAAAATGCTTTCACTGTGTAAAACGGAACAAAAATGATAGACACATTGGGTATTGCCACATCCATAACAACCTGCTCTATAAAATATCACTGGTGAATGCTATAGCAATTAATTAAATAAAAACAATGTCAGAACAGTCATTTTTTTTGTCACCTCACCTTACAAAATGCATAATATCGAGTGATCAAAAAGTCATACATACCCCAAAATGGTACCAATGAAAACATCACATCATTCCACAAAAATTAACCACCACATAAGACTCAATTACTCAAAACATAAAAACCAATGGCACCCATAAACCAATTCATCAAAATCTTTGCTGCAAAAGCCATATGACGCTCCTTCCGTTCTGAGTCCTACCATGTACCCCCACAGCAGTTTACCACCACACATTGGGTGTTGTTGTATTCTGGAGAAAATGGGTAACAGTTTTTGTGGTGCTTTTTCTCCTGTTACCCCTTGTGAAAGGGAAAAATTTGGGGCTAAAGCAACATTTCACAGCTAAGTGTTTCCAAAACGCTTATGGGGTCAAAATGCTCAGTACACTTCTTAATATATTCTTTGAGGGGAGTAGTTTCCAAAATGGGGTAACTTTTTCAGGATTTCCAATATAGGGATTTGTCAGGGTCTCTTCAAATAGAAAATGGTGCCCAGCAGTTCACCACCACATATCGGGTATTTCTGTAAACTTCAAAAGTAATGTATGTTGAGGGTTATTTTGCTGTTAACCCTTGCTGTGTTGCAAGAAAAAATTGATTAATATAAAAAAAACCTACAAAAAATATGAATTTTTGAAATTCCACCTCGATTTTCCTTTAATTCTTGTGGAATACCTCAAGGGTTAACAAAGTTTGTAACATCATTTTTGAATAATTTAAGGGGGTGTAGTTTCTAAAATGGGGTCATTTTTGGATGGTTTCCATTACGTAAGCCCCTCACTATGGGGAATGTGGATTGATAACTTTTTTATGAGGTACTACTATCTGTCTTAGGCTACATTCCATTGGACTTATTTTGCTTCTGTGTGTGTTCTGTTTTTTGGGGGGATTTGATGAGGACTCATTCATTTCAATGGGTCCGCAAAAAATGCGGACAGCACAGCATGTGCTGTCCGCATCCGTATATCCGTTGCGTAGCCCCGCATGTCCTATTCTTGTCCGTTTTGCGGACAAGGATAGGTATTGTTACAATGGATCTGCAAAAAAAAGGATGCAACACGGATGTCACACAGATGTCATCCATATTACATATGGTCGTGTGAATGTAGCCTTCAGAGTAGAGAAATTCAAACTTAGAAAATTGTTATTTTTAAAAATTTGGGGTAAATTTTGAATTATTTTATAAATAAAGGTGAAACATATCGACTCAAATTTACCACTGTCATTAAGTACAATGTGTCATGAGAAAACAGTCTCAGAATGGCTTGGATAAGTAAGTGTTCCAAAGTTCAGATTTTAGATATCAGATTTGCAAAAATCTGCCTGGGATTTAAGGTGAAAAGTGGCTCAGTACTGAAAGGGTTAATATTACCACAAGTGTAATGATGCACACTAGAATGTTAAAATTATTTATCCCATAAAGGAAGCGCTGCAAAAAAAAAACTACAAATGATAAGATGACTGCTTTCTATACATCTATTGGTATGTTTTTGGAGTGGAAGTTATGACCTTATCAAAAACATTCTCCTGAACAGTCTGTGCGTATGACAAAATTGTCCATGGAAGCACTACAGAGTGCAGCCCAGGGGCGTAGCTATATGGTGTGCAGAGGTAGCAGTTACCTTTGTGCCATATAAGAAGACCTGTATTATAGAAAGTGCACGCTGGGAGGGCTCTGTCATAGATTTTGCACTGAGGCCCAGAATCTTAAAGTTACACTTCTGGCTGGAGGAAAGGGGTTAAGTCAAGAATTTGGCATGGGGGGGGGGTGTTATTTCAATTTTTGCTTCAGGTAGCAGGAAGGCTATATGCTTCCCTGCCCCATGCCACAAAGCACTGAGGGAAGGGGGCCCAAGCTTAACTCTTGCACCAGGGCCAGTGAGCCTTTAGCTATGCCACTGGTGCAGCCCGCTCGCTCTTGATATGGCACATGAGCAAAGTTCCAATTTTGACCAGAAGACTCTTGTCTGAGAACGCCAGAAGAGGATAGCAAACCTGCAAATTCTGCATCAAGAGTGGTGAGTGATCCATGTGTTGTACTGAATGCAGCTACTGATGCAACAACTGAGATATATTTCAGCAGAGGTGGGATCCTCAACATCATGCAAATAAGACTGACATTTGCTGGATGGAGTACTAATCTAATGGAGGATATCAGAGTTTAAGGGTTCATTCACAAAAGTTTTTTGTGTTCTGTAAATGGGCCGTTTTTTTGCGCTCAGTATACCGTCCGTATATAGAACCATTCATTTCAATGGATCCGCAAAAAAAAAACAAAATGTACTCTGTATGCATTCCGTTTCCGTATTTCTGTTTTTCCGTTCTGCAACATTTTGAGTCATGTCCTATTATTGCCCGCAAATCACGTTCCGTGGTTCCATTTAAGTCAATGGGGCTGTAAAAAAAAATGGAATGCATCCATATGTCTTCCGTATCCGTTCCGTTTTTGCAGAAGCATCTATTGAAAATTTTATGCCCAGCCTAATTTTTCAATGTACTTACTGTTAAAACATTATTATATGCTTCAGTTTCCGTTTGAGAGCCGCAAAAAACAGATCACAAAAGGGATCCATACGGAACGGAAACAGGAACACTACTGAAACCAAAATTTGGATCAGGTAAAAACGGACTGCAAAACCATACGGTCGTGTTAACGAGCCCTAACACTCTGAAATACATATTTTACTTCTTTTGAGAGATTATATTTGGTGACTGACATTACCAGGAGGATTGTAGATTCAATAATATATAGACATATAAACAGACACTTTCGCTGTTTTATGTTGGGTCAATTATTATTATTACTATTTTAGCTGCTGGGCCCACAGCTGGTTTACTTGTATATTGCACATTCTGGATTGGAGTTTTGCAGTCTATTTTATGTAATGTATGTTATTGTCAAGTTCTGATCAATATTTTAGTTTTTTCATTTACTATGTATTTTATGCATATGTTATTCCAGTTCCATCATTTTGACTATTGACTACCACACAGGAAAGAGTCGTGAACTATATTAAGTACAGCTTGGCGTACCTCAGTAAATTACTGGCAATCAATTTGCCTCTTTATTCTGTTGTCTCCTTACAAGAGCTAGCATCTGAAAAGTAACTTGGCATAATTTCTTCCACTGCATATTTTTAAAAGACCACAAGAAATTGCTATACTTTTTATCTAAGGCCTCTTTCACACTTGCGTTCTGTGGATCCGGCAGGCACTTCCGTCCCGCTGGATCCGTCAGAACGCAAGTTGCCTGAAAGCATTAGAAGACTGATCAGGATCCTGATGAGTCTTCGAAATGCTTTCAGGTTACTATGGCAGCCAGGACGCTATGAAAGTCCTGGTTGCCATAGTAGTAGAGGGGAGCGGGGTAGCGGTATACTTACAGTCTGTGTGGCTCCCGGGGCGCTCCAGAATGACGTCAGAGGGCCACATGCGCATGGATCGCGTGATCCATGCGATCACGTGATTCATGCACATGGGGCGCCCTGACGTCACTCTGGAGCGCCCCGGGAGCCGCACGGATGGTAAGTATACTGCTCCCCCGCTCCCCACTACACTTTACCATGGCAACCAGGACTTTAGCGTCCTGGCTGCCATGGTAACCAGTCATAAAAAGCTAAATGTCGGATCCGGCGATGCGCCGAAACAACGTTTAGCTTAAGGCCGGATCCGGATCAATATTGACCAACTGTCCCTGTATAAAATTACTTATACATTCCCATTTAGCTATTCATTACATCCATTGAAATAGTATGTTAAGAAGGATCCGCTTTTATTTGCTCCTTAGCTTTTTTCAGTCTTTACTCTCTTCAGCTTTCTTTAGAATGGGATCAAACTCAATTGAGCAGTTAAAATGTGCCTATTGTTACACAGTGAGAGGTTTGGCTATGGAAAACAGGTATTTTCCTCTCACAGGTTCATGTTGCTATGAACAAGGACTCTGAGGCAGAATTGCCGCATGCTGTGAACTACCACCAATACCACAAAGGTGACTTTTTGCTTGAATTGGACTGCTTGTTTTGTCACTTGCCTAAAGGGTGAATAAAACACTGCACTGTTTGATCCAAAGAAGTTTTTTTTTGCCTCTAGAGCCTCTATACTGTGTCTGCTGACCCTGTCTACCAGAGCAAGTCCCCACAATTGGTGTCGGATGCGGGCAATCGCAGTGAGGCTGGCGTGAAGCCGAAATTTTTTGTTGCATATTTTTGGGCACTGTTGTATGTCCTGTATTAAGCCTGCTAAGTTGCAACCAGCGTCACAAGACAATATGGAGGAGATGATAAAGCAGCTGGTCCAGGCCATGGCACTGCAGCAGGAGACAAATAGACAACTGCTAGAAGCTAATCAGCGACAGCAGGAAACAAACCAGTGGCTGCTGCAACACATGATGGCACTAGAAAAGTCAGGGATGTCTCAGGGGGTCCATGATGCCCAGAAAGCAGTCCGCACGGCGATTCTCAAGATGGCACCGACAGATGACGTTGAAACCTACCTGGCGATGTTTGAGAAGGTGGCCGTGAGGGAGAGACTACCACAAGACCAGTGGGCTGAGGTCATTGTTCCATTCCTCGCATCAGGATCCCAACAGGTTTACTTCGATCTACCGGACGACCAAGCGGCAGACTGCTCTAAGGTCAAGGGTGAGATCCTGGCGAGACTGGGGGTGAATTTGTTGGTCAGGGCCCAGCGAGTGCATCAGTAGGAGTTGAACCCAGTGGAGCCAGCCCAACCCCAGTATTATAATTTGCTGCACCTCTTTCAAAAATGGCTTCTGCCTGATGTGCTGAGTCCAACTGCTATGCTGGACCTGGTCAAGCCCATGGACGTAAACTTTGTGTATCAAAAGTCATAGTATGCCAGAAGGGTCGATGTGTCAGAGACTATCCATAATGAACATTTGTGTCAGGTGGAGGTGGGAGACACTCCTGTGGCAGCTCTGCTGGATTCAGGGAGTCAGGTGACCCTGGTGAGGGCTTCCCTGGTGCAACTCAGAGTTTATAGGCCAGAGAGTTGGGGTGTTCAGCATTCATGGAGATTTAAAAGAATACCCCACTGCTATGGTGTCTGTAAGCACGTGTGCCGGCAGGCAGGTCCATGAGGTGGCTGTAACCACGAGTATGCCCTATGATGTGATAATAGGAAGAGACTTTACCTTGTTCCCAGCCCTGGGGCCGGCCGTTGTACATACAATTCCCAGAGCGATAGGAAAACTTCCAGTATCGAGGCCTAGCCCAGGTGAGGTGTTAGGACCCCGGAAACCCAAGGCAGGTGGGCCCACAGTAGGTCCGGTGGGTGAGGGGGAGACAGTCCCACTAAATAGGATAGGTAGGAAACATAGGAAGATGGCTTGGCCAGCCCAAAGTCGGACCTATAATCAAGCATCTGGGGTCCGTAACTGTAGCCAGGGAGATCTGTTTTTTTATTTGTTGGGCCACCTGTGGACAGTAAGGTCAGCATTAGAGGGAAAGAGATTGCCACAGAGAAAATTACTGGCAGACTTTTCGCTGAACAGACTCAGGGAGCCAAGACGTTTGTTAGTCGGAACGCAGAGGTGTTCTATGATCTCCCTGAATGCCCTTCCATAACCCACCGTGATATTGTCACTGAGCCGCAGGCAAAAGTCTGGTTAAAGCCGTACCAAGTGCCCGTGGCTCGGCGACAAGCCATCTCTGAAGGAGCGATATGGGGTTGGCCGCAGCCTGTCACCACCTGGACAAAGAGGGGAAGTCCTGGGTCGCCAGGTGGTTCGGGTGATTTCAGAACTTTAGATTTTCAGTGTAACACAGAGCAGGGCAGTTACAGGGAAACATGAATGCCCTGTCCTGGATATACTGTCTGGCGTGTGTTCAACCCCTCAGGGTTGAACAAAGGGGGTGGGGGGGGGGGGGTTGTGGGAGTATGTGACACAGTGAGATGTTTGGCTGTGGAAAACAGGTATTTTCCTTCCAGCCTGTGCTGCAGGGTTGATTGTAGCCAGGTGAGGGCAAACATTGGACCTGATTTTAGGTGCCGGTCCGGGTTTTTGGTTAACACCTAGTTGCCTTTAAAAGACAACTGGATTTATGCAAAGGGATCTCTTTGTTGGGATCTGATCGCCTTGTTGCTGGATGAAGGCTTGCTACTTGTTTAGAGTGAAAAGGACTCTGTGAGGCAGAATTTCTGCATGGTGTGAACTACCACCAATACCACAAAGGTGACTTTTTGCTTGAATTGGACTGCTTGTTTTGTCACTTGCCTAAAGTGTGAATAAAACACTGCACTGTTTGATCCAAAGAACATGTTTTTGCCTCTATACTGCGTCCGCTGACCCTGTCTACAAGAGCGAGTCCCCACACTATATACAGTAAAATACCCACACAAATAGCACAATTTAATTTAGATGCTCAGATTACGAACAAACTATTACCTTTATGCCTCCATTATGTGCTGTAGCCCCATTACATGTAATGGGGGCATCATTCATTTGAATTATGTATTATAACATCCCTTGGTATCCTTTTTCATTCCCTTCAACTGTTTACATTTGTTGGCATCTGCATCTCTCACTTCCGCCTCTCTTCTGAAAAGATCTGTCATGTACAATGTATATAGGGGTGTAGCTAAAGGCTCATTGGCCCTGGTGCAAAAGTTGTTTGCCCCCCTACCCTCAATACCCAATCTAAACCTCAACTTCATACCTCAACACACCTTGTAAGTTCCAACTCCCCTCACACTACAAGCCACCCCATGCCACTCTGCAGGCAGGTCCCATGCTCTGCTGACAGCTTACCTATGTCTCACTATGTTATCACTCAGCCCAGCCTGTCTTCCACAACGCTCATCCTCAGTACATCTGGTATGGAAGTGCCAATTTGTGCTTGCTGCAAGACCATCTTATGCCCCGAGGCCCTGCCCAACCATTCTAGGCAGCCTGTGCCGTTCGCTGCCTATGTAGTGTAGAGATGGTGCTGGCCAGGAGCACAAATTCAATACTGCAGTCAGCCATTCCATCTGTGTTTTGTGGCAGGGGGCAGAGGTGCATCTAGCTTTTCTTTTGCCTCAGGCAAAAATTTTAACAGCGTCCCCCCCCAAACCATATTCTTAACTGAACCCCTTCCCTCTACCTACCGTTAAATATACACTTGGAAAACATTACATACAGCACTATAAAACATACCGAATAATACAGCACAACATACCTCTTACATCCAGTGATGTCTTCTCTGATGTAGATGTTCTCTTTTTCTCATCTTTTCTATTCAGACCAGACCACCATAATGATTTATTTCAGCCATCTCTTGTTTCTGCAAACAGACAGATGCTCCCTGTACTGCTCTTGATATCCCCTGCACTGTTGGAGGATTGATCACGTTTATAACAAGGCGCAGGCCTCATCATAAATTAGGTGCATTGTTCAGCAGTCTGCATGCCTAAACAGAAATCTATAACAGCTCTGAGCCGTCGTAGATTTCTGGCTTCATTTGCACCATAAAACTGGTGTTAATGAAGTTAAATTTGTCTCTGCTGTTGGCCATGCCACTTCCCTGCCCTTCTTATGCCCATCACCAAGGGTGGTGTAAAAAGAGGCACTTGTGACTTTTTTTCCCAAAAAAAGTTGCATTTGAAAAGTCACAAACACACAGTTTACGACTTTTTAAAGCCACTTTTCTAGCACAAGGGAAATGATACAATTTCCCCACAGTTTCCTACTTTTACATCATTCTCTCACTTTCTGAACTGCCCATCCTGCTACCCTCAATACTGTGCTCCCCAATACTGTACTGCAGAAACATTCCCCCTAAAAATACCAGTACCATGCAGATAGCGCCCCCTTTCTTTAATTATTGACATACAGTGCCCTAAAATTAACGGCGCCCAGCAAATAGTCTCCATGACACTGATAATGTTCTAAACATAACGTCCCTCAAAAATAATTCTGCTAAACTGATAATGTGCCAGGGTGTCTTCGACAGTAATAGGGATCCCGCCAATAGTAATAATAATAATAGTAATAATTCTCTGCCAGAGTGCACAATGCTCCCAAATGTGTGCAATAAAATGTGTGCAATAATGTGTGCCAGTACAAAAGTACCCCCTATAATGTTCCCCAGTAAAAAAAAATATCCTTTTATAATGTGCACCAGTGCAAAAAGTTCTCCCTTATAATGTGTGCAGTGCTAAAAATCCCCCATATAATGTATATTAGTGCAAAAAATCCCCCCTCCAAATGTATGCTAGTAGAAAAAAAGCAGTGCAAAAAATGCCCCCTTCTGTGTGCAGTACAAAAAATACCCAAATCTTAGTGCCCCCAGTAGAGCCATTGTCTCGATATTGCTCCCCATAATGTATGCCACTACAAAAACATCCTATGTGCGCCAGTACAAAATGCCCTTACCCTCAGTTCACACTAGGAACGCGCTGTAAAACGCTCAACAGGAGAAAACTCATGTTTCCCTATGGGCATGGTTCTCACCTGAGCGTTTTACAGCGCGCTTGAACGCGCTGTAAAACGCATTACGCTCAAAGAAGTTCTTGAGCTTCTTTGGGGCGTTTTGTCGTGCGTTTGCACCCATAGACTTCAATGGGAACGTGCATAAAGCGCGCGTAATACGTGCGTTTAACACGCGTTAAAGTGTAGATATGCCTTTTTCAATTGGTCTACAGAGTCACGAACGCGCGTATGACGCGCGTTTCCTATTTGCAAAAACGCGCTGTCTCAGATCAAATCCAGTGCTGAGCCACTCCCCCTGCACTGATCACATGACAGTGACGTCACCCCAGGTCCTTCGGCTGTTCAACAGTTCGGGTTGGTGGCAGCCGCCCCTTATGGATTCCATATGCCGCTATAGTGGAATCCATAACGGGATGTGCAACTTACCACAACCCGAACGCCGAACACCTGACTTTTTTTTTAAAGTTCGCTCATCTCTACTTGTAAGATTTAATTCTGAACACAATTACAAATGTACACTAAATTCCCTAAAACCCTTTACAGCATTGGGGGTTGAATAATTTTGAACACAACTGTATATGCCTATGGGTAAACACATGGTAGCTAGTGGTAACAAATTGCTTGTTTAAAAATATACTGCACTGTCAACTTTTTCTTTTAATAAATGCCTTTTTAAGTGAAAGTCAATGTTTATGAACACATTGTAACGTGGCAGTGAGTGTGGACCCACTGTGTCACTAACTTGTTTGACTTTGTGCTAACCCTATGAATGTTATTTGGCTCTCCCTTGGTAGTCACCCATTAACCCCTGTACATGAATGTGGACTTTGCTGCAGGGGAGCAACCAGGCCACTACCTCCTGGGATTGTCCTGTTGTAGTTCATAGACCTCATTGCTCCTTAGCAAGCACCAGGAAATCAGGCTGTAGATAAACAGGAACCAAGAATTGGATCAGGACTTCTAAGAGCATTCCTAAGAGCATTATCCTGGAATTATCATCTTTCTAACAAAGCCAGAACCGGCCCTGTACCTCACATGGATCTATAAATATCCCCATTGATTGATCTGCTACATTTATATCAAGCTTAAATCTCAAGGGGAGTGTCTTTTCTGATGCAGCTAAGGGCGCGTGTCTCAGCTCTTCCTATCACAGCTCAGGAGGCAGTTGAAGAATGAAACTGAGCATGCGCGGCCTACTCAGTGAACAGGTCAAAGAAGTAAGTAAAAGAACAAACTGGTGGTGGCGCTATGCAGACACATTATATTGAATAACTCAGTGGCTATGCAAAAATTTTAATTACATGCAATTACAAAAAATATTCAGATGCAGGTGCTGGTTTGAAAACTGTAGAATATTTTTCGTGGGACAACCCCTTTGAACTGTCCATGTTTGACTAGCTGTATTGTGTGTCAAAAGATAAGCTTTTTTTGCTCTCTCCTGCCAGACGTCTTGTCGCACCAATGTACACACACAGGTTTTCTGGTTAGGATCTTAAATAGTGACTATGACACGTGTCAAAATTGTTCATCCTGATTGGCTGAGGTTAAATGCAAGACATTATGGTCAACTTTGCAAGACAGGGCAGTGCCAAGGGTCATGTGATCATCCTTTTTCATCTCCCATGCCCTGCTATGCTTTGTTCTAATCTGTACAAATGTGGTTGCCATTTTGAGGGATCTGTCCAATTGGATTTGCAAAAGTTTCTCATTTGCTAGACCCCCAAAGATTTGGGAAACTTGAGAATTATTTTATTCACTCATCCCTATTGATAGCAACTGAGTTACTTTGATGTACAATATGCACTGTTATCACCACCAACAAAGCCCCCATGAGTGTTGAACACACTCTATCATCTATCTTCTTAATTCAGTAGCATCCTAAGGCCACATACATCTCCCTTCATGGACTTTTTTTGTATTCGCTATCACTTGTCTAATTAGTATGCACATGAAAATGTGGTGCTAGTAGCAGAAATTAGGCGCACATCTCCATGAAAGTAGGCAAAATGTGCCGTAACTCACTACTCAAAACAGAGACAGAAAGGTACACCAGTCTTGGAGTGGAGTAAAAATTAGACTATTTTTACAACTAAATCGGACGCAAAATAAGGTGCACCTTCATAAATAGATTGGAAAATAGACGCAAATGTTTTAAAACTTCAGAATTACTCGTGAAACGCAAACAAAGGCGCAACAGGCACAAAAGCCTCCAAAACAGGCGCAAAATCTGTTGTTAAATAAAACAAAAACAGTTGGAAACGACTTTTTACTAATGAAAACAGGTGCAGACCCTATAATAAATGTGCCCCCTTGTCTCCTGAACATCTCTGTGGCCTGCAGGTCTAGCATTCTATTATCTAGCAGATTCTTGCTGCCTGCTGCATATGCTGCTCAGGCTGCAGGCAATATATCCCAACATACTTGTACCCACCTCCAGCATTTCTAAAAACCACTGGCAAATAATGGAATATCACCGATGGAGCCCAACTCTGTTTGAACTCTTATGGGATTTTGTCTCTTCCTGATTCTTACACCAGAATCAAACACTTGTAATTTTTCAGCTTCAGCACAGCCAAAAACAGTTGCAATTTCACACGGCTGTTTGTTTTGCTTTGCTATTCAAGAAATATTTGATATAGTTTTAGTGTATATTCAGACGTGTCAGATTTTATGCAGTTTTCACTTCTAAAATCGTGAAGTACTCTGTTAGATCAATTAGCATCCGGTGCATGTAAATAGGATTTCCGCTGCCCTGTTCACATGCAACCAACTGTTGTTGGATTTTTAGTGCTGCTACTTTCTACTGTACTTATTTCTGTCTTTACTAAATAACAATAGGGCTAATCCTTGTTCAGGTTTGCTCAAACCCACAGCACATTTCCAGCAGAAATCCAAGGGTATGCCTTGGATTTTTGCTGTGGATCTTGTAAAAATTTGTGTTGAATTTGCAGTATGTGGACATTTAGGGGGGAGCTTTATCAAACTGGTGTAAAGTAGAACTGGCTTAGTTGCCCACAGCAGCCAATCAGGTTACACCTTTCATTTTCCAAAGGAGCTGTTGTTGCGGATGTTAGTGCAGTAGATCTGCAGCATTGTACAGTACCAGCAAAGTAAATGAGTTTTCAAAAATTCACATTTAGATGTGGCAGAAAAGATCCACAGCAGAAACTGATCTGTAGTGCGGATTTTAAATCTGCAGCATTTCAATTTATAGCACAGGTTTTATTATAGATTTCAGCCTTTCCCATGCAAAAAATGAAATCTGCATCTACTCTGCAGCATTTCAGCAACAAAATCAGAGACAAAAACTGCTTGGTGGCTGCACACAGTGTGGATTACAGGCATTTTTTCTACTCAGATTTTGTGCAGAACAATCATAGCGTAATCCAGTACCAGCAAAGAGTATGAGATTAGACAAAGTTCATGTACACTTTGCGTTTTTCTTAGTTCTGCAAACGAACCTGCTTCACGGATTTTGAAATCTGCAACATCGATTGTTGCAGTCTTTTTTTTTTTTCTTTTCAGATTTCCCCCTTTTCAACGGAAGGGTGAGATCTGCAGAAAATCTGCATCAAATACGCACCAAAAAACACATAAAAAATGCAGCAAAAACACAACACTAACTACGTTATGTCAGTGTCATCTAATACATTCCAGAACTTTAAGGGTTACATAGCATCATAAATCAATATAATGCTACGTGACCCCGGCAGTGCTGTGCTGCAGACTCAGTGTGACACACGCTCGTCTGCAAGGGGCCTTATAGTAGACTGTAGCACTGTTCCCATTATCTTCACTGGGTACAGCACTGAAATAGCGGAAAGGGAAAGAGCAAGTGTGAAAGTAGCCTAAGGGGGCATTTCCATGCTCTCCATATCACACCTCAGGAGGCAGATGAAGGATGGAACTGAGCATGAGCAGACATCTCACTGAGCCCGACAAAGAAATGGAATCAAGAAGAAGATGGTGCTATACCAATGCATTTTATAGAATCAACTCAGTGGCTATAGAAAATTACATGCAATTATAAAAGCATTCAGATCCAGGTGCTAGTTTGAAAACTGCACAGTATTTTTCGTGGGACAACCACAATATTTTACAGTGGCTTGCTCTGTGATATCAAAACAGTCAAAAGTAATGACCACTTTGATCTCCTGCTTAAATATCCAAGTCCATTGCTGCATTCTATGTGTTTGACAACAAATATTAGAGCTATTATCGCTTCCATTACAATATGTTCATGTATGTTTAGAGGGCTTAAATGTAAAGAGAATAACAAAAAAAATAAAAATTTAGGACAGGTCATCAATTTCAGATCAGCGGGAGTCTGACAACCGGCACCCACACCAATCAGCTGTTTGAAGAGAATGTAGCGCTACTGTGAGAGCTGCATTCACTTCACTGTTTACCGGTCGCCATTGGCATTACATCGGCGAGCAGTGTAATTACAGCTCCTCTGTCCCATTCACTTGAATGGGAAGGAGAAGTTGTAGATACACTCCATCTCATTCAGGTGAATGGGATGGAGAAGCTGTAATTATACCTGCTCATCGCTGCAATGTTGGCTGCGAGAAGGTAAACAGTGAAGAGAACACAGCGTTCACAGGAGGGTGCTGGGAGGCAGACCCCCCACTGATCTGATATTGATGACATAGCTGAAGATAGGTCATCAATATAGGAAATTGGACAACCCCTTAAAGTTGGATTACATTGACACCAGTCCATTTTACTAACTTGCTTTATCTTGCTTAAAAACAATCATAAATTTAAATATTTCCAAACATGTTTTGAGCTTTTGTATTAAAATACTGAGAGGTGAAAATAAGAGTATCATCTTTTCACTTTGTAGAAATTACTAGATATAAACTGATTATGTCAGATATTAAACAATATTCTGCTATAGAGGATGGGACTTCAACATGCATAACAAAAATGATAAATGAGTTTCTGTTTCACAGTATTTCCTCAGCTATCATGACATGAGGAATGAAAGCACTTTGCATACAGAAACAAAGCCTCAATTATTAGAAATGGTGAGGATAAGAGATGAGCGAATTTCATATTTTGAAATTCGTTCATGCTTTGTTTGGTGGTAAAAGGTGAATTGCATTATGGACCATAGTCCTCTCCTGCATAAAGGAAATGGGATGGATCCATTATGCAGGCTATAGACTTCTATTATGACGGAATAAATAACGCAATGCCTGTAAAGGGATTCTGTTATGCATTCCATCATAGAATTGCGTTATGGTCCGTGGTAACAGAATCCATAACGCAATTCACCTTTTACCACCAAACGAAGCGTGAAAAAAAATTCATAACATGAAATTCACTTATCTCTAGTGAGGATATGTTTCCCTTTCAGAGTAGCCCAGTCATCATGATATGAATTCTGCAAGATGCAAAGGGCTTGCCTAGTCAACTGTTTTTTCTTTTTTTTCTCAGAATGGAGAAAACAGTAAATAAAAGTAAAATAAAATAATACAATACTGCATAGTCACCTTGCCACTCACATTCTGATGTTTCCCAAAGCCCCTCTGATCTCTGCTTTACAGTCTCTTTCAACACACGGGAAATGACCACCTAGTCAAACACTGGCTCAAGTGGGTCTTGAACAGCAGGGCAGCTGAACACAGGAGCCTCATCTTGATGCTCCCTTCCCCTTCCTGCCCCCTAGGTGTTTTCTCTGTCAATGTGGTAGGATTCTTCAGTGGAGAAAGAAACTAAATAAAAGGCCAATATATGTACTGTATATTTTATTTTATCTGCTGTTGTTTTTCTTATCAACGTTATATGGTCTTTCTCTTGGATCCCACATCTGGACCCTATCTGACTTGATCCTTGGGACTTATACCTCTTGGAACTAAACAAAGAACTATCTTTACTGCTATATATGTTACTATCACTGCATATTTACAGCCACTGTCCTGGTATATTCCTTTTGATTTACATTTATTTTCTCCTTTTTCTCTTGCTGCAGTTTTAAAAAAGCAGTTTGAAATGTGTCCGAAACATCACTTGATTTGTACTGCTGCATTCCTGATAAAGAGTAACAATTCTGCAACTTTATTGCTGGTGTTTCCATTTTATATGTATATACAGATATATTAAAGTCTCAGAAGTCCCAAAGCTACTTTGTGCCTAGGTTTATTCCAGAAGTAAACTGGGGCAGATAAAGTCCATGAATTGAGAACTATTTTCTGTCTCAATAGTGGTTGCTCACCTAATCCTGCAGTGGCAGGAAAAATGTCCAATGTAGATTCTATGATACAGCGTCTTACACTACTTTGTGGGATACTGAAGATGGTCGCAGATCTTTCAGATATGTTATCAGAATGGGGATGAGCAATCGCTACTGTGATGGTTAACACAGGAGGACAACAATGATTTCAGTATTGGTATCAACAGTGCTTGATTTAGATCACCTTTACACAGGGTGATTATTGGGAACAAATGCTCCTTTGAATGCTCCTTCCCCGATAACTGCCCCTATCACCTGCCCGTGTAAAGGAGCCTTTAGTCCATAGTTATCATTCAGATTCCTGAGGGCTATTGGCTGGAGTTTAAGGTAGTAGATCGCTACAGGTGTGCCATTGCAAGATGTGTGAATCCTGAGGAAGCCATATGGTGTCGCTATATGTGTGGGGTCTCAGTTCATTTCTCCTGTCTGCTGGTGAACATTATCTCTTGTTATGGGGCTACTGATATTGTACTATTGCATAGAACAGTCATTTTTTCTGTTATTTCAATCACTATTATTTATTTGACATTATTTTATCAGGATGTGTGTGTGTGTGTGTGTGAGGGGTGAGTAAAGATTTTATGAGTCTCATCATGGCACTCATGACCATACTAGATGTTTTTGCACTTTGGGTACCTTTTAACTGTTAATCATGTACTGTTAGCTTCTGTGATTCAATACATTTGGAAAATTTAAAATTTTGCTATCATTTTACTTCGGGTGACTGCTTTTTTCACACATGTCTGTTACCTGTTGCCTCTGCTATTGGGTATGTAAATATGCGCATGTGGCAATATTATTAAGGTTCACAATGAAGTCTTTAAAATGTAATGCATTTGCCCTTAATTTTCCTCAAAATTTGTCAAGGACTCCATACTTTCACATGTTGCCAAATGACACGCTACAATATTGAAACTGCTAGAAAGCCTACGACAGGCTATAATTTACTTCACAACCACTGGGTTGTAAAAAATATCATATACATTTCCTGAGTATTTTGCTATCATTATTTTTTTTATAAAGCTAGTCTTCTTGCCCCACTCATCTGGAGATACAATACTGTATTTTAAGCCTTTAAGAAGGTAAGGAAGGACATGTCTGTAATTCATGTTATAAATAGTGTTGATCGCAAATATTCGAATCGCAAATTTTAATCGCGAATATCGCCATTTCGAAATTCGTGAATATTTAGAATATAATGCTATATATTTGTATTTGCAAATAATGTTGATTGCGAATATTCTAATTGCGAATTTATTGCGAATATCGCCACTTCGCAACATCCCTAGCAACCAATAGGAAAGTTGCCTCTTATTGTTGATCGCGAATATTCTAATCGCAAATTTTTATTGCAAATATATTACATTGCCCATTTTTGCAATCAAGTAAATAATGACTGGAGATCACAAATTCTTGAATTTGCAAATTACTGGCGAATACTCGGGCCAAAAATTTGTGAACTATCGCACATTCGAATATTGCCTATGCTGCTCATCACTAGTTATAAACTGCAGCTCAAAATGAGTATTAACGTGCATTATGTGCATACTGGCATAATGGGGAAAAGTTAGCCAACTTTACAAAGTAATTACATAGGAAAGAAATTGTATACCATAATACATTTTTAAAAAAAGATGACATGTTAAAAACACAGCCATGTGTACATCAAGTAACTACTTACACGGTTTAAAACATAGATGATTCATAGCATAAAAAGCACATTTGCCACAGAGGATATATTTAAGAAAGATACACACACACACACACATTCCATCACAATGAGGTGGACTTCTCATTTGATACAGAATTTAATTACAAATGCAGGATAGTCCAATGGGTATCACATTTTCTCCATTCACGATCAAATCTTACATTGTCTACAGGGAAGAGAAATATTTGTGCACAATAAACACTTCTTTCTCATCAGAACTACTTGAATCAGAAGGATTGTTGTCAGTGAAGATATAGGATTCATTATTATAAACTGTGTGAGGACTGCAAAGCTGGGAAGGGCTTGTAGAGGGCTCCAATTGAGATCCCAAATGCATTTCTACAAGCTGCCCTTCTGTCCAGGAACATTCTTCTTCAACTCACTCCTTGGGAATTAAGGTGCTTTCTGATGAACAAGTCTTTAGAATATTTGGGCAAGGAACCTCTTGCACATAGTAGTGTTTAGGACACTGCCTGAAGTAAGAAGTTCGCCCCCCCCCCCTATTAATACGTCAGTTCTGAAGGAGTGTACTTGGCAGGGTCTGCGGGCTCTGTCGAGACATACATTCCCCACGATGATCCAACCCACTGTAAGTTTCTGGGCATATGGAGTGTTGAAAGGGCCATTGCGAAGTTCAAGGACCTTATGAGCCTCAATAATCTACCTAGCAAGAGTAAGATCTCGGCATGGCTATAAAAGGGAAGGTATCTCTCTGGCTATGTTCCTGAGATGAGGGTAATGTTGTGCGGCTTCAGGTGTGGAAATCTCATCCCTTGCATCCGGCAATTTGTCACACTCAATAAGGTTTGGAAGAGAGAGTTTCTTATCTCCTTTGATGGGCTTCAAGGTGAAACCGTTAGCTCTTCTTCCTGAGGTTGTCACAAGACCAGAGCATGTCCCTAGGGTGTAGGGTGTAGTCTCTCCCTTTATCCTGAACAGATCAAAGAACTTAGGGCTAGCTAGGGAACGATTACTTTGGTCATCTAGAATAGCATACATTCTTATGGTCTTCTCTGGTTATGCTGTAGGAAAACACACCCACAGGCAAATCTTGGAACAAGACTTACCACACACAAGTCCTTTTCTGCATACCTCTGTGTATCTGGGTGTGATGGTAGTGGCCGGTCGGTCGACACTCTCCCCACCATGACTCTCCCTGCCTTGATTGGAATGGGGCTTGTGCCAGCTAACTGATTCTAGGTTCCGCCTGATTGGTCCCGGGTGAACAGCAGACAATTTTATATCACTATTACATTCAGAACACTTGACTGGAACCTTACAGTCTCTGGTGAAATGTTCAGTGGATGCACAGCATCTTAAGCAGATATCATGACTCCTTAGGAACTCCTTACGTTCCTCAAGGGGTTTTGCTATGAAGACACGGCATTTCCTAAAAGAATGTGGTTTATCATGGATAGGGCAATGATGATCGGGTTCCTTAGGGCTTTCATTTCCATTGGAAGTGGCTGCGTTAGTAGTGGGCACAACGCCTGTCTTTTTTACAGAAATTAGACCTTTAGGGTTTCTCTGTCTGGGACTGAAAGTCTCGTGTCTCTGTTTAGTAGAGCCAAAGATGTTGGTCCCCAAGGTGTTGAAGCTCGGATCGTTTATAGCTCTAGCCAAGTCCTTGATAAACTTACAGCAGAATAAAAATGGTGGAAATGGAACACAATGTTGCTCCTTGTATTTTGAACCTGTTGTTGCCCATTGGTCTTCAATATTGAGCCTGTTGTTGCCCATTGGTCTTCAATATTTTCTCCATGATCAGGCCCACACCATGGGAGGTATCAAGAAAGCTGAGACCTGGTAGCTGCGGGTCTCCCTTGATGATTTCAAACTCAAGAAGAAGGTTGCTTAATTCCTGGAACCCTCGGCGGTCTGTATTGGATAATTCAGGAAAGTCGCATAGTCGTTTAAATAAGGCGTGTTCAACTAATTCCGAGCCGCCGTATGTCTGCTCTAATCTTTCCCATGCAAGACGAAGGCCTTTGACTGGTTCAGAGATATGAACGGTTTTGAGTCTCTAAACACAGTTTGACGATCATGGACCTAGTCATCTAATTAGTAAATCAAGTTCTTGCAGAGGAGATACACCAAGGGTTTGAACTGTTGTCTTAAAGGTGGCCTTCCAACTTCTATAGCTCTCTGGGCGATCGTCAAAGTTCGTAAGGCTGGTACTGATGAGGTCCCTGAGGGTGAGGTACTTAGCGATTTCTGAGTCATTTCTTTCCTGCATCATGGCAATGGGAACTTCTCCCTCGCTGGTGTTGTTGGCACCATCTGATACCCTATGTTTGGGGGTTGGAAGATGGAATGGAGTGGCAGCTGGGTTGAGCTTAAGTGAAGGCTTCACATCTGGTAAGGTTGGCACCAGCGTCTTGGTTGCTATGCAACTAGTCTCAGGAGGTTTTACTGTGATTTGATGAGCTTGAAGCGGCTTGGTCTCTAATGGCCTCCTGAAATACTGTGTAAGGTGCCAGAGGTTTGAAAGAAAGAGAAATGTCCACTGGACTGGGGTCACCTGTATAGTTATCAGCTACCTCTATTTCTACTCGCATTAGTTCAGCAGGCTGGCGTGCAGAGGTCTTCTGGTGCAAATGCATTGACTTTGCTTTGGTCTAGGACAAATTGCAGGGTACGCCCTTCTAAGTCATTTAATATCTTGGACATAGGATGATAAGTTCTTCTTTTTCAGCAGCTTCTTCAAGAACTCTGAGCTCAGCCAAGGCTGTTGCTTCTTCCCTTTCCTTCTGAAGGACCTCCAACTCAGCTTCAGTCTTAATGGCTGCTTTTTTTCTAATGCAGTGAGCTGGTACCTTCGCTGTTTCCGCTTTTGCACGTGCCAACACCAATTAGGTACTCAGCGAAGAGTGCTGTGAGCGAGACCTTAGCGATGAGGACTGAGCAATAGATTTCGAGGAACGGGATGAAGCCTGGGAGTGCCTTGAGAGGTTAGAATGGCAGGACGCAGTTTCATATTGTTGTGATATCTTGTGCTCTAGCATTGACTTGACTGCTATAAATCTGCTATATCTTTCATTATTGAGTGCATTGTGGGTCTTTTTTTCTAGGATGAATTACCTGTAAAAGCTAAAGGTACTCGTTGGAATTTGGGCCCCTTTGCGCACCCAGGCTGCAAAAAAGTGTCACTCATGTGGTATCGCCGTGCTCGGGAGAAGTAGGGCAATGTGTTTTGGGGTGTATTTTTACATATACCCATGTTGGTTGAGAGAAATATCTCTGTAAACTGACAACTTTGTATAAAAATTTTTTAAAAGTTGTCGTTTACAGCGATATTTCTCACACAAAGTATGGGTATATATAGAAATACACCCCAAAACACATTGTCCTACTTCTCCTGAGTACGGCAATACCACATGTGTGACAAATTTTTGCAGCCATGATGCGCAAAGGGGCCCTAAAACCAATGAGTACCTTTAGGATTTCACAGGGCATTTTTACGCATTTGGATTCCAGACTTCTTCTCACGCTTTAGGGGCCCCTAAAATGCCAGGACAGTATAAATACCACACATGTGACCCCATTTTAGAAAGAAGACACCCCAAGGTATTCTGTGAGGGGTATGGTGAGTTCATGTAAAATTTTATTTTTTGTCACAAGTTAGTGAAATAAGAGACTTTGTAAAAAAAAAATATAAAAAAAAAAATTATCAATTTCCGCTAACTTGTGCCAAAAAATAAAAATTCTGTGAACTCTTCATGCCCCTCACGGAATACCTTGGGGTGTCTTCTTTCCAAAATGGGGTCACATGTGGGGTATTTATACTGCCCTGGCATTTTAGGGGTCCTAAAGCGTGAGAATCCAAATGCGTAAAAATGCCCTGTGAAATCCTAAAGGTACTCATTGGTTTTAGGGCCCCTTTGCGCATCTTGGCTGCAAAAAAGTGGCACACATGTGGTATCGCCGTACTCCGGAGAAGTAGGGCAATGTGTTTTGGGGTGTATTTCATTTTGGAAAGAAGACACCCCAAGGTATTCTGTGAGGGGCATGGCGAGTTCAAAGAAAAAAAAAAAAATTGGCACAAGTTAGCGGAAATTGATATATTTTTTTTTTTTTTACAAAGTCTCATATTCCACTAACTTGCAACAAAAAATAAAATTTTGCATGAACTCGCCATACCCCTCAGCGAATACCTTGGGGTGTCTTCTTTCTAAAATGGGGTCACATGTGAGGTTTTTGTACGGCCCTGGCATTTGAGGGTCTCCGCAATCATTACACGTATGGCCAGCATTAGGAGTTTCTGCGACTCTCCGTATATTGAGCATACGGGTAATGAGATTTTTTTTTTCCGTTCAGCCTCTGGGCTGAAAAAGAAAAAAATGAGCGGCACAGATTTCTTCATTCGCATCGATCAATGTGGATGAAAAAATCTCTGCCAAAATCAGTGACTGCGGTGCGGTGGGCTGGGCGCTAGCTACCTAACAAGTAGCTAACTAACTGGCGGTGATAAGGGACCCTTATGCCCCATTCACACGTCCGAAATTCTGTTTGCGGAGCGGAATTGCGGACCCATTCATTTCTATGGGGACAGACTTTGTCCCGCTCGGATCGGAATTGCGGATCCGCACTTACGAGTCTGCACTTCCGTTCCATAAAAATATAGAACATGTCCTTTTCTTGTCCGCAATTGCGGACAAGAAAAGCATTTTCTATATAGTTCTGGCAATGTGCGGATCTGCAAAATGCGGAAAGCACATTGGCGGTGTCCGTGTTTTGCGGATCCGCGTCATGCGAATCTGTGGATCCGTGGATCCGCGGATCCGCAAAACACATATGGACATGTGAATAGAGCCTTACAGGGGGTGATCAGTGACAGGGGGTGATCAGGGAGTCTATATGGGGTGATCAGGGGTTAACAAAGGGTTAATAGTGGTTATAAAGTGAGGGGTGGGGTTAGTGTAGTGTTTGGTGCAACTTTACATTGTTACCTGGTCCTCTGGTGGTCGATCCCAGTAAATGGGACCACCAGAGGACCAGGTAGCAGGTATATCAGACGTTGTTAACAAAACAGCGTCTGATGTACCTGTTTGATCTAATTTATTTTACATTTACAGCCTTCCAGCGATGGATCATCGCTGGCAGGCTGTAGTATAACTGCAGAGCCGCGCTCTGCTGTGAACGCGCGTGCGCGCGTGCTCACAGCAGATCTCGCCTCTCGCGAGATGACGCACGGATGCGTCCAGGAGGAGCAAACTTGCCGCCGCCTGGACGCATCCGTGCGTTAGGCGGTCGGCAAGGAGTTAAGGAATGCAGATAAATCAGCAATTTTATTAATATGCAAATGAGCAATTTGAGCACTCAGAGGCGGGGCTGAATCATCTGAGCATTGCTCTATAACACCCCCTGCCCTTGATTGAGGGGGGCATGTGCAGAGCAAAGGGGGTGTTACATAGCAGTTCTGAGGATATTCAGCCCCTACTCTGAGTGCTCGAATTGCATGCTCATTTGCATATGATTCAAAACGCAAATTTCTCTGCAGTTGTTTAACGTACAGACAAACGAAAAGTAATGTTTTAATTAGCATGATTAGCCCTACCAGTCAGTATGTCTGGTTTAATAGGGTTGATCCTGGTGACAGAGAAGCTTGACAGAGGACCTGTCACCACAAAATACAGTGTAATCTGCAGGGTGCATACTACAGAGCAGGAGAAGCTGTTTTGACTGTTCACTCACTACACTGCCTTGCTCTCTCAGACTCCCTCATATATTCCCTAAATCTGACCATGAATACTACAGGGTGGCCCATGAAAAAGTAACCCGTCTCCAGCGATAGTATGACAAGATAAAGTGGATTTTTTTTTTTTGATTTTTTTATTACACACAAGTTACAAAAGATGCTGAAAGTGGTCCCCATTCACACCTATGCATCTATGGACACCTCGGATAATGTCAGCTGATACTGCTTGTGATGCTGCAGATAGTGGTTGTGGTGTGTTCCTTGAGTTTATCCAGGGGATGTGGATTGTTAACATACACTTTCTGTTTTATATTTCTCCACAAATAGAAAGCTCATGTGGTCAAGTCTCGAGAATGTGGTGGCCATAATCCCTTGCTCAAAGTTAGCTCACAGTTCAGGAACTTGTGCCAGTGAGATCCCTGTGAGGGGCGGCATGTTGCCCCATCCTGTTTGAAAATGCAGGACATTTTTTCTTCTGGTTCAAGTTGATTGTAGGACTGTTCAAAGATGTCCAGGAAAATTGTGGTATTCACAGTTGAAAATTGGGCCCACTATTCCTGTTCCTGACACTGCGCATCAAACACCAAATTTCTGGTTATGAAGTGCTGTTTCCTGAGTCAAATGGGGATTTTCAGCGGACCAGAACCTCGTATTCTGACAATTTACGTGACCTGATAAATGAAACTAAGCTTCGTCCATCATAAAGAATAGCAAAGGGTCCAAATGTCAGCAGCCAAGTCCAGTAATTTATGTGTTTAGCTTCGTCAGACTGTTTCAGTTCCTGGACACATGTTATGCATTACGGTTTCAGCTCCAGAAATTTCAGCAGTCGCTGACACGTCGTTCCTGATATGCATATTATTCTTAAGAATCAATCATGTACATTTGATTATCGTTGCTGTAGTTAAGGTTAATATTTTGTATCTTTAAAAAGGTCTGTCTGTTGCCCTTTCCAGTAATAGACACTAAAGTTGCAGTGCACATGACCACAGTAATCTCGGTACTTCTAGCGCTGCGGTGATGGAGGAACAGGGGCGGGCATTTGTGCCCGGTCATGTGCTCCCCTCGTCTATAGTGCAAACTAGCTCATTTGCAGAGACGCCATGACGTGGATATGCCGCTAATGCAATCGAGTGTTGTACATCCACATCACGTGATAATAGTAGAGTTAGCTGATTGGCCAAGTACCCTTTTTAGGAACATCAGTTAGTTCAGCCTCTTCCTCCTGATGAAGGGGTAACATGCGAAATGCGCATCGAGGTACGGGGGTTTGACCACTGACATGTTCCTCCTTTGGTATGGCATTTTTTCTTGATTTACTAATGTTCTGTTCCTATTTGTTTTGAAGGATGTTCAGGCATGATTATATGCAGAGGCGTAGCTAATGGATCATGGGCCCTGGTGCAAGAGTTCAGCTTGGGGCCCCCTTCCCTCAGTGCTTTGTGTGTCTTCTAATGCAGCACATAAGTCTTTGGGACCCCTCAGGCTCCTGGGCCCGGTAGCTACCTCTGCACCCCCTATAGCTATGCCCCTGATTATATGTATAGCTGTATTTGGATATATGTCTTTCATCACTATAAGGGGATGGCCATACTGGACCTCGTATTAACCAATAGACTTGACAGAACAACAGATGTGCAGGTTGGGGAAAACCTGGGAAATAGTGACCATAAAGTAATAACCTTCCAATTATTATTCAAAAGAGTGTTTCTACATGGAGGAACAAAAATACCAAACTTCAAAAAAGCTGAATTTAGCCAACTAAGAGAGGCCATAGGCCTAACTAACTGGGACAAAGTCCTTAAAAATAAAAATATAGCCACAAAATGGGATATTTTTAACAGCATCCTAAAATATAATTGTGAGAGTTACATACCTTATGGGAATAAAAGGTTAAGGAACAAGAAGAAAGCAATAAATGACAAAAATAAAGCATTGGAATCACTAAAAAAGGAGGGTAGTGGCCAAACTAGAGACTGAGAGATTAATTGCCAAAGAGAGCAAAACTAACTCTAAAATGATCTTCAATTATATAAATGGTAAAAAGTATAATTCTGAAGGTGTCAGCCCTTTACAGTGTGATGAGGGGGGAGTTGTAGAGAGCGATGAGGAGAAAGCAAAGCTAGTAAATATTTTTTTCTCCACTGTATTCACTGAAGAAAATAAACTGTCAAATGAAATGCAGAATGTAAAAGTAAATTCCCCATTAAAAGTGCACTGTCTGACCCAGGAAGAAGTACAGCGGCGTCTTAAAAAGATTAAAATAGTATCCCAAGAGAATTAAGTAATGTCATAGCCAGACCCTTATTTCTGATATTTAATGACTCTATACTGGCAGGGAGTGTTTCACAGGAAAGGTCCAAAAACAGAGCCCGGAAACCATAGGTGGGTAAGTTTAACATCCATCGTGGGTAAACTGTTTGAAGGTTTTTTAAGAGATGCTATCTTGGAGCACCTCAATGAAAATAAGATAATAATGCCATATCAGCATGGGTTCATGAGTGATCAATCATGTCAAACTAATTTAATCAGTTTATATGAGGAGGTAAGTTCTAGACTTGACAGAGACAAATCAATGGATGTCGTATATCTGGACTTCTCCAAAGCATTTGACACTGTACCGCATAAAAGGTTAGTATATAAAATGAGAATGCTCAGACTGGGAGAAAATATCTATGTGGGTAAGTAACTGGCTCAGTAATAGAAAACAGAGAGTGGTTATTAATGGTACGCACTCAGAATGTGTCACTGTCACTAGTGGAGTACCTCAGGGGTCATTACTGGACCCTATCCTCTTCAATATATTTATTAATGATCTTGTAGAAGGCTTGCACAGTAAAATATCAATTTTTGCAGATGACACTAAACTGTGTAAAGTAATTGACACGGAAGAGGACAGTATACTGCTACAGATGAATCTGGACAGATTGGAGGCTTGGGCAGAGAAGTGGCTGATGAGGTTTAATACTGACAAATGTAACGTTATGCACATAGGAAGGAATAATAAAAGTCATCCGTACATACTAAATGGTAAAACACTGGGTAACACTGACATGGAAAAGGACTTAGGAATTTTAGTGAATAGCAAACTAAGCTGTAAAAACCAGTGTCAGAGGGCTGCTGCCAAGGCCAATAAGGTAATGGGTTGTATCAAAAGGGGCATAGATGCCCGTTTTGAGAACATAGTCCTACCACTTTACAAATCACTGGTCAGACCACACATGGAGTACTGTGTACAGTTCTGGTCTCCTGTGAACAAGGCAGACATAGCAGAGTTGGAGAGAGGATTTAGAGGAGGGCAACTAAAGTAATAACTGGAATCCGGGAACTACAATACCCTGAAAGATTATCTAAATTAGGGTTATTCACTTTAGAAAAAAAGACGACTGAGGAGAGATTTAATTACTATGTATAAATATATCAGGGGTCAGTATAGAGACCTCTCCCATCATCTATTTATCCCCAGAACTGTGACAAAGGGATATCCTCTGCGTCTGGAGGAAAGAAGGTTTGTACACAAACATAGAAGAGGATTCTTTACGGTAAGAGCAGTGACACTATGGAACTTTCTGCCTGAGGAGGTGATGATGGCGAGTTCACAAAAAGAGTTCAAAAGGGGCCTGGATGTATTTCTGGAGTGTAATAATATTACAGGCTATAGCTACTAGAGATGGGTCATTGATTCAGGGAGTTATCTGATTGCCTTATTATGGGGAATTTTTTTCCCCTTAAGTGGGGAGAATTGGCTTCTACCTCAGAGTTTTTTTTTTTTTTTGCCTTCCTCTGGATCAACTTGGAGGATAAAAGGCCGAACTGGATGGACAAATGTCTCTTTTCGGCCTTATATACTATGTTACTATGTTACATACAGTAGACCCATTTTTTTTATTTTTTTATATTCTTTTGTTTTAACTGCAATATAAGGAATTATAGGGCCATCAAAGAAGTAGATTAAATGTTTTTTTTTAAGAATTGTATTTATTTATTTTTTTGGCAACCCCCACTTTGCTGGGCCTGAACAGTAAAGATGTTCCTGCTTTCTGATGCCGCCTCCCAGCTCCTTCTCCTCCGGGCTTGCAATGCTCTGCTGGGCTCCCTTGATGTGAACACCCAGTTTCACTGTGAAGGAGACCGGATCCCCTGGTGTCATGTGACAAGTTGTCACGATGTAAAGGGAGCTAGTCACCATGGTGACCAGTAATTGGCTGTGGAGATGTCAAACCAGATGTTGATATTAAGGGAGCCCAGCGGAGCATCAGAGACTTGGAGTAAAAGGAGCGGGGAGCTGGCGCCGGGTAGCGGGTAAGTCATCTTTACGTTACAGGTCAAGTACATAGGATTGCACCCCCTCCCATTCTTGCACAACCCCTTATAGGGAATAATTTCTTAGGCCTCATGAACACGACAGTTGTTTTTTGCGGTCCGCAAAACGGGGTTCCATTGTTTCGTGATCCGTGTCCGTTTTTGCTTCCATTGTGTTTTCGTGTATCTTCTTTTATTTTAGCGGACATGACACAAAAGATTTTACCAAAAGACAGGCTGACAATTTTTGCCAAGTGCCTGCCAAGGGATCTGCAAAAAAACGCGGACGCGGAACACGGATGACACACGGATGGCCATCCGCATTTTTTCACGGTCCCATTGACTTGAATGGGTACGTGAACCGTTTTTCGCGGACAAGAATAGGACAGGTTATATTTTTTTGACGGACTGGAATCACGGACCACGGACGCGGAGGACAAACGGTGCATTTGCCGAGTTTTCCATGGACCCATTGAAAACCAATGGGTCCGCAGAAAATCACGAAAAATGGAGCAACGGACACGGAATCAAACAACGGTCGTGTGCATGAGGCCTTAGGCCCCTTTCACACGGGCGAGTTTTCCGCGCGGGTGCAATGCGTGAGGAGGACGCATTGCACCCGCACTGAATCCGGACCCATTCAATTCTATGGGGCTGTGCACATGAGCGGTGATTTTCACGCATCACTTCTGCGTTGCGTGAAAATCGCAGCATGCTCCAGTTTCTGCGTTTTCCACGCAAAGCAGGCCCCATAGAAGTGAATGGGGATGCGGGAAAATCGCAAGCATCCGCAATCATGTGCGGATGCGTTGCGATTTTCCCGCATGGTTGCTAGGATACGATCGGGATGGGGACCCGATCGTTATTATTTTCCTTTATAACATAGTTATAAGGGAAAATAATCGCATTCTAATTACAGAATGCAATGTTCCCCGGGCTATAGAGGGTTAAAAATAAAAATTAGTTAACTTACCTTCTCCCATTGTAGGCGCAGAGCCCCCGAACGTCTTCTCTCTTGATGGTTGGGATGCTTGAGAACCTGTGGTGACATCACAGGGTCACATGGTCCAATCATAGAAGCATTTGAGTGGACCATGTGACCCATGTGATCCTGTGACATCACGGCAGGTCCTTCATCCAACAGAATGATTTCCTTGATTAATTTCCCATCTTGTGAAGTCAGTAGTAACCATGATTAGTCATATTATTACACTCAAGAAAGGCATCCAGGTATCTCAATGAATCAGTCACCATATCATATTGGGGCAGAGAGCTCCATAATCTCACTGCTCTTACAGTAAAGATAAGAATCCTCAATGCCATCTATGTTGATAAGCAAGATTTCTTTATTCTTTTCCCTTATATAGACAACCCCTGTCAAATTACCAATTAGAATGTTAATGTATATTGTCGGCCAAGCCTGTCAAGAACGCTGTATTCGGCCGACAGTCTAATGTGTATGGGAAGCTCCTAGCTCTCTCCTTACAGATGATGTTAGGGGAGCGCAGGTTGATAAGTGGATATTTTTGACCAATCCTTTTCTCCTCCACAGAGATAAGCTGACACCATAAATGTCTGGTAGCAGCTTTCTCTTCTCTACTTTTTGAAAACACATTCACATTTATGTCATGGGCAGAGTCCGGAGATATAGTTGTTGGCCCAATTTGCATTCACCTGACAGCTATTGAATTTTATGGCGAATGCATATGGCCACCTTAAGAAAGTGCAAGATATTTGCCTCAACAAGGACATGTATCCACAAAAATACATTTTCAGATATATCAGATATTGTAGCTTTGCACATAAAAAGATATACTGTATTATAAAATAAATAAATAAATATTTGTAATTAGAAGTAAAACAGCAGGCACCATCTAATTTAAAGGGAACCTGTCACCAGGAAATTCACTGATAAAGCAGGCATGCTGCATTGTAGAGCTCACCCTGCTGAATATAATGATACCTTTCACTTGGTGATCTGTTGCTTTATTGTGAAAAAAAAGGGCTTTTAATCCATATGCTAATGAGCTGATTTGAGTCCAGTAGTTGATATGAGTCCAGCATTTTTTTCTATTCAGAGCTGTAGCCACTCCCCTATTTACTTATTCAGTTGTAAAAGGGGTGTGGTTTATTTATTTATTGATCTATAGAAGTGAATAGGGGAGGGGCTACAGCTCTGAATAGAAAAAACGCTGGACTCATATCAACTGCTGGACTCAAATCAGCTCATTAGCATATGGATTAAAAGTACTTTTTCTCCACAATAAAGCGACAGATCACCAAGTGAAAGGTATCATTATATTCAGCAGAGTGAGCCCTACAATGCAGCATGCCTGGTTTATCAGTGAATTTCCTGGTGACAGGTTCCCTTTAAAGCATATGAAACATAGATCGATTTTCTGTAGCACTATGTCCAACTTTAATGCTTTGGTCTGTAAAAATTATTTCTGTTGTTGATTAATTTTTTATTTATTCTAAAATATTATTTAATCTAAATTTGCATATAAATAAACATATTAAAACCCAACCCTGAATTCTACGGGCTGTTTGCACAACTAAACCACCACAAGGTGGCAGATGTGAGCAATTTGAAAGAAGTCTGGTCTGGATACTGAAAGCTTATAGGACATAGATTTATTGTAAAATAAGCATCGTATTTGACTGTGAAATTACCATTTCTTATCATTTAATTTGCTTTTTGTGTATTTTACAACATAATGTGCACAAGCTTAATTTGAAATAAATCTGAGAAACTGCAATCACTTTATGACTATAGAGCCTATTTTGATACCAGAATCTACAGCTGAGTAATCTGTCAGGGTTGTTTGTGATAAGGTATAAGGGAATATTCTGGTTCAATCAAATAATTACAGTCATTTATAATATAAAATATTTACAGAGGTTCATATTAATATTATAATCTATCGTAATAGGATTATTAATATAGTGCTGCACATACAGTATGTGTTAATCTGGTTTAAATGATCTGCCTTGAGACCTATGGAATGGGCATTTCACCTCTCTCTATCATTCATGTGTGCTTACAGGCATTACTATATTTTCATAAATGGTTTACAACTTGACTGCTTGCAGACGACCACGTCTAGACATCAGGATGGTTCATATATAATTTTTTATAGATGTTTCTAAACATCTCTCCAGAATCTGCAGCTTCACAGAAATCATGTAGCTGCTAAGAAATACTGCTAGCTGTCAGACAAGACCCTCTATGGAGAGCTTACTGCACCTATTGCACATTTGACTGAACTAGCCCTTCACAGTGAGTGCCAGGTTTTGACAATTCCTTACCATCAGGGCCTGGACAATGTATTTAGGTGCCCTAGGCTGATGAGGAATATGCCACCTTGCCCCCGATACAAATAGTAAAACACAATAAAAAAGAGCCAACAGGGCAAACAACAAAAAAGTGCTCCACTAACATTATAATATACACCTCAGCTGCTGCAAACCTCATAATGCACACCTCAGTTGCTGCAGATCATAATACACACCTCAGATGCTGCAGAACCTCCTAAGACACACTTCAGCTGATGCAGAACATCATAATACACACCTCGGCTACACCTCAGCTACTGCAGAACCTCATATTACACATCTCAGCTGCTGCAGAACCTCCTCAGACACACCTCAGCTGCTGCAGAACCTCATAATACACACCTCAGCTACTGCAGAACCTCATATTACACATCGTAGCTGCTGCAGAACTTCACAATACACACCTCAGCTGCTGCAGAACATCATCATACAGATCTAAGCTGCTGCAGAACCTCAAAATCACACCTCAGCTGCTGCAGAACCTCACAGTACACACCTCAGCTGCTACATAACCTCACAAAATACACATCTAACTGTGAATTACCTATATCTATATGCATTACTGCTTACATATTCTGTTTTGCTTCCACGCATATGTGAACAGTGGTGTAGCGTGTGTGCGCGTGTGTTTGGGGGGGTTGGAGGGCCGCTCTCCTGGGCGCAAAACTTCAGGGGGCCCCAGCAGGGCCGCACCGCCATTTGGGCAAAATGAGGTGATCGCCCCAGGCGGCGTGGCCCTGCTGACAAGTTGGGGGGCGTCAGCAGGGCACAGGGAGATGAGCGCTTCCATCGCGCCGCCTGAGCCATAAAGCTCGGGACACAGGCCGGAAGAGGCCTGCATCGCTGCCAGCCTGATAGAGGTAAGTATGAGTGTTTATTTTTTTTAATGGTACAAAACTTGCTACTGGCACATGATTTGGGGGGGGCACTTGTTACTGGCACATGATTGGGGGGTACTTCTTACTGGCACATGATTGGGGGCATCTATGGGGGCGCATCTTAAAGCACATTATTGGGTGGCACTGTGGGGGAATCTATGGGGGCACTTCTTACAGGCACATTATTGGGGGCACTTTTTACTGGCACATTATTGGGTGGCACTATGGGGGCATCTATCGGGGCACTTCTTACTGGCAAAATTTTGGGAACACTATGGGGGCATCTACTGAGGCCACAAAGAAGGGGTATGTTATATGGAGGGCTCTGTACAGTGGCAATTTATACTGCAACACATTATAGTGGGTACTATGGGGAAGGGGGAGAGGAGTACTATGGGGTCATCTACGGGGGCACTAAGAAGGGGTATTTTATACTTGCAAATTATGGGGGACACTGACGGCATCTACTGGGGTACTATATATGGGGCATTTTATACTGGTACATTATGGTGGGCACTAGGAGGAAGGGGGGAGAGGAGCACAATGGGGGAATTTACTGGGGGCACTATATAGGGGTATTTTATACTGGCACATTATGGGGCACTATGGAGACATTAGATCAACTGGGCACATTAAAAGGGGGTATTTTTTGCACTGGCACACATTATAAGGGGGCATTTTTTTGTACTGTCACATTATAAGGAGAATTATTACTACTGGGGGGCATTGTGGTGGGCTTTATTACTACTGGGGGTCTGTGGGGAGCATGATTACTAGTATGGGCACTATGAGATCATTATTACTTCTGGGTCACAGTGGGGTCACTGTAGGAGCACTATTACTACCATGTGTGCTCTAGAAGAGAATTATTACTATTGGTGGGACTTTTGGAAGCACTGTTACTGTGCGGGCACCTTGGCACAGTATCATCTTACCACAATCCTTTTTGGGGGACGTTATGTTTACACTATTAGTGTCAAGGGCACTATTTGCTGGGCGCACCTTTTTTAGGGCACTGTGTGCCAATAATTATTGAAGGAGTCATTATCTTTGTGGTACTAGTATTATCAGGGGGTTTATCTGTTTCTGCAGTATAATATTGGGGAGCATGGCAGACAGAGTATTGGAGGTGGTAGGATGATTCGCATTCTGTCTGCAATGAATAAGAAATGTTTTATAATTTGTGAAATGGTGACACGGATCCACAAAAAACACAGAAATGTGTATAGCCCCATAGAAATTAATAGGTCATTGTGCAATCCTCAGAAAATATAGATAACACATAGATGAAAAATATGGTTGCATGATAGTGTTGGGCGCGAATGTTCGAATGGCGAATTTTAATTGAGAATATCGCAACTTTGAGAATTTGCGAATATTTAGAATATAGTGATAAATATTCGTATTTTCAAATATTCTACATTTTCTATTTATCCGTAACCTCCCTTTTGGCTTGTGGGCCAATGAAAATGCTGGAAGAATGATGAAAAAGTGGTAAACTAAGATTTTTTTTTGCAGAGACTAAAAATGGCTGAAAAATGGTGGTCTGAGGGTCTAAAAGGAGAAGATGAGGAAAGAAAACATCTACATCAAAGGAGATGTCACTGGATATAAGAGGTATGGGGCGTTGTATTAGCCTGTATGTTGTGAAGAGATGAGAGGATGGATATAGAATTTGGCCCACCCTGCCGCCTCCTGGCCCCAGACCTCAGGTCACACTGTGCTTGTTCTGAATTCTGGGGGCTCTTCCACATCTACTACACAGTTATCACTGTGTTATCTGTGGTGTTACGCATGACTGCAAGTGATATCTACTACGTTATCTGCAAAAAGGGGCGTGGTCACAAGTTGGGGGGTGCAATACTTGGCTTGCCCTGGGTGCTGGTAACACACGCTACGCCACTGTATGTGAAACATATTCATAGTCCTCTATTCACACAACAGGGGCCAGCTTGCCATTATTTGTACTGTATGGAATAGCATAGACGAGAGATCAGCAACCTTCAGCACTCCAGCTGCTGTGAAACTACAACTGCCAGCATGCAAACACGTTCAGATGTTCTTGTAACTCCCACAGAAGAAAATGAAGCATTCTGGGAGTTGTAGTTTCTAAACACTTGGAGTGCCTGAGGTTGCTGATCCCTGGCATAGACTGTTGTTCTATTCCAAGCAGCGGTATCCCTGCAAAAACACATAGAGGGTACAAGGACTGGCAGTGGATGAGCCTAATTGATGACAAGGCCTGCTCCTTGTCATAAATTCAGCGCATCCTCTGGCAGCACAGGGGATATCCAAGACAGTTGATAACTGACCCCCACTATGTTTTTTTTTTTTTAACATGGGCAACCAACGCATCCATTGGAGATAAACATTCAGAAAGCTTCCAGATACATGCCTCCAAAAGACACTGCAAAATGCTATGTTAAAAAAAGCACCATAAGACCTCATGCAATAGTGATGAGTGGCAGGGGCAATATTCGAATTCGCGATATTTCGCAAATATTTTGTACAATATTCGTCATATATTTGCAAATTCACAAATTTGCGGTTATTTTCCTTATTGCGAAAATCGGCAATAAAGGCGTGGGTCACTATAGGTACATTTTTCAACCAATTACTAATATGTAGTCAAACCTGCTAAAATGTAAACTTACTGTTGCACGTATTGCGCAAAAATATGCGCATCATTAATTGCCAATTTGCACAATTGCGAATAAATTGGAGCACTCTATCTGCATATAAAGCTATTGTAATGTTCTACTGTGCCAACTGGAGAAAATGGTTGGCATGGCAGAACATTACAATAGCTTTATATGCAGATAGAGTGCTCCAATTTATTCGCAATTGCGCAAATCGGCAATTAATGATGCGCATCTTTTTGCACAATACGTGCAACAGTAAGTTCACATTTTAGCAGGTCTGACTACATATTAGTAATTGGTGCACTAAGTATTGTGGTGAAGTTGTGACATCACAGCACTATGTATATAGCACGTATGTATGGACAGCAGAACCTATCACACTACCTAACACCCTGCACTGGAACACTATATCACAATCTAACTTACACTATCTCCCACTAACTATATGTAATACATCTATCTATCTATCTATCTATCTTCTAACTAACTATCATCTAACTAACTATCATCTAACTAACTATCATCTAACTAACTGTAAGGATACGGTGGTTTGCGCTCCAGCCTGGATCATGCCCTGTGTAACCATGACAACGATCGCTGTTTACCTCCCAGGCTGGAAGCAGTGGCCGCTGGGCCGTCTAAGGTGGCTCCGCCCACCCACACTTGGTCAATAAATAGGAGCCAGGTGCTGCACAGGGGGTTCCACTAATGGAGTGCGCACCCTGCCTGCTCCATTCAACACGAGGATTCAAGATCCTAACTACCTGCAACTCTGAACCTCCAGGAGAAACCCTCACCTACCTTACCCGGCTCCACCACTGCAGGATCCCTGCATGACTTCCAACAGCAAGTATCAAGCCTGTCATTTTGTTTCACTGACATTGCTCACTGAAAGGAAGGGACTCGCGCTGGTGGTTATTAGTACTGCAGGCCTGGGATTCCTGAACGTTGCCAAGAGCTGTTATTCATGAACTTTAATCTGAACTCTCATTCCTAAAACGAACTTTCCTCACTATTAGTTTTACACTCTATCTGTAGTACGCGGTACATGATTTTGTTAACCCCATACTCTCCGCTTAAGACTGAGAGAGCCGCCTGGGGTACACACTGAGCAGCCGCAAAAGACACCACCAACACTCAATCAGTGTGACAAAAGTGGATGTCAAAGGACACCGCAGTTGAGATCCTAACTGATCAATTTGGTGCGATATATATTAGTGGAACCCCCATGGATCCAGCGGAGCTCGCGCGGCATATGGTCGCCCTCACTGAGAGGGTGGAAACCCTTAACGTGACCGTACAGAATCTCCAATTGGAAAATCAGACGTTGCGAGATCTCGTCACGTCGCGCCGCAGTCACAGCCCCCACATGCATTATACTACCTAACAAAATTATCTTCGCCACCATCGAATTGGAAACCCAGCTTAAGGATGCTCTGAAAATTGACTGTGCTAACATCCCCCCGGGACTTCTGAAAGACCAACGGGGTTTCCTCTACAAAAACAACCTACTGTACATACCAACTCCTCTCACCACCCAGGTAATCAAACTCTGCCATGACTCACCCCTCGCGGGACACCCTGGCATTGCCAAAACCATAAACCTGATACGCAGGAACTTCTGGTGGCCAAAAATGACCAAAGAAATTAAGCAATATGTTTCCACGTGCGAGACATGTGCCTCATGCAAAAGTGATAGAAATCGATCATATGGCCTTCTTATGAGTCATCCTATCCCCAACAGACCCTGGGAATGGGTTTCAATGGACTTCATTGTAGAACTCCCCCGCTCCAGAGGAAACAACACCATCATGGTTGTAGTAGACCTACTAACTAAGATGGCACACTTCATCGCCCTCAAAAAATTACCTTCCTCCAGTGAAACTGCAGAGGCCTTTCTGTCCAATGTCATAAAACTACATGGAATCCCTAGCCAAGTTATATCAGACAGGGGTTCACAATTTGTATCCAAATTTTGGAGAGCACTTTGTCTTAGACTCCAAATCGACCATAGAATGTCTACCGCCTACCACCCCCAAACTAACGGGCAGACGGAAAGGGTGAACCAATGTCTGGAACAATTTATCAGATGTCACTGCTCATTCCTTCAAGATGACTGGGAAAGCCTACTCCCTCTTGCCGAATTCGCTTACAACAATTCTGTGAATTCCTCCACTTTACATAGTCCATTCTTTGCTAATTATGGATTCCACCCTAGGTCTCTCACTGAAATCAACCTTCCTACAAACGTTCCTGCCACAGATGATTTTGTAACTACCTTGCAAACAACCCTCAGGATGCTGAAAGACAACCTCCAATGGGCAAAGGAAAGGCAGAAGATCTACTACGACTGTCACAGAAGAGAAAATCCTCCTTATCAGGTTGGAGACTCGGTATGGCTGTCAACGAGAAACCTTCGGTTGGGGGTACCTGCTAAGAAACTGGGTAGGCAATTTTTGGGTCCTTTTCTGATAGAAAGAATTATCAACCCCAACACGGTGAGACTTACCCTTCCTCCTCGACTACAGATACATCCCACATTCCATGTATCGTTGCTAAAACCGTTTAGACCTAGCCCGTTCCCCTCACGGGTTCCTCAACCCTCCCCCGATAGATGTCCGAGGTGAGGAGGAATTTGAGGTTGAGCAGCTTCTCGACTCCAGAAGAAGACGGGGAGGATCCAGTACCTCGTTAGATGGAAGGGTTACGGGTCTCAGGATGACTCTTGGGAAGATGTGCGAGACGTCCATGCACCCAGACTCCAAAGGTTGTTTCACAGGAGATTTCCCGACCGACCCTCCCCTACTGGGGTACCCGGAGAGGGTCCCCTTAAGGGGGTACTGTAAGGATACGGTGGTTTGCGCTCCAGCCTGGATCATGCCCTGTGTAACCATGACAACGATCGCTGTTTACCTCCCAGGCTGGAAGCAGTGGCCGCTGGGCCGTCTAAGGTGGCTCCGCCCACCCACACTTGGTCAATAAATAGGAGCCAGGTGCTGCACAGGGGGTTCCACTAATGGAGTGCGCACCCTGCCTGCTCCATTCACCACGAGGACTCAAGATCCTAACTACCTGCAACTCTGAACCTCCAGGAGAAACCCTCACCTACCTTACCCGGCTCCACCACTGCAGGATCCCTGCATGACTTCCAACAGCAAGTATCAAGCCTGTCATTTTGTTTCACTGACATTGCTCACTGAAAGGAAGGGACTCGCGCTGGTGGTTATTAGTACTGCAGGCCTGGGATTCCTGAACGTTGCCAAGAGCTGTTATTCATGAACTTTAATCTGAACTCTCATTCCTAAAACGAACTTTCCTCACTATTAGTTTTACACTCTATCTGTAGTACGCGGTACATGATTTTGTTAACCCCATACTCTCCGCTTAAGACTGAGAGAGCCGCCTGGGGTACACACTGAGCAGCCGCAAAAGACACCACCAACACTCAATCAGTGTGACAAAAGTGGATGTCAAAGGACACCGCAGTTGAGATCCTAACTGATCAATTTGGTGCGTTACACTAACTATCTAATGTAATGTGACACAGGAAAGCATAGAGCACAGCAATAACACTGCTGTCTCTCTCAGAACTGTAATAAACTGTAGAAAATGGCTCTGGGGAGGTTCTTGTATAGTAAAGGGGTAGGCAACTTTCCTATTGGTTGCTAGGGATGTTGCTAAGCTCAAAGACAATGCAGCCTTCTCATTGGCCCACAAGCAAAAAGGGAGGTTACAGATGGAAAAAAAAGTATAATACTCGAAAATACGAATATTTATCACTATATTTTAAATATTCGCGAATTCTTGAAGTTGCGATATTCGCGAATAAAATTCACAATTCGAATTTTCGCGCCCAACACTAGCATGCAACCATATTTTTCATTTATGTGTTATCCGTATTTTCTGAGGATTGCACAATGACCTATTCATTTCTATGGGGCCATACACATTTCCGTGTTTTTTGTGGATCTGTGTCGCCATTTTACAAATTATGAAACATTTCTTATTCATTGCAGACAGAATGCAGAATACACACAGAAAGGTATCTGTATTTCATGAATCCATTGTTTGCAGTGCAAAACACGAATACAGCCATGTGTATGAAACCATAGTCTCTCGTATCTATCTATCTATTAGGGTCCAGTTTTAGGGGGCGTGACTTAGCGGAGCCGAGGGGTGGGGTTTTACAGTCCGTCTTTTCAGGGTGGTCTGAGTGGCCACCCTTCTATCTATCTATCTATGTATCTATTGTAAAGTACCTATCACATAAATGTGTGTCTATGATAGACAGTACACCCAGGTAAATGAAACTCACCATTAGCAGATATCTGGACTTCTTTCCTGCAGACAGCTTGATTCACTAGCAGGGCGCCTTTTGCAGGATGGCAGGAGAGGGGGGAGTGGTGTTCAGCAACTCACAGGCAGGAGAAAGAGGAGGACTGCTGCACATAGAAGCTGTCTGGAAATGCTCTCCCCATGACAGGGTTAAGTTTCCTGTCTCAGCAGTCTGCCTCCAACCTCCTCCTGTCTGTCCGGACTGCCTGGTCCTATAATGCAGCAGCCTAATCCCAGAGAAGTAAGTAGGAGGATGGGTATGCTGTAGGTTCCACAGAGCTGGGGGAGAGAAGAGAGCAGCACATGGGAAGATGCCTGCTGCCTAGAGTCCTCTCACTATGCCCACTACATATCAGAGGCTAGGGGACACATATTCCTGCCCACCTTACTTCCACCTGCTCCACTCAACCCATTTTGCAACAGGTTTGCCAACCATAATCTTTCTTTTTTTCTGGACAACCCAAAATCATGGACAGCCAATATTTTTTACAGACAACTTGAAAAACCATAACAAATAATAAAGATGATAAGTAATAGATGTTTATAGCTCAATATACTCATAAGAACTCACTATCAGCATTTACTGTGAGCTGTAAAGTGATGATAATTACTACCAAAATTATTTAGTCAAGTACCACTAGCCTGAAAAAAAATCACGGACACGTCTATTTTTTTCACGGACACAGGAAGCAAACCTATTTTTATGGACTGTCCAGAAATTTTGGGATGGTTGGCAACCGTGTTTTTCAGTCATCGGCAGGAGACTCCTTTGGGGAATCAATATCTAAGCTCTACTCCTACATTTGGAGGATCTCTCCACACTGGCCTCTTAGACTCCGCCTCCTTCCTCACACAGCACTTTCTAAGTAAGCACATTTTTGCAGCCCTGTAGTAGCCCAGTTTCTGCATGTTGTACAGTGGGAGACACTGTCATAAATTGTACAACCAGGGGAGCTGGCAGTAAACAAAGGAAATATTTATTTTTGTTAAGAAAATTACAACCCCCTGCTGCCTAGCCTTCGTCCCAGCTCTGCTTACCATATAATAGATCCTCTGATGATCCCACTGTCAAATCTCATTATGATCAGCTTCTGTTCTTGGTTGGGGCCACCTGCAACGAATGATGGTTCCTTTAGAGTGCATTCACACGACCTTGATGCAGACTAGGATGCAGACTCATTCATTCAGTCGTGTGAATGAGCCCTTAAAAAGAAAAGCTTTCTTTCTATCTGCTATCCACTGTGGCTTATAGAAAGAGTTCAAGACAGAGGACTTTCTATTATTAATTCGTTCAGTATAACAGTGTAAAAATATGTGAATTTTCAGAAAAAAAAGAAAACTGTTTTGTCTTCTCTCTGATGGAGCACTGGGGCCGTCACTTCTATGAGGATTCTGTCTGACACTGTTTTCTGTATTCTTTTTTTCTTCCTTTGATTATGGAGGAAGTTTGGGCCTCAATCTAATTTTATTGTTTCTAGTGACCTTCATAATCCATCGTGCACAGCATGACTAATATAAAGTAGTCTTTTCGAGTTCAATAGATAATTACAGCGAACACATGAACATTACAAGCTGTGCTGAATGAGAAATTGAGTTCTACTGCATTGCAACTGAGCTCTGCTACATCTATATGAAGAGCGTCAGCCTTTCACTGTTCATGTTCTCAGACTAAAAGAATCAATGGCCTTGGACGAGTCAGTTGTGAAGTGTACCCTCTCCCTTCTGTCTCCTCTTCTTCAGTACGCTGTTGCTGTCTGTCAATCTATTAACAGAGCAGTAACTGGAAACAGAATTGGAGTAGATAAAGGAATGGAAGCTATGCTGAGACCTTGTAGGCGGCAGTTAAGTGCCTCAGAATGGCTGTGATCTCATATATATTCTATGTCTCCTATATAGGAATATGGCACATTGTGCTCCTTTACAAGCACTCCTAAAGCTATTTGTTGGCTGGGTATTTTTTAGTTTATTTTTTATGAATAAAATGATGACATTTAAAAGTAATATTATCTAGGTTAGTCTAGATTAAATCAGTTAAAATATTATAGTTTGAAAATACTAGTGTTTAGCGAGCATGCTCGGCTAAACACCAGTTAGCCAATAAATGTGCAGGTAAGTACTGCCACTCACTGTAATGCCGTAGCCATGTTTGGTTACTGGCATTACAGTGATTGGCTGGCCGGAAAGCACCCGATGACATGTGGTTTGGCTCAGTCTTAGGCCTCATGCACACGACCGTATGTGTTTTGCGGTCCGCAAACCGCGGATCCGCAAAACACGTAAGCTGCTCCGCGTTCCGTTCCGCAAATTGAAAATTGTAACAATGCCTATTCTTGTCCGCAAAACGGAGAAGAATAGTATATTCTCTATTTTTTTTGCCGGGCCACAGAACGGAGCAATGGATGCGGACAGCACACAGAGTGCTGTCCACATCTTTTGCGGCCCTGTTGAAACAACGGCCATGTATATGAGGCCTAAGTCAGGGAGAGCTGTTCTGTAGAAGGGACAGATAGTGTAGGGAATTGAATTTTATTTTTTTGTTAGACAGGGTTGTTGTTAGAGACCCAAAAGTCCTTTTAAGGACGATTGTTGTATCTAGCAGCAATATATATTTTTAGTGCAACCTGGGCTAAATAGCGTGCAATTGTTTGGCTGCTGCAGACAGCGACATTATCTGCACTACATCTCCTGTGTAACGTGTGCGCAGCCTAAATATATCTGTGACATCCAGTGTACTTTTTCCGTAGCAGGTGTCCGCTGCGGACAGTGACATTACCTGTGCAACATCTCCTGTATAATGTTTGCGCATCCTAAAAATATCTGGGACATCCAGAGTACTTTTTTGTAGACGCTGCGAACAGTGACATTACCTGTGCTACATCTCCTGTATAATATTTGCGCATCCTAAAAATATCTGTGACATCCAGTGTACTTTTTCCGTAGACGCTCCGGACATTGAAGTTATCTGCACTACATCTCCTGTTTAAAGTGTGCACATACTAAAAATATCTGTAAAATCCAGTGTGACGGTGTCCGCTGAGGACAGTTACATTACCTGTGCTACATCTCCTGTATAACGTTAGCGCATCCTAAAAATATCTGACTATTCAGTGTATTTTTACCGTAGACGCTGCGGACAGTGACATTACCTGCGCTACATATCCTGTATAATATTTCTGCATTCCAATTATCTGTGACATTGACTGTAATCTTTTTCTTAGCCACTGGTGACAGCAGCGTCATTACCTGTGGTACCTCTCCTTCACAACATTTCCGCATCCCAAATGTCTGTGACATTGACTGTAATTTTTTCTTAGCCGCTGTTGACAGCAGCACCATTACCTGTGGTACCTCTTCTGTATAATGTTTCCGCATCCCAAATTTCTGTGACATTGACTGTTATTTATTCTCTACTGTATGTGTGACATACTTGCAAGCATATATACCATTTAATATGATTAAGGCGAGCAGTAAGGGTTGGGGATGCGGCGGTGCTGCTTATGGAGCATGCAGAGGCCATGGCCCTGGGAGCTGTGAAACTGTGCCTGCTGACAGAGTACAAGAAACACTCACCCACAATACCTAGCTTCATGTCCCAGTTTGCAGGGTGGCACAGGAGACCTTTCTCTAAGTCAGACCAGTGCAAGCAGGTGGTCGGTTGGATTTCAGCAGATAATGCTTCCAGTCGGTTAAGCACCACCTGTCTTCCACAAAGTCCAGTATCAGTAGCCAAGAGTCTGGTCAACAGAATTCTCACCCTGATCCTCCTTCCTCTCACCATAGAGAGTCTTTGCGAACACTCGAATATTCAGAGGAGCTCTTTTCATCGCCAATCCTCAATTTGGGCCTCTCTCCAAGCCCGCTTGAAGAGTGACATGAGAAGATCTTGTATACCGATTCCCAAACTCTTGAGCATCCAGAGTCAGAAGATGATGGCGGTGGGGAGCGGCAATTAGCGTTTCACGTTCATGAGGTGGATGATGATGATGAGACACAGTTGCCTATAAGTCAACGGCAATTACTGTCTCAAGATATTGATGATGAGGATGAGACACAGTTGTCAATAAATGAGGTTGTTGTTAGGTCAACAAGTCAGGAGGAAGACCAGAGTGAGGAAGTGGAAGAGAAGGTGGTGGACGATTAAACCACTGACTCAACCTGGGAAGGAGGCAAGCCGAGTGAGGACAGCAGTACAGAGGGGGAGGGATCCGCAGCACTGCAACAGGCTGGAAGAGGCAGTGGGGTGGCAAAAAAGAAAAGGCAGGCCACACAAAAAAGGCCCGCAACTGTTCCCCGGAGCACATCTTTGCGGAAATCTCCCTTGCCAAGGCGTATGTGTTCCGCAGTCTGGTGCTTTTTTGATGAAAGTGCGGACTATAAAAGAATTGTCATTTGCAACCTGTGCCGTACCAAAATGAGCAGGGGCGTGAACACTAGCAACCTCACCACCACCAGCATGATCCGCCACATGGCATCAAAGCACCCTAATAGGTGGGTCGAATGCCTGGTCCACAATCAGTGTTACATGCTGTCCAATCCCCTGTCCAAGAAGCAGGCTCGGATGACTCCAGCCCTGCACCTGGACCACATTGACTTCTGTGTCTCAGCACAGCGTACCCCAGGCCATTGAACGAAAGCGCAAATACCCAGCCACCCACCCACAGGCCATAGCAACACACCTTTCAAAATTGCTGGCCCTGAAAATGTTGCCATTTAGGTTTGGGGACACTGAGGCTTTCGGCAGCCCGATGGCGGCGGCCGTCCCTCGTTACTTAGTCCCCAACCGCCACTATTTTTCCTGTCGTGCCGTCCCCGCCTTACACGAGCAATTGTCCCGTAACATCGCCTGTGCCCTGACCAATGCAGTTATTGGGAAGGTCCACTTAATGACTGGGATGGCACAGGTGCTACCGAGGCCAAGGATTGCGGGCCCTACTTCCACCAGACTCCAGAATTTCTGCCACCATCTACATTAGTGGCTGCAACCCCCCCCCCCCCCCCTTCTCCTCCTTAACTTCCACCTCTGAATTCTCATCTTGCAGCACCAGTCAGCCACCAGTCAGTAGCTGGAAGCAGTGTAGCACTGCAGTGGGGAAGCGGCAACAGGTCATGCTGAGACTTATTTGCTTAGGTGACAAACAGCACACCGCCGCAAAGCTGTGGCAGGGTATAAGGGACCAGACTGAGCTGTGGCATGGTTGTGTCTGATAATGGATGTAACTTGGTGGCGGCTCTGGAGCTCGGCAAGCTCACATACATACCATGCCTAGCCCACTTGTTCAACTTAGTGGTTCAGCGGTTTCTCAAAACCTACCCAAATTTGCCTGAGCTACTGGTGAAGATGCGCTGCATGTGTGCCCATTTCCGAAAGGCATCTATAGCTACCGCCGGTCTGGCAACGCTGAAGCAGCACTTGCAATTGCCAGCTCACTGACTGTTGTGTGAAGTGAGCACATGCTGGAACTCCACGTTCCACATGTTGGCCAGGCTTTGTGAACAGCAGAGGGCAGTAGTGGAATACCAGCTGCAACATGGTTGTCGCCTTTCCAGTCAGCTTCCGCTCTTCACAACCGACGAGTGGGCATGGATGTCTAACCTCTGTGAGGTTTTAGGCAGCTTTGAGGAATCAACATAGATGGTGAGCGGCGATGCCGCTATTATCACTGTAACCATCCCACTTCTGAGTCTACTAAAATGCTCGCTGCTCACAATAAAGGCGGACGGTTTGAATGTGGAAGAGGTGGAAATGGGGGAAGACAGTACACAGAGTGATAGCCAGACCACCCTCATTTCGTCTTCTCAGCGCGAATTGGATGATGATGATGAGGAGGAGCAGGAGACGATTGCCTCCGCTACAGAAGGTAGTACCCATAGCAGGTCTATTCCATTTGTTCAGCGTGGATGGGCAGAAGAGGAGGAAGAGGATGAGGAGATTGAGAGTCATCCTTCTGTTGGGACTCTGGCACACATGGCTGACTTTATGTTATGCTGCCTTTCCCGTGACCCACGCGTTATACGCATTTTGGCCAACACTGATTACTGGTTGTTCGCCCTTCTCGACCCACGCTAAAAAGAGAACTTGTCATCTCTCATTCTTGTGGTGGAGAGGACTAACAAAATGGTGCAATACCAGAAGGTCCTTGTGGAAAAATTGCTCCAAAAACTTCCAGCTGACAATGCTGGCTGCAGAGTACGTAGTTCCTTGGGCAACCGAGGAGGGGAGACGAGGGGAACACACAGAAGTCCCAACAGAGGCAGGGCAACACTCTCCAAGGCCTGGGACAGTTTCATCATACCCCGCCAGCACCCTCACCCTGATGCGCGGCCTACTGTCACAAGGAGGTCAACATTTTGGGAGATGGTGAAGGAGTACGTAGAAGACCGTGTCTGTGTCCTCAATGATCCCTCTGGGCCTTACAACTATTGGTCGTTCAAGCTGGATATGTGGCATGAAGTGGCGCTCTTTGCCTTGGACGTGCTGGCCTGCCCTGCCGCCAGCGTTTTGTCAGAGCAGGTATTTAGTGCTGCTGGGGGCAATATAGCTAAGGGCATCCGCCTGTCAACTAAAAATGCTGACCGGTTGGGTCTTATAAAAATGAACAAAGCCTAGATTGCCCCTGACTTCTCTACTCGACCAGAGGAAAGCAGCTGAACATAAAGGCACTTTAAATGTGGCTTTTATGGTGTATTGAATGCACCCCTTCCACCACAAAAAGGGTATATGGTTCAATCTTCCTTTTCTCGTCCTCCTCCTCCATCATATCAACCTGCTTATTAGGCTGCCCTCACTCCTAATGTTTTAGAGGGTCAGCTCAACAGCAAGCCCTCGCCCATCATTTTTTCCATGGTCAAATCAGCAGCAGGCACTTGCCCCTTATGTTTTAGAGAGTTAGCTTAGCAGCAGACCCTCACCCATAACTTTTTCCGTGGTCAGATCAGCAGCAGGCCCTCACCCCTAATGATTTAGTGAGTCAGCTCACCAGCAGACCCTCAACCCTAATTTTTTCGATGGTCAGCTCGGCAGCAGGCCCTCGCCCATAATTTTTTTCGTAATGATAGTCTATGATATTGCACTGCAACATGCGACATGCCGTGACTGCGTTGCGACAGTCACACAAAAATTGTGTGACATTACTGCAACTTATTGTTACACGACAAATGTCATGTAGACGTACCCTAAAGCAATATAGAAATAGTAAGGGTCCCTTGAAAATTTCTGTTACAAAAGTCCTCCTGTTTGGACCTTCTTCTGTGGAGGCAGCCAGCCACTGTAAAGCTTTTTGCAAATGTGTTCTGCTCTCTTCCAAAAACACATCCAACTTAAATAACCTGTCACTAGTGTTAAGCGAATCGAGTTTCGGATCAGACATCCGAAGTCGATTCATTCAAGCTTTTCAGTTTTAATGCTGTCTCTGTGTACAGCATTGCCTCCTTTAAAATGTATTGCCTCCAAGTAAGCAAAAGTCGTGTCTCACCCGAAGTCGTGCAAGACTTCACATAGCATTTTAAAATAGGAATCTGAGGTGGGCTTTGGTATTGGCTGGTGCCTCGGTACCAAACCCAACTTTGGATTGCTATTTTAAAATGTTTTTAAAGACGCAGATGTGATTATCAAACAAATTCACCAAAGTGTTGTGTTACTTTGGGTGAAATGAATTTTGCCTCCGTGGCAGCCCAGGCAGCCCCCCTGACAAGAGCATTGGAGCAGTTCATTCTCCGATGCTCTCCTTTGCCCTGCGCTGAATCGCGCAGGGCAAAGGCATTTTCTGGAGTTCCGGTGACGAACCGGCTCTTCTTCGGGCTAGGGTAAAATGGCTAGGTAACAATAACAATCAAACTCTGCGGTCTTGCTAAACCCTCATACTGATGTTAAAATTGAGAATTAGCCAACATATCCTACTGTAGAGGACATGTCTGAGCCCGAGCACCGCGCCAAGGTTTCTCAAGTAGCTCGGGACTAGAGATGTAGAGATGTCCCGAACTATTCGCAGGCGACCAGTTTCCGGCAAACATCGCTTGTTCGCGTTCGCCACAGCGGGTGAACATATGCGATGTTCGGTCTGCCCCCTATACATCATCATTGAGCAAACTTTGACCCTGTACATCACAGTCAGCAGACACATTCTAGCCAATCAGCATACCCTCCCTCCCAGACCCTCCCACCTCCTATCAAAAAGCAAGGACAGTATCCATCTTAGATTCATTCTGAAGCTGCAGTGTTAGTTAGAGCAGGGAGAGTGCTGCTGCTGCTGAATTAATATAGGAATTCTAGGGAAAGCCTTAGCTACTAGTGTTCTGTGTCCACTCCAGTCCTCAAAGACTCATCTGCTGTAAGGACAACGTCCTTACAGCACCCCAAAAAGCCCATTTTAGGGCTGGTACATCAGTCTGATTTTTTTTTTTTATATATATATCATATTGCAGTTGCCTGCCCGTGTGTGAGAGGCCACAGGTCCACAGACTGTACTATGTGCACAAGACTCATATAGGGTGGCACAGTGCCTTTCAGATAAAACAAGTCATTTAATTTTTACCCTTTAATATAATTTCAGTTGCCTGCCAGTGTGTGTCAGGCCCACAGACTGTACTGTGCCCACTACCCACCACTCATATAGGATGGCACAGTACCTTGCACGCATAGTACCACTAATAAAAAAAAAATGATAGGCAGAGGAAAGCCACCTCGCAGGGCCCAATGTGGTCGTGGTGCTGTGATTTTCTTTGGCCCTAGAATAATGCCCAGTGTTCAGAGGCCACATACCCTGAACTCGAAAAATTCTGCCGACATAGTTGACTGGCTTACACAGGACACCCAATGTTCTACAGCTTCCGCTCAGAACCTTGACGCACCATCCTCCTCCAGCTCAGCTTCGGGCACCTCTCAAGTTACCACTCGCCCGCTGCCACCACCAACACTAGCACCACAGCAGCTTCACTTGATCTGTCAGAGGACTTATTTACACATCAGTTGGAAGAAATGAGTGATACGCAAACATTATTGCCAGAGGATGTAAATAACAGGGATATGTCTCAGTCAGGCAGCATTACACACATGGACGTACAGTGTGATGATGATGATGTTATACCCGCTGCTGCTTCCTTCGCTGAGTTGTCAGATACAAGTGAAGCAGTTGATGATGACTATGTGTCTGTGGATGTCACGTGGGTGCCCGCTCGAAGAGAAGAAGAACAGGGGGAAAGTTCAAATGGGGAAACAGAGAGGAGGAGGAGACGAGTTGGAAGCAGGGGGAGGTCATCGCAAGGAGCGAGTGGCACAGTCAGACAGCATGTATCTACACCCGGGGTCAGCCAGACAGCACGCCAATCAACGCATGCTGTTGCCACCACCAGAATGCCGTCATTGCAAAGCTCAGCAGTGTGGCTTTTTTTTTGTGTGTCTGCCTATGATAACAGCGATGCCAACACCCACCTAGGTACAACTTTTTTGCGAGGGCACAATGATCTCACATCACAAACGCCTATGGGATCAACACATGAGTACAAGCAGCACACAAACTCAAAGCCACCATCCTCCTCCTGGTCCAGGATCTTCAGCCACGTCAACCACTGCTGTCCTCCTTGCCCCCTCTCAACCACTCGCCACTCTGCCTCTCACCTTGAGCAGTTCCTGCTCCTCTGCCCACAGTCAAGTGTCTATCAAGGAAATGTTTGAGTGTAAGAAGCCAATATCACAGAGTCACCCCCTTGCCCGCCGTCTGACAGCTGGCTTGTCGGAACTCTTAGCCCGCCAGCTTTTACCATACAAGCTGGTGAAGTCTGAGGCCTTCAAAAAATTTGTAGCTATTGGGACACCGCAGTGGAAGGTACGCGGCCAAATTTTTTTTTTCACAAAAGGCAATCCGCAACCTGTACTCCATTGTGGAAAAGGAAGTCATGGCATGTCTGGCACACAGTGTTGGGGCAAGGGTCAATCTGACCACTGATACCTGGTCTGCAAAGAACAGTCAGGGCAGATATATCACGTACTCTGCGCATCGGGTTAATCTGCTGACAGCTGCCAAGCATGGAATGCATGGCTCTGCAGCGGAGTTGGTGACACCGCCACGACTTGCAGGCAGGCCTGCTGCCACCTCCTCTACTCCTCCTACTTCATGCTCTTCGCTAACCTCCTCAGCTAAGTCCTCTTCTGCTGCTGCGTCTTACTCCACATCAACTGCACACCCCCAGCTCCCCAGGGGCTATTCCACATCCCGGATACGACAGTGTCATGCTGTCTTGGAGTTGACTTGCCTGAAAGCAGAGAGTCACACCGGACCAGCACTCCTGTCTGCCCTGAACGCACAGGTGGATCAGTGGCTGACACCGCACCAACTGGAGATCGTCAAGGTGGTGTGTGACAACGGAAGCAATCTGTTGGCGGCATTGAATTTGGGCAAGTTGACACATGTGCTGTGCATGGCACATGTGTTGAATCTGATCATACAACGCTTTGTATGTAAGTACCCAGGCTTACCGGACGTCCTGAAGCAGGCCAGAAAGGTGTGTGGCCATTTCAGGCATTCCTACACGGCCATGGCGCACTTTTCCGATATTCAGCGGTGAAACAACATGCCAGTGAGACGCTTCATTTGCGACAGCCCGACACGTTGGAATTCAACACTCCTAATGTTCGACTGCCTGCTCCAACAAGAAAAAGCCGACAATGAGTATTTGTATGACCGGGGTGCTAGGACAGCCTCTGCGGAGCTGGGTATTTTTTTGCCACGTTACTGAACACTCATGTACAATGCCTGTAGGCTCATGCATCCTTTTGAGGAGGTGACAAACCTAGTCAGTCACACCGAAGGCACCATCAGCGACCTCATCCCATTTGTTTTCTTCCTGGAGCGTGCCCTGCGAAGATTGCTGGATCAGGCCGTAAATGAGCGGGAAGAGGAAGAGTTGTGGTCACCATCACCACCAGAAACAGCCTTATCATCGCTTGCTGCACCTGCGGCAACGCTGGAAGAGTGTGAGGAAGAGGAGTCAGAGGAGAAATGTGGCTTTGAGGATAAGGAAGAACCAAAGCAGGCCTCCCATGGTGCTCGTTGTTGTCACCTATCTGGGAACCGTGGTGTTGTACGTGGCTGGGGGGAAGAACAGACCTTCAATGAGATCAGTGAGGACGAGGAATGGGAGATGAGTAGCTCGGCATCCAACCTTGTGCAAATGGGGTATTTCATGCTGTCATGTCTGTTGAGGGACCCTCGTATAAAAAGTAGAGATGGCCCGAACTATCCGCCGGCGAACAGTTCCCGGCGAACATAGCTTGTTCGCGTTCGCCTCTGCCGGGCGAACATATGCGATGTTCGGTCCGCCCCCTATACATCATCATTGAGCAAACTTTGACCCTGTACCTCACAGTCAGCAGACACATTCCAGCCAATCAGCAGCATACACTCCCTCCCAGACCCTCCCACCTCCTGAACAGCATCCATTTTAGATTCATTCTGAAGCTGCAGTCTTAGTGAGAGGAGGGAGAGTGTAATTGCTGCTGATTTAATTGGGAAATTGATAGCTAGGCTAGTGAATTCAGTGTCCACTCCAGTCCTGAAAGACTCATCTGATCTCTGCTGTAAGGACAGCGTCCTGACAGTACCCCAAAAAGCCCTTTTTAGGGCTGCAACATTAGTCTGCTTTTTTTTTCCGTTTATATACATATTGCAGTTGCCTGGCCTGCCTGTGTGTGCGGAGCTGCAGGCCCACAGACTGTAGTGTGCCCACTGCCAGTGCCCACCCCTGTCATTCCGTGTGGTACAGGACTTTGCATCAAAAAAAGGCATTTAATTTTTACACTTTAATCTAAGGTTAGTTGCCTGCCAGTGTGTGTCAGGCTGACTTCCACTGACTGTAGTGTGCCCACTGCCAGTGTCCACCACTCATACCGGCTGGCACAGGACTTTGCATAAAAAAGGCATTTAATTTTTACACTTTAGTGTAATTTCAGCTGCTTGCCTGCTGCTAGTGTGTGTCAGGCCGACTTCAACTGACTGTAGTGTGCCCACTGCCAGTGCCCACCCCTGTCATCCCGTGTGGCACAGAACTTTGCTTAAAAAAAAGGCATTTCATTTTTACACTTTAATCTAAGGTTAGTTGCCTGCCAGTGTGTGTCAGGCTGACTACCACTGACTGTAGTGTGCCCACTGCCAGTGTCCACCACTCATACCGGCTGGCACAGGACTTTGCATAAAAAGGCATTTAATTTTTACACTTTAGTGTAATTTCAGCTGCTTGCCTGCTGCTAGTGTGTGTCAGGCCGACTTCAACTGACTGTAGTGTGCCCACTGCCAGTGCCCACCCCTGTCATCCCGTGTGGCACAGGACTTTGCTTAAAAAAGGCACTTAATTTTTACACTTTAATCTAAGGTTAGTTGCCTGCCAGTGTGTGTCAGGCTGACTTCCACTGACTGTAGTGTGCCCACTGCCAGTGTCCACCACTCATACCGGCTGGCACAGGACTTTGCATAAAAAGGCATTTAATTTTTACACTTTAGTGTAATTTCAGCTGCTCACCTGCTGCTAGTGTGTGTCAGGCCGACTTCAACTGACTGTAGTGTGCCCACTGCCAGTGCCCACCCCTGTCATCCCGTGTGGCACAGGACTTTGCTTAAAAAAAGGCACTTAATTTTTACACTTTAATCTAAGGTTAGTTGCCTGCCAGTGTGTGTCAGGCTGACTTCCACTGACTGTAGTGTGCCCACTGCCAGTGTCCACCACTCATACCGGCTGGCACAGGACTTTGCATAAAAAAGGCATTTAATTTTTGCACTTTAGTGTAATTTCAGCTGCTCACCTGCTGCTAGTGTGTGTCAGGCCGACTTCAACTGACTGTAGTGTGCCCACTGCCAGTGCCCACCCCTGTCATCCCGTGTGGCACAGTACTTTGCATCAAAAAAAGGCATTACATTTTTACACTTTAGTGTAATTTCAGTTGCTTGCCTACTGCTAGTGTGTGTCAGGCTGACTTCTACAGACTGTAGTGTGCCCACTGCCAGTGCCAACCACTGATACCGGGTGGCACAGTAGCTTGCCGATAAATAAGGCATTTAATTTTTAGACAGTAGTCTAAATTCAGTTGCTTGCCTGCTGCCAGTGTGTGTCAGGCCCTCTTCCACTGACTGTAGTGTGCCCACTGCCAGTGCCAACCACTGATACCGGGTGGCACAGTAGCTTGCCGATAAATAAGGCATTTCATTTTTAGACAGTAGTCTAAACTCAGTTGCTTGCCTGCTGCCAGTGTGTGTCAGGCCCTCTTCCACTGACTGTAGTGTGCCCACTGCCAGTGCCAACCACTGATACCGGGTGGCACAGTAGCTTGCCGATAAATTAGGCATTTAATTTTTAGACAGTAGTCTAAATTCAGTTGCTTGCCTGCTGCCAGTGTGTGTCAGGCCCTCTTCCACTGACTGTAGTGTGACCACTGCCAGTGCCAACCACTGATACCGGGTGGCACAGTAGCTTGCCGATAAATAAGGCATTTAATTTTTAGACAGTAGTCTAAATTCAGTTGCTTGCCTGCTGCCAGTGTGTGTCAGGCCCGCTTCCACTGACTGTAGTGTGCCCACTGCCAGTGCCAACCACTGATACCGGGTGGCACAGTAGCTTGCCGATAAATAAGGCATTTAATTTTTAGACAGTAGTCTAAATTCAGTTGCTTGCCTGCTGCCAGTGTGTGTCAGGCCCGCTTCCACTGACTGTAGTGTGCCCACTGCCAGTGCCAACCACTCATACCGGGTGGCACAGTAGCTTGCCGATAAATAAGGCATTTAATTTTTAGACAGTAGTCTAAATTCAGTTGCTTGCCTGCTGCCAGTGTGTGTCAGGCCCGCTTCCACTGACTGTAGTGTGACCACTGCCAGTGCCAACCACTGATACCGGGTGGCACAGTAGCTTGCCGATAAATAAGGCATTTAATTTTTAGACAGTAGTCTAAATTCAGTTGCTTGCCTGCTGCCAGTGTGTGTCAGGCCCGCTTCCACTGACTGTAGTGTGCCCACTGCCAGTGCCAACCACTCATACCGGGTGGCACAGTAGCTTGCCCGATAAATAAGGCATTTAATTTTTAGACAGTAGTCTAAATTCAGTTGCTTGCCTGCTGCCAGTGTGTGTCAGGCCCTCTTCCACTGACTGTAGTGTGCCCACTGCCAGTGCCAACCACTGATACCGGGTGGCACAGTAGCTTGCCGATAAATTAGGCATTTAATTTTTAGACAGTAGTCTAAATTCAGTTGCTTGCCTGCTGCCAGTGTGTGTCAGGCCCTCTTCCACTGACTGTAGTGTGCCCACTGCCAGTGGCAACCACTGATACCGGGTGGCACAGTAGCTTGCCGATAAATAAGGCATTTAATTTTTAGACAGTAGTCTAAATTCAGTTGCTTGCCTGCTGCCAGTGTGTGTCAGGCCCACTTCCACAGACTGTAGTGTGCCCACTGCCAGTGCCAACCACTCATACCGGGTGGCACAGTAGCTTGCCGATAAATAAGGCATTTAATTTTTAGACAGTAGTCTAAATTCAGTTGCTTGCCTGCTGCCAGTGTGTGTCAGGCCCGCTTCCACTGACTGTAGTGTGCCCACTGCCAGTGCCAACCACTCATACCGGGTGGCACAGTAGCTTGCCGATAAATAAGGCATTTAATTTTTAGACAGTAGTCTAAATTCAGTTGCTTGCCTGCTGCCAGTGTGTGTCAGGCCCTCTTCCACTGACTGTAGTGTGCCCACTGCCAGTGCCAACCACTGATACCGGGTGGCACAGTAGCTTGCCGATAAATAAGGCATTTAATTTTTAGACAGTAGTCTAAATTCAGTTGCTTGCCTGCTGCCAGTGTGTGTCAGGCCCGCTTCCACTGACTGTAGTGTGACCACTGCCAGTGCCAACCACTGATACCGGGTGGCACAGTAGCTTGCCGATAAATAAGGCATTTAATTTTTAGACAGTAGTCTAAATTCAGTTGCTTGCCTGCTGCCAGTGTGTGTCAGGCCCGCTTCCACTGACTGTAGTGTGCCCACTGCCAGTGCCAACCACTCATACCGGGTGGCACAGTAGCTTGCCGATAAATAAGGCATTTAATTTTTAGACAGTAGTCTAAATTCAGTTGCTTGCCTGCTGCCAGTGTGTGTCAGGCCCTCTTCCACTGACTGTAGTGTGCCCACTGCCAGTGCCAACCACTGATACCGGGTGGCACAGTAGCTTGCCGATAAATTAGGCATTTAATTTTTAGACAGTAGTCTAAATTCAGTTGCTTGCCTGCTGCCAGTGTGTGTCAGGCCCTCTTCCACTGACTGTAGTGTGCCCACTGCCAGTGCCAACCACTGATACCGGGTGGCACAGTAGCTTGCCGATAAATAAGGCATTTAATTTTTAGACAGTAGTCTAAATTCAGTTGCTTGCCTGCTGCCAGTGTGTGTCAGGCCCACTTCCACAGACTGTAGTGTGCCCACTGCCAGTGCCAACCACTCATACCGGGTGGCACAGTACCTAGCACGCGTAGTACCACTTATCTAAAAAAAAATGACAGGCAGAGGCAGGCCACCCCGCAGGGGCCGTCGTGGTCGTGGTGCTGTGATTTCCACTGTCCCTGGAATAATGCCCAGTTTTCAGAGGCCACGTACCCTGAACCCGAAAAATTCAGAGGACGTAGTTGACTGGCTTAGACAGGACACCCAATCTTCAACAGCTTCCGCTAAGAACCTTGACGCACCATCCTCCTCCAGCTCAGCTTCGGTCACCTGCTCTCAAGTTTCCACGCACCCACCCGTCGCCACCACCACCACTACCACCACAGCCACCACAGCCGCTTCACTTGATCCGTCAGAGAAGTTATTTACACATCAGTTGGATGCAATTAATGATGCGCAACCATTATTGCCAGATGATGTAGATTACGGGGATATGTCTCAGTCAGGCAGGATTACACACATGGACGTACAGTGTGATTTTGATGATGATGATGTTGTACCCGCTGCTGCTTCCTTTGCTGAGGTGTCAGATACAAGTGAAGCGGTTGATGATGACGATGTGTCCACGGATGCCACGTGGGTGCCTGCTCGAAGAGAAGAAGAGGGGGAAAGTTCTGAAGGGGAGACAGAGAGAATGAGGAGACGAGTTGGAAGCAGGGGGAGGTCGTCGCAAGGAGTTAGTGGCACAGTCAGACAGCATGTATCGGCACCTGGGGTCAGCCAGACAGCACGCCAGTCAACGCATGCTGTTGCCACCACTAGAATGCCGTCATTGCAAAGCTCAGCAGTGTGGCATTTTTTTGTGTGTCTGCCTCTGATAAAAGCAATGCCATTTGCAACCTGTGCCAAAAAGAAACTGAGTCGTGGGAAGTCCAACACCCACCTTGGTACAACTGCTTTGCGAAGGCACATGATCTCACATCACAAACGCCTATGGGATCAACACATGAGTACAAGCAGCACACAAACTCAAAGCCACCATGCTCCTCCTGGTCCAGCATCTTCAGCCACGTCAACCACTGCTGTCCTCCCTGCCCCCTCTCAACCACCCGCCACTCCATCTCTCACCTTCAGCAGTTCCTGCTCATCTGCCCACAGTCAGGTGTCTGTCAAGGACATGTTTGAGCATAAGAAGCCAATGTCACAAAGTCACCCCTTGCCCGGCGACTGACAGCTGGCTTGAGCGGAACTCTTAGCCCGCCAGCTTTTACCATACCAGCTGGTAGAGTCTGAGGCCTTCAAAAAATTTGTCGCTATTGGGACACCACAGTGGAAGGTACCCGGACGAAATGTTTTTTCAAAAAAGGCAATCCCAAACCTCTACCATGTCATTGAAAAGGAAGTCATGGCATCTCTGGCATACAGTGTTGGGGCAGGGGTCCATCTGACCACTGATACCTGGTCTGAAAAGCACGGTCAGGGCAGGTATATCACGTATACTGCGCATTGGGTCAACCTGCTGACGGCTGACAAGCATGGAATGCGTGGCTCCGCAGCGGAGTTGGTGACACCACCACGACTTGCAGGCAGACCTACTGCCACCTCCTCTACTCCTACTCCATCCTCTTCAATATCCTCCTCGGCTGAGTCCTCTTCTGCTGCGGCGTCTGGCTGCACAACAACTGATTCCCCCCAGCTCCCCAGGGGCTATTCCACATCCCGGATACGACAGTGTCATGCTATCTTGGGGTTGACTTGCCTGAAAGCAGAGAGCCACACAGGACCAGCACTCCTGTCCGCCCTGAACGCACAGGTGGATCAGTGGCTGACCCCGCACCAACTGGAGATCGGCAAAGTGGTGTGTGACAATGGAAGCAATCTGTTGGCGGCAGTAAATTTGGGCAAGTTGTCACATGTGCCGTGCATGGCACATGTGTTTAATCTCATCGTACAACGTTTTGTGTCTAAGTACCCAGGCTTACAGGACGTCCTCAAGCAGGCCAGGAAGGTGTGTGGCCATTTCAGGCGTTCCTACACGGCCATGGCGCACTTTTCCGATATTCAGCGGCGAAACAACATGCCAGTGAGGCGCTTGATATGCGACAGCCCGACACGTTGGAATTCAACACTCCTAATGTTCGACCGCCTGCTCCAACAAGAAAAAGCCGTCAACGAGTATTTGTATGACCGGGGTGCTAGGACAGCCTCTGCGGAGCTGGGAATCTTTTGCCACGTTACTGGACACTCATGCGCAATGCCTGTAGGCTTATGCGTCCTTTTGAGGAGGTGACAAACCTTGTCAGTCGCACCGAAGGCACCATCAGCGACCTCATCCCATTTGTTTTCTTCCTGGAGCGTGCCCTGCGAAGAGTTCTGGATCAGGCTGTAGATGAGCGTGAAGAGGAAGAGGAAGAGTTGTGGTCACCATCACCACCAGAAACAGCCTTGTCATCATCGCTTGCCGGACCTGCAGCAACGCTGGAAGAGGAGTATGAGGAAGAGGAGTCAGAGGAGGAATGTGGCGGCTTTGAGGAGGAGGAAGACCAACCACAGCAGGCACCCCAGGGTGCTCGTTGTTGTCACCTATCTGGGACCCATGGTGTTGTACGTGGCTGGGGGAAGAACAGACCGTCAATGACATCAGTGAGGACGAGGAACGGGAAAGGAGTAGCTCTGCATCCAACCTTGTTCAAATGGGGTCTTTCATGCTGTCATGTCTGTTGAGGGACCCACGTATAAAAAGGATAAAGGAGAACGATCTGTACTGGGTGGCCACGCTACTAGACCCCCGGCATAAGCAGAAAGTGGCAGAAATGTTACCAAATTACCGAAAGTCGGAAAGGATGCAGCAGTTCAAAACCAAACTAAAAAATATGCTTTACACAGCTTATAAGGGGGATGTCACAGCACAACGGGAATCTAACAGGGGAAGAGGTGAGTGTAATCCTCCTCCTACCACGGCAGCAAGGACTGGACGATTTACAGATGTGTTGTTGATGGAGGACATGCGGAGCTTTTTCAGTCCTACTCATCCCCACAGCCCTTCGGGATCCAGCCTTAGAGAATGACTCGACCGACAGGTAGCAGACTACATCGCCTTAACAGCAGATATCGACACTCTGAGGAGCAATGAACCCCTTCACTACTGGGTGTGCAGGCTTGACCTGTGGCCTGAGCTATCCCAGTTTGCGATAGAACTTCTGGCCTGCCCTGCTTCAAGTGTCCTGTCAGAAAGGACCTTCAGTGCAGCAGGAGGCATTGTCACTGACAAGAGAAGTCGCCTCGGTCAAAAAAGTGTTGATTACCTCACCTTCATAAAGATGAATGAGGCATGGATCCCGAAGGGACTGACAGTGGGGGATACGTTTGACTAACAAAAGGCCTGATGCCATGGCCTCAAAATGGTCCCCACGCTGCTGTATTTAATGTCTGCATACCGGATGACTTTCGTGAATTCTCCACCACCAACTAGGGTTCAAGCCGCAATGTTTTAGTCACTTTTCTGCCTGGAAAACATAAATTTTTACGGCCACTGCTACAATAGCGGCTGCAACAGTGCCATTATTTTTCAGGCATGTGTACATGCCTAATTTTTCTGTCCTATGGTGCAGCACTGTGGCTGCAAAAACAAACCAAAAAAAAAGGCACATACAAGTGTCAATTCCCCTTCGTGATCGTTACCTTGTTGTGGTGAAGGGGCTTGCGTATCACAATGAAGCAATCATCATCACCTCTATAAGTGTGTTGGCAATGTTGCCACACCCCAGATGATAAGGCCGTTGCTTCATTATGGTCAGACCAAAAGCGATCGGGTGGCCACGCTACTAGACCCCGGTATAAGCAGAAAGTGGCAGAAATGTTACCAAATTACCGAAAGTCGGAAAGGATGCAGCAGTTCAAAACCAAACTAAAAAATATGCTTTACACAGCTTATAAGGGGGATGTCAATGGGGATTCGACAATGGTTAATCAATTCGACCGGATAGGGTCCGTAACAGGGATTAAACTGATAGCAATAGTACTAGTTAAGACACCACTCATATAGGGTGTCACAGCACATTGCTCTGTGCACGCGCAGTGCCCCAATTTGGGAGTAAGAGGACCGACCAAGCTGCTTTTTCCATCTCCCGGTTCCTGAAATCAATTCAGTTTAGTGTATGAGAGTTTGGTCTGTCACTGTGAAGGCAGTCGAAGGTACCCGGCCTAAATTTTTTTCACAAAAGGCAATCCCTGATATGGGACGTAACAGGGATTAAACTGATGAGAATAATACTACAGAAAATACCACTCATATCAGTGGAGGGAGCCAGCGTTTTTTTAACCATCTCCCCATTCAAAAAATCTATTTAATAAATGGCCCCCAGATTAGGGAGTCGGGGACGTTAGAGGGATTAAACTGATGAGAATAGTACTACAGAAAATACCACTCATATCGGGTGTGACAGTAAATTGCACGGCGCAGACTCAGTCACCGTGGTTTAAAACAGAGTGGAGGGAGCCAGCGTTTTTTTAACCATCTCCCCGTTCGAAAAATCTATTCAATAAATGGCCCCCAGATTGGGGACGTTAGAGGGATTAAACTGATGAGAATAGTACTACAGAAAATACCAATCATATCGGGTGTGACAGTAAATTGCACGGCGCAGACGCAGTGACCGTGGTTTAAAACAGAGTGGAGGGAGCCAGCGTTTTTTAACCATCTCCCGTTCGAAAAATCTATTCAATAAATGGCCCCCAGATTGGGGACGTTAGAGGGATTAAACTGATGAGAATAGTACTACAGAAAATACCACTCATATCGGGTGTGACAGTAAATTGCACGGCGCAGACGCTGTCACCGTGGTTTAAAACAGAGTGGAGGGAGCCAGCGTTTTTTAACCATCTCACCGTTCGAAAAATCAATTCAATAAATGGCCCCCAGATTAGGGACGTTAGAGGGATTAAACTGATGAGAATAGTACTACCGAAAATACCACTCATATCGGGTGTGACAGTAAATTGCACGGCGCAGACGCAGTGACCGTGGTTTAAAACAGAGTGGAGGGAGCCAGCGTTTTTTTAACCATCTCCCCGTTCGAAAAATCTATTCAATAAATGGCCCCCAGATTGGGGACGTTAGAGGGATTAAACTGATGAGAATAGTACTACAGAAAATACCACTCATATCGGGTGTGACAGTAAGGCCTCTTGCACACGGGCGTCATGTTTGACGCCCGGATAAGATGCGGGTGCGTTGCGGGAATAGCCGCGATTTTTCCGCGCGTGTGCTAACGTTTGTAGTGCGTTGAGCACGCGCGTGAAAAAATCCGCATGCTTGGTACCCAGACCCGAAGTCAGACTTCATCACTGAAGTCTGGTTTCGGGATGAGTATTCTGTATGTGTAATTATTTTCCTTTATAACATAGTTATAAGGGAAAATAATCGCATTCTAATTACAGAATGCAATGTTCCCCGGGCTTTAAAGGGTTAAAAATAATAAAGAGTTAACTTACCTTCTCCCATTGTACGCGCAGAGCCCCAGAACGTCGTCTCTCTTGATAGTTTGGCTGCTTGAGGACCTGTGGTGACGTCACAGGGTCACATGGTCCAATCATAGAAGCATTTGAGTGGACCATGTGACCCATGTGATCCTGTGACATCACGGCAGGTCCTTCATCGAACATCTGTTGTTCGATGAAGGACCTGCCGTGATGTCACAGGATCACATGGGTCACATGGTCCACTCAAATGCTTCTATGATTGGACCATGTGACCCTGTGACGTCACCACAGGTCCTCAAGCAGCCAAACTATCAAGAGAGACGACGTTCTGGGGCTCTGCGCGTACAATGGGAGAAGGTAAGTTAACTCTTTATTATTTTTAACCCTTTAAAGCCCGGGAACATTGCATTCTGTAATTAGAATGCGATTATTTTCCTTATAACTATGTTATAAAGGAAAATAATAACGATCGGGTCCCCATCCCGATCGTATCCTAGCAACCATGCGGGAAAATCGCAACGCATCCGCACATGATTGCGGATGATTGCGATTTTCCCGCATCCCCATTCACTTCTATGGGGCCTGCGTTGCGTGAAAATCGCAGAATATAGAACATGCTGCGATTTTCACGCAACGCAAAAGTGATGCGTGAAAATCACCGCTCATGTGCACAGCCCCATAGAACTGAATGGGTCAGGATTCAGTGCGGGTGCAATGCGTCCTCCTCACGCATTGCACCCGCACGGAAAACTCGCTCGTGTGAAAGGGGCCTAAATTGCACGGCGCAGACGCAGTCACCGTGGTTTAAAACAGAGTGGAGGGAGCCAGCGTTTTTTTAACCATCTCCCCGTTCGAAAAATCTATTCAATAAATGGCCCCCAGATTGGGGACGTTAGAGGGATTAAACTGATGAGAATAGTACTACAGAAAATACCAATCATATCGGGTGTGACAGTAAATTGCACGGCGCAGACGCAGTGACCGTGGTTTAAAACAGAGTGGAGGGAGCCAGCGTTTTTTTAACCATCTCCCCGTTCGAAAAATCTATTCAATAAATGGCCCCCAGATTGGGGACGTTAGAGGATTAAACTGATGAGAATAGTACTACAGAAAATACCACTCATATCGGGTGTGACAGTAAATTGCACGGCGCAGACGCTGTCACCGTGGTTTAAAACAGAGTGGAGGGAGCCAGCGTTTTTTAACCATCTCACCGTTCGAAAAATCAATTCAATAAATGGCCCCCAGATTAGGGACGTTAGAGGGATTAAACTGATGAGAATAGTACTACCGAAAATACCACTCATATCGGGTGTGACAGTAAATTGCACGGCGCAGACGCAGTGACCGTGGTTTAAAACAGAGTGGAGGGAGCCAGCGTTTTTAACCATCTCCCGTTCGAAAAATCTATTCAATAAATGGCCCCAGATTGGGGACGTTAGAGGGATTAAACTGATGAGAATAGTACTACAGAAAATACCACTCATATCGGGTGTGACAGTAAATTGCACGGCGCAGACGCAGTCACCGTGGTTTAAAACAGAGTGGAGGGAGCCAGCGTTTTTTAACCATCTCACCGTTCGAAAAATCAATTCAATTCATCTTTTGGGGACCCTTGGTGTTGTACGTGGCTGGGTGGAGGAAGAAACCTTCAATGACATCACCGGGACGTGGCTAGCTTGGTATCCAACCTTGTGCAAATGGGGAGTTTGCGGTTGTGCAAATGAACTGTTTGCGGTGCATTAAAAGGGAGTTTGGTCTGTCAATGTCAGTGAAGCGGGCGTAACCCTTACACTACCTGATCGATACAACATCATACCTGATCGTATACACACACTGGATGTTTTAAAGCACGTTATTCCAAACAATTTAGGAATGTTAGTTGATTTATGCCCTTTATGGATTAAAACCCGACTCTGCGTCCACTACGTAATTTTCCATGGGAGTTTTGCCATAGATCCCCCTCCGGCATGCCACAGTCCAGGTGTTAGACCCCTTGAAACAACTTTCTCATCACTATTGTGGCCAGAAAGAGTCCCTGTGGGTTTTAAAATTCGCCTGCCAATTGAAGTCTATGGCGGTTCGCCCGTTCGCGAACATTTGCGGAAGTTTGCGTTCGCTGTTCGCAAACTGAAAATTTTATGTTCGCGACATCACTAATAAAAAGCCTGAAAGAGAGCGACCTGTACTGGATGGCCACGCTACTAGACCCCGGTATAAGCAGAAAGTGGCTGAAATGTTACCTAATTACTGGAAGTCGGAAAGGATGCAGCAGTTCAAAAACAAGTTAAAAAGTATGCTTTACACAGCGTATGATGTCACAGCACAACGGGAATTTAACAGGGGAAGAGGTGAAAGTAATCCTCCTCCTACCACGACCACGCCGGCAAGGAAAGAACGCTTTACAGATTTTTTGTTGATGAAGGACATGCAAAGCTTTTTAAGTCCTACGCATCGCCACAGCCCTTTGGGGTCCACTCTCAGAGAATGACTGACAGGTAGCAGACTACCTCGCCTTAACTGCAGATATGGACACTCTGAGGAGCGATGAACCACTTCAATACTGGGTGTGCAGGCTTGACCTGTGGCCCGAGCTATCCCAATTTGCAATAGAACTTCTGGCCTGCCCCGCTTCAAGTGTCCTGTCAGAAAGGACCTTTAGCGCAGCAGGAGGTATTGTCACTGACAAGAGAAATCGCCTAGGTCAAAAAAGTCTAGATTACCTCACCTTTATTAATATAAATAAGGGCGTGGATACCAAAGGTACTGACAGTGGGGGATGCATTTGACTAAAAAAGGCCTGATGCGATGCCTTGGGATAAAAATGGTCCCCACGCTGCTGTATTTAATCTCTGCATGCCGGATGACTTGTGTGACTTCTCCGCCAACAACTAGGGTTCAAGCCGCAATGTTTTAGTACACTTTCTGCCTGGAAAACATCAATTGCTACAGCAGCGGCTGCAACAAAACCTAATTTTTCAGGCATGTGTACATACCTAATTTTTCTGGCCTCTGGTGCTGCACTGTGGCTGCAAAATCAAAACAAAAAAAAAAGGCACATACATTTGTCAATTCCCTTTCGTGATCGTTACCTTGTTGTGGTGAAGGGGCTTGCGTATCACAATGAAGCGATCACCTCTATGAGTGTGTTGGCAATGTTGGCACACCCCACATGATAAGGTCGTTGCTTCATTGTGAACAGACCAAAAGCGATCGGCTGGATAATTTTTAATAGAAAAAACATTAATTTTCTTTGTGATCATCTAAGGTGATCATTAAAGCCTACTAGGCCAACAATGCGCCCACACTGCAGAATCATTGTTTTCTGGGTCACTTAACTGTCACTGAACTACCTCAGCAGGACCATAGGCTTTGAAAACCGCCATTGCCTGCAATCTCCCAAACGTGCGCACGAGCACAGTCATCACTACACCAAGATTGACGCATAGAGGAATAAAATTTATGTCATGAGTGTGTCAACTATTGACAACTCTTTGCGGTTATCTAAAATCTATTTGATACACGTCCCCTGATAGGCAACGTAACAGGGCATAAACTGATAAGAATAGTACTACTTAACACACCACTCATACAGGGTGTCACAGTACATTGCACGGCGCACACGCAGTGCTCCAAATTGGAAGGAAGAGGCCGACCAAGCATCTTTTTTCCATCTCCCGGTTCCACAAATCTATTCGATACACGTCCCCTGATAGGGGACATAACAGGGATTAAACTGATAGGAATAGTACTACTTAACACACCACTCATATAGGGTGGCACAGTACATTGCACGGCGCATGCGCAGTGCCCAAAATTGAAAAGAAGAGGACCGACCAACCTTCTTTTTCCATCTCCCGGTTCCTAAAATCTATTCCATACACTGGCCCCTGATAGGGTACAAAACAGAGATTAAACTGGTAAGAACAACTTTTTTTAATTAAAAAAAAAGAGAACAGCCTCTGCGGAGCTGGGTATTTTTTGGCCATGTTACTGAATGCTCATGCATAATGGCTGTAGGCTCAAGCGTCCTTTTGCGGAGGTGACAAATAGTGTTGATCACGAATTTTCGAATTGCGAATTTTAATTGCGAATATCAGCACTTCGAGAATTCGCGAATATTTAGAATATCGCTAAATATATTCGCAATTGCGAATATTCGCTTTATGCGAATTTTTTATATGCAAATTTTCGCATGCAAAAAAATAATGTCATTATTTTCTTGTTTGCGAAAATGCGCATTAAAAATTCGCATAAATTAGCATAAAAAATCGCATAAATTAGCATAAAAATCCGCATAAGCTGTTATTTAAAAGGTATCTTTTAAATGCCAGTTTATGCGAATTTTTATGCTAATGTATGCAAATTTTTATGCTAATTTATGCGAATTTTGTATGCGAATTTTCGCAAACAAGAAAATAATGTCTGGAGATTAAGAATTTGCGAATTTTCGAATATATGGCGAATATTCGCCCAAATATTCGCGAAATATCACGAATTCGAATATTGCCCCTGCCGCTTGTAACGGACCGTTTCTGCAGACAAGGGGTAAAAACCGTTTAGGCGATCGGCCCCCTTTACAGAGATATAGGCCCAGCTACTGCAGAACACCAAACTCCCGAACTGGATACAAAATAGCACTCCAACTCCCGTACTGGAACCTCCCAAATAGCTGCTAGCAGACGAACAGGAAAAGCAGACAATCAGCTTACACTCCGGGCAATCAGTCTCTAACAGCATACAGTGAATCCCCCCAAGAACGAGACAAGGCTCCGTATTGATGGTAAACAGGAATTCTCTAACCTTTATTAACGGCTACCTGCCTGGTATTTATCCAGGTCTCCCACCTGGTGGACACTCCCCTAGAGGACCAGAAGGAAGACTGCGACACGGGATACAGCAGCCAATCACACACATTGGGACAATACAGACACCCCCAGCATATCCCTCCCTCTGCCTGTGATACCATCACCCTACATGGGTAATGCAATCATCACAGGCAGACGAATACACAATGTCTTCTGTCCTGGAGACAATTGAGGAGTCATTCAATTATCTCTCAGGACAAAGGGAAATCGCCAATACACATGTGGGGACAATAGGACAGACATCACTATTCAATACACAATGTCCCACCCTTTACAATACACACAGACATTTCAGAGACAAGACTCCATTATGCACATGGGGACACAGAACAAGCATTACTGTTAAAATATACCAGGTAAGACACATTACATTAAAACTATACATTTAACATATCCCCAGATAGCTCAGGTCTGAGCGCACATTATTAAGTGAATGGCGCTCAGACCACACGAATACAGTTTAATCGCCATGGAGCCAAAGTCTTTACAGTCAGTTTCATACGAATGGGCTCCATGGGATTCCTATCTGGGGTATAACACATTCAACCAAAACTACCGAACCCCAGGCAGAAAAGCACGAATTAAGCTTTTCTGCAGGTAAAAGATGTCTGTTAACAGGGGCCATAGTCCAAAGGCAGCAGGCGAGCAACCAGGTTTCTCCAATGCAATGTGGCGAGATTGGTCTCGTCACATCTCTCCCCTTTTCCAAACAGACTAACAGGGTATCTGACCTCCTGCCGGTCAGTGCCCTTGTTAGTCCAGCAGCCCACCCACAAAACACAATCAACAGCACAGCCCACCCACAATAAATAGTTACTGCAACTGGGTAGAGGAGAAGCTTGTCCATGTCCAGGTGCCTCACCACGGCTGTGCTGGGTACGGGTACGCTGACTTGGTGGGGTGCTGCATGGGCAGAGACCCGCGTCACTCTGCCCTGTTGCCAGCGCTACTGGGAGGGTAGCCTGGTTGAAGCCTGGTTGTTGGAGGGGAGACCGACTGTCTCCCTTTAGATATACAGTCCTGCTGCTGGAGACCGACTGTCTCCCCTTTAGATATACAGTCCTGCTGCTGGAGACCGACTGTCTCCCCTTTGGTTACACAGCTCTGCTGCTGGGGAAAGGAGACTGAGCCCTCTATTCCCTGCCCATTAATGATCCGCCGCTGGGGAGAGGTGGTAGTAAGCTCCTCTCCCATACATACCTTCCTCCTCAGTGGAGGGAGACCGACTGTCTCTCCTCCCAATACAGAGTCCTGCTGCTGGAGAAAGGAGACTGGGCTCTCTATTCCCTGCTGGTTACTCTGCCGCTGGGGACTGGAGACCGGGCTCCCAATTCCCGAAAAATCACGCTGCTGCTGTGGGGCAGGAACAACTACCTCTGCCCCCTGTAGCTCAGCCTGCCGCTGGGGAATGGAGCTCAGGCTCCCAATTCCCTGTAACATCTCCCGCTGGGGAATGGAGCTCAGGCTCCCAATTCCCTGCAATACCGGTGGAGAGACCTCGGTCCCATCTCCACCTGCCGCCTGGGGTTCCTCCCAGTAAATTTCAATAATATCTTCCCAGCGGAATGGGTCTGGAACTGGATCTGTCACCTTGCTGTCCTGCTGAGCCTTCCCAATGGAGTGGAAGAGATCTCGGTAGTCCTGCTCCAGTTCCCACTCCAGGGTTGCTAGGTGAGCCAGGTCTTGCTCTACCTCATGGGGGTCATCCCCGTCATGCCTAGCCTCCCTCTCGTAGAAAATGTCCTGAAGTCTGTTCTGCGCAGGACTCCCGAAGTCAGGCTCTGCAAAGGACTCCCATAACAAGCCAGAACCATCAAACTCCTTTCCCTCTGGCTTGTCATGCTCGGCTGTCCAGGGTATATACTGTGCCATATACCACCAGAGCGCCTGGTAGGCATTCTCCAGCCATAGCTCCTGCCATACCCGGTGCTCTAGTTCCTTCACCCCATTCATCCAGGGGCTGCTCTCCCAGAAAGGGCATCCGCAGGGCCACTTGCTTCTGCCACCGCTGCTCTTCACTGGGGAGACTCTCACCCCGCTGGTATTGTACATTGTCCAGGGCCTGGTACCAGATGCCTTTCCTTAATGCATCCCGGCCATCCAGGTCCTCCTCCTCGTATGACACTGCTGGTTCCATTCTGTTGCTTTTAGGGTCGCTGTACTGGGACATGCGTTGCCCCCACTTGTAAATCCAAGGAAATGGTGTCTCCTGTAGCTGTCCTTCTGGCTGTAGGAACGATCCCGCTGCTCGCCACCAATTGTAACGGACCGTTTCTGCAGACAAGGGTAAAAACCGTTTAGGCGATCGGCCCCTTTACAGAGATATAGGCCCAGCTACTGCAGAACACCAAACTCCCGAACTGGATACAAAATAGCACTCCAACTCCCGTACTGGAACCTCCCAAATAGCTGCTAGCAGACGAACAGGAAAAGCAGACAATCAGCTTACACTCCTGGCAATCAGTCTCTAACAGCATACAGTGAATCCCCCAAGAACGAGACAAGGCTCCGTATTGATGGTAAACAGGAATTCTCTAACCTTTATTAACGGCTACCTGCCTGGTATTTATCCAGGTCTCCCACCTGGTGGACACTCCCTAGAGGACCAGAAGGAAGACTGCGACACGGGATACAGCAGCCAATCACACACATTGGGACAATACAGACACCCCCAGCATATCCCTCCCCTCTGCCTGTGATACCATCACCCTACATGGGTAATGCAATCATCACAGGCAGACGAATACACAATGTCTTCTGTCCTGGAGACAATTGAGGAGTCATTCAATTATCTCTCAGGACAAAGGGAAATCGCCAATACACATGTGGGGACAATAGGACAGACATCACTATTCAATACACAATGTCCCACCCTTTACAATACACACAGACATTTCAGAGACAAGACTCCATTATGCACATGGGGACACAGAACAAGCATTACTGTTAAAATATACCAGGTAAGACACATTACATTAAAACTATACATTTAACATATCCCCAGATAGCTCAGGTCTGAGCGCACATTATTAAGTGAATGGCGCTCAGACCACACGAATACAGTTTAATCGCCATGGAGCCAAAGTCTTTACAGTCAGTTTCATACGAATGGGCTCCATGGGATTCCTATCTGGGGTATAACACATTCAACCAAAACTACCGAACCCCAGGCAGAAAAGCACGAATTAAGCTTTTCTGCAGGTAAAAAAGATGTCTGTTAACAGGGGGCCATAGTCCAAAGGCAGCAGGCGAGCAACCAGGTTTCTCCAATGCAATGTGGCGAGATTGGTCTCGTCACACCGCTCATCACTAGTGACAAACCTGGTCTGTCAAACCCAAGGCATCATCATCGACCTCATCCCGTTTGCGTTTTTTCTGGAGCGTCCCCTGTGAAGAGTCCTGGATCAGGCCATAGATGAGCATGAAGAGGAAGAGTTGTGGTCACCATCACCACCAGAATCAGCCTTGTTGTCGTCGATTGCTGGACCTGCGGAAACGCAGAGAGAGGAGTCTGAAGAAGAGGAGCCAGAGGAGGAAGGTGGCTTTGAGGAGGTGGAAGACCAACCACAGCAGGCGTCCCAGGGGGCTTGTTGTAACCTTTCGGGGACCCTTGGTGTTGTACGTGGCTGGGTGGAGGAAAAGACCTTCAATGACATCAGTGAGGACAAGGAATGGGACATGGCTAGCTTGGTATCCAACCTTGTGCAAATGGGAAGTTTGTGGTTGTGCAAATGGACTGTTTGCGGTGCGTTAAATGGGGAGTTTGGTCTGTCAGAGTTTGGTCTGTCACTGTGAAGCGGGCGTAACCCTTACACTACCTGATCGACACAACATCATACCTGATCGTATACACACACTGGATGTTTTAAAGCACGTTATTCCAAACAATTTAGGAATGTTAGTTGATTTTTGCCCTTTATGGATTAAAACCCGACTCTGCGTCAACTACGTAATTTTTCATGGGAGTTTTGCCATGGATCCCCCTCCAGCATGTTACAATCCAGGTGTCAGTCCACTTGAAAGAACTTTTCCCTCACTATTGTGGCCAGAAAGAGTCCCTGTGGGTTCTAAAATTCGCCTGCCTATTGAAGTCTATGGCGGTTCGCCTGTTCGAGAAAATTTGCGGAAGTTCGCGAATGGAAAATTTTTATGTTCGCGACATCTCTACTTGGGACCTAACACTCACCTACCTGTGCCATATGGGCAATACCAGGGGCCAGTGGGCGAACAACAGGAGTGTAAAAGGCCGACTCACAACATATTCACCAGCTACCTCCAGCATATAACCATGCTTGCAATGAGAGGAGGGAGGAGGCTGTGAGTCCCACCCAAGACTGGCTGATATGGCCCAGGCCTCACAGGTGCACCGAAATGTAGCCTGTAGATGAAAATCAGGCACATTCAGATAGGAGTTTATACACCTCCAAGCATCTCTATATACAGAACAACTGAAAAAATGGTGTGGTGTTAAACAGGCAGGAAATGCTCAAACCCAAATGCAGTTGTGCATCTACAGTATATACAGTGGAGCAGATCCTGCACTTGTAGCCCATTGTAATGGCGATCCCCAGCAAAAATGCATACAGTGGAGGATGCTCACAGGGGACCACAAGTACCACAATAGACATCCTACACAAGATCGCAATGTTTCTCATGTTTCACATCCATACAATTGCCATCTTGTGTAGGATGTCTATTGTGGTACTTCCAATGCCAGTGCTATTTTTTAATCCGGATGCGACGTTTCGCCTCTCACATGAGCCTTCTTCAAGCATTCCGCTTTTTTTGTTTTGTGGAAGATTGTTTGGATATCTATACCTTAGGGGTTTATTTACCGCCCCTGGAGACGTGCACCCAACTACAAAAGAACCTAGGAGTGCTGCACACCCCACATCTGTATTGTGGTACTTGTCTTCCGCTGTGGGCATCCTCCACTGTATGCATTTTTGCTGGGGATCGCCATTAGCAATGGGCTACAAGTGCAGGATCTGCTCCCCTGTACATAGATGCACTCCTGCCTGCTTAACATCGCACCATTTTTTCTGTTGCTTTGTATATAGAGATGCTTGGAGGTGTATAAACTCCTATGTAAATGTGCCTGATTTTCACTACACTACCTGTCACCTTAAAAGTCTAGATGAAAATGGAAATATAAGCTCTTTGGTATCAGCCAGAGAGGCAGAAAAATTCCTGAAATGCAGCACCAAGGATAAAATGGGCAGCAAAAACAGAAAGATTGTACTGTGGATGGCCGCCTGCTGGTACAGATAAGAACAAAGACATCCCCAAAAAAAATGGGGATTGCAGTCAGCACAACCCAATACGCAGGTGCACGTTGCTATGGTGAAATACACATACAAACGTAAAAACAAAGGTGCAATGGCACACTGCAGCTAGAGCTCCGTCCTGCCACTATGCTGGATGTTAGATGAGGCATTAGTTTATATTTTGGCCAAATTATGTAAGCCACCCACCACTTCACGGTTGCCTCTATGAGTGGTCTCTGAATGAGCCCTAATGCTTATGAAAATGTAGAGAAGTCTTATTCCCCCCCCCCCCTTCCTTTCCTAAAATTCCTATCTCCACCCATCACTTGATTGAACTTGATGGACTTGTGCCTTTTTTCAACTTTACTAAGGTTACTTTCACACTGGCGTTTTCTTTTCCGGCATAGAGTTCCGTCGTCGGGGCTCTATGTCGGAAAAAAAACTGATCAGTATTATTCCCATGCATTCTGAATGGAGAGAAATCCGTTCAGTATGCATCAGTATGTCTTCAGTTCAGTATGTAAACGTTTTTTAGACGGTGGGTGTGGCATGCGCAGACCTTTAAAGCTGTGAAAATAAATCAAGATGGATCCGTATCTCCATCTGAAAACAGAGAGAAGGATCCGCACTTGAAATGCATTTGTGAGACAGATCCGCATCCGGGTAGTTTCGGCGACTGAACTACCTGCCGGATCCTCACTCCACAAGTGTGAAAGTAGCCTAAGTAAAGTGCCAAGAATTACTTTAATGTCTGCTACATCTGTATACATACTTTTCTGGGACTTAGGTACAGCCACATGGAGCAGCCGTGCTTTGGTCACGTTATGGCTGCTTTGTGGCTAAGTATTGTGCGGCCATACAAGCTACAGCTGGATCCAACTAAAGAGGCCTCGGAAAAGAAGGAGAGCACTCTGCACATGCACTTCTTGCTCCCTATTTCGTGCTATAGGACTGTCAAAAATAGCAGGACTAGCGGACTCAACTATTTTTGGAAGTCCAATAACTCCTATAACAGTGAATGAAGGGTGGCTACAGATGTACAGATGGTCTCCCTTCACTTTGGGGGTCCCCATTCTGGTGATAGGAGTGGGTCCCAGAGCTGGGATCTGCAACTATCTGACATTGATCCTAGCAAAATGCCAACTGTGTTCTAGTTGAAAATACTATTTTAGAGAATTAGAAGAGCATTGTTTATTGTCAATTTATTTAGACATTTCTAATAAGAATAATAAAGAAACAACAGTCTGTTGTATAACAACAGTTATATAAAATGATTGGTTAATGCAGAATGGTTATTGCATGGAGAATGCAAATACTTAAAAAAAACTGATGTCGGAAGAGGTATGTAGACATGGATTAGAAAATACAACAGATATTGCTCCAAGGGAGATGGCAATGAATTAAATAGCATAAACTCAAATAGCATAAACTCAGCCTTTGTAAATGGGTTACATATTACCAGGCACCCACCATAAAATCTAAGAGATACATAGCTGTCTAATACATCCAGGGACGGATAGCCATAGGGTGAGGTATATTTGGAAGTGCAAACGTCCAAATTCCCCCTATAGCACAAGCCTGGAGGCCTTAGTCAGAGCACGCAGGCTGAAGTCTGCAGAAGACACTTTAAGCACCTGTCTGGAGCATATCCGTTCAGCTAGCAGAATGGAAGAACTGCCTAGGTGAGTAGCACAGCACCTGCAAGAGGGTGGAGGGCAGAGGTGGGCATGGGGAGCCAGCATCACATCTTATAGGATCATTTACTTGATTCTCCAGTAATTATTTAAAATGCCCGCAAGCAAATTGTCCAAGAATGTGAGCATACGGTGTACATGTTAGGACATCGTCAGACATCATCCACAACTCCATCCTCCGTCAGGCAAAACTCCTTCGTTCCTCAGCCCAAACTCCATCAGTCCTCTTCTCTCAGGCAAAACTCCCTCCTTCCTCAGACCTCAGCCAAAACGCCCTCCTCCCTCATCCAAAACTCCATCAGATGTCAGACAAAACTCCCTCAGACCTCAGCCAAAATTCCCTTCTCCCTAACTCAAAAGTATGCAATACACAAACTCTTCACCTGAAGAAGCTGCTAGCTGCTGGAAAGGCAAAGGACCTGTGATGATGTCATGACCATGTGATGAGTCATGTGTGTGGGAGGGGTCAGATTTCACAGCGGCTGTGTACAGAACTGTAGTCATCAAATAGAGCTGTGTATTAGAGATGTGTGTACTGTGTAATAGAGATGTGTCTATCCTGCATGTAGCAGAGCTGTGTACTGTGTAGCAGAGATATGTGTGTGTAACCTGTATGTAGCAGATCTGTTTACTGTGTAATAGAGATATGTGTATCCTGCATGTAGCAGAGCTGCAGGGCCAGCTTTAACATTGATTTGACCCTGGGCAAAAATGCACATGGGGGACACTATGGGGGCATTGCTAGCATATGGTGGAAACTATGGGGGAATTGCTGGCACATGGGGGGCACTGCTGGCACATGGGGAGACTATGGAGGCATTGCTAGCAAATGGGGGACACTATGGGGGCTTCTCCTTGCACATGGGGACACTATGGGGGCATTGCTGGCACATGAGGCACATTATGGGGGCATTGCTGGCACAAGGAGGACACTATGGGGGGCATTGCTGGCACAAGGAGGACACTATGGGGGGCATTGCTGGTACATGGGGTACACTTTGGGGGCATTGCTGGCACAAGGGGGACACTATGGGGGCATCTACTGGCACATCCTTGGGGACACTATGGGAGCATTGCTGGCACATTATGGGGACATTATGGTGTTGGAGGGGAGAAGAATACTATCGGGGTATATTATATAGGCACATTATGGGGGCACTAAGAAGGGACATTTATACTGGCACATTCTGGGGGACACTATGGGGGACTCTTATACTGGCACAAAGTGGTACATTGTGGGGGCACTATGGGGAAGAGGTGAGGAGCACTATGTGGGCATTTACTAAGGGCATTATATAGGGGTATTTTATACTTTCACACATTATGGGGACATTAGCTCAACTGGGGTCACAGGGAATTTTTTTGTACTGGCACACAGAACGGGAGCACTTTTTAATTAGTGCGCATTATTATTATTATTATTATTATTATTATTATTATTATTATATTATTATTGAAGGTGGCAGGTGAGTTGTTAAAAGAAGGTAGGAGGATGATGGAAAAGTAGGAACCTAAGATGTCTTTTGTCAAACTACAGAGACAAAAGATTGGTGAAAAATCATCATGGCGGTCTGGTCTGAAAAGAGAAGATGAGGAAAGAGAAGGTCTGCATCAGAGAAGTTACTGGATGTAAGGTGTGTGGTGCTGTATTCTGGATACCACAGAATATAATATGTATGCCCTGAGGGTAGGGAAAAATTACGGGCCAGTGCGCAAGCGCTGCTAACTACTCCCCAAACTACTCTTACTTGCAGTAAGCACTGTGAGAGATCAAGCAAGAACCAGCGCAGATGAAACTAGCTCAAGCAAAGGCTCACGGTCGGGGAGTAGTTAGCCGCACTTGCGTACAGGATTCGAGATTCAAAAGATTCAATATATTCGAGAACCTTTTCAGATTCGTATTCGAATCTGAAAAAAATTGGATTCGTCCCACCTCTAATCTGTATGTCTCCCGTATATGTTCCATTTTTGTGGAACCATCTATTGTAAATGTTATGCCCAGCCCAATTTTTCAATATAATTACTGCATATGCCATGCTTCCATTTTCGATCCGCACTACGGAAAAATGTAACGGAAAAACAGAGTGGAAAAGGAATTGAAACGGAAACCCTTTGGTTACAAAAAAACGGAATGATGGATCTGCGAAAAACTGACTGCAAATAAATATGGCCGTATGCATGAGGGCATACTCTCTATTGGTTTTGAGACCCTCCCATACACATATCGGTGGGTAGTGGCGGGGATATTAACTGCGGAGCAAAACGGAATGCCTCTTAAAGGCTTCCGTTTTGCATTCCATCCTTTGGATTCCATTATAACACTGTTATAACAGAAAGCTATAACGGAATCCAGAACGTAAATGTGAACCCACCCTTAGTTTTATTCTACAGGTCAGTACGAATCCGCCGATACCTTATATTTATAGTTTTTCTTGCGTTTTGCTAGTGATAAAAAAAAAAATTCTGATTTATTTTTCTGTCGTAATATTTTGACCCCTATAACTTTTTTGTAATCATGTGTACGGAGCTGTGTGGGGGCTCATTTTTTGCAGGGCTATCTGAACTTTTCATTGATACTATTCTGGGGTGTTTAAGACTTTTTGATTACTTTTTATATACATTTTTGTAGCGAATGAAGCGACCAAAAACGGCGAATCCGACATTTGGACTCTTTTTTTTTTTTTTTACTGTTTTGCTGTTTGCCGTATGGGGAATATATTTTTATACTATGGGTGTTTTCACACATTGTGACACCCATGATGTGTATTTTTTTATTTTTATTTTGGGAAATGGGGGTGATTTGAATTTTTGTGTTTTTTTTTACACTTTTTTATAGTTCCCAGTTTACACACATATCTCTGATACACAGTACATAGCTCTACTACATACAGGTTACACACATATCTCTGATACACAGTACATAGCTCTACTACATACAGGTTACACACATATCTCTGATACACAGTACATAGCTCTACTACATACAGGTTACACACATATCTCTGATACACAGTACATAGCTCTACTACATACAGGTTACACACATATCTCACTACACAGTACACAGCTCTGCTACATGCAGGTTACACACATATCTCGGATACACAGTACATAGCTCTACTACATACAGGTTACACACACATCTCTGCTACACAGTACACAGCTCTGCTACATGCAGGTTACACACACATCTCTGCTACTCAGTACATAGCTCTACTACATACAGGTTACATACACATCTCAGTACACAGTACACAGCTCTATTACATGCATGTTACACACACATCTCTGCTACACAGTACACAGCTCTGCTACATGCAGGTTACACACACATCTTTTTAACACAGTATACACCTCTGCTACATGCATGTTACACACACATCTCTGCTACACAGTACACAGCTCTGCTACATGCAGGTTACACACACATCTCTGCTACACAGTACACAGCTCTGCTACATGCAGGTTACACACATCTCTGCTACACAGTACACAGCTCTGCTACATGCAGGTTGCACACACATCTTTTTAACACAGTATACACCTCTGCTACATGCAGGTTACACACACATCTCTGCTACACAGCACACAGCTCTGCTAAATGCAGGTTACACACACATCTTTTTAACACAGTATACACCTCTGCTACCTGCAGGTTACACACACATCTCTGCTACACAGTACACAGCTCTACTACATGCAGGTTACACACACATCTTTTTAACACAGTATACACCTCTGCGACATGCAGGTTACACACACATCTCTGCAACACAGTACACAGATCTGCTGCATGCAGGTTACACACTTATCTCTGCTACTCAGTATACACATCTGCTTCATACAGGTTACACACAAATATCTCTGCGACACAGTATACAGCTCTGCTACGGGCAGGATACACACATCTCTATTACACAGTACACACATCTCTAATACACAGCTCTATTTGATGACTACAGTTCTGTACACAGCCGCCGTGAAATCTGACCCCTCCCATGCACATGACTCATCGCATGGTCATGACATCATCCCACAGGTCCTTTGCCTTTCCAGCAGCTAGCAGCTTCTTCAGACAAAGAGTTTGTGTATTGCATACTTTTGAGTTAGGGAGCAGGGAATTTTGACTGACTTCTGAGGGAGAAGGGAATTTTGGCTGAGGTCTGAGGGAGTTTTGTCTGACATCTGATGGAGTTTTGGCTGAGGATTGAGGGAGGAGGCAGTTTTGGATGAGCGAGGTTTGGCTGTTGTCTGAGGGAGTTTTGGCTGAGGTCTGAGGGAGTTTTGTCTGACATCTGATGAAGTTTTGGATGAGGGAGGAGGGTGTTTTGGCTGAGGTCTGAGGGAGGAGGCAGTCTTGGATGAAGGAGGAGGGAGTTTTGGCTGACAGCGGATGGAGTTTTGCCTGAGAGAAGAGGACTGATGGAGTTTGGGCTGACGAAGGAGGGAATTTTGCCTGACGGAGGATGGAGTTGTGGATGATGTCGGATGATGTCCTAATATGTACACCGTATGAGCAGGACTGGTTGCCTCCACTTGCAGAAATGCCTAGAGGGGGTGAAGGCACAGAAGAGCGTTGGTGAGCATTCCTGTCAGGCTGCGTGATGACATATCATAGTTAGCATCACATCATTACCATGTATTGTAGAACAGTGTAGTGAAGCCCTACCCTCTCACCTCCATAGACAGCTCTGAAAGTGCAGGCAACCAGTCATTCTTCCATTCTAGGACAGGTTGCTTGTGGCCATTTTAAATCATTCCTTGAGAACACCTTTAATGAGTATTTAAAGTTCTAAAATAATAATGGAAGACTGCCTGATGAGTGCACTACTGCACAATAGCAACATCATGGGTAGGCTTTTTAAAGGGTAGGGCCGTGGTGGGGAACATTAGATATGGAGCATTAGATAGGGTACATTAGAAATGGACCTCGCTAGGGATGGTGCTAGGTAATATAAATATCTTGGGGGCATTTAGAAACTTCTTGTCTGAATTATACAAACTGCAGGCAAGGGTTCATACTCCACACTTTCTATCTAAACTCTTTGTTTCCTGGGGTGCCACTAGCTGTATAGCAAAGCAGAAACATTCCAATAATAGTGGTTATAGCATATGTAGCTGTTGAACCCCCTGCCATGGCCTTTAAAACAAGACAAAAAATCAGATCAAGATGCGATCTAGCCTGAATTTTAGCAGGTTGAAGCGACAGCTGCATATACTGGGCTTGAAGCTTTCACTTTAATCTGTGGAGGACATGGGGGCTGGATAGGGTCAAGCAGGCAGCATTGAGGGATAGAAGGAGGTTCCTCTCCGTTATCAAGCAACATAATCTTAGGGTGATGATTGGTTTCCATGGCAGCCAGACGGAAGACTCAATAGAATGTCTGTCAGCAGTATGCTGACAGGCAGTAATACCATTAAGCACAGTTGTGGTCATGGCTACAGCCAAGAGATATCCGAAGAACTCTAGGGAGAGAAACTACGGGAACAAACTAACCCAGCTAGGCGTGTCTTAGCTAACCTGACTAAATGGCTTGTTGTGTGCCCTAAGCCATGATCGTGGGTAGGCCTATAAGTGGGCAAAAACCAAGCCAAGTAGGGTAGAAAAGGAACTCGAATGGCATGTGAAAACTAATCCCCAAGCCAACTGCAAGGCGTCAGGGATCTTGAGCGAAAATTCGGGGTGTATGAGGCAAGACCAGAAGGAGACCTGCAACCCATCTTGTGGATGACAAGGCTGGAGACATGATGCTCAATATTGCAGATACTGCCCCAAAGCAGAATGGAGGACTGGGAATACGCTGTGAAATGGATCATAAAAAACCACCTGAAACTTGTAAAGTTTTGGTTCTAGTGCGAGTACTGGCAATGCCCTAGCCTCAGAAGATCGTGGAACCGAAACCTGACTGCCTAGACTATGCAGGAATGAGGGCCAGAAAGAACTATGTAGATAGGAAGAGAATCCTTGAATAGTTCCCCAGACAAGAGCTATCTGCTAGCCGTGGTCCGCGCGTTGTTCTTCTGTGTACCCCTGAGAATTGTTTTAACAACTGAGTGATAAAGACCAACCTACTATCTGAATCTTCTACCGTGAGGGAATGCTGGACCTTGTCCAAAACCCGATTCAACGTGGTTGTAGGAAGTCTGAGGCTAGTGCGGCAAGAATCTACGAAGCCATAAAGATTCTGTCTATGCCCTGCTATGAGTGAAGGAAGCAATTGCAATGAAGCTACCGACGAAAATGAATTTCTGGTCATAGTAAAAGGCAAAGTCTTTGCGCAGGGACCTGGTTGGCCAGATATGATCGACTACGATCAGAGACTGAAATGCTACTTTTTGCTCCTCTAGCAGGACCTGAACGAAAGCATGAACAATTAAAGCAAGACGAAATATCTGTGTAAGACAAGACAATGATGCTGTAGGGTGAACCAGACCAGTTTGCGGACAAAAACATAAAGTGAGCGATCAACATGGATTATTTGGAGATTAGGGAAGCAGGTATGTATGTGATACATATGGACCAAATCAGCCTAGATGCACAGATGGACAACCGACCAGGTAATCAGCCCAGCAGGACTGAAAACATTCAATGGGCCCCCAAAGCCATGGGGCCGAAGCTGTCATCGGGCCCCCGAAGCCATGGGGCCAATTTTTTTTTCTTAACAAGAAATTATAACTATAATAGTGACCTGAATAAGGTGCAGGTGAAATTAAACCATGAAACCTGGTGATATAAAACCAACAAAACCTGACCGACATGGAAGGTGACCCCCAACATGAGTTCAACTGCGTGACCTGAAAAGACGAAGGGAAACGTGACAGAAAATGAAGATAACGGACATTAACTAGAATGAAACCTAAAAAACATAAGCTGGCAAGCAGGTAAAGATATGAGTCATTCAAAACTAAAAGCATAGCTGCACAGGTGGACAGACAACCATTGGTCGGACCCCTGAAGCCATGGGGCCGAAGCAACCGCCAGGGCCCATGGGGCCGGGCAGCCGCCGGGATGCGAACCTTAAGAAATAAGGACGGCTTGGGAAAAGATTGCGGCTTAACCCGACGGGTTTAGTAATCAACCGGGACTCGATAACCTAAAAAGACAAAGACATGGGGTAAGCTTCTTAATGAAATAAGGCTGAAATGAACCGCAAATACTAATCTGAAAATATAAATGAACAAAAGAAAACTTTTGACAGGTGTCCAATGGAAAATAGTATCAGATGGCTGTATGAACTACCAATGTCGATGTCGATTGTGAAATCCTCTAAGCCAAGAGCCACTCCAGCGAGCCTCTTATGGCAGGAGCCACTCGTGCGAGCCTCTTATGCCAGGAGCCACTCGTGCGAGCCTCTTATCACAGGAGCCACTAGTGCGAGCCTCTTATGGCAGGAGCCACTCGTGCGAGTCTCTTAAGGCAGGAGCCATGCGTGCGAGATTCTTATGGCAGGAGCAAGTATCAGATGACCGTGCGAACTACGAATGACTATGCCAGTCGGGAGGTCCTGTAAGCGAAGAGCCACTCGTGCAAGTCTCTTATGACAGAAAAAAGTATCAGATGTCCGTGCGAACTACAAGTGTCGGTGCCAATCGTGAGGTCTTATAAGCGAAGAGTCACCCGTGCAAGCCTCTTATGTTTTTTTTTTTTTTTTAAATAAACCACTCCTGCAGCACCAGAATGCCTTGGGGACTCGCATAACCATGACCCCCTCCAACAGCAAACCTGGGACACTAACCAGCCTACAACCATGTTGTACCCCTAACAAACATAACATGAAAAACGGTCATGGGGCCCCCGGAGCCATGAGGCCGGATCAGTCATAGGGGCCCCAAAGCCAGAGGCCGAAGCAGTCATAGGGCCCCCGAAGCCGAGAGACTGATCTGGATGACTTTGCGATGATGATAAGTAATTAAAATGTAAGCCGGGCCTGATGGGATATGCAGTGGCTTGAATGATTGGATTGGCTAGAAGGTAGCCTAAGAAACATAACTGCCAACAGGCGTTGAAAATATAGACATTAGTAATCCGAAGCACGTGCATATATAAAACACTAATCACCGTGAACCATAAAACGTAAACATGAAATTGAAACAGAGATGGAAGAAAAACAAGAGCCTAAGGCATTGCAAGTTCGCTAAGAGAAGACTCTTATCGTGACAAACAAATGAACAGCTTGTGAAAACATAGCAGGAAACTTACTCCTATTGGCCCACTAACCACCGCTGAGGAGCTGTTTGGTGAACTGGGGCAGGAGACCAATCTGAGTGAATACGAACCAGAAGTAAAAGGGGACCAGTCTGAGTGAATATGAACCAGGATTAAAGAAGACCAAAATATATATATATATTTTTTTAACTGAAGTGAACAGAAAAGTAGGCCTATGGAATGTAACAGACCACCGAGGAAAGGAACGTAAGCCTGAAAAAAACACAGTTATGTTTGTCGGGAGAGAGGAACCAGAGCGGTGGGTGCCGACTGCCCCGGTGAGATTATTGAGTAAAACCATGACGTAGTAATGAACAGGAGAATGCAGCTTTGAGTGGGTCAGTGGGAGCAGAGTACAACACATGATGTAACGACAAATGGGTGAATGCAGCTTTGGATGTGAGTGGTACCTAAAACACGTGGATTGGGCGGCTCTAAGTATGGGTAGAGCATGAACATCATGGTATAAATGCAATCTGAAATAGAGCAGAGTATTGACATGATGCAAAAGCAGACACGTGAACGCAGCTCTAGTAGTGAATGGAGTATAGGACAAGATGTAAAAGTAGACATGCAGACGCAGCTTTGGATGTGAACGGAATATTAACTTGATGTGACAGCAGACATGGAAAGCGGCTTTAGTGAGTGGGGTATACAACCTGGTGTAGCAGTAGAAGTGTGAACACAACTCTGGGTATAAGCAGAGCATGAAATTTGGTATAAGAGCAGCTCTGGTTGTGAACGGAGCATAACATAGATGTAACAGCGACGTGAATGCAGTTCTTGAAATGGGCCTGGAAAGAACCTGTAGTAGCAAAGGACGTGTGAACGCAGCTCTGGGTGCGAGTAGAGTAAACATGATATTCTGATAGACATATGAATGCAACTCTGGTAATGGGTGGAGTGCAAAAAAAGGATTTGACAGCATAAGTGTGAATGCACCTCTGGGTGTGGCCGAGAATGAAATTGGTAGAATAGCAGCTCTAAATGTGAGTGGAGCATAAACATGATGTAACAGTGAACGTGAATGCAGCTCTGAAACAAGCCTAGTATGAACATGTTGTGACAGTGGACGTGTAAACACAGCTCTCACTGTGAGCAGAGCAAACATGGTATACCAGTCGACGCATGAACGCAGCTCTGGTTGTGAGTGGAGCAAGGTGTGAACACCAGTGTGATGCGTCCAGAGAAAAAAAAAATGGAGTAACAGTAGCAGCTATGGCTGAAAGCCGAGTATCCAAAATGTAATAACAGATGTGTAATACGGATCCGGATGTCGGCTGGGTACGGAATGTGATGTAAAAGCCAACAGGTGAACGCAGCTTGAATGTGATTAACGGGTGAAGAATGATGAAAATAGCAGACATGTGGACACAGCTCAGGTGAGCAGGGAGTAAAACATAGCCTAACAGCCAAATGTAAAGGCTGGTCTGGGAATGAGCAGAGTAGGAAAGTGCTTTGACAGTAAAAGACGTGCGGATGCATCTGAGGGTGTGAGGCGTATGAAGCATGTTGCAATAGTAGGCATAAGAAGCATAAGACATGAAATAAAACTAAAAGTGAAAATGCTGCTCAGGATAACAGCAGAGCATAAAAGAGCAGCAGGGTTTTAAGTACATGAGCAGTGAAATGCGTGAAGTCTAAAGATGGTGGTAGCGGGGGGAGGGGGGAGACACATGGCAAGAAACAGCTACTGCAAGAGGCCTAAACAATAACAGCTGCGTCCGATCTCCAAACATGACGTCACGTGCAGCCCGGGTAACTCTGCCTTACAGCACACTGGCTGAAGTAACTTTTCATACAAGACGAACAAAGCAAAGCAAAACTTGTAAGATTTATAGGAACTAACTCCTATTGCCAAACAAACAAAGTTGAAAAGAAATAGAAATATTTAGCCCCAATGAACAAACCCGAGGTAGCAGATTCTCAGGCGAAGCCTCCCGTTCACTAGCAAAGTCGGTTCCGACCGGCCAGGAGAGACTGCTTCAGCCCAACTTACTTACTTATTATGGCACGTGCATGCTACGGTAGCAGAGAGCAAAATAACAAGCTCCATTCTGGCTCCATCGCTCCTCAGAGTGTTGATATCTGCAGTTAACGCGAGGTAGTCTGCTACCTGTCGGTCGAGTCGTTCTCTGAGGGTGGACCCCGAAGGGCTGTGGCGATGCGTAGGACTTAAAAAGCTCTGCATGTCCTCCATCAACAACATGTCTGTAAAGCATCCTGTCCTTGCCGGCGTGGTCGTAGTAGGAGGAGGATTACTTTCAGCTATTCCCCTGTGAGATTCCCGTTGTGCTGTGACATCACCCTTATACGCTGTGTAAAGCATACTTTTTAATTTATTTTGGAACTGCTGCATCCTTTCTGACTTCCGGGAATTCGGTAACATTTCAGGTACGTGGTACCAGCCATGCACAACACCAGATAGGTGACAACAACGAGCACCCTGGGATGCCTGCTGTGGTTGGTCTTCCTCCTCCTCAAAGCCACATTCCTCCTCTGACTCCTCAGACTCCTCTTCCAGTGTTGCAGCAGGTCCAGCAAGCGATGCCGATACGGCTGTTTCTGGTGGTGATGGTGACCACAACTCTTCCTCTTCACACTTATCTATGGCCTGATTCAGCACTCTTCGCATGGCACGCTCCAGGAAGAAAACAAATGAGATGATGTCACTGATGGTGCCTTCAGTGCGACTTACTAGGTTTGTCACCTCCTCAAAAGGACGCATGAGCCTACAGGCATTGCGCATGAGTGTCCAGTAACGTGGCAAAAAAATTCCCAGCTCCGCAGAGGCTGTCCTAGCACCCCGGTCATACAAATACTTGTTGACGGCTATTTCTTGTTGGAGCAGGCGGTCGAATATTAGGAGTGTTGAATTCCCACGTGTCGGGCTGTCACAAATCAAGCGCCTCACTGGCATGTTGTTTCGGCGCTGGATATCTGAAAAGTGCGCCATGGCCGTGTAGGAACACCTGAAATGGCCACACACCTTCCTGTCCTGCTTGAGGACGTCCTGTAAGCCTGGGTAAATATATGCACAAAGCGTTGTACAATCAGATTCAAGACGGCGTGACACTGTCGTATCCGGGATGTGGAATAGCCCCTGGGGAGCTGGGGGGTGCAGTTGATGATGTGGAGCAAGACGCAGCAGCAGAAGAGGACTCGGCCGAGAAGGTTAGCGAAGAGGATGGAGTAGGAGGAGTAGAGGAGGTGGCAGCAGGCCTGCCTGCAAGTTGTGGCAATGTCACCAACTCTGCTGCAGAGACACGCATCCCATGCTTGGCAGCCGTCAGCAGGTTTACCCAATGCGCAGAGTACGTGATATACCTGCCCTGACCGTACTTTGCAGACCAGGTATCAGTGGTCAGATGGATCCTTGCCCCAACACTGTGTGTCAGACATGCCATGACTTCCTTTTGCACAATAGAGTACAGGTTGGGGATTGCCTTTTGTGAAAAGAAATTTTGGCCGGGTATCTTCCACTGCGGTGTCCCAATAGCTATAAATTTTTTGAAGGCCTCAGACTCCACCAGCTTGTATGGTAAAAGCTAGCGGACTAAGAGTTCTGACAAGCCAGCTGTCAGACGCCGGGCAAGGGGGTGACTCTGTGACATTGGCTTCTTGCGCTCAAACATGTCCTTGACAGACACCTGACTGTGGGCAGATGAGCAGGAACTGCTCAAGGTGAGAGGCGGAGTGGCGGGTGGTTGAGAGGGAGCAAGGAGGACAGCAGTGGGTGAGGTGGCTGAAGATGCTGGACCAGGAGGAGGATGGTGGCTTTGAGTTTGTGTGCTGCTTATATTCATATGTTGATCCCATAGGCGTTTGTGATGTGAGATCATGTGCCTTCGCAAAGCAGTTGTATCTAGGTGGGTGTTGGACTTTCCACGACTCAGTTTCTTTTGGCACAGGTTGCAAATGGCATCGCTGTTATCAGAGGCAGACACACAAAAAAATGCCACACTGCTGAGCTTTGCAATGACGGCATTCTGGTGTTGGCAATAGCATGCGTTTTTTGGCGTGCTGTCTGGCTGACCCTGGGTGCCGATAAATGCTTTCTGACTGTGCCACTAGCTCCTTGCAATGACCTCCCCCTGCTTCCAACTCGTCTCCTCCTCCTCTCTGTTTCCCCATCTGAACTTCCCCCCTGTTCTTCTTCTCTTCGAGCAGGCACCCACCTTACATCCACAGACACATCGTCATCATCAACCGCTTCACTTGTTTCTGACAACTCAGCAAAGGAAGCAGCAGCGGGTACAACATCATCATCATCACATCTTATGTCCATGTGTGTAATGCTGCTTGACTGAGACATATCCCTGTTATCTACATCCTCTGGCAATAATGTTTGCGCATCACTCATTTCTTCCAACTGATGTGTAAATAACTGCTCTGACAAATCAAGTGAAGCTGCTGTGGTGCTAGTGTTGGTGGTGGCGGCGGGCGGGTGAGTGGTAATTTGAGAGGTGCCCGAAGCTGAGCTGGAGGAGGATGGTGCGTCAAGGTTCCGAGCGGAATCTGTAGAAGATTGGGTGTCCTGTGTTAGCCAGTCAACTATGTCTTCAGAACTTTTTGAGTTCAGGATACGTGGCCTCTGAACACTGGGAATCACAGCACCACGACCACGACGGCCCCTGCGGGGTGGCCTGCCTCTGCCTGTCATTTTTTTTAGATTAGTTTAGTTGTACTATGCGTGCAAGCTACTGTGACACCAGATATGAGTGGCACTGTGCACTGACAGAAGTTGGCAGAGTAGACGCTGTAGGCCTGACAAACACGCTTGCAGACAACTAACTGATATTCAATCTATTACAGTCGAAATTGTTTTTGTTTTTTTAAATGTAATCTACTGTGACACCAGCTATGAGTTACACTGGTGACACTATGCACTTGCAGGGCCTGAAACACACACGCTTGCAGGCAGCTGACTGCTATTATATTACAGTCAAAATTGTTGTTGTTTTTTTAACCCCTTAAGGACTCAGCCCTATTTCACCTAAAGGACTTGGCCATTTTTTGCAAATCTGACCAGTGTCACTTTATGTGGTGATAACTTTAAAACGCTTTTACTTATCCAGGCCATTTTGAGATTGTTTTTTCGTCACATATTGTACTTCATGACACTGGTAAAATTAAGTCGAAAAATGTTATTTTTATTTATAAAAAAATATCAAATTTACCAAAAATTTTGAAAAATTAGCAATTTTCCAAGTTTCAATTTCTCTACTTCTATAATACATAGTAATACTGCCCAAAAAAGTTATTGATTTACATTCCCCATATGTCTACTTCATGTATCGATCATTTTGGGAATGCCATTTTATTTTTTGGGGACGTTACAAGGCTTAGAAGTTTAGAAGCAAATCTTGAAATTTTTCAGAAATTTTCAAAAACCCACTTTTTAGGGACCAGTTCAGGTCTGAAGTCACTTTGTGAGGCTTACATAATAGAAACCATCCAAAAATGACCCCATTCTAGAAACTACACCCCTCAAGGTATTCAAAACTGATTTTACAAACGTCATTAACCCTTTAGATTTTCCACAAGAGTTAATGGCAAATGGAGATAACATTTCAGAATTTTGATTTTTTGGAAAATTTTCCGTTTGAATCCATTTTTTCCAGTAACAAAGCAAGGGTTAACAGCCAAACAAAATTACATTTTTTTGCCCCGATTCTGTAGTTTTCAGAAACACCCCATATGTGGTCGTAAACTGCTGTATGGCCAAACGGCAGGGCACAGAAGTAAGGGAACGCCATATGGTTTTTGGAAGGCGGATTTTGCTGGACTGGATTTTTGACACCATGTCCCATTTGAAGCCCCCAGATGCACCCCTAGAGTAGAATCTCCAAAAAAGTGACTCCATCTAAGAAAGTACACCCCTCAAGGTATTCAAAACTGATTTTACAAACTTTGTTAACCCTTTAGGTGTTCCACAAGAGTTATTGGCAAATGGAGATGAAATTTCGAATTTATATTCTCTGTTACCTTGCCTCAAAAAAGTGTAATATAGAGCAACCAAAAATCATATTTACCCTAAAATAATACAAACAAAACTGCCAACTTATCCCGTACTTTCCAAAATGGGGTCACTTTTTGGAGTTTCTACTGTAGGGGTGCATCAGGGGGCTTCAAATGGGACATGGTGTCAAATAACCAGTCCAGCAAAATCTGCCTTCCAAAAACCATATGGCGTTCCCTTCCTTCTACGCCCTGCCGTTTGGCCATACAGCAGTTTACGACCACATATGGGGTGTTTCTGCAAACTAGAGAATCAGGGCAATATATATTGAGTTTTGTTTGGCTGTTAACCCTTGCTTTTTTACTGGAAAATTGATTAAAATTGAAAATTTGCAAAAAAATAGCTATTTTCGGACCGTTTTTATTTTTTGTTATTTACATCGTTGAACTGACAGGTTAGATTGTCTGCTATTTCTATAGAGCAGGTTGCTACGGACGCGGCAATACCAAATATGGCTACTTTTGGGGGTTTTGTTTCAGTTTTACATAATAAAGCATTTTTGAAAAAATGATTTTTTAGTGTCTTCACATTCTGAAAGCCATATATTTTTTTATTTTTTGGGCGACTGTCTTATGTAGGGGCTCATTTTTTGCGGGATGAGATGGCGGTTTTATTGGAACTATCTTGGGGTGCATATGACATTTTGGTCGCCTGCTATTACACTTTTTGTGATGTAAGGTGACAAAAATGGCTCTTGACACCGTATTTTTTTTATTTATTTTTTTGTGTTCACCTGAGGGGTTCGGTGATGGGTTATTTTTATAGAGCAGGTTGCGACGGACGCGCCGATACCAAATATGTATACTTTTTATTTATTTATTTAAGTTTTACACAATATTATCATTTTTTAAAACAAAACAAATCATGTTTTAGTGTCTCCATAGTCTGAGAGCCCTATTTTTATTTTTTTGGGGGGTGATTGTCCTATGTTGGGTATCATTTTTTGCGGGATGAGATGACGGTTTGATTGGCACTATTTTTGGGTGCATATAATTTTTTGATCGCTTGCAATTACAGTTTTTGAGGTGTGAGGTGACAAATGTTTTTTTTTTTACATTGTTTTTATTTTATTTTTTAACAGTATTTACCTGAGGGGTTAGATAATGTGATATTTTTATAGAGCAGGTTTTTACGGACGCCGCAATACATAATATGTATACTTTTTATTTATTTATTTTACTTTAACACAATAATAGCATTTTAGAAAAAAAAAATTATGTTTTAGTGTCTCCATAGTCTGAGAGCCATATTTTTTTATTTTTTTGGGCGATTGTCCTATATAAGGACTAATTTTTTGCGGGATGAGATGGCGGTTTTATTGGTACTATTTTGGGAGGCATACGCCTTTTTGATCACTTGGTATTACACTTTTTGTGATGCAAGGCGACAAAAAATGGCTTTTTTACACCATTTTTTTGTGATTTTTTTTACGGTATTTGCGTGAGGGGTTAGGTCACGTGATATTTTTATAGAGGAGATTTTTACGGACGCGGCAATACCTAATATGTGTAGTTTATTTGTTTTTTTTAATTTTTATTCAGTGATATGTATTTTTCTGATTTTTACTTTTTTTTTCACTTTTTTGACATTTTCTTGACCCAGACCCACTTGGTTCTTGTAGATCCAGTGGATCTGGTGTCTATATAATACAGAACAGTACACTATATAGTGTACTGCACTGTATTTTTTTACTTTTCACAGTCTGTTCAGACTTCTGCCTTTAGAGTTACTATACCATGGCAAGCAGGACGCTTCTGAAAGCGTCCTGCTGCCATGGTAACCATCACCCGCTGCCATTACAGAGCAGCGGGTGATGGGAAGAGAGGTGAGCTCCCTCCTCTACCATCCTATCCCATCGGGGGTGTAAAGGTACGGCAGCCCCCGATGGGAGAGGGAGGGAGCTCCCTCCATGTTAACACCTTCTATACCGCGGTCCGTATAGAAGGGGTTAAACTGCTGACATCTGCAGCACAGATGTCAGCAGTTTATAGCAGGGGGTCAGCAATGTGCTGACCCCCTGCTATACCCACTAGACACCAGGGAAATGCATTGAAAGGAGGCCGCCTCCCGCGCCGCCCACCCGCAGCGCCGCCCGCAAATCCCCCCCCCCTGCACCGCCCGGGGGGACACTAAGATGGCGGGGTGCAGGGGGGGGTTAAAATTTACAATAAGGCGCAGATTTTAGTCTCTGATCAGAGACTACACATAGCGCAACAAACCGCAGGTCTGAATTGACCTGCGGTTTGTTGCGATCGCCGACACGGGGGGGTCACAGGACCCCCCTCGGCATTGTCACAGGATGCCTGCTGAATGATTTCAGCAGGCATCCTGTTCCGATCGCAGCGGTGATCGGATCTTCTCAGGGCGTACATGTACGCCCTGAGTCCTTAAGTACCAGGACGCTAGGGCGTACATGTACGCCCTGCGTCCTTAAGAGGTTAAATGTAATCTACTGTGACACCAGCTATGAGTTACGCTGGTGACACTATGCACTTGCAGGGCCTGAAACACACACGCTTGCAGGCAACTGACTGCTATTATATTACAGTTAAAATTGTTGTTGTTTTTTTAAATGTAATCTACTGTGACACCAGATATGAGTTGCACTGGTGACACTGTACACTTGCAGGGCCTGAAACACACACACGTGCAGGCAACTGACTGCTATGATATTACAGTCAAAAAGTTTTTTGTTTTTTTTTAATGCAAGCTACTGTGACACCAGATATGAGTGGTGGCACTGGGAAATTGGGCACAATATATGCTGTGTGCCTGACACACACGCTGGCAGGCAACTGCAATTAGATTACACAGGAAAAAAAAAAAAAGCAGACTAATGTACTAGCCCGAAAAAGGGCTTTTTTGGGGTGCTATCAGGATGCTGTCCTTACAGCAGAGATCAGATGAGTCCTTCAGGACTGGAGTGGACACTGAATACACTAGCCTAGCTATCGATTTCCTTATTGAATCAGCATCAGCTACACTGTCCCTCCTCTCACTAAGACTGCAGCTTCCGAATGAATCTAAAATGGATGCTGTCCAGGAGATGGAGGGTCTGGGAGGGAGGGTATGCTGCTGATTGGCTGGAATGTGTCTGCTGACTGTGAGGTACAGGGTCAAAGTTTACTCAATGATGACGAATAGGGGGCGGACCGAACATCGCATATGTTCGCTCGCCGCGGCGAACGCGCACAGGCTATGTTCGCCGGGAACTGTTTGCAGGCGAATAGTTCGGGACATCTTATTTGCAAATTCAACTTAGAGCTGGGTTCCTAATGGTTGTATTGCTAGAATATAACGAAGATTTAGAATATAGCACTATATTCTCAATCTTCGTTATATAATTCTAGCAATACAACCATTGGCAACCCAGCTCTAAGTTGAATTCGCAAATAAGATGTCCCGAACTATTCGCCAGCGAACAGTTCCCGGCGAACATAGCTTGTGCGCGTTCGCCGAGACAGGTTCATTAGATGCGGGTATCAAGAGGGAGTCCTTAAGCAGGCATACCAACATGCCCTGGGTTGTGACCAGAATGATCTGCTACATCCTCGTCAGCGCCCGGAGGAGAGCGACAAAATGCACATTGTGGGAGACTATGATGAGGCACATAGCCAGGTGAGGGACATCCTGTCACAATTTTGGGGCATTCTGCAGGCGGATCCCGACGTTGGTCATTTGGTGGGGCAAGTACCCTCCATTACCTACAGGCGAGGGAGAAACATTAGGGACCGTCTGGTGCACAGTCTGTATTCACCCCAGCCTAGACATGTTTTTCCTAAGGGGTACCCTAAGGGGTACTTTCAAATGCTCTGGGTGTGTTGCCAGTGGATACATCAAAAGAGGGAGCTCCTTCCGTTACACTGTAACTGGCCGCATTTTTCAGATTCGATCATTCATCAACTGTAGGTCGACCAGCCTAGTGTATCTCATAACCTGTGTGTGTGGACTCAAATATGTCGGAAAAACGTTGAGAGTTTAGACGACGTATTGGGGAACACCTCAATGATATAAGGAATGAGGCTGATAAGCCGGTGGCATGACACGAGAAGGAACATCATGGCGGTAATCCGTCTGTGCTTTCTTTCCAAGGAATGGAGGTTATTCGCCCATCAATGAGAGGGGGCGACTTTGACAAACGGGTTCTCCAGAAGGAGGCCCAGTGGATTTTTAGGATGCAGTCAGTCAAACTACTGGGCCTAAATGACCACATTTCCTGTACGTGCTTTCTTTAATCTGGGTGTTTAATTCCCTGACTTTAGTTGTCGGCCACCATTAACACACAAGGTGGCACTAAAAACTGTACCATCAGGCCCCCTTTGGGTGAGCACAGCCAGGAAATGGGCTAGTGCAATTGTTGAGTGTGGCACAGCTAGCAACAAGGAAGTATCTGCCAACTGACAATTATATGCAACCTTCTGAATATCTGAGAGGTGCAAACGGATTGGTCACCAGGCTGGCTGGTGACAAATCTTACTAAGCTGTGAGGGATACTTCCATCATGCCAGCAGAGCTGCCTGCATTCAATTGGCAGGGGTTCTGCTTGCATTCTTGACAATGTATAGCAGAACAGGGCCCTGTCTATGAACAGGCAGTTACAATGAATCGAGCAGCACATTCATGATGCTGCTTGTTATCAATGAGAGAGGACAAGATACCTGGTATTTAAAAGTAGCGAGTGCCTTATTTGTCAACATGTAGACAGCAGTACTCTCGCTACACCAGCAGTCCCAATGAGGTTGATTACATGATATTCCTGTACTGTTAACTACTGTGCCACACTTGATTGCTCTTGGCAGCGGCATATCGCCTTGCCCTGAGCAACGCTACATATTGGAATTTATGTTGGCGCTATATTAATTCCGGGTAGCGCTTTACATTAATTCCTGGTAGCGATACACACATAACAACATCCACGTTGTTATAAGAATCATCTAGTGAACATCTTATGGGCCCAATGAGGAGAAGCATTATCATGTCTAAGTGGCTGGTCATTAATATCATGAGCTATGCATTGGTTAGACATCTCCCTTGCTGTATGGGGATGTAGTATGTTTCATTGTCAGATAGCTGCGCTATCCTTATATCGGCTACTCATTGATCCACCGACTGTTCCCCTCTGGAGTTTAGTACAGACGGCCCCCGTTCGTGTAGGCAAGTACAGTAATAGTGCGCTGCTCTGGCGGGGCATACTGTAATTCTTTAGCTGTGCCGAGGATGGGGCGGTCTTGTAAGTTCCTCCCATGGGCGGGATTAAACTTATTTAGATGTGCTTGAAGGGCGGCTGCTTCACGGCCATCCTCGTGCCGGAGCGCTGCTCCTAATGAGAGAGAGGAGCGTGTCCACTTGTTTGTTTGTTTGTTTGTCTGTATGTAATGCTGAAATATGATTTAACTGCTATAGGCTATGAGGCAAACTACTGTGGACACATTATCTTGTAAAAACGCGTTGAGCATTAGCCTTAGTGTATTAGTGAGCAGTTCAGGTAGTATAGCATATATTCAGCATACTTCAATCAGCGTGAACCGGCAGAAGTAAGATTTAGTACTGGGTGTTCGGCACATGTTATCTGGATCATCAGTGGGCCTAGATAGCGACCACAATATACAGCAGGAGATATCACTCCCCCAGTTAGCGGCATTATACTTGTAGGTTATATCATGATAGCCATATTTGGCTGAACATCCAGGAGTTGTAAATTGACATAGTAGGTGCGATCTAGTGCGTGCATGCAGCAGTAGATCTACCACTGTTTGGTCTGTGTGGGCACTGGGCAGTGGTGTAGCTGATTTGGGGAGATTATAGGTGGTCACTGGATCAATATATCGAGCTTTACTGATCAGGCTGACTTTCCCCCATAGACTGGCGGCTCTCCATACCTACAGTGGACTGGCACTGGTTGTGCACATTAATCTTGTCCATCCACACAAATAGTGCTTTAAGTTTACCTGAATAAAGGTTACGTTTTAAGTACACCTCTAATTTTGGACTACTGTTTATGAATAGGAGGGTACAAACCTGGTTAAATCTATTAGTGAGCCTAGTTAAGAAAATATATAAACAAAAGTAGACATATTTAAATACAAAATATAAAAAAACAGAAACATGCAGCCAATACTATAAAACTAACATATCATCTACCCTGCGCTTAAAAACAATACCAGAATTTCTGTTTTATGCTCATCCTCCACACAAAAAATAGAATAAAAAGTTATCAAAAAGTTGTATGTACCAAAATGGTACCAATAAAATTACAGCTTATTTTTCAAAAAAGCCCTCATACAGTTACATCAATGAAATAAAAATGTTATGGGTCTTTGTAATAATCAATTGGTGTGGAACCACTGTGTCAACCAACCAGTTTGACTTGGGCTAAACCTAATATTCTGGCAGTCCCCTCGTATTCACCTTTTAACCAGTATACAGGGATCTGGACTCTCCACTAAAAGGAAAACCAGCAAACTGCTACCTCTTGTAGTAGCCCAGGTGTGGTTTACAGCTGACCCATGGGAGTTCGAGACATTGAGAAATGAGGCAAACTCATAGCCAGTAACAAGCCAAGGTCAAGGCAGGCAGAGTTCCTGCAAATACATTAAACAAGTCCAAGGTTACAGCAGGCAGCAAAGGGTCAATATGGTAATCGGGTACAGATTGAGTCAGGCAGTGGGGGGTCAGAGTCAGGAGTTCAGTTCATGGACAGACAAACAGAACAAAACACCTTTGCAGAGACTAGCACACTAGAAGCACCTATTACTAAGGCATCTTTAAATACCTAAGCATGACCAGCAATAGGCTGGGGAGGGATAATGGGGCACTTGGGCTGGGCCTTTAAGAGCCAGAGGGAGCTCTTGTGCATGCCCTATAGAGACAGGATGGAGAGGCCTATAATGGCAGAAGGCAGGCTGAAGCTTGCAGGAAGTAGGAACACAGGATATAACCAACCGGGCCCACTGCCAGAGGGAAGCAGAGGACCAGCGGGTCCAGGCATGGGCCACCAACTACTGGCATGGGCCACCAATGTAAAAGTCTTTGAATGTGATCACACAAAAAAGAATAAAAAATTGGCCAAAACGTGCAACATAAAAATAGAAGTAGGCCTGGAACTACAATAGTGCTGTCCATTGTGCAGTGGACAGATCTGATTACTTCAGTGCTACTCCCTTTGAAGGTATCAGTAGATGCATTTATTCTACACTAGCACCCATTTGTAATATACTACTATACACCTTTTACTATGCATGTAGAATAGTCTTCTTCTTATGACAACTATAGTTAACTTTCACTGCAGGAAAAAACAACAAAACAAAAAAAAAAACAGTAGATTGATTTTGTTACATTTCTGTTGACTACGGTTTTACCAAGTGTAGTTAACCCCTTAATGACCCTTGCCGTACAAGAACGGCGCTGGTGGACGTGACTTAAGAATCAGCGCCATACATGTACAGCGGCTGATCGGGTGGGGGCAGGAGCTGCGCCTGCCCGATCAGCGGCATGGACCCGGCAGTCACTGACAGCTGTGCCCCTGCTGCATACGCCGGCATTGGTGTTAACCCCTTGTAAGCTGCGGTCAAAGCGGCATGCAGAGGGATTGAATAGGGTACTGGTGCCCTACGCTTCCCCATTGGGTCCACTCGCTGCAGTGTCGGGGACCCGATGACAGAGAAGGCAAGCCCTAAGCCTTCCATAGACATCGGAGCTTGCCTTCCATGGAAGCCTGTGAGATTCAGCCCTTAGGCTGGGTCTCACAGGCAGGCTGTCATCATAAAAGCTGACCGCCAATTCATTACAATACAGGTTGTATTGTAATGCATTGTAGAGGGGATCTGACCCCAGAAGTTGAAGTCCCAGAGTGGGACAAAAATAAAAAGTTTAAAAAAGTAAAAATGTTTTTCTTAATAAAAAAAAAAAAGTTTCAAGGAAAAAAAAAAACATTTCCCAAAATAAAAGACATAAAATTGTAAAAAAAAATAGAAAAAAAAGAAAACCAGACATATTGGGTATTTCCCCTTCCGTAATGACACTCTACAAAAATATCACATGATCCACCCCCTTAGAAAAAAATTATTAAATCTGCTTAAACAATCATTTTTTGTCACTTTGCATCACAAAAAGTGCAACACCACTTCACCAAAATAGTACCAATCAAACCGTCACCTCATCCCGCAAAAAATAAGCCCCTATATAAAACGATCGGGCAAAAAATAAAAAAGCTATGGCTCTCAGACTATGGACACACTAAGGCCCCTTTCACACGGGCGTCACGGGTAAGGGCCAGATGCGTTCAGGGTGCGTTGCGGGAAACCCGCGCTAGTAGGGACGCAATTTCAGTTTTGTCTGCGATTGCGTTCCATTGTTCAGTTTTTTCCGCGCAAGTGCAATGCGTTTTGTACACACGTGAGAAAAAACTAAATGTGGTACTGAGACCCGAACCCGGACTTATTCACTGAAGTATCTTTTATCTTCATTCAGCAGGCCATGCGCTGACGTTACCACGCTGACACCACGTGGTAAGCGCGATGACATCAGCGCAGATCCTTTTGCAAGTCCTGCTGGAAGAAGAAAGAAGACGATTCCGGCTGTGCGATCAAGTGAATGAGGTGAGTTTATTTTTTTATTTTTTAACCCCTCAATGGACATTTTAGTTACCAATCTGTAGTAAGAATGCTATTATTTTCCCTTAAAACCATGTTAGAAGGGAAAATAATACAGTAAATTTACCGGGGTTGTTCATCACTATTTAGAGTCCTCATCTCCTAGCAACCATGCATGAAAATCGCACCGCATCTGCACTTGCTTGTGGATGCGATTTTCACGCAACCCCATTCAATTCTATAGGAATATAGAACATGCTGTGATTTTCACAAGTGATGCGTGAAAAATATCGCTCATGTACACAGCCCCATTGAAATGAATGGGTCAGGATTCAGTGCGGGTACAATGCATTCACATCACGCATTGCACCCACACGGAATACTCGCCCGTGTAAAAGGGGCCTAAAACATTATTTTTTGTTTCAAAAATGCTATTATTGTGTAAAACTTAAATAAATAAGAAAAAGTACACATATTTCTATCACCGTGTCTGTAACAATCAGGTCTATTAAAATATCACATGACCTAACCCCTCAGATGTACACCATACAAAATAAAAACGGTATCAAACAAGCCATTTTTGTTATCTTTCATCACAAAAAGCGTAATACCAAGCGATCAAAAAGTCATTAAAACGTCATCTCATTCCGCAAAAAATGAGACCCTACATAAGATAATCGTCAAAAAAATACTATGGCTCTCAGAATCATGTGAATCATCATCACAGAATCACGGTAATAAATATTCAGTGTTGTTTGTCTGTTAACCCTTGCTTTGTTAGCAGAAAAAAATGGATTTAAATGGAAAATCTGCAAAAAAAAGTGAATCTACATTTTCCTTTAATTCTTGTAAAACACCTAAAGGATCACCAAAGTTTCTAAAATCAGTTTTGAATACCTTGAGGGGTGTCATTTCCAAAATGGGGTCACTTTTTTGGAGTTTCTACTCTAGGGGTGCATCAGGGGGTCTTCAAATGTGACATGGCAACTTAAAATTATCCCAGTGAAATCTGCCTTCCAAAATCCATATGTAGTTCCTTTCCTTCTGCGCCCTGCCGTGTGCCCGTACAGCAGTTTATGACCACATATGGGGTGCTTCTGTAAACTACAGAATCAGAGTAATAAATATTAATATTTTTTTGTCAACCCTGGCTTTGTTAGCGGAAAAATGGATTAAAATGGAAAATCTGACAAAAAAGTGAAATTCTGAAATTTCATCTACATTTTCCTTCAATTCTTGTGAAACCCCTAAAGGGTTACTATACCAAAGTATGTAAAACAGTTTTTAATACCTCGAGGGGTGTAGTTTCTAAAATGGGGCCATTTATGGGTGGTTTCTATTATGTAAGCCCCAAAAAGTAATTTCAGACCTGAACTGGTCCATAAAAATTCTATATATTTTGCTAATCATGAATTACAGCCTGTTTTATATTCCAGAGGTGCAATCTCCATTAATACTTAACTTATTTAGCTACAACTCCTGTCAGTGCGGCTCTTTTTCCTCCCTCTGGCCATATTGTATTGGCAGATACAATGTATTGCCACCGCAAATGGCATGTACTGGTGATATTATTTAGGAAGTGTCTGGAAACCCTGCATTTCCAGACAGATATTAAAGCACATTTATGTAGTATTTTACACCTATTTTCTAGGGTAAAAAAGTCACATACGTATTATGGTGCAAGCCATATTTGAGCCATAATTTGTGACTTTTCCGTGCTCTCAACAATTTTCAAAAGTGGCAATAAAAGATTACCGAAGCTTTGCAAGAGGGTGAATGGCCTATAATTTACATCCGAAACCCATGTAAATTATAGTATATACACCAGTATATATATATATATATATATATATATATATATATATACAGTTGTGTTCAAAATTATTCAACCCCCACTGAAATTGAGTGTTTTGGCCAGTTTGACATTGATTTTGATCATTTCAGTCATCTTGTTTACAATTAAATCAAAGAGGCACTTGTAAGTCAGACAAATATAACATAACATTTATAATGAAATAACCACAAATGTCTTTTCTGTGCTCACATCATTATCAGTTTTATTCAACCCCCAAGTGACATTCAATCTTAGTGCTTAGTACAACATCCTTTTCCAGTTATAACAGCTTTTAAACATGAAGCATAGCTTGACACAAGTGTCTTGCAGCGATCTACGGGTATCTTCGCCCATTCTTCATGGGCAAAAGCCTCTAGTTCAGTCACATTCTTAGGCTTGTGCGCTGCAACTGCTTTCTTTAAGTCCCACCAGAGGTTCTCAATCGGATTTATGTCTGGTGACTGTGATGGCCACTTCAAAATGTTCCAGCCTTTAATCTGCAACCATTCTCTAGTGGACTTGGAGGTATGCTTTTGTGGTTTGTCCACATGACTTTTGGCATACTGCAGTCGACTCTTCTTATTCTTTGGAGACAGCAAGGGGGTGCGCCTGGCAGTTCTGGCATGGAGGCCTTCATTACGCAGTGTGCGCCTTATTGTCTGAGCTGAAACTTCAGTACCCGCATCTGCCAAATCTTTTTTCAGTTCCTCAGCAGTCACACGGGGACTTTTCTCCACTTTGCGCTTCAGGTAGCGCACAGCAGTCGAAGTCAGCATCTTCTTTCTGCCACGACCAGGTAGCGTTTCAACAGTGCCCTTTGCCTTGAATTTGCGAATGATGCTTCCTATGGTGTCTCTTGGTATGTTTAACATCTTTGCAATCTTCTTATAGCCATTGCCCTTCCTGTGAAGAGAAATCACCTCTTGTCTTGTCTTCCTGGACCATTCTCTTGACTTCACCATGTTTGTAAACACACCAGTAAATGTCTAGAAGGAGCTGAGTATCACAGTCATTTTAAATCTGCCTAATTGGTGCTTATTATGCTTGATTGCTGCTCCTGACACCTACAGGTGTTTTCAATACCTGATCGAAAACCCTTGAATGAACCTCTGTTCTTAAGAGTGGTAGTCTTTAAGGGGTTGAATAATTGTGTCAATGAAGAAATCACAAAAAAAACATTTAATACTGTATTACAAAAACAATTGATGTCATTTTAGTTGCATTTGGTTCTTTAAAAAGTCCTTGTAAGATTTCATTCTGAACACAATTACAAATGTACACTAAATTCCATAAAACCCTTTACAGCATTGGGGGTTGAATAATTTTGAACACAACTGTATATAATGTACATGTGTATATATATGGGCAGTTTTAGTTTGTCTGTCTACAGTCTACAGACTGCTTCTGGTTGCAAATAGTTTGATCTATTCCTATATACATTTGAAATGCAAATACTGTATTGCCTCCATGCAAAAAGTGCATATAGGACCCTTTGGGTGCAATAGCTCATAGATCACCCCCAGTAATATTTGTGAGCTCAGGCATTCATTAATCTAGTCTCTTACCTGTAACCTAATTGAAATTGCACACATGACATCTGCCCCTGATCTAATGTTATTTAGGTGTGGGTAGATGAGGATATTTTTGGTTCTCTCTGTCAACTCCACTTTATACTGTAAACAATTATTTTCCTATACATTGCTGTGAAAAAGTATTTGCCTCCTTATAGATTTCTTTTGTTTTTGCTGATTTGTCACTCAAATGTTTCAGATTATCAAGCACATTTTAATATAAAAGATAACCTGTCACAGAACAAAAAGTTACCCCTCATTAAGGGTACTTTCACAAAATTCCGGAACACACTTGCCGGAATGCCGGCATTAGTTTACATTCAAATGTATTAGTGCCGGATCAGGCATTAAAAATACCGCATTGATGGATCCGTTCTTCTTCCTCATTCTTATAGACACATTGTGTTTCTGGGTTAATTGGATGTGTGTCTACAAGAACACTGTCTATAAGAAAAAGGTTCCATGTCTTAAGAGGTCAAAATGGACAAATCCATTCCATACATTACTTGTTTCTGGAGGAACCCTTATCAAAGATCACCTATAAAGAGGAATCAGATTATTGTACTGTCTACCACTGATGAAGGAGCAAGTGTGCCCCGAAACGCGTATGGTTAAGGTGACAGTACGGAGGATATCATGCATGTTGAATATTGAATAATATCCACTTATCCCTACCGAATAGGAGCGCTCCAGAGTCGGCAGCAAACAGCTGATCCCACCAGCAAACTTAACTAGGAAAGATCGGCGGTCCCGAGACATGTGGGACGCCACATAGGGACGCTGAGCAAGCAAGAGATTCAGACACTTCTAGAGGCTGCCAATATCAACTTGAATTCAGCGCCATGGTCTGCGACAGGTAACGTAACATATTTAAGCTGCCAGTACCTAAAATCAAATATATGAAGAACCCAATGTGGTAAGTCCCATAGTGACCCATATAGAACTTTTTATATCCACTAACCCTGTCGGCGAGAACAGTCTCCACATTGAATCATTGACATTCATTGGATTTGTGGGTTAAACGGGCCCAACGCAGAATTATTGCTATCAATTGGCCCTGTGAAGTTGAATGGGACCCACGCTTAATTAATATAAATTATGTGGATACATATGAATACTGCTGATATCTTCATACACAAAGTGCAAGATATACAGTATAGACACAAATACATTGTGCAATGTGATTTTTCTGCAATATAAAGATCACTGGCATATATATACTATGCAGAAAGAACATTGAAAAAAAGCACCTATTAATACCCTTATTTTTTCTGGAAGAATATATGTACATAGCAGTCTATTGCGAATATATTCTCTTTCAGATCAATAGAGACTGTATGCTGTATGAACTATATTTTATTATCTAGACTTGACTGGTATTGCCACCCATCTACCCACTCTGTCACGGGGTCACTTTGTGGTCTCCTGATGCTGCCATCTCCACACTATGTCACCTTGCCACTCGGTGGTCTCCTCCTGATGCTGCTGTTGCCGCCACCTCCAGACTTTGTCATTGTGCTACTCGGTGGACTTCTCCTGATGCTGCTACTGCTGCTGCTGCCACCTCCAGACTCTGTCATGGTGCCACTCGGTGGCCTTCTCATACTGCTGCCACCGCCACACTGTCATTGTGCCACTCTGTGGCCTTCTCCTGATGCTGCCGTCACCTCCAGACTCTTTCATTAGGCCACTCTGTGGTCTCCTCATGCTGCTTTCACCTCACCACTATGTCATAGGGCCACTCTGCGGACTTCTCATGCTGTTCCCACCCTCCCCACTTCATGACTGGGACACTATTTTGCCTTTCGGCCTGGCTGACATTATAATTTTTTTGACATTTCTTCTGATCTGTCAGAAGGAAGATAAAATGATACGCACAACGGATCATGTCTGTGTAGCAGCTTTATGGCCCGTAAGGTCACATCAGAATTGGCTTATGATTTGGTAGCCAAAAGCAGGAGTGGGTACAAAACACAGAAGACATGCAAATTTTCCATTCACATGTCATCTCTCTTTTAGATCTACTCCTGTTTTATTTGGCATTAGCAATACTAATGGATTATTGAGCAAATGCTGACCGAGTGAAGGCGGATGCTCCACAGACAGGATACATTTTTTGGGGGTTATTGTTCTAATGGATCAGAAGAAGGGCAAAATAATCTGTGACTTCAACACAAACTTACTGCTGACACCCTCTCCACTCTGTCAGGGGGAGCTCTACTTGTATAAGCGTTTAATAGAACTGGTTCTGTAGACATCTATGTGGAATCAGCTGACGAGGGTGTAAAGGGAGTGCGCTTCTTCTTGATGCTAACATCGACCTGTAATGCTGAGTTAATACTTGAGTTATTTGGTCAGTTTTGGCCCCGTGACTTCCCTAAGGCTGGGAACACACCTAAGCGTTTCTGAATCGCGCGTATGACACGCGTTTTTTGATGCGCGTTTTGTTAACTTACAAACGCGCGTCATACGCGCGATTGAGTGACTCTCCCCTATGGCATCATTGTCCATAGGCGCGTTAAAAAGCTCCAAAGAAGCTCATGTACTTGTTTGGGCGTTGGCCGTTTTACAGCGCGTTCAAAAGCGCTGTAAAACGCCCAAATGTGAACCATGCCCATAGGGAAGCATGGCTTTTCACATGTTGTGCGTTTTACAGCGCGCTTGAACGCGCTGTAAAACGCTTAGGTGTGTACCTAGTGTTATAAGTGAAGTGTTCAGTGATTCTAAGAGTGACGCCTGTCATCTGCATGTCATACTGAGTGTTCTGCACCCCTATAAAGGCTCTCTGCAGCCCGAAAATAGCCATTTTTTAACGAGATTTGCCACAAATAAATTCGGATCGAAGCAAATTTTTTAGGAAAATTTGCCGAACTGGCCGAATTGAATTTATGGAAAATTTGCTCGTCTCTAGTCCCGACACATTTCTCCAGTGCCTGGGATATGCTGGTTTTTCGAGGGACCTTAGATTAGCTAGGCTAAACAGACAATACTGTGCCGAGATCCACTGGCCACCTCAGATGGAAAGTGGTATGCAATATCTCTTATCCCTAGATGCCCTTAAATAACTCTACTTGCTCCCCCCCCCCACTCCTATCCAGGTAGAGGGATAAATGCGTTCCATACTGGAACACACGCTCCTAAACACCACCTGCACTTTCCCAGTCCTCCCTCTGTCCAACATTCACGCCATTTGGATGTTGGCACAGTAAACTGTATATCCTAGGCACTAGAGAAATGCGTTGGGATGTCTATCTGAATTGGAGATCCAAGTAGCAAGTTGGGAATTGATAGGGCTAGAGGGAGGGGCATTGAGGGCTTAGCCACCGAGAAGTGGGGTCACCCCTTTCGGGGCAGATGCTCTACTTGTAGGTAGGGGTAGTGAGGGGACAGGCAGGGACAGGAGACCTGACTTCACTATGGACCCCACTTCAAAAAGCCTGAAAACCCTTGAAGAAAATTGAATCCATGCCTATTATGCTCCATTCAGTGGTGAGTTTACTTGATTGGTACAACTGTGAGTAAAGAAGGGGCGGGCATATGTTCTGGCTACACTATGATTTTATTTATCTAATAAAATATATGGAGCATGACAAGTGCCAGAATTAAGAGAGTAACTATAGTGCTATTGATGTGGCGATTTTTGGTTAATTTTAGAAAGAATTTAATAAAAGTTATATTTTAATGAGGGGTACATTTTTGCTCTGTGATAGTATTTGAAACCTCTAACCATTGACAACAGTGATAGTTTAGTCAAAAATAACCTGAGTAAATAAAAAAATGCAGTTTTTAAATGATGCTTTCAAGCGAAAAAAGCTATCCAAACCAAAATGCCCCTAGGTGAAAATGTAATTGCCCCAATAAACCTGATTACTGGTTGTGCCACCCTTGGTTGCAACAGCTACAATCAAGCATTTGCAATAACTGGCAATGAGTCTATGAAATCTTTGTGGAGGAATTTTGGCCCACTCTTCCTTGTAGAATAGTTTTAATTTAGACAAATTGATAGTTTTCGAGCATGAACGTCCTGTTTAAGGTCATGCCACAGGCATCTCAATAGGATTTAAGTCCGGACTTAAGGCCAGTCCAAAACCTTAATTTATTTTTTCAGCCATTCAGTCGTGGACTTGCTTGTGTGCTTTGGATCATTGTCCTGCTGCAGAATCCAAGTACACTTGAGTTTAAGGTCAAAAACATGACTGGACATTCTCCTTCAGGATTTTTTGGTAGAGAGCAGAATTCATGGTTCCATCAATTCCAGTAAGTCATGTAGGTTCTGAAGGAGCAAAGCAGCCCCAGACCATCACACTACCACCACCATGTTTAATGTTCCTTTTCTAAAATGCTGTGTTAGTTTTACATAATATGTAACAGCAAACACATCTTCACAAAAGTTCCACTTTTGTCTCTTTAGTCCACAGCATATTAAGGCTTGGGGATTATAAATATATTTTTGGGCAAATGTGTGATGGGCCTTTAAAGCCACTTCTGAGAATGTTCACCACTGTTCCATTTGTGGATAAAAGCTCTCACTGTGGTTTGATGAAGTCACAAAGCATTAGAAATGGCTTTGTAACCTTTGCCAGACTATTACATGTTAATTACTTTTTTGTCATCTTTTCTTGAATTTCTTTAGATTGGAGCATGAAGTACAGTATTATTTTTTGAGATCTTTTAGCCTACTTCATGTTGTCAGAAAGGTTCCATTTAAAGGGGTTGTCTCACCTCAGTAATTAACCTTTAATTCCTTGGACTATTAGCATCCTTTCTTCAATGTAGTTCAATTTTCTGCAATGCCCGTCACCTCTTCTTTTCAGTCAAACAGCCCTGAATGTCATGCTCATTTGTAAGAGGTTACGGTCACCGCTGTAGTGTTCTTAGTAGTGGCCGCGCAGGTGCACAAAAACCTTAGCTATCCCTGAGACTGCTACTGATACACTACCAGCATCGGGAGCCAGCACGCACAAGCAAAGGCCAGGATTGGACATCCTCCCTGCCCTGCTTTCTGTGCCTTCAATCTCACAATTCAGCTCCACCCCAGCAAGAGTGAATTGAGGCCCTGAGAGCTGCAAGGGAGCCTGTGAAGAGTGAGGTTTGACAACCGCTTTGGGTGATTTCTTGATTCTACAGGTCTAGCAGTAATCAGACCTGGGTGTAGCTAGCAAAATTGAACTCAGCTTTTCAAAAACTGTGGTTAATTACAGTTAATTCAGGTGGAAGGGGGGGCATTTATTTTTTTTACATAGTGCAGGGTTGGTTTGGGATAGATTTTTTCCCTTAATAAATGAAATCATCATTTAAAAACTGCTTTTTGTATTTACTCAGGTTATCTTTCTCTGATAATCTGAAACATTTAATTGTGACAAATGTGCAAAAACAAAAAAAAAATCTGTAAGGGGAAAATACTTTTTCACAGCACTGTAAATCTTGGATATTTTTTTACCTTTCACTGTACCACGATACTTAAAGGAAACTCCATACACAAAATAAATAAATGTGTTGGGGTTTGAGTTGAGCGAACACCTGGATGTTCGGGTTCGAGAAGTTCGGCCGAACTTCACGAAAATGTTCGGGTTCGGGATTCGAACTCGACCCCAACTTGACCCCCAACCCCATTGAAGTCAATGGGGACCCGAACTTTTGGACACTAAAAAGGCTGTAAAATAGCCCTGGAAAGGGCTAGAGGGCTGAAAAAGGCATCAAAATGTAGGTAAATCCCCTGCAAACAAATGTGGATAGGGAAATGACTTAAAATAAATAAAAATTAACCAATATCAATTGCCAACTTGGAGGAGGAGGTAAAATAGGAGGTTGGGGTGGCGTCAGGTGGGATATGCTATGGGAGTTGAAGTTATCATCACAGCCTAAAAGGATTCCTGTCTGCCTGCAGTACCACAGGCCTCATTCACAGACCTAGGGCCATGGCAACCATTCATGGGAATTGAAGTTCACATTACAGCCAAGAAGGATTGATGTCTGCCAGCAGTGTCACAGGCATCACTCACAGACTTAGGCCAATGGCAACCATACATGGGAGTTGAAGTTGTCATCACAGCCAAGAAGGAATCATGTCTGCCTGCAGGGCCACAGGGCTTATTCAAACATTCAGGCCAACGGGACCCACAAAGAGGAGAGTTAAAATCACGCCAAGACAGTATTGATTTCACCCAGCAATGCCACAGGCCTCATTCACAGATTCAGACCCATGTCATCCATAAAGAGGAGAGTTACAATCATGCCAAAACAGTATTGATTTCACCCAGTAGTGCCACAGGCCTCATTCACTAATTCAGGACCATGGCACCTGCAAAAAGGAGAGCGGTCCAGTAACAGCAACACAGGCCTCAGGTCAACCTGCAATGGAACAGGCCATTATCATTTATGTAGGCCCCTGACACCCAGACAGAGGAGAGGTCATTTGACAGTAAAAAGAGGTTAATGTCTCCCACCAATGCAGCAAGCGATGAAACTAAATATAAGTCCCTGACAACCAGACAATGTAGAGGTCATTTGACAGCATAAAGAGGATAATGTCTCCCACCAATGCAGCAAGCGATGAAACGAAATATAGGCACCTGACAACCAGACAACGTAGAGGTCATTTGACAGTATAAAGAGGATAATGTCACCCACCAAAGCAACAGGTGATTATCTGAAATGTAGGCCCCTGGCACCCAGACAGAGGAGAGAGGTCACATAGCAGAAAATCAGTCTTCATGTCAGCCAGCAATGAAAAAGGCCACTTTCAGTTATTTAGGCCCCAGCAGCCAGACAGAGGAGAGAGGTCCCATAGCAGAAAATCAGTCTTCATGTCAGCCAGCAATGGAAAAGGCCACTTTCAGTTATTTAGGCTCCAGCAGCCAGACAGAGGAGAGAGGTCCCATAGCAGAAAATCAGTCTTCATGTCAGCCAGCAATGGGAAAGGCCACTTTCAGTTATTTAGGCCCCAGCAGCAAGACAGAGGAGAGAGGTCCCATAGCAGAAAATCAGTCTTTATCTCAGCCAGCAATGGAAAAGGCCACTTTCAGTTATTTAGGCCCCAGCAGCCAGACAGAGGAAAGAGGTCCCATAGCAGAAAATCAACCGTGATGTCACCCGGCAAAGCAGCAGGCGATTAACAGAATTTTAGGCCCCTGACACCCAGACAGAGGAGAGGTTCATTCAACTTGGGGTTGCCCCCAAAATAATGGAACAATTAAAAAAAGAGGATTCAATACAGAAGTGCCCTGGAGTGCAAGAATGTATGGTTGAGAGCGAGGCAGTTATAAATGTCTACTCTGCACAAGGTACGGACAAGTCCTGTGGGATACATGCCTGGTTCATTTTAATGAATGTGAGCTTGTCCATGTTGGCTGTGGACAGGCGGCTGCGTTTGTCTGTCATGACGCCCCCTGCTGTACTAAATACACGTTCAGACAAAACACTGACTGCAGGGCAGGCCAGCACCTCCAAGGCATAAAGGGCAAGCTCTGGCCATGTGGACAATTTGGAGACCCAGAAGTTGAATGGGGCAGAACCATCAGTCAGTACGTGGAGACGTGTACACACATACTGTTCCACCATGTTGTTGAAATGCTGCCTCCTGCTAACACGTTCCCTATCAGCTGCTGGTGAAGTTTCCTGTGGCGCGGTAACAAAACTTTTCCACAGCTCGGCCATGCTAACCCTGCTGTCTGAGGAGCTAGCCATGACACAGCTGCGTTGGCGACCTCTTCCTCCTCTGCCTTCGTCTTGTGCTTCCACTTGTCCCCCCGTGTCAGTTGGGAATGCCCTCAGGAGCGCGTCTACCAACGTGCGATTGTAGTCGCGCATCTTCCTATCATGCTCCAGTGCGGGAATTAAGGTGGGCATGTTGTCCTTGTACCAGGAATCCAGCAGGATGCAAACCCAGTAGTCAGCACAAGTTAAAATGTGGGCAATTCTGTTGTCGTTGCGCAGGCACTGCAGCATGTAGTCACTCATGTGTGCCAGGCTGCCCAGAGGTAACGATAAGCTGTCCTCTGTAGGTGGTGTATTGCCTGTATCCTCCGTATGCCCCCAGCCACGCTCCAGCAATGGCCCTGAGCTGTGTAGGGTGCCACCCTGCAGTGAAACCGGTTCCTCCTCCTCCTCTACCTCATCATCGTCCTCCAGAAGTGCGCCCTGGCTGTCCACATGTGTACCTAGGCTCTGCTGGTGCAGGAACCCACCCTCTGAGCCACTTCTGTATGACCAGCCTGAAACCCTGTGAAATGCCCCCTCTTCCTCCTCCTCCTGTATTGCATCCTCTTACAACATCGCTTAATTTTTTTTTTTAAGGAGACATAGAAGGGGTATTGTAATGCTAACATCTGCATCATCAGCACTGGCCATTTTGGTTGAGTACTCCAAAGACCGCAACAAGGTACACAAGTCCCGCATGCAGGCCCAGTCACTGGTGGTGAAGTGGTGCTGATCCGCAGAATGACTGATCTGTGCATACTGCATCTGAAACGCCACTATCGCCCGCTGCTGCTTGCACAGTCTCTCCAGCATATTTAAGGTGGAGTTCCACCTGGTGGGCATGTCGCATATGAGGCGTTGAGCAGGAAGGCTGAAGTTATGCTGCAGCGCAGACAGGCAAGCAGCAGCAGGGTGAGAACGCCGAAAGCACGCACATACGGACCGCACTTTTAGCTCTGACATGTCTGGGTAGTTTTTAAGAAACTTCTGCACCACCAGATTCAGCACATGCGCCAGGCAAGGGATATGCGTCAAACCGGCTAGTCCCACAGCTGCAACGAGATTTCGCCCATTATCGCACACCACCAGGCCGGGCTTGAGGCTCACCAGCAGCAACCACTCATCAGTCTGCTTTTCTGCCCCTCCAAAGCTCTTTGGTGGTGTGGGGTTTGTCACCCAAACACATGAGTTTTAAAATCGCCTGCTGACGTTTACCCTGGGCTGTGCTGAAGTTGGGGGTGAGGTTCTTTCGATGACCGGAGTAGGAGGAGGAAGCAACAGGAGGCAACAAATAATGCCCTGCGATTCTCGGTGGTGGCCGTGCTTACTGGTCCATGTATCTGTGGGTATGTGGACCTTGCCACAGATGGCGTTGCGCAGCGCACACTTGATTTTATCCTCCACTTGGTTGTGCAGGGAAGGGACGGCTCGCCTGGAAAAGTAGTGGCGGCTGGGAACAACATACTGGGGGACAGCCACATCCATCAGCTGTTTGAAACAGTCCGTCTCCACCAGACGGAATCACAGCATTTCAGAGACCAGTCATTTTGAAATGCTGGCATTCAGGGCCAGGGCTCGAGGGTGGGTAGGTGGGTATTTCCTTCTTCTCTCCAATGTTTGGGAGATAGACAGCTGAGTGCTGCCGTGTGACATGGTGGAGATGCTTGGTGATGGTGTCGTATGTGGTGGTGTTGGTGGAACATCCTCTATTTGCTGATCGCCAGGCGTCACGGTGACGCCAGAGGGGGAAGTAGAGGCCGAGCCAGCAGCAGAAGAGGGAGCAGGAGGAGCATGAGAGAGTTCCTTGTTTTTAAGGTGTTTGCTCCATTGCAGTTTATACTTTGCATGTACTGTAGATGCCTGGTCATGGAGGTTGTGCTCAGGTTAAGAACGTTTATGCCTCGCTTCAGGCTCTGATGGCACAACATGCAAACCACTTGTGTCTTGTCGTCAGGACATTGTGTGAAGAACTGCCATGCCAATGAACTCCTCAAAGCAGGCCTTGGTGTGCTCGGTGCCTGGGTGCGGTGGACAGTAGCAGGCGTACTGTCTCTGGAACAGCCGCTGCGCTTTTGCACCCTGCTCCCTCTTTTGCTGAGCTGTTGCCTCTGTGCGACCACCGCCTCTTCCTCAGAACTGCATGCCTCACTAGCGCGACTTTCAATCCAGTCTGGGTCTACTACATCATCCTCCACATTATCTTCCACCCATTCATGACCCCTGCCCTCCTCATCGGTCTGCACATTGCAGAAAGCCACAGCAGTTGGCAACTGTGTTTCGTCATCATCAGGGACGTTTTGTGGCAGTATTCCCATGTCCTCATCCTGCAACAAAAGTGGTTGAGCATCAGTGCATTCAAGGTCTTCCTCTTCTGAGGCAGGGTGTATGGGCCGGGGAAACCCTGCCAACAGAGTCATCAAAAAGCATGAGACTTTCCTGCATGATTTGGGGCTCTGACTGCTTGGCTGATTTGCAAGAGGGTGAGGTGGAAGACTGATGGGCTTCGGCTGCAGGTGCCAACTCTGAGCTTTCTGCAGAGGACTGGGTGTTAGATACTGTGAAGGAACTGGAGGCACTGTCAGCCACCCAATCTACTATCGCCTGTACATGTTCTGGCTTCACCATCCATAGAGCGGCATTTGGGCCTATCAAATAACGCTGCAGATTCTGTCACCTACTCGCACCAGAGGAAGGTGTTTGACTTGGAGCAGTAGTTGGCGTTGAATGGCTACATCCTCTCCCAGCAACAGGAACTCCACCAACACCACCATGACCATGCCCACGTCCCTTATTTGATGTTCTCCTCACTATTTGCGTTCACCCACCAAGCTGAAAAATTGGTCTCTCTCCGGTGTCAATTTACCTGCCACTAGTCGACAATTACGTTCGCTAAGGCAGTGCCCGTATCACAAAAATGCTCTGTGGACCCAGAATAATGTTTTTTGTGCCCAAAATACACTCATTCTCAATTTCTATGCGGAAATGTAAAATATTTTTTTTGTTGCGCTGTATGCACAAGTGGTTTGTGGAACAAGATCAAGTATTTTTGTAATAAAATACAGAAAATTTGTATTTCACTGCTGTAAATTGAAATAATTATTTATACGCCGGATGCACAACAGTTTTTTCGTCCTTTCGTCGCTTTTTTTATAAACCCCAAAATGCATTTTTTACCTGCTGTACATTAAAAGTAGATATTTATACAATGTATGGACACCAGATTTGGGGACCCAGAACACGGATTTGCTTACCAAAATTCACAAATGCAGTATTAGACTGCTATAAATTGGAAATAATTATTTAAACAACGGATGCACAACAGTTTTTTCGGCCTAAAACAAGGCGATTTTACATAAAACCCCAAAATGCTTTTTTTTACTGCTGTAAATTTAAATTAGATATTTATACTGTGTATGTACAACTGCTTTGTGAAGCAAGAATATAGCTTTTTTCACACAAAAAAGTATAATGCACTATTTCTCAGCTGTAATGTGAAATCGGTATTTAAGCGGTGTATTTCAAGATGCTCTGTGGATCAGGATTACCACTCTTTTGTCAAAAAAATACACTTATGCTGTATTTCACAGCAGCAATGTAAAATAGGTGGTAGTAATGGGTATTTCAGACTGTTTGGTGGACCTTGAATAACGTTTTTTTCTATAAAAAACAAAGAAGCACTATTTCCCTGCAGAAATATAAAATATGTTGCTGGACGGTGTATGCAGAACTGTTTTGTGGACAAGGAATACGTTTTTTCCCCCAAAATTACACGGATTCTCCATTTCACCGCAGAAATATCAAATATATATTTTGGCTGTATAAAATAGGCTTGGTGGATAAGGATGACCACTTTTTTTTTAACTAGAATACACTGATGCACTATTTGGTAGCTGAAATGGAATATAATTTTAGTGCATAGTATACAAAAGTGCTCTGTGGCACCACAGAGCCCAGGCTAGGCAAATGGACTATGTCACTCCTTAAACATACAAAAGGAAATATAGGGGATTTGAGCAGGCAGAAAAAAAAGTTTTTTTTCCTTCACTGAGCTACAAAATAGGATTAGGCTGATGTCCCGGGCAGGCTGGCAGACATACAGTACAGTGCAGTGCCTAAAATGGCCGCCACCTCAGTAACAGATGGATTACCACCTCAGTAACAGATGGATTACAAAAAAAATCTCCCTGGCAGTGGTTGGGTACACAAATGTTGGATTGCTGAGGCTCCCTCCCTCTCTATGTGTTGTATGTTGTAGATTAAATTTGCACAGGTTCTTCAGATTTCTGCCCTATTCTGTCCCTGATCGCAGCACCAGCATCCTCTCCGTAAGCTCAAATCAGCAGAGTGACTCCAGCTTATAAAGAAGCTGGGTCACATGCTGCACTCAGCCAATCACAGCCATGCCATTAGTAGGCATGGCTGTGGTGGCTTCTTAGGACAAGAAGTAAAACGCCTGCTGATTGGCTGCTGTGCAGCCCTTCAGAAAGCGGGAATAAATCGCCGAACAGCGGACCTGAACCTGAACTTTTTTGAAAATGTTCGGGTTCTGGTCCGTGTCCCGAACACCCCAAAATTTGGTATAAACCCGAACTATACAGTTCGGGTTCGCTCAACACTAGTTGGGGTGCAGCTGCTGTGTGAGTCAGTATCATAATTTGTTGCATGTTTTTACATTGTAACATTCTGTCTATGTCACGAGGTCTAGTCTTTTGTTGTGTTATGCACTAGGGCAGTGGTCAGCAAACTGCGGCTCTAGAGCCATATGTGGCTCTTTAGCCCCTTGATATTGGCTCTGTGCGGGCTCACATGTACAGTGCGATCGCATTTTCGTTGCCGGTGGCAAAAATCGGCAGGAGGGGGAGGACCAGGAAGCGGTGAAGGCTCTGTACTCACCTGTTCCTGGTCCTCGGCTGTAGGCTGTGCAGGGCTGCGCACAGTGTGAGGCGCTCAGTGACTTCACGCTGTGCCTGCCAGTTCACAGCACAGCTGACAGCAGGAGGAACACAGAGCGAGGGTGGTCAGGAGCAGCGGCATCCAGGAGCAGGAGAGGTAAGTGCTTTTTTATTTTATGAAACTAGGGGCTAATCTGAGGCAATGGGGTGATGATAATCATAAAGGGGGATATGAGAGGTATCATGGATGATGAGAGGAATCATGGATAATAAAGGGGATGATGAGAATTATAATGGGGGTTAAGAGAGGCATCATTGATGATAATGGGGATGATGAGAGGCATGGGGCTCTTATCTGAGCCGACGTCTGATCTGAGGGAGGTCTTATTAACATTGGGGGTCTGATTAGTGGTTTGACCTGAGGTGTAATGAAATTTATTTATTTTTTTCATATTGTCCTCCTCTAAAACCTGCATGCGTCTTATAGGGTGAAACGTTGTGGAGTGAAAGTTGTGGTGTCGAGGATTGAGAAAGGTATGTTCAGATGGTTAGGAATACCCTTATAAAGTTAATAACAATGTACTTTCCTATATAGTTTACGTTTAAAAAATTTGGCTCTCAGAAAAAATTAAATCGATGTTTTGTTGATATTCGGCTTAGCTGACTAATAAGTTTGCCCACCACTGCACTAGGTACCTACGTAATTCCTGAGGGCTGTTTACACTATAGTGACATTCCTATTTTGCCGAATGCATAGCATTTTGTGTTTGCAATACAGATATATATATATATATATATATATATATATATATTTATTTATTTATTTATTTATTTATATATATATTGTGGCAGTGGAGCTGCCAGAAGGCCATAGGAAGGCTATTGAAGTGGCATATCTCACCCAGAGAAATGTGGGTGAGAACAAGAAAGGTTGGGAAAGTAGTTTTTCCCACTGTCTGCAGCAGTCAGGCTGGTAATGGGGATAATTATCAGCCAGCTGAGGAGCTTGGATTAACGTGGGTTGAGCTTCTCAATCAGGGCTCCCAGTCTGGGAAAGGAGCAGGCTGGACCCTCTAACCCTGTGTGTAGGGTAAGCACTGGTGATGTGTCTTGGGGAGCTGGGTGGTAGACCCCGATCCTGATAGAGAGGGAAAGACTGTTTAGTCAGTGGCCAGACGGCCGAGGATTTATTTTTATGATTTTGTTGTACTGCTGTTGTGACAATAAAGCTGGTCGTGGCCAGTTTGCACCCGAATCTACAGTGGTGGAGTGGCTTCTTGATGTGTGCCAACCATCTAAGGCGTTAAGACGGCGATCTGGAAGAGCTAAATGACCCCGTGTTGTTACAATATATATATATATATATATATATATATATATGTGTGTTATTGTGTTTTTACTGGTCCACACAGCACTAAATTGTTATGACCCTTGAAATGATTCTTTACATTAAAATCTGTTTTACTAGAAGCATCATACTGATAACTGAAATAAGAATTATAGGCAGAAAGAATGAAATAAGCATCTGAAATTAATGAGTGATGGATTTCACGTCTTGGGTGCGTGTGTACATTTATTTCTGACTCACGAGTGATGGAAGTGAACAAATGTACAGCTACTGAAGTGCAGCCAACCCTTCTCTGGAATGCAATGATAATTTTTAACCCATGCATTGGAAATGCCGCAGGGAAGAAAATGATAATTATAGTTCTCCTTTCATTCTACCATTATTCTCAATTAGAGTATGACTGAAAGAGAATGAAGCAAGATTACCATCTTTTTAATACTGTGTTGTTTGTACTGAAAAATGTGTATTTTTTGAATGAAGTAGGTTCTAGGTACAGAAAGTTTGACCCACATTTACCTCCTGCCTCCATGGAATCACTGTCAAAAATCTACTGCACCTGGAATTTTCATCAAAATTGTGAAAATGGAATTATTTTTCTGTGAAATATACTGAAGTAGTTCTTTCTTTTGGACTACATGGTATGAACAACCGAACTCAATGAAAGCACGTAAATAATAATAATAATAATAATAATAATAATAATAAATATAATAATAATAACATTATATAAAAAAACAACATTCTGATGAATAGGTATACAAGTGCTTTTTAGCACATTTAGTTGTGTACAGAAGTATATAGACATGTATAAAATAACGTGTTGGAGAAAATCAGCAGATATTCTCTTCTTTAACATTAAATCGTCAATTAATTGGTGGAGGACCTTGTATAAGGTTAAAACATAAAAAAAAAAAAAACAGTATTGATATGCATAAAAATATTCATGTTCCATGAATACACTTGTATGCCTACTACTGTAGATACAATACACTAGGGTCGTGGGTTTTAGTATCGACAATGGAGTGTGTAAGAGGTTTGGAAGTGTCCTTGACCCATATTAACCACTTCCAGACCGGGCCATTTGCCCCCTTCCTGACCATGCCAAATTTTGCAAATCTGACGTGTCACTTTATGTGGTAATAACTTTGGAACACTTTTACTTATGCAAACCGTTCTGAGATTGTTTTCTCGTGACACATTGTACTTCATGATAGTCATAAATTTGAGTCAATATATTTCACCTTTATTTATGAAAAGATCACAAATTTCCCAAAAATTTCTATTTCTCTGCTTTTAAAACAGAAAGTGATACCTCATAAAATATTTATCACTTAACATTCCCCATATGTCTACTTTATGTTGGCATCATTTTGTAAATGTCATTTTATTTTTTTAGGACATTAGAAGGCTTAGAATTTAGCTGAAATTCTTAAATTTTTTAAGAAAATTTCCAAAACACACTTTTTAAGGACCAGTTCAGGTCTGAAGTCACTTTGTGGGGCTTACACAGTGGAAACCCCCATAAATGACCCCATTGTAGAAACTACACCCTTCAAGTTACTCAAAACTGATTTTACAAACTTTGTTAACCCTTTAAGCGTTCCACAAGAATTAAAGGAAAATGGAGATGAAATTTCTAAATTTCACTATTTTGGCAGATTTTCCATTCTAATTCATAATTTTTTTCTTTAAAACATCGAGGGTTAACATACAAAACAAAACTCAATATTTATTACCGTGATTCTGCGGTTTACAGAAACACCCCATATGTGGTCATAAACTGTTGTAAGAGCGGATGGCAGGGCGCAGAAGAAAAGTAACGCCATATGGTTTTTGGAGAGCAGATTTTGCTGGACTGGTTTTTAGATGCCATGTCCCATTTGAAGCCCCCTGATGCACTCTGACAGAAGAAACTCCCAGAAATTGATCCAATTTTGGAAACTAGAGGATAAGGTGCCAGTTTTATTGGTACTATTTTGGAGTGCATATGATTTTTGATTGCTCTATATTACGTTTTTTGTGAGGCAAGGTAACAAAAAATGGCTGTTTTGGCACTGTTTTTATTTTTTTAAAAATTCATCTGACAGGGTAGATCATGTACTATTTTTATAGAGCAGGTTGTTACGGACGAAATTATATAAAAAATGTCTACTTTCTTTTTTTGTTTGTTTCAGTTTTACATGAACAGCATGAGAACACCACAGAGTGGACCTATGACATAGTGGTGAGGTGGAAGCAGTATGAGGAGGCCACCAAGTTGACAATGACCGAGTCTGGAGGTGGCAGCAGCATAAATAGGCCACAGAGTGGCACAATGACAGAGTGTGGAAGTGGCAGCAGCATGAGTAAGCCACAGAGTGGCAAAATAACAGAGTTTGGAGGCGGCTGCAGCAGCATTAGGATAAGGCCATCGAGTGGCGCAATTACAGAGTCTTTAGGTGGCGGCAGTATGAGGAGGCCACCAAGTGTCACAATGACCGAATCTGTAGGTGGCGGCAGCATCAGGAGACCACAGAGCGGCACAATGGCAGAGTCTGGAGGTGGCGGCAGCATGGGTAGGCCACAGAGTGTCACAATGACAGAGTGTGGAGGTGGCAGAAGCATGAGGAGAACACATGGCGGCACAATGACATAGTCTGGAGGTGGCAACAGCATGAGGAGACCATAGAGTGGCACAATAACAGAGTCTGTAGGTGGCGGCAGCATGAGTAGGCCACAGAGTGGCAAGGTGACATACTGTGGAGGTGGGTGGCAATACCACTACCCCCTGAAGATGGTGGGTGAAAAAAGAAGCACTTGGCATCAGATGTGTGGCATAAGGCGGGTAACGGCATCAGAATAGTAGCTGATACAGGTAACCAGAAGAAACCAGTCCCTTTTGTCAAATTGTTGGTGTGGCACCATGGATGATCTAGTCTGATGCATCAGGCATTAGTGTGTGGAAATCCTGGCTGATCCATGCCTGATTCATCTTGATGCAGTGTCCCACTATGTGCTATATGTGGGCACTTTAAACTCTTGCTAAATGTCCTATCAAATGTATTGTGGTATCATGCTGTAATTCCCTTTATCAGGCTGGCAGTGTCATTTACTTTTATTCGCTCCTAGGTGGTGCTGGCACTACTTCTATATATACCTGGGGAGGAGGGGGAGGTGTAAAGTGAGTGGTGTCTGATGATAATGAAGAGATGAGGAAGTTAATGGAGGAGGTGGAAATTTGTATTTCCACCAAAATAATTAAAAAAAGATTTTACCGCATATAAGTGCAGCGCTTAATGATGAATACAAGATTTTTTTCCACCAAAATATTTCAAACAAGATTTTAGAGCATATAAGTGCAACGCTTAATGCTGAATACAAGTTTCTTCTTTACCGAAATTTTCAAAAAAGATTTTACCGCATATAACTGCAGTGTTGAAAACAAAATATATTTTTCTTTTTCTACTGATATACGCCACTAAAGGCTTTACCACATATAACTGGAACAGTGAACACCGAATAAATTTTTCTTTTTCCACGTATGTACGCCAATAAAGACTTTTCAACAGAGGTTATAGGCTCTCAGTTCAAAAAAAACAACGGCATCTGAGACGGAGTGATCTGAAGTGAACGTGACGTAGCGGAGGAAGTAGGTGAGCGCTGGAAGAGCGAGACGTTGTCCTCGTGTGGTTTCTGTGCTGCATAAAAGTCCCCGTAGTGTCCAGTAAGCAAAACCGCTGATAGATGCGGGTTGGTGTGAATTAGTTTGCATTTTTGTGCAGGGTTAGTGCATAGTATATTCACCTGTATTGGTGCGCCGCTCTTATGGACGTTGTCACGTCATCGTGCAATGTATGAAAAGTCAATACAAAATTTCAACACAACGTAATTCAGTCCATACTGCAAAAAGGACTATATATCTTGATTTTTGTACAGAAATACACCACTAAAGACTTTACCGCATATAACTGCAACAGTGAACACTGAATATATTTTTATTTTTCTACTGATATATGTCAATAAAGGTTTTTTAAGATATAAGTGCATTTATTGGTATGCACTAAAACTACAATATGTGCGGGGGGATACAAAAAATGCTAAAAACAAGCATAGATGAAAAAGGCAAAAGGACATAAAGTTTGCGAACAGCACTAAGGCAGCTCAATCTTACTTTGCCAATATTCCACTAGCTGAATCGCTCCAACCCTTATGACCGCTCACACTGGTTATATACAGACTACAAGTGGGGTGAGCGCTGCCAAGGGGGGGAGAGAGTTAGAAGCAGAAGGGCGCTTCACGCTGAATACCCCGGTCATGCATCAGAGTACACCGGAACAGCTGTGAATGCAGCGCTAATGCTGGGACATGACACATGGGGAACAAGAGAATGACTGAGACCGCCGACATCAGTCATCTCTCACAAGCATTATTGAGCCCTCCCTGAAGCTGTCTGCCCATAGACTCAGGCTATTTTTGCCCTAACCTATCTTCCTAAGCTCTGGCTCAACGTTTCATCTGGTGAGAATCATCAGGAACACAGGAGAAGAAAGTAGGGAGATAGGAAAGCCTGTCCAGCGCTATCACCTAGTGTGGTGTGATAGCGTCTTATCGGCGCTATGATGGCCGCATCGCGGCCGCGCTATGCACAAAGTCAAATAGCAGGGAAAGTACCACCCCTATGACATCACCTGGGAAGTACAGATCAATTATTGGATGGATGCGGTGCCACTCAAAAGTAGACACCCCACCCCTAATCGGCCACATGTCAAAACATACAGGTGCATCAGCAGACATTATTCAAGGGGGATAAAATCGCAGGTAATGACTGTCTGAGAAGGGATGAAGTGAAGTAAAGGGTGGAAATACAGCAGAATTTTAATTATGCCGATACAATTACTGAAAATAAAATTCCACATTTCTGTGGCTATTTAACAGATGATAAATGATTGTAGAGATCGCATCTGGTAGTTGAAAAGATCGCATCTGGTAGTGTGAACAGTCACCTAGCCTCAAAAAACAAGATAACGTCCGCACACTCAATAGAAACTATTGGTCATCAGAACATGTATAGAGGACAAGCCAGATATTAAGGCATACAAATGAGGGTAGTGTGTAGTAGTATGAACAGTCACCTAGCCTCAAAAAACAAGATAACGTCCGCACACTCAATAGAAACTATTGGTCATCAGTACATGTGTAGAGGACAAGCCAATATTAAGGCATACAAATGAGGGCACCTTACATGAGCGTCACTCAATGAAACATGCATAAGATATGAATTCATTGAGTCCCCCCGGGTGCAAGGTCCTCAATCTGTAAGTCCACTGAGTCTCTTTTTGCAAAACCTTCCGATTGAAATCTCCCCCCCCCCGGGTGAAGCACGTACTAGTTCAATCCCTTGAAAGGAGATAGCTCCTGCGTCACCCAGGTGACACGTAGTAATGTGTCTGGCAATGGCGGTATCCGCTTTTTTCTTTATGTCAGCAAGGTGCTCTCCAATTCGACGACGGAGCTCTCTCGTGGTCTTACACACGTACTGTAGTCCGCAGGCACAGGTGGCCAAATAAACCACGCCCATCGAACAGGAATTAATAAAACTCCTTATCTGGTACGTTTTATTGGTGACATTGCTGACAAAGGTATCACTTGCCTATTAGCCCCGTCAAAAGTTCCTATAAGACGGATCTTATCGGGCGTATCAGGCTTGGCCCTAGGATTCAATAAAGCATCTCGGGAGCAGGCCACCGAATGTTGATAGGCCTGAGTAAGGATCTGAGGCGGGTATCCCCGTTTCAAGAACCTGCCCTGAAGCTCCCTTGCCTTTGATTGAAAATCGGAAAGGGCCGAACAATTGCGGCGTACCCGAAGGTACTGGCCGCGAGGGATCCCCCTTTTCAACGGTATTGGGTGCCAGCTCTTCCAATGCAGGAGGCTGTTTGTTGCTGTCTTTTTGCGGAACAAACTAGTCTGTATGTGACCATCTGAGGATTTCGAAATCTGAAGGTCTAGGAATGTGATCTGAGTGGAACTTATCTCTAATGTAAAATGGAGGCCCAAATTGCTCACATTCAGTGCTTGCACGAATTCACTGAATTCAGATACAGTTCCCGTCCACAAGATCAAGACGTCGTCTATGAATCTTAACCACATGCTGACCCGAGACGACCATCTAATGTTTTCCTCACTAAAAACCACTGTCCTCTCCCACCAGCCCAGATAAAGGTTGGCATAGGAAGGGGCACAGGGACTCCCCATGGCCACACCTCTGAGCTGGTGGTAAAGGCGGCGGTTAAAGAGGAAAACATTATGCTTCAGGACAAAGTCAAGGAGGCTAATGACCAAATCATTATGGGGCTGATATTCTCTACCACGCTCCAGAAGAAACTGTTGTACCGCCTTAATAAATAATCATAATTTTGTCAGAACGCATCCTTACTGATTCTGAGATTAGCATCTTAGAAAAGAGGCTCTCCTTTGTCCCAACGCAAAAATTTGATGTATTTAGTTGGGCAAAGGATTTGAACCTCTTTGCCAGAAAATTAGAATGGAGGAAGTTTTTTATACACAATGATGCTCGTCGGTGCGCGGTGCTGGGCATTGAGGTTGGGGACCTTGGGGACCTGGAGAATTTGATGGGTCTCCTCAATGAAAATGAAAAAACACCAGGGGAGGGTCCATTTACCACCTTGAAATGCCGCTCACGCGCCAGTCCCCCCATAGGTGATACATCCCCAATTGATGTGTTCCTCAATTTAGTAATGAGGGACCTGGAAGCTCTAGATGATTCCAAATATGCCAATAACATCACCAGAGCCGAACTTGAAGGTCTCCAGGCACTTGAGAGGGACACCTCAATAGTGATCAAGGCAGCGGATAAGGGGGGGAATATCGTTGTCATGGGGCAGGAACAACACCTCAAAATGTGGCTCGACATCCTCCAAAATTCGGATTGTTATGGGGTTCTCTATTGCAACCCCACTACTCAGTTTATCAGTGACCTCAAGGACATCCTGGATGGGGCCTTGGTGGCACGCCTGATCAGTAAGGATGAACATTCTGTTTTGTTGCCCAAACATCCACAGTTGGCCTGCTTCTACAGTCTCCCCAAAGTTCATAAAGGGGTGACCCCCCTGAGAGGCAGGGTCTGGGAACAATAGTTTAACACAGGGCATCAGTGACTACATTGAGATTATTCTTAAACCTTTTGTTGCCGCATTGCCCTCCTACGTAAGGGATTCTATGGAGGTTGTGAATAGGCTAGATGGCCTGCAAGTGGAAGAGCATACTTTTCTGGCCAGCCTCGATATATAGGCCTTATATAGCTCCATCCCTCACGAGGAGGGCCTTAAGGCGGTACAACAGTTTCTTCTGGAGCAGAATATTCTGGCAGAGAATATCAGCCCCATAATGATTTGGTCATTAGCCTCCTTGACTTCGTCCTGAAGCATAATGTTTTCCTCTTTACCGCCGCCTCTACCACCAGCTCAGAGGTGTGGCCATGGGGAGTCCCTGTGCCCCTTCCTATGCCAACCTTTATCTGGGCTGGTGAGAGAGGACGGTGGTTTTTAGTGAGGAAAACATTAGATGGTCATCTCAGGTCAGCATGTGGTTAAGATTCATAGACGACGTCTTGATCTTGTGGGCGGGAACTGTATCTGAATTCAGTGAATTCGTGCAAGCACTGAATGTGAACAGTTTGGGCCTCCATTTTACATCAGAGATAAGTTCCACTCAGATCACATTCCTAGACCTTCAGATTTCGAAATCCTCAGATGGTCACATACAGACTAGTTTGTTCCGCAAAAAGACAGCAACAAACAGCCTCCTGCATTGGAAGAGCTGGCACCCAATACCGTTGAAAAGGGGGATCCCTCGCGGCCAGTACCTTCCTAGGGCCAAGCGTGATACGCCCGATAAGATCCGTCTTATAGGAACTTTTGACGGGGCTAATAGGCAAGTTAAGGAAATCCTTCAGACTCATTGGGAGATCCTGAAAATGGATCCGGACATTAGTGACATCATCACTGAGGGCCCCTCAGTAACATACAAAAGGGGTAGAAATTTGAAGGACAGACTAGTCCATAGCTTTTTTCAAACCTCTTCAAGCAATACGTGGCTCAAGAGCTCTCTTATTGGCACCTTTCCCTGTAGCGGTTGTGTGGCGTGCCCATCGATACGGCGGGGTGATACCTTTGTCAGCAATGTCACCAATAAAACGTACCAGATAAGGAGTTTTATTAATTGCCGTTCGATGGGCGTGGTTTATTTGGCCACCTGTGCCTGCGGACTACAGTATGTGGGTAAGACCACGAGAGAGCTCCGTTGTCGAATTGGAGAGCACCTTGCCGACATAAAGAAAAAAGCGGATACCGCCATTGCCAGACACATTACTACGTGTCACCCGGGTGACGCAGGAGCTATCTCCTTTCAAGGGATTGAACTAGTATGTGCTTCACCCAGGGGGGAAGATTTCGATCGGAAGGTGTTGATAAAAGAGACTCAGTGGACTTACAGATTGAGGACCTTGCACCCGGGGGGACTCAATGAATTCATATCTTATGCATGTTTCATTGAGTGACGCTCATGTAAGGTGCCCTCTTTTGTATGCCTTAATATTTGGCTTGTCCTCTACACATGTTCTGATGACCAATAGTTTCTATTGAGTGTGCGGACGTTATCTTGTTTTTTGAGGCTAGGTGACTGTTCATACTACTACACACTACCCTCATTTGTATGCCTTAATATTTGGCTTGTCCTCTATACATGTTCTGATGACCAATAGTTTCTATTAAGTGTGCGGACGTTATCTTGTTTTTTGAGGCTAGGTGTTCACACTACCAGATAATGCTCAATAATGCTTGTGAGAGATGACTGATGTCGGCGGTCTCAGTCATTCTCTTGTTCCCCATGTGTCTTGTCCCAGCATTAGCGCTGCATTCACAGCTGTTCAGGTGTACTCTGATGCATGACCGGGGTATTCAGCGTGAAGCGCCCTTCTGCTTCTAACTCTCTCCCCCCTTGGCAGTGCTCACCCCACTGGTAGTCTGTATATAACCAGTGTGAGCTGTCATAAGGGTTGGAGCGATTCAGCTAGTGGAATATTGGCAAAGTAAGATTGAGCTGCCTTAGTGCTGTTCGCAAACTTTATGTCCTTTTGCCTTTTTCCTCTATGCTTGTTTTTAGCATTTTTTGTATCCCCCCGCACATATTGTAGTTTTAGTGCATACCAATAAAAGCTATATTTTAGCGTTCACCAGAATTTCCGTATATCGCCTTTGCTCATTGAACGCAAATTCCTACTAGAATTGTTGCCACCAGTGATTAAGATATAAGTGCAGTAGCAAATGACGAATGTATATTTCTTTTTCTACTGATTTACGTCACTAAAGGTTTTCCAAGATATAAGTGCAGGAGCGCATAGCCAATGTATAGTTCATTTTCTACTGCTATACGTGAATAAAGGTTTTTCTACATATAAGTGCACCAGCGATTGGCGAATGTATATTTCTTTTTATACTGCTTTACGCCAGTAAAGGCTTTACCAGATATAACTGCAACAGTGAACTGAGAATATATTTTTCTTGTAGTATTGAAATATGCCCCTATTTGCTTTCACCAGAAATAACTGCAGAAGTGACCTGAGAATATATATTTCTTGTTAGACAGAAATAGGCCACTATACCGGCTTTCACCAGAAAACAAGTAAAGAGTGTAGTCCATATATAATTTTCTTTTTTGAATGAAATAAGCCCCTATACGGTTTCAACAGAAATCACTGCAAAACTGCAGTGTGTATATATATTTTTCTTTTTTTACTGTAATAGGCCCCTATACAATTTCACCAGAAATAACTGCACAAGTGACCCGAGAATATATATTTCTTGTTGGAGGGAAAAAGACCACTATACGCTTTAACCAGAAAACAATTAAAGAGTGAAGTGCATATATATTTTTCTTGTAGTACTGAAATACGACCCTATATGTTTTCACCAGAAATGACTGCAAATGGGCAGTGTGTTTATATTTTTCATGTATTACTGAAATAACACCCTAACGTGAATAACAACAAAAGTGCCCTGCATATATATTTATCTTTTTCCACAGATAAAAGCCACTAAAGGCTTTTCAACATAGCACTTGCACCCCAATAATTGCTGTAATGACAGAACTGTACTATGAGACTATCTGGATCCCCAAGTAATGTTTCCCTGCACTTGTAAATCACTTTTTTTCACAATGAGTAATTTCCTATGATTCTCCCTAGCATCTGCACATGTCTCTCCTTGCCTGTGAAATGATTCCTCTCACTATCCTTTCCTTTCACTTGTAAATCGCTTTTTATCACAATGAGGATTTTCCTATTACTGTCCCTAGCATCTGCACTTGTCTCTCCCTGCCTGTGAAATGATTCCTCTCACTATCCTTTCCCTGCACTAGTATATCTCTTCTTTCCTTTCTTTTTTTAACAATCAGTTTTTCTTTCACTCTCCCTAGCGAGAGGCCGCTGTATTTATAGGGCTGTGACATCACCGGGCTTGCTGCTGATTGACTGCATGCATAGCATTATGGGTCATCCTGCCTTCCCAGAGTTACTTGTCCCATGTCCTCACAAGTGTAGCCGCATTTTAGCCACCATTGTAGCCTTCGTTGCAAATCAAATTTTTCCTGAAATTATAAATGAATTCCACTTTGTCAACTTCTATTCGCTCATCTCTACTGCTGACCTTATTCAGATGGCAATACCACCCAAATTGAACTGGTACGTGACTGTCTATTGAAGAATATACCAATATGTGCCTATTCATCTGCATGCCTTGCTACCTCATTGTATTGAACCACACTTAATGGGGTTCACACACTTATATATCCTTAGGATGGGTCATTAGTATCAGTTCAGTTCCTACTGATCAAGTGATAGCAGGATCCACTGCCAGTTGAACTAAAACAGTGTACGGAGCTGGATGCGTGGAAGAAGATCTCTCCATACACTGTACAGTGGCTGTGCCAGATTACTGCAACTCAGCACCTAGATGTATATTTAACTTTTGTAGTATTATTTTGTATTTCATCATTTAGAAAAAAAATTGCCAGATAGTATAGGTGATATACGAGTCTGGAATAATCTTTGGGACTACACCTAGTGGTAAAATTGTATTTTTTTTTTAATGTGGGTGATGAAAATGGACCCTCAATTCTTCGACCAATGGTCTGCCAATGAACATCCTGTATCTTTGAATTATCGTATATTCACCTTTTGTGAATCCTTCTAACAAAACATTAGAACTCTCCCTGTTTGGATCTACGTCTAACCATTTTTTTGTACTAATATCTTTGTCGTATTGTATATTGGCTCCTAGTCTTTAAAAAAACAAATTACAGTGCAAAAGAACATTTGTGTTTATATCTATAGTTATGGAGCCATTTACACTAGTTTTGGTTAAATGCAAAGCATATTCACTTTTCTTGATAATGACGTTTGTAAAATAATTTCTATTAATTTTTATTATTATATATTTATTTTATTATATCAATATTTTGGGGTAGCATTAAGTTTAGCCAGAGACCTGCATCTTTAGCTCCCCATGACATGGATGGATACACGGCTAATTTCTAGCTATACATTATATCGTATGTGCTCCATGTTTTGTCACCAAAGTTTTTGTGAGCTTTGAATATGGAGTCCATGTACTGAAACATACTACTGCATAGATGAAGTTGTCTTTCTCCCATGAAGGCCGCATAAATACGCCGGTATTGAGAAGTAAAATAATTTGACGTTTTTTATCGTCTTTGGTTTTTGGTTCTTTCTTTTCAGTTTTTTTCTTTATTGTTTGGTAATAAATGGAAAATATCGACATATTCCATGTTCCATATTTTCTCTTTGGTCTGTGTCAAAAGCTTCTTTTAAAGCAACTTCGCTTATTCCTGACATTTTTTCCATTAAAGAAATATTAATGTTTGATATTCCTTCATAGATGTATGTGTTTTCTCTTTTTTTAAAAGCACCTTTAAGGTTAACCTTTGTTTTGTTGTCATTGGTTTCATTGTCTTGATGCTAATATTTTGTGTGTTTGTTTTTGTTGAAATAATGAAATTAATTTGCAAAGTAGCTGCATGTTTTCAGTAGAAATAGTAGCTGTATAGTTACCATTAGTGCCCTGCATAATGCAGTCACTATTATCTGTGTGGGTGTGGTTATTAGAGTTGAGTGAACACCTGGATGTTCGGGTTCAAGAAGTTCGGCCGAACTCGACCTGAACTTTATCCCGAACCCCATTGACGTCAATGGGGACCCGAACTTTTGGGCACTAAAAAGGCTGTAAAATAGTCCAGGAAAGGGCTAGAGGGCAGCAAAAGGCAGCAAAATGTAGATAAATCCCCTGCAAACAAATGTGGATAGGGAAATGAATTAAAATAAAATAAAATAAATAAAAAATAAGCAATATCAATTGGAGAGAGGTCCCATAGCAGAGAATCAGGCTTCAAGTCACCCACCAATGGAGAAGGCCACTTTCATTTATTTAGGCCCCAGCACCCAGACAGAGGTCGCGTAGCAGAGAATCAGGTGTCATGTCACCCACCAATAGAGAAGGCCACTTTTAAATAATTAGGTCCCTGGCACCTAGACGGAGGAGAGGTTCATTCAACTTTTGGTTGCACCGCAATATAATGGTAAAAAAAGAGGATTCAATAAAGATGTGCCCTGGAGTACAAGAATATATGGTTGAGGGGGAGGCAGTTATAAATGTATATTCTGCACAAGGGATGGACAGGTCCTGTGGTATCCATGCCTGGTTCATTTTTATGAACGTCAGCTTGTCCACGTTGGATGTGGACAGGCGGCTGCGTTTGTCAGTAATGACGCCACCTGCCGTGCTGAATACACGTTCAGACAAAACGCTGGCCGCCGGGAAGGCCAGCACCTCCAAGGCATAAAAAGCTAGCTCTGGCCACGTGGACAATTTGAAGACCCAGAAGTTGAATGGGGCCGAACCATCAGTCAGGACGTGGAGGGGTGTGCACATGTACTGTTCCACCATGTAAGTGAAATGCTGCCTCCTGCTAACACGTTCCGTATCAGGTGGTGGTGCAGTTAGCTGTGGCGAGCTGACAAAACTTTTCAACATTTCTGCCATGCTAACTCTGCCCTCAGAGATGCTGGCCGTGACACAGCTGCGTTGGCGACCTCTTGCTCCTACTCTGCCTTCGCCTTCGACTTGTTCCGCTGTGACATTTGGGAATGCTCTCAGGAGCGCGTCTACCAGCGTGCGCTTGTACTCACACATCTTCCTATCACGCTCCAGTGCAGGAAGTATGGTGGGCACATTGTCTTTGTACCCAGTAGTCCGCACATGTTAAAATGTGGGCAACTCTGCTGTCGTTGCGCAGGCACTGCAGCATGTAGTCGCTCATGTGTGCCAGGCTGCCCAGAGGTAAGGACAAGCTGTCCTCTGTGGGAGGCGTATCGTCATTGTCCTCCGTATCCCCCCAGCCACGCACCAGTGATGGACCTGAGCTGTGTTGGGTGCCACCCCGCTGTGAACCTGCTTCATCCTCATCCTCCTACACCTCCTCCTCATCCTCCTCGTCCTCCAGTAGTGGGCCCTGGCTGGCCACATTTGTACCTGGCCTCTGCTGTTGCAAAAAACCTCCCTCTGAGCCACTTCTAACAGACTGGCCTGAAAGTGCTAAAAATGACCCCTCATCCTCCTCCTCCTCCTGGGCCACCTCCTCTTCCATCATCGCCCTAAGTGTTTTCTCAAGGAGACATAGAAGTGGTATTGTAACGCTGATAACGGCATCATCGCCACTGGCCATGTTGGTGGAGTACTCGAAACAGCGCAACAGGGCACACAGGTCTCGCATGGAGGCCCAGTCATTGGTGGTGAATTGGTGCTGTTCCGCAGTGCGACCGACCTGTGGGTGCTGCAGCTGAAACTCCATTACGGCCTGCTGCTGCTCGCAAGGTCTCTCCAGCATGTGCAAGGTGGAGTTCCACCTGGTGGGCACGTCGCATATGAGGCAGTGAGCGGGAAGGCCGAAGTTACGCTGTAGCACAGACAGGCGAGCAGCGGCAGGATGTGAACGCCGGAAGTGCGCACAGAAGGCCCTCACTTTATGCAGCAGCTCTGACATGTCAGGGTAGTTGTGAATGAACTTCTGCACCACCAAATTCAGCACATGCGCCCGACAAGGGATGTGCGTCAAACCGGCTAGTCCCAAATACATGTCCTTATCATCAGGAAACATCAGTGGTTGTGCATCAGTGCATTCTATGTCTTCCTCCACTGGGGAATGGGCTAGGTGGATTCCCTTGGGAAACAGCATAAGAGACTGCTGCATAACTTGAGGCTCAGACAGTTTCCCTGATATGCATGGGGGTGATGTGACAGACTGATGGGCTTGGTTTTCATGTGCCACCTGTGCGCTTTCTGCGGAAGACTGGGTGGGAGATAATGTTGTGAACGTGCTTGATCCACTGTCGGCCACCCAATTGACTAGCGCCTGTACCTGCTCAGGCCTTACCATCCTTAGAACGGCATTGGGCCCCACCAAATATCGCTGTAAATTCTGGCGGGTATTGGAACCTGAGGTAGTTGGTTCACTCGGACGTGTGGCTGTGGCAGAATGGCCACGTCCTCTCCCAGCACCAGAGGGTACACTAACACCACCACGACCGCGTCCGCGTTCCTTACTAGATGTTTTCCTCAATGTTACCGTTCACCATGCACCACAATAAGAAAAAAAATATTTGGCCCAATGTATTGATTTCAAATTTAGGCCTTTTTTACAGGCACCTAACACTATCTGCCTATTTATTTGTGTACCGTATTACACTAATCCACGTACAGCAGTAACCACTGATTTAGGGGAATATCAATTGTAGGCCTAGTATTTAGGCCCTGGATTAAAGGTATCCTTTTATGGACAGATTTACACTTGGAGATGCACAGTAGCGTGTGAAAAAATATGTAGGTTTATGCCTTCAGGAATTGTATTTTAACACTTTGTGTAATATACCCTTTAACGGATAGAAATACAATGGGAGATGCTCGGTACCGTGTGAAGTTATTGAGGATGACCCTCTCAGCACTTGTATATACACCTTGAGTGTAATATACCCTTTTACGGACAGATTAACACTTGGCCTGCAACAGCTGGAACACCAGATTCAGGGTATTGCTATATTGGCAAGTGTATTTCACCACAGAACAAAATTTATCCTTTGACGGATACTATTAAACTTGTCCAGTCACAGCTGGAACACCAGATTTACTGTATTTCCATTTTGGCAACTGAATTTCATTGCAGAAAAAAATAAATCCTTTGACGGACACTATTAAACTTGCCCAGCCACTGCTGGGACACCAGATTTACGGTATTGCTATTTTGGCAATTGAATTTCACCCCAGAACAAAATATATACTTTGCCGGACACTATTAAACTTTGTCCAGCCACTGCTGGGACACCAGATTTACGGTATTGCTATTTTGGCAATTGAATTTCACCACAGAAAAAAAATATATCCTTTGCCGGACACTATTAAACTTGTTCAGTCACAGCTGGAACACCAGATTTACTGTATTTCTATTTTGGCAACTGAATTTCACCCCAGAAAATAATAAATCCTTTGCCGGACACTATTAAACTTGTCCAGTCACAGCTGAAACACCAGATTTATGGTATTTCTATTTTTGCAACTGAATTTCACAGCAGAAAATAATATATCCTATGACGGACACTATGAAACTTGTCCAGTCACAGCTAGAACACCAGATTTACGGTATTGCTATTTTGGCAATTGAATTTCACCCCAGAACAAAATATATCCTTTGCCGTACACTATTAAACTTTGCCAGCCACTGCTGGGACACTAGATTTAGGGGGTTGCTATTTTGGCAATTGAATTTCACCACAGAAAAAATCTATCCTTGGCCACAGCTGGAACACCAGATTTAGGGGATTGCTATTTTGGCAATTGAATTTAACCCCTTAATAAAATATAGAAATTTCTATCCTGAGTTTCTAAGGGTGACAATAAGCACAGCCAAGCCCCTGATGTAGGAAATAGCAAAGTGCACCACAAGACACAAAATGGCCGCCGATCAAAGTGACAGAAAAACACTCTGTGCAGCCTAAAAACCAGTGAGCAAGTAACTAGCAGAAGTTCAATCATTCACAGCTGTAGATTGATCAGTTCATTAGGTGCTGTTGCTGACTTTTCCCTGCATAATCTCGCCCTCACAGAAGCTGCGTCCTCTCCCTACACTAATCAGAGCAGAGTGACGTGCGGCTCTACGTGACTCCAGCTTAAATAGAGGCTGGTTCACATGCTGCATTTGGCCAATCACAGCCATGCCATTAGTAGGCATGGCTGTGATGGCTTCTTAGGCAAGAAGTAAAATGCTAGCTGATTGGCTGCTGTGCAGCCCTTCAGAAAGCGGGAAAAAATCACTGAACAATGGACCCGAATCCAAACTTTTTTGAAAATGTTCGGGTCCGGGTCCGTGTCCCGAACACCCCAAAATTCGGTACGAACCCGAACTATCCTCGAACTGTTCGCTCAACCCTTGTGGTTATCCATCTCACCCTCTGACGTCTTCTTTTCCAGCCGTTGAGCCGTTCTGTCCCGCAGTGTCCTTCTTGAGTACTGACGATTTTTGTTGGTAAAAAGGTAAGTATCCTCTTCTGCTTCCTCACGCTGATCAGTTTTCCTTTATCTTTTCTTTAAATTTTTTCAATTTATGTTTTAATTTTTTCAATGAATTGTTGAGGAGAGTAAGCTTCTTCTTATGCGATGGTTTTTGCCTCTGGTGTACTCTTGTCCATGCACACTTTACTACTTATGGGGGTTCACGCACTTCTATATCCTTAGGATGGGTCATTAGTATAAATTCGGTTCCTACTGATCTGGTGATAGCAGGATTCACTGCCAGTTGAACTAAAACAGTGTATGATGCTGTACGCATGGAAGAAAACATCTCTAGTACTAAGAGTGTTGTTATCATCACAATTTCCGTAGCTTGCGTCACTGGCATGGAGGGGCTCTAATCCAATTGTCAGCGGTGTGTTCATGGAAAGGCATTGCCTAAGCCATGCTTTGTTTCCTGATTCTTCTGCTCTGCATATTAGTTGTAGTAATAGTTCTTCCTTTGTAGAGCACATATTATTTTATAAGTTTCTCGGTCTCTTTTTCTCCTTCTTCGTGCAGCGTGCAACTTGGAGCAAGTGCTGGCCAGTCTCCTCTTCGATTGTTTTTCTTTTATAGGCGCCTCATGCTTGTACTGGCCTTTTACCAGCAGCTACTGTATATCCTCGAGGATTGTGCTCATCACTTAAAGACTGTGATATTTACATCTTGAACAAGGCAATTTTCCATTATGGTAAGTATCAATAAACTTTATTGGTTTAAAGTCTTGTGGTCAGTATTATCTCTTATTAATAAAATTGTACATATAAATATATTCTATTATTAATAAAGCATTGGTCCCCCTGCATCCAAACATTGCAATTGCAATGTTATGGGATTTACATTCCTGAGAGTGCAGTCAGACAGGACCTCCTGATTAGAAGCATGCAAGCAGCACGGAGAGAGTGCTGGATAACGCTGCAACTGGGTGAGATAGTTAACTACCATGCAGGGTTCAGTTAACACTAAAAGCACAGTGATGTTCATCAATAAGCCTACCTCTTCAGAGCCTAGAGAGGGCATAAATACAACAACATCCAGGTGCAGAAGGGTAACCTGTAGCAGTGTTGGCTTACAGTATTCCAAATCCTAGTCCAAGTTCCCTGGAGAGCCCGTGGCCTATATAAGAGACTGTTAAAATTATTTATCTCATTGTCCCATGTGATGTGACAAACAGGAAGTTAATATCACCAACCATTCCCATTTTATTAAGGTGTATCCATATAAATGGCCCACCCTGTATTTACTAAGCCAGTTTTCTCTTGTAACAACTCTGTAACTGCCAAGCTTGTTGCCCCACATGAGCTCCGAATTGCACTGCATTGGCTTATGTCGTCCTTGACTGGGAAACCCTGTACATCACTCAAGTGTGAAAAAGATTCATGTTTTTCCATTTTAATCTTATAGCAGCTTCTCCTTAAACTCAGCACGGGTAAAAAATGTCAAATCTACTTTTAGCAGTATACAGTTAACAAACGCACTCATTTTTTGCAAGCGTTCTCCAAACTTTAATAGCATTTCTGCCATTTTCAACCCCAAAAATAGTTAGCTTCTATACATGCTTGTGTAGCTGTATAACAAGTATACTATATGTCACCTTTCCATTCCTATAAGCCTCCAGCAGTAGCCTCCTACAGGATTGAATCTAACATAACCAGCCACTTTGGCTACCTTTTGGACTGACATCTCACACAGCTCCAACAGACTCCCCATATCTTACCCCTCCCACAGCTGATGTTATGCTTAGCCTATGCAGCTTCAGCAATAGCATACACAAAGCTTCAAAAGCTATTCCTTCTAAGACTATATCAGCCCCACTACTCTAAAGTGGTAAAGACTCTTCTGGTAAGCCCATAGTCTGCTTTACAGTGAAGTCCTTTATGTCTTGTTTGTCAATATTGCAATGGTTTCCAAGAGCAGGCCAGGTGGCTCACTATGCAGCATCTCCACAGGCAACTTGTTACTCATTGCCTTCCTGTTGCAATGAACTAGCCACTCTGTCATACAGCCAACTGAATCTTACCTGATAATCAAGTCACTCTGGCCTCCAGTTCACTGAATCATTTCTGATGGATAAACCAAGAACCAACTCTTTTTACTGGGCAATTGCAGGTCGTTCTTACACCAAACGGACCATCCTCAGAAAGTGCCTAGTATGTGTTGTATGTGTGCAAAGTATTGTAGGCATAGAAGAAGGATCATCCCTGCTATAAAATAATATTAATTGCAACGTTGTATATTTCCCTATTTTACCCTGCTGCTGCCTCAAAGAATTGTTTTTACACAGGCAGGCTTCTATAAAGGAAGCAGCAGGGCACATACTTCTTTTGAAAAGCGATCCCTGAATTGGACAGTATGCTATATAGAACAGCTGAATCTCTCATATTGAGGAGGAAGCCCTATTATAAAGTGCCACCACGTCATCACGTCACTGCGAGATTTTGTGCGGTTTCTTCAATCAAGATGACCACAAAAGCCTCTCTGCAAGCAAGTGGATAAGGTGAGTATGATTTTCTTTTTTACCCTGATTAACCCCTGAAAGGCCTCATTTTTAATGTCAAATGCCGCAATCAGTGATGAACACGGCATCTGAGATGATGGCGGCAAGTGCAGCAGCCGTATGGTACATGTTGGCAGGCAGCAGAAGCATTACGGACCATGATGGTAGGCAGGAAGCAGCAGTGGCTTGATGGCAGAAGTTGCTTGATACAGCAACTTCCATGATGGTAGACAGGCCGCAGCAGTGGCACCATGGAGGCAGTGGCAGCAGCCGTATGGAACATGTTGGTAGGCAGTCAGCAGCAGTGGCATGAAAGCGGCATTGGCGTGATGCAGGCAGCAGCAGTAGCCATAAGAAATATAAAGCATTACCGGATCTGCGCCACAGGAACAATCTTAAAAAAAACTAGAGGATGAAAATCCTTCTACTCACCAGCTATGCCGCCTAAGGATCCAAGACTCTACGGTCTCCACCAAATCTTCCCCAGCTACCTTTTCTCAACATGCACCGAACGTCCATGTTTGTGGATTCTTCCCTTGATTAAATATCTTCCCCTGTTAAGCTCAGACAAAAGAGTATAAAATAGTGAAGTACCACCTTCACAGTTAGATGTAATGCTTTATATTTACTTACAAGATTTCAACTTGCTAGTGATGCCAACTCATATGGTGCAATATATCTCCTGTACCTACGACTGTGTTTGAACTGCCACAGCTTATTTTAAGCCTGCACATCTAGCACACAGCTGTGGTTTTATGTGACCGCCTACTAATGGCATGGCTGTGATTGGCCAAGTGCAGCATGTGACCCAGCCTCTATTTAAGCTGGAGTCACGTAGCGCCGCACGTCACACTGCTCTGATTAGTGTAGGGAGAGGACGCAGCTTCTGTGAGGGCGAGATTAGGCAGGGAAAAGTCAGCAACAGCACCTAATGAACTGATCGATCTACAGCTGTGAATGAATGGACTTCTGCTAGTTACTTGCTCACTGGTTTTTAGGCTGCACAGAGCGTTTTTCTGTCACTTATTTTCTGGGGTGATCGGCGGCCATTTTGTGACTTGTGGTGTACCAGAACAAGCTGCCACCAAGTCCATCAATACTAGTTTTTTTTTGCTATATCCTACATCAGGGGCTTGGCTGTGCTAATTGTCACCCCTAGAAACTCAGGATAGCAATTTCTATATTTTATTAAGGGGTTAAATACAATTGCCCAAATACCAATCCCCTAAATCTGGTGTTCCAGCTTTGGCTAGCCAAGTATAATACTGTCTGCTGTCTGGCAAAGGAAAGATTATTTTCTGTTGTGAAATTCAATTGCCAAAATAGCAATACCATAAATCAGTGGTTTCAGCTGTGGCTGGCAAAGTATAATAGTGTCCGCCAAAACATATATTTTGTTCTGGGGTGAAATTCAATTGCTAAAATAGCAATACCATAAATCAGTGGTTTCAGCTGTGGCTGGCCAAGTTTCATAGTGTCCGCAAAAACATATATTTTGTTGTGGGGTGAAATTCAATTGCCAAAATAGCAATACCCTGAATCTGGTGTCCCAGCTGTTGCAGGCCAAGTTTCATAGTGTCCGCAAAAACATATATTTTGTTGTGGGGTGAAATTCAATTGCCAAAATAGCAATACCCTGAATCTGGTGTCCCAGCTGTTGCAGGCCAAGTTTCATAGTGTCCGTCAAAACATATATTTTGTTCTGGGGTGAAATTCAATTGCCAAAATAGCAATACCCTGAATCTGGTGTCCCAGCTGTTGCAGGCCAAGTTTCATAGTGTCCGCAAAAACATATATTTTGTTCTGGGGTGAAATTAAATTGCCAAAATAGCAATACCCTGAATCTGGTGTCCCAGCTGTTGCAGGCCAAGTTTCATAGTGTCCGCAAAAACATATATTTTGTTCTGGGGTGAAAATCAATTGCCAAAATAGCAATACCATAAATCAGTGGTTTCAGCTGTGGCTGGCAAAGTATAATAGTGTCCGCCAAAACATATATTTTGTTCTGGGGTGAAATTCAATTGCTAAAATAGCAATACCATAAATCAGTGGTTTCAGCTGTGGCTGGCCAAGTTTCATAGTGTCCGCAAAAACATATATTTTGTTGTGGGGTGAAATTCAATTGCCAAAATAGCAATACCCTGAATCTGGTGTCCCAGCTGTTGCAGGCCAAGTTTCATAGTGTCCGTCAAAACATATATTTTGTTCTGGGGTGAAATTCAATTGCCAAAATAGCAATACCCTGAATCTGGTGTCCCAGCTGTTGCAGGCCAAGTTTCATAGTGTCCGCAAAAACATATATTTTGTTCTGGGGTGAAATTAAATTGCCAAAATAGCAATACCCTGAATCTGGTGTCCCAGCTGTTGCAGGCCAAGTTTCATAGTGTCCGCAAAAACATATATTTTGTTCTGGGGTGAAAATCAATTGCCAAAATAGCAATACCATAAATCAGTGGTTTCAGCTGTGGCTGGCAAAGTATAATAGTGTCCGCCAAAACATATTTTGTTCTGGGGTGAAATTCAATTGCCAAAATAGCAATACCCTGAATCTGGTGTTCCAGCTGTTGCGGGCCTAGTTTAAATCTGTCCGTAACAGGGTATATTTTGTTCTGGGGTGAAATTCAATTGCCAAAATAGCAATACCATAAATCAGTGGTTTCAGCTGTTGCTGGCCAAGATTCATAGTGTCCGCAAAAACATATATTTTGTTGTGGGGTGAAATTCAATTGCCAAAATAGCAATACCTTGAATCTGGTGTCCCAGCTTTTGCAGGCCAAGTTTCATATTGTCCGCAAAAACATATATTTTGTTCTGGGTGAAATTCAATTGCCAAAATAGCAATACCATAAATCAGTGGTTTCAGCTGTGGCTGGCCAAGTTTCATAGTGTTCGCAAAAACATATATTTTGTTCTGGGGTGAAATTCAATTGCCAAAATAGCAATACCCTGAATCTGGTGTTCGAGCTGTTGCAGGCCAAGTGTAAATCTGTCAATAAAAGGATACCTTTCATCCAGGGCCTAAATACTAGCCCTAAAAGAGATATTCCCCTAAATCAGTGGTTACTGCTGTGCCTGGATTAGTGTAATACGCTACATAAATAAATAGGCAGATAGTGTTAGGTGCCTGTAAAAAAAGGCCTGAATTTGAAATCAATACATTGGGCCAAATATTTTTTTTCTTATTGTGGTGCTTGGTGAACGGTAACAATAAGGAAAACATCTAGTAAGAGACGCGGACGCGGTCGTGGTGTTAGTGTACCCTCTGGTGCTGGGAGAGGACGTGGTCATTCTGCCACAGCCACACGTCCTAGTGAACCAACTACCTCAGGTTCCAGTACCCGCCAGAATTTACAGCGATATTTGGTGGGGCCCAATGCCGTTCTAAGGATGGTAAGGCCTGAGCAGGTACAGGCGCTAGTCAGTTTGGGTGGCCGACAGTGGATCCAGGACGTTCACAACATTATCTCCCACCCAGTCTTCCGCAGAAAGCGCACAGGTGGCACCTGAAAACCAAGCCCATCAGTCTGTCACATCACCCCCATGCATATCAGGGAAACTGTCTGAGCCTCAAGTTATGCAGCAGTCTCTTATGCTGTTTGAAGACTCTGCTGACAGGGTTTCCCAAGGGAATCCACCTAGCCCTTCCCCAGTGGAGGAAGACATAGAATGCACTGATGCACAACCACTGATGTTTCCTGATGATGAGGACATGGGAATACCACCTCATCGGAGTCCGCACGTCTCTGATGATGACGAAACACAGGTGCCAACTGCTGCGTCTTTCTGCAGTGTGAAGACCGAACAGGAGGTCAGGGAGGAAGACTGTGTGTAAGACGATGTCCTAGACCCCACATGGAATGAAGGTCGTGTCACTGACTTTCATAGTTCAGAGGAAGAGGCAGTGGTGAGACCGAGCCAACAGCGTAGCAAAAGAGGGAGCAGGGGGTAAAAGCAGACCAGCCGCCGCCAAGAGAGTTCGCCTGCTACTGGCCACCGCCACCAGTAACTGAGCACCCCAAAGGCAGCTTCAAGGGGTTCCCTGGTATGGCACTTCTTTAAACAATGTGCTGACAACAAGACCCGAGTGGTTTGCAAGCTGTGCCATCAGATCCTGAAGCGAGACATTAACGTTCTGAACCTTAGCACAACCTGCATGACCAGGCATCTACATGCAAAGCATGAACTGCAGTGGAGTAAACACCTTAAAAGCAAGGAACTCACTGAGGCTCCCCCTGCTCCCTCTTCTGCTGCTGCCTCGGCCTCTTCCTCCACCTCTGGAGGAACGTTGGCACCTGCCGCCCACCAAACAGAGGATGTGCCACCGACACCACCACCTGCGTCACCAAGCATCTCCACCATGTCACACGGCAGCGTTCAGCTCTCCATCTCACAAACCTTGGAGAGAAAGCATAAATTCCCACCTAGCCGCCCTCGAGCCCGGGGCCTGAATGCAAGCATTTCTAAACTACTGGCCTTTGAAATGCTGTCATTCAGGCTGGTTGACACAGACAGCTTCAAACAGCTGATGTCCATGGCTGTCCCACAGTATGTTGTTCCCAGCCGCCACTACTTCTTCAAGACAGCCGTGCCTTCCCTGCACAACCAAGTATCCGATAAAATCAAGTGTGCACTGCGCAACGCCATCTGTGGCAAGGTCCACCTAACCACAGATACGTGGACCAGTAAACACGGCCAGGGACGCTATATCTCCCTAACTGCACACTGGGTAAATGTAGTGGCGGCTGGGCCCCAGGCGGAGAGTTCCTTGGCGCACGTCCTTCCGCCGCCAAGGATCGCAGGGCATCATTCTTTGCCTCCTGTAGCCTCCTCCTCTTACTCGGCTTCCTCCTCCTCTGCTTCCACCAGCTCATCCAGTCAGCCACACACCTTCACCACCAACTTCAGCACAGCCCGGGGTAAACGTCAGCAGGCCATTCTGAAACTCATCTGTTTGGGGGACAGGCCCCACACCGCGCAGGAGTTGTGGCAGGGTATTGAACAACAGACCGACCAGTGGTTGCTGCCTGTGGGCCTCAAGCCCGGCCTGGTGGTGTGCGATAATGGGCGAAATCTCATCGCAGCTCTGGGACTAGCCGGTTTGACGCACATCCCTTGTCTGGCGCATGTGCTGAATTTGGTGGTGCAGAAGTTCATTCACAATTACCCCGACATGTCAGAGCTGCTGCATAAAGTGCGGGCCGTCTGTGCGCATCCTGCCGCTGCTCGCCTGTCTGCGCTACAGCGTAACTTCGGCCTTCCCGCTCACCGCCTCATATGCGACGTGCCCACCAGGTGGAACTCCACCTTGCACATGCTGGAGAGACTGTGCGAGCAGCAGCAGGCCATAGTGGAGTTTCAGTTGCAGCACGCACAGGTCAGTCGCACTGCGGAACAGCACCACTTCACAACCAATGATTGAGCCTCCATGCGAGACCTGTGTGCCCTGTTGCCCTGTTGCCCTGTTTCGAGTACTCCACCAACATGGCCAGTGGCGATGACACCGTTATCAGCGTTACAATACCACTTCTATGTCTCCTTGAGAAAACGCTTAGGGCGATGATGGAAGAGGAGGTGGCCCAGGAGGAGGATGAGGGGTCATTTTTAGCACTTTCAGGCCAGTCTGCTAGAAGTGGCTCAGAGGGAGGTTTTTTGCAACAGCAGAGGCCAGGTACAAATGTGGCCAGCCAGGGCCCAATACTGGAGGACGAGGAGGATGAGGATGAAGCAGGTTCACAGCGGGGTGGCACACGACACAGCTCAGGCCCATCACTGGTGCGTGGCTGGGGGGATACGGAGGACGATGACGATACGCCTCCCACAGAGGACAGCTTGTCCTTACCTCTGGGGAGCCTGGCACACATGAGCGACTACATGCTGCAGTGCCTGCGCAATGACAGCAGAGCCCTCTTGCCCACTTTTTAACGTGTGCGGACTACTGGGTTGCCACCCTGCTGTATCCCCGGTACAAAGACAATGTGCCCACCTTACTTGCTGCACTGGAGCGTGATAGGAAGATGCGCGAGTACAAGTGCACGCTGGTAGAGGTGATTCTGAGAGCATTCCCAAATGTCACAGGGGAACAGGTTGGAGCCCAAGGCGAAGGCAGAGGAGGAGCAAGAGGTCGCCAATGCAGCTGTGTCACGGCCAGCTCCTCTGAGGGCAGGGTTAGCATGGCAGAAATGTGGAAAAGTTTTGTCTCCACGCCACAGCTAACTGCACCACCACCTGATACGGAACGTGTTAGCAGGAGACAGCATTTCACTAACATGGTTGAACAGTACGTCTGCACACCCCTCCACGTACTGACTGATGGTTCGGCCCCATTCAACTTCTGGGTCTCCAAATTGTCCACGTGGCCAGAGTTAGCATTTTATGCCTTGGAGGTGCTGGCCTGCCCGGCGGCCAGCGTTTTGTCTAAACGTGTATTCAGCACGGCAGGGGGCGTCATTACTGACAAACGCAGCCGCCTGTCCACAGCCAACGTGGACAAGCTGACGTTCATAAAAATGAACCAGGCATGGATCCCACAGGACCTGTGCCTCTCTTGTGCAGAATAGACATTTATAACTGCCTCCCCCTCAACCATGTATTCTTGTACTCCGGGGCACTTCTTTATTGAATCCTCATTTTTTAACTTTACCATGATCTTGCGGTGCAACCCAAAGTTGAATGAACCTCTCCTGTGTCTGGGTGCTGGGGCCGAAATAACTGAAAGTGGCCTTCTCCATAGGTAGGTGATATGACTCATGATTCCTTGCTGTAGGACCTCTCTCCTCTGTCTGGGTGCTGGGCCGAAATAAATGAAAGTGGCCTTCACCATTGGTGGGTGATATGACGCATGATTCCTTGCTGTGGGACCTCTCTCCTCTGTCTGGATGCTGGGTCCGAAATAACTGAAAGTGGCCTTCTCTAGTGGTGGGTGATATGACGCATGATTCCTTGCTGTGGGACCTCTCTCCTCTGTCTGGGTGCTGGGTCCGAAATAACTGAAAGTGGCCTTCTCCAGTGGTGGGTGATATGACGCATGATTCCTTGCTGTGGGACCTCTCTCCTCTGTCTGGGTGCTGGGCCGAAATAACTGAAAGTGGCCTTCTCCAGTGGTGGGTGATATGATGCATGATTCCTTGTTGTGGGACCTGTATACTCGATCTGGGTGCTGGGCCGAAATAACTGAAAGTGGCCTTCTCCAGTGGTGGGTGAAATGACGCATGATTCCTTGCTGTGGGACCTCTCTCCTCTGTCTGGGTGCTGGGCCGAAAAAACTGAAAGTGGCCTTCTCCATAGTTGGGTGATATGACACATGATTCCTTGCTGTAGGACCTCTCTCCTCTGTCTGGGTGCTGGGCCGAAATAAATAAAAGTGGCCTTCTCCAGTGGTGGGTGATATGACGCATGATTCCTTGCTGTGGGACCTCTCTCCTCTGTCTGGGTGCTGGGGCCGAAATAACTGAAAGTGGCCTTCTCCAGTGGTGGGTGATATGACGCATGATTCCTTGCTGTGGGACCTCTCTCCTCTGTCTGGGTGCTGTGGCCAAAATAACTGAAAGTGGCCTTCTCCAGTGTTGGGTGATATGACGCATGATTCCTTGCAGTGGGACCTCTCTCCAATTGATATTGGTTAAATTTTATTTATTTTATTTTATTTTAATTCTTTTCCCTATCCACATTTGTTTGCAGGTGATTTACCTACATTTTGCTGCCTTTGGCAGCCCTCTAGCCCGTTCCTGGACTATTTTGCAGCCTTTTTAGTGCCTAAAAGTTCGGGTCCCCATTGACCTAAATGGGGTTCGGGTTCGGGATAAAGTTAGGGTTGAGTTCGGATCCCGAACCCGAACATTTTCGGGAAGTTTGGCCGAACTTCCCGAACCCGAACTTCCAGGTGTTCGCTCATCTCTACTCCCCACCCACTTCCTTTTAGTGTCATGTAAGCATCCTTCTCACTCCCTAGTCTTTTTTCCCACTGAGATATGCAGTAAAATTTTGCTGCTTGCTGTTTAACTGGATTTGTCCAAAATGAACTTGAAAAACTACAGATGCCGGATAAAATTTTGGGAAGTTCATAACGAACCTGGTTTGTTATTAACTGGTTCTTTTATTTCTAGTTCAGTAGAATTGATTCACTCATCTCTAGTTAGCACTGTCTGCTAGGGGAGCAGTCACTTTCACTTCCAACTAAAGTTTCAGACAAAAAAATCCATAGGTATTTTAAACAAATCTAACATTTTGTAAATATGTCACAAAAAATAACTTCAAACCAAGTTGACAATCCAAGAAAAATGTGCAAAAAGTTGCATATGAATACATTACCTCTTTAGTCAGGCTGTCTAGCGATGCATCAGATTTATCACAGTAGCTCTGGCTAAACGTTAATTACGGTTAGACACTTTTGCCTAATCCCTTTCCAATGAAGTCACATTCCTAATCCAGTGAGCCAAACTCTCGTTATAAAGATAGATGCAGAACATTTCTCAAGAACTAGATAAACCAAATTGTGCTAAAAATTTGCCAGATTGACTAATTTGCCCCAAATTGAGGCAAATTTTGTTGATGTTTAAACCTGTGCATGGACATTAGTAATGCATCCCACAGTCTTCTTTTTTAATGTGGTGGTATAACTTTTATCCTCCCTTACAAGATCATAGTGGCCAGGGATGTAACAAGTAATCATGGGTCCCCACAGCAACACTTGGAATGGGGCCCTATTCCAACATAACCACTTTCAACAACATGCTCAGAAAAGCTTATGATTTGTTTCCTTAATGCACAAGGCTAGGGCATAACTTGATGTCAAAGTGCAGGGATAATGCACATAGTGATATCACAGTGCAGGGATAGTGCACACAGTGATATAATAATGTGCACAGTGAAGTCACTATATGGGGATAGTACACACATTGATGTCATAGTGACAATAACAAACATTTGTAATGCACTTTTCTCACAGGGATTCAAAGCGCAGGGATAGTTGCATGGAGACTCTCTGGGAAGTCATTGGCTGCCATATAGGCAATTGACCCCAAAACACAACACAATTTTGTTGGAAACCAAATTGCCTATATATTTTTGGAATATAAGAGGAAACCCACTCTGAGATATTGTGCCTGGTCAATGTAACTAGTCCAAAACATTAAGCCGCCATGCTGTACACAATAATATTGGAATAATGCACATAGTGATGTCAGTACATAGATGAAGACAATGATGTCCTTGAACAGGAATAATCTACTCAGTGATGTTGCAACATTGGAATTATTTAAGTATAATGCACATATGATGTCAAAGTACAGGAATAATGTAAAGATATCACAGCACAAGCAAAATTAAAAGACTAATGCCATGCAGAAGGGATAATGCAAATAGAAGAAGTAACCTTGAGGCTCCATAATAAAACTTAGAATGTGGTTGTATACATTTTGCATGGCACCTTAGTTATATGCATTTCATTACTACCTTCACCTAATGTCTGAGTGGAAATGGACCTACAGTATTAGTTGTTGGGCCCCATGGTAGTATGCTGTGCCTGCTACCCTGGTAGTTATGCCCATGCAAAGTCGATTTTGATGTATCTAAATACTGCTTGTCTTTATGAAATTGTGTTATTTGTTCTGTTTTATTTTACTTGTTTTATGCTTATTTCTTTAGATTAAATTTTAACAATTTACAGCTTTGCAAAAATAAAATAAAAATCTTTGATCTTTCTGTTTTCTTACTGTTTAATTTATCAGCATTTATTTTCTTTATAACTCACATCACAGAGAACATATAAGGTCTTAAAAGGCTGTATTTTTATTGTGCAAAACATCAAAGATAAGCAGCTGCAAACACTTGTGCATGATTGTTAAGCCTTTGAAATAGGCTCTTCAAATAATTTCTTAAAAGCAGTATATTTGAAGAGGATGGAGGTTTCTGTAAGATGTGTGAGAGAAAATACATTATTCATAGAACTTAAACTATTATTTAATCTCTAAAATGTTAGGAGTCCAAATGCTGAGATTTTGGTGTTCCAAAAGTAAGATTTTTAATAAGTTGTGTTTCTTGTTACATTGGAGCATTCTCTGTAATCTTACTGCCTACTGTATAAATCCATGTATTATATTGGTTGCAGATATTCAGTTTATTGGAAATTTGCTACAAAATACATTATGAACTAATAGATATGCTGGATGCAAAACAGCTCAGGTTGTTTGCTGTAAAGGGTGAAATCTGAGTTCAAATCTGCATTGATGTACATTTTTTTAATAGTCCATTGGTCATTAAAAATACCTTAACAAAATATAACCAAGAAAATAGGTACTATATTTTTGGCTTTATCAGATGCACCTGATGATAAGACGTACCCCAGGTGTTTAATCAGACTTCAGATCAGATCCTCAGATCAGACTCCCATATCAGATTCTCAGATTAGACCCCCATATCAGGAACTCAGATCAGACCCCATATCAGGAACACAGATCAGACTCCCCTATTAGGAACTCAGATCAGACCGCCATATCATATGCTCAAATTAGACCCCCATATCAGGAACTCAGATCAGACCCCCATATCAGGAACACAGATCAGACTCCCCTATCAGGAACTCAGATCAGACCGCCATATCAGGAACTTAGATTAGACCCCTATATCAGGAACTCAGATCAGACCCCCATCAGATCTCAGATTAGACTTCTATGTCCAGGGGCAGACTTGGAACTTAACTCCTTATGTACCGGGCTCATTTTCACCCTAAGGACCAGGCCATTTTTTTCAAATCTGACCAGTGTCGCTTTATGTGTAAATAACTTTAAAATACTTTTACTTATCCAAGCCATTCTGAGATAGTTTTTTCATCACATATTGTACTTCATGATACTGGTAAAATGGAGTCAAAGAAATTCATTTCAATGCAAATTTCAAAGTTTCAACTCCTCTACTTCTATAATACATAGTAATACCTCCAAAAATAGTTAATACTTTACATTCCCTATATGTCTACTTCATGTTTGGATCATTTGGGGAATGCCATTTTATATTTTGGGGATGTTACAAGGCTTATAAGTTTAGAAGCAAATCTTGAAAATTTTCAGAAATTTTCCAAATCCCACTTTTTAGGGACCAGTTCAGGTCTGAAGTAACTTTGTGAGTCTTACATAATAGAAAACACTCAAAAATGACCCCCATTCTAGAAACTACACCCCTCAACATGTTCAAAACTGATTTTGCAAACGTCGTTAACCCTTTAGGTGTTCCACAAGAGTTAATGGCAAATGGAGATAACATTTCAGAATTTAGATTTTTTGGCAAATGTTCAATTTTAATTCATTTTTACAGTAACAAAGCAAAGATTAACAGCTAAACAAAACCTAATATTTATTGCCTTGATTCTGTAGTTTGCAGAAACACTCCATATGTAGTTGTAAACTACTGTACGGGCACGCGGCAGGGCGTAAAGGGAAAGGAGCGCCTTGTGGTTTTTGGAAGGCGGATTTTGCTGGACTGGATTTTTTGACACCATGTCCCATTTGAAGCCCCCCTGATGCCCCCCTACAGTAGAAACTCCACGAAAGTGACACCATCTAAGAAACTACACCCCTCAAGGTATTCAAAACTGATTTTACAAACTTTGTTAACCCTTCAGGTGTTTCACAAGCGTTATTGGCAAATGGAGATGGAATTTAAGAATTAAAATTTTTGGGCAAATTTTCCAATTTAATCTATTTTTCCAGTAACAAAGCAAGGGTTAACAGCCAAACAAAACTCTATATTTATTGCCCTGATTCTGTAGTTTGCAGAAACACCCCATATGTGGTCGTAAGCTACTGTACTGGCACATGACAGGGCGTAGAGGGAAAGGAGCGCTGGGACATGGTGTAAAAAAAAAAGGCCATCAAAATCTGCCTTCCAGAAACCATATGGCGTTCCTTTACTTCTGCGCCCTGCCATTTGGTCATACAGCAGTTTACGACCACATATGGTGTGTTACTGAAAACTACAGAATCAGGGTAATAAATGATAAGTTTTGTTTGGCTGTCAACCCTTGCTTTGTTGCTGGAAAAAATGGATTAAAATTGAAAATTTGCCACAAAATAACTGTTATGGCACAGCTTTTATTTTATTTTTTTGACCATGTTCATCTGAGGGGTTAAGTCATGGGGTAATATTATAGAGCAGATTGTTACAGATGCGGCAATACCTAATATGTTTGCTTTTTTAAAATTTATTTAGGTTTTACACTATATTATCCTTTTTTAAACAAAAAAATATATAATTTAGTATCTCCATAGTCTAAGAGTAATTTTTTAAAGTTATTAGCTGAATCTCTTAGGTAGGGGCTAATTTTTTGCGCAATGAGAGGACGGTTTTATTGCCACTATTTTGTGGGGCATATGACTTTTTGATAGTTTGCTATTACACTTTTTGTGATGTAAATTTTGCACCATTTTATTTTTGACTGTGTTAATCTGAGAGGTTAGATCATAAGGTATTTTTATAGAGCAGATTGTTATGGACACTGCGATACCTAATATGTCTACTTTTTTAAACTTATTTAGGTTTTACATTATATTATCCTTTTTTAAACAACAAAAAAAATAATTTAGTATCTCCATAGTCTAAGGCAGGCATCCTCAAACTGCGGCCCTCCAGATGTTGTAAAACTACAACTCCCACAATGCCCTGCTGTAGGCTGATACCTGTTCGGGCATGCTGGGAGTTGTAGTTTTGCAACAGCTGGAGGGCCGCAGTTTGAGGATGCCTGGTCTAAGGCCTCATGCACACGACCGTAGGTGTTTTGCGTCTGCCTAAAAAAAAGGGACGATGGATCGTTTTTTTTTTTGCGGATCCGTTTTTTTGGCAGATCCATTGTAATAATGCCTATCCTTGTCCGCAAACGTGAAAAAAAAATAGGACATGCTCTATTTTTTGGACGGAATTTAAACACGGACCACGGATGCGGAAAAACAAAAACGGTTGACCATCCGCATTTTTTGACAGACCCATTGAAATGAATGGGGAAGCATCCAATCGTGAAAAAAAACAGTACGGACGCGGAAACAAACAACAGTCGTTTGCAAGAGGCCTAAGAGTAAGTTTTTTTTTTTAGTTTTTAACCGAATGTCTTAGGTAGGAGGTAGGAGGTAGGAGGTAGGAGCTCATTTTTTGCGGGATTAGAGGACGGTTTTATTGGCACTTTTTTGGAGGGCATATGACTATTTGATCGTTTGCTATTACACTTTTTGTGGTGTAAGGTGACAAAAAAAATCCTTTTTTTGCATCTTTTTTTTTTTTACCGTGTTTATCTGAGGGATTAGGTCATGTGGTATTTTTATATAGCAAATTATTACGGACGCGGCGATACCTAATATGTCTACTTTTTAAAAATGTATTTAGGTTTTACACTATATTATCCTTTTTCAAAAAAAAAAAAATTATATCTCCATAGTCTAAGAGTCAGTTTTTTTTAAAGTTTTTAGCCGAATGTCATAGGTAGGGTGTCCTAGGTAGGGGCTAATTTTTTGTGGGATGAGAGGATGGTTCTATTGGCACTATTTTGGAGAGCATATGACTTTTTGATCGCTTGCTATTACACTTTGTGATTTAGGCAACATGCACACGCGGATCCATCTTCCTTTTATTTTTACATCCACATCCGTTCCGTGTGTCCGCAAATTTTGTAGGTTGTGTTTCCGTATGTCTTCCATTTTTTTTTTTTGTGGATCCGCAAATAAAAAAGGAAGGCTTGAACCAGTTTCCTAAAGTACCTGTACAAGTGCCCTTTTTTGCAGGTGTCAAATGAGGACAGCGGACGTGGACAGGCATTTTTAACGGATCCATAGAAATGAATGGGAAACCATCGGATCCGCAAAAAAAATGGAACGGAGGCCGAAAAAACCACTCCGTGTGCATGTAGGCTTAAGGTGCCAAAAATGTCCTTTTTTTTGCAGTTTTTTTTCACCATGCTAATCTGAGGGGTTAGGTCATGGGGTATTTTTATAGAGCAGATTATTACGGACGCGGCGATACATAATATGTCTACTTTTTTTTAATTATTTAGGTTTCACACTATATTATCCTTTTTTAAACAAAAAAAAAATTGTATCTCCGTAGTCTAAAAATCAGTATTTTTTTTAGTTTTTAGCCAAATGTCTTAGGTGGGGGCTCATTTTTTACTGGATGAGAGGACGGTTTTATTGGTACTATTTTAAAGGGCGTATGACTTTTTGATCATTAGCTATTACACTTTTTGTAATGTAAGGTGACAAAAAAATTCCTCTTTTTGCACCGTTTTTTTTTTTTATTTGACCGTGTTAATCTGAGGGGTTAGGTCATGGGGTATTTTATTTTTTGGTGTCTCAAGTCTGAGAACCATAGTTTTTTTTCTATTGTCAGTGGCTAAATGGAATTAAAATTGGGGAAGGGGATTATAAATTTAGTACTCCATGGAAATGTGGTACTCCCTGAAGCAACCATCAATACAGAGGCCCGGATGATCGGGGCACGTGTCACACTGAGTGGTGGTGTCCTTCCATATCCCCCTCCATTGACACACTCTGCATTTTTTTTTGGGTCCGTCCCTGCTTTCCAGTATGGGGGACCATACCTGGAAAGTGTTGGCCAGGGACGATCCGGATGCCTCCAGTTTCCGAGGTACTCCGGCCTGCTCTTTCCTGGTCAGAAAAGATCAGGTCCTTGGAGGACTGCCTCAAAAGAATTGGAGGAAATTTCCTGTGTTGCCAGCGCTCCGGGACAGCACAAAAGAGTTGGACATGGCAACCTGCACCAAGTAGACCGCAACTTTTTTGTAACATGGCTGGTTTTTGCGCATGGCGTTATATGGCTTGAGGACTTGATCAGAGAGATCAATTCCTCCCATATACTGATTGTTGTCAATGATACAATCGGGCTTGAGGACCGTTGCCGCAGTACCTCGCACAGGGACAGGGGTGATGCTGTTACCGTGAATTGTGGACAGCATAAGGATATCCCTCTTGTCCTTATTTCTGACCAGCAACAGGTTTCCACAGGTAAGGGCACGGGACTCACCCCTGGGGATAGGTACTTGGAGGGGGTAGGCAGGGAGGCCACGTTGATTTTTCCGCACGGTCCCACAAGTGGACGTGGATCTTGCGGCAAGGGACTGGAAGAAGGGGATACTAGTATGGCGGAAACTGAATCTCCCCTTGAAAGCAATGAGAGACTCATCAACCACGACCTCCCCTCCAGGTACATAGGCCTCCAAAAAATTGGGGTGGGGGACATGCTGCATTATCTGCATAATGCAGGCATTTCTGGATGGCCTCAAACTGGGAGTGTGTCATGGTCGTACTGTAAAGTGGGGTCTGGTAGAGGACGTCCCCACTCAAGTACAGCCTGACACAGTTTTTTTTTTACAAGGCCATAGTTACATAGTTAACATAGTTACATAGTTAACACCAAAAAAGAAACACATATATAATATATCAATGCACATTTAATAGAGGTCAAAAAGTATTAGAATACTCAGTGGTGTCTACAATTATCTGCTGCTAAACTGAGTGAACCTTGTTGAATTTAATAAAACATAAAGTTCATTTGTTAATAGATAACATAAATGAGACACTTAATGTAAAACAATGCTGGTGGTGCACTGCTTTCATGGAAGGAGAAAAGCAGGAGTTGTTGCAGCTAATGGCCTGTTCGTATGATGAGGTTATTCTCTGGAGGGGAGGGGGGCTACTAATTACTAATAATAGTGGAGGTGCTCAGCCTAGATTCTATCCCTATGTGCGCAAAGTCTGAACGCCGGGAGAACCCTGAGTGGCTGTAGTCAGAGCACCCGCCCCGAGAAGGGCAACCCCCAGCCGCTGGAACCTCAGGTCTATGCTGTCAATCCCTGAATAATTTACTTCCTATCAGTTAATGTCCAGTATCCGACACGTTTCACCATAAAGGATTATGGCTCTTCCGGGACATGGATCTATTGATGGAGCAATAGATGCAGTGGCAGCGCTTCTGCATACAAAGTGAAGGCAGTGGAAACTTGTGAGTCAGACCGTCTCTTATTTTTAAGCGCTTGAGTACCACCTTTTTAATTTTCCAGCCAATGGGCATGGTGTGAGCACTGTCCAAAGTACACTCCCACTTACTTGTCAAAATATTCCACAGCGGAAGCGCGTGATCCCGAAGCCGCTATAGAAAGCTATTCCCGGTCCACAGCGCTCCGCTCTTTGCCGGGCACAGGAATGGGTATATTACACCATCATTTAGTTATATTTGCAAGGTCATGTAGTACTATTTCAGCGCAGGGTTCACTTGCCTAACGAAATATGAGGCTATGTGTCACATGTTATTCACCTAGTGACAAGTCACATATTATTCACCTAAAGGCACATTTAAGCCCTTATCTTGATATCATATACGCCTGTTGGGGTTGTGAAGCCCCCAGAAAGGTTTGAGTCGAACTTATAGAGGGACTGCCAAATTCGGACCGGACAGACACAGTGTCATTTACAGAAATGGTTTGTATGAAATATATTCATTCAAGCCCTTTAGCGTCACTGGATTCAATCTGTGTATTCACTTAGTCTCTGCCCTCAAGATCATTTTGCCCCAGTCTCCGCTCCTTCTTGGTTTGGGAATGTGTTGTATCCCTACAAATTTGAGACAGGTAATATCACCTCCATAACACTGTGATATGTGGCGTGCCACTGACGTATCCTTATCATTGAGTACATCATTTACATGGTCTCTGATACGTCGCCTGAATTTTCTCTTTGCTTTGCCCACATAGTCTAGTGGGCAAGTACTGAATATGAATACTCAGGAACTAGGCTACGAGGACTGGTTAATTTGATGGAGGAGGGAGAGAGAGACAGTGCTGAAGGTCCTTTCATACAGCTAAAATTAAAAAGTACCCAGATGCCACCTCCCTTACCAGACTCAAGCATATCCATCTTCTATAAACAGGTACTGTATCTAGAGATCTAGAACAAATTAAAATAAATAGAGGTGGATTTAACTTGAGTAAGGAAGAATACCAGGCCCTTAAAGTGTTGGAACGTGACTGTAGTGTGGTTATAAAACCCTCAGACAAGGGGGGCAATCTAGTCCTTATGGATAATGGGACATATAAAAGTATGTGTTTGAACATCCTGGAAAACAGGGAGTCATATGAATTACTATCCAATGACCCTGGCCCCATGCATTTCATTGAATTGAGAAATATTCTCAATAGAGGACTTCAAGACAAACTAATAAATCGGGCGGAGTATGATTTCCTCCTCTCACAGCAACCTTTTACACCCTACCAAAAATACATACGTGCATTAAGCCTTTAAAAGGCCGCCCAATAGTGTCAGGGGTAGGAAGTTTAGGGCAAAATATAGGCATCTATGTGGACAAGATTATTCAACCATTTGTAGAATCACTTCCATCATACATACATGATACATCTGATCTGTTGCTGAGATTAAATGGTGTATGTTTGGATGACACAATAATCTTTGCATCCATAGATGTCGAGGCGCTCTACAGCACCATTAAACATAACCTGGGCCTAAACGCAGTGGAATACTACCTGTCAATGGGGGACAAAAGGTAACGTCACATAATATATTTGTCTTCGATCTATTGAACTTTAGCCTTACTAAGAACTACTTTATCTTTGATGATTGCCACTACCACCAGCTCAGGGGTACCGCGATGGGCAGTTCTTGTGCGCCATCTTATGCAAATCTACTCCTGGGCTGGGGGGGGGGGGCAACTACATTGGGTTTTAAAAACTATAAGAGTGGCAGGATAGGGTAGTTCTTTGGAATAGGTTCATAGATTAGGTCTTTGTACTATGGAAGGGGACAGAAGATTATTTTGCGGAATTTGTGGAGGTGATCAATAATAACGACTTGGGTCTTAAGTTCACATCAATTTGTGATCATAATGCATTACCATTTCTAAATGTTTTATTAGAAAGAGGCCCAGATCATAGTATAATCACCTCAGGATACCGCAAAAGTATGGCAAGCAACAGCCTTCTCCGCTGGGACAGCATACATCCATTTTCTTTACGAAAAAGAATCCCTAAAGGCCAGTACTTTAGACTTCGACAAAACTGCTCTACTATAAAAAAGGTTTAAAAACCAGGCCGAAGATCTAAGAATGAGGTTTAGGGAAATATGCTATCTTGATGGAATGCTGAGAACGGCCTATGAAACCGCCTATAACGAAAAAAGGGATCTGTTCCTTTTCCCCAAGAAACTAAGAACAGAGACCTATGTATGCCAGAGCAATATCCGAATCATTGGTACTTTTGATAGTGGCCATCAAGAAGTAAAGCGGGTCTTATCCAGAAAATGGGACATTTTAAAAGCAGACCCAGATCTGGATGAGGTACTGAGGCCATATCCTCAGATAAGATTTAGGAAGGGACGTAGCCTAAGGGACCGACTAGTTAACAGCCATTTTCAGCCCCCAGAGAGACCAGGTAATTGGATCTCAAGAAGACCTCTAGGCACATTTAAATGTGGAAGTTGCACAGCCTGCAGCCAGGTGCGCAAAACCCAAAAAATTGTTGGTTCTTATAACAACAAGGAGTACACCATTAGAGACTTTTTGAACTGTCTCACAACTAGTGTAGTGTACCTGGACCAATGTACTTGCCCATTAGACTATGTGGGCAAAACGAAGAGAAAATTCAGGCAACGTATCGGAGACCATGTAAATGATGTACTCAATGATAAGGATACGTCAGTGGCACGCCACATATCACAGTGTCATGGCGGTGATATTACCTGTCTCAAATTTGTAGGGATACAACACATCCCCAAACCAAGGAGGGGCGGAGACTGGACAAAATGATCTTGAGGGCAGAGAGTAGACTAAGTGGATACACAGATTGAATTCAGTGACGCTGAAGGGCTTGAATGAATATATTTCATACAAACAATTTCTGTAAATGACACTGTGTCCGTCCGGTCCTAATTTGGCAGTCCCTCTATGTATTCGACTCAAAACTTTCTGGGGGCTGCGCAACTCCAACGGGCCTATATGATTCCGAGATAAGGGCTTAAATGTGCCTTTAGGTGAATAACATGTGACACATAGCCTCATATTTCGTTAAGCAAGTGAACCCTATGCTGAAATAGTACTACATGACCTTGCAAATATAACTAAATGATGGTGTAATATACCCCTTCCTGTGCCTTTTAATAATAGTTCTGTACCCACCAATGAGTGATACTACCATTGCCCTCAGATAACTAAACAAGGATTAATTTCCACCCTTTATTTCATTAACAGAACTGGAATTGACAAGGGTTAACAGCTATCATTAACAGATGACCCATTCTCAGTGTGCCTTTACACCTTTCTTTATGTCCTCAGAGAATAAAGATAGTGTTTGAACTGATAGGGCTAAAGTGCTAATGCCTGCTGATCAGATATCTGAAAAATGCGACCGATTGATGTACACTCGCATCTCTTGGCGAGTGTTCACAATTATTTGCGCAGCAAGGACCTGCCGGGGACGCAGTGTGAGATCCCCATAGAAACTAACACACCCACAACTAACATCACTTCCGGCAAAGAGCGGAACGCTGTGGACCGGGCATAGCTGTCTATAGCGGCTTCGGGATTGTACGCTTCCGCTGTGGAATATTTTGACAAGTAAGTGGGAGTGTACTTTGGACAGCGCTCCCACCATGCCCATTGGCTGGAAAATTAAATAGGTTGGACTCAAGCGCTTTAAATAAGAGACATTCTGACTCACAGGTTGCCACTGCCTTCACTTTATATGCGGTAGTGCTGCCACCTCATCTAGCGCTCCATCAATAGATCCATGTCCCTGAAGAGCCATAATCCTTTATGGTGAAACGCGTCAGATACTGGATATTAACTGATAGGAAGTGAATTATTCAGGGATTGACAGCATAGACCTGAGGTTCCAGCGGCTGGGGGTCGCCGTTCTCGGGGCGGATGCTCGGACTCCAGCCATTCAGGGTTCTCCTGGCGTTCAGACTTAGGAATAGAATCTAGGCTGAGCACCTCCACTATTATTAGTAATTAGTAGGCGCCCCCCCTCCAACGAATAACCTTATCATACGAACGGGCCATTAGCTGCTACAACACCTGCTTTTCTCCTTCCATGAAAGCAGTGCACCACCAGCATTGTTTTGCATTAAGTGTCTCATTTATTTTATCTATTAACAAATAAATGTTATGTTTTATTAAATACAACAAGGTACACTTAGTTTAGCAGCAGATAAGCATATATAATATATTTTTATCTTTATTAGTGCATGAATAAATATATCACAATGAATAACAATACATATTCAGGTTAAAATAGCAGCAAGATGAGACGTGCAATGATACAACAAACAGTCTCTCCAAAGATACACAATCCCCTATCAAAGTGCATAGTGCTATACAATAAATTTCTGAGGTAAACACTGCCCCTTAAAATATAAATGACACACTATATTGTACTGTTCAAAATGCCAATGGTGACAATCAAAGTACAATCAGCAGTATAGAAAGTGCAATTGGAACAAAATAGTCCCTAAGTAGCAAATACCCGGATATTAGTACCCCAATATACACTCACCTAAAGAATTATTAGGAACACCATACTAATACAGTGTTGGACCCCCTTTTGACTTCAGAACTGCCTTAATTCTACGTGGCATTGATTCCACAAGGTGCTGATAACATTCTTTAGAAATGTTGGCCCATATTGATAGGATAGCATCTTGCAGTTGATGGAGATTTGAGGGATGCACATCCAGGGCACAAAGCTCCCGTTCCACCACATCCCAAAGATGCTCTATTGGGTTGAGATCTGGTGACTGTCGGGGCCATTTTAGTACAGTGAACTCATTGTCATGTTCAAGAAACCAATTTGAAATGATTCGAGCTTTGTGACATGGTGCATTATTCTGCTGGAAGTAGCCATCAGAGGATGGGTACATGGTGGTCATGAAGGGATGGACATGGTAAGAAACAATGCTCAGGTAGCCGTGGCATTGAAACGATGCCCAATTGGCACTAAGGTGCCTAAAGTGTGCCCAGAAAACATCCCCCACACCATAACACCACCACCACCAGCCTGCACAGTGGTAACAAGGCATGATGGATACATGTTCTCATTCTGTTTACGCCAAATTCGGACTCTACCATTTGAATGTCTCAACAGAAATCGAGACTCATCAGACCAGGCAACATTTTTCCAGTCTTCAACAGTCCAATTTTGGTGAGCTCGTGCAAATTGTAGCCTCTTTTTCCTATTTGTAGTGGAGATGAGTGAGACCCGGTGGGGTCTAGAGATGTCCCGAACTATTCGCAGGCGAACAGTTACCGGCGAACATAGCTTGTTCGCGTTCGCCGCGGCGGGCGAACATATGCGATGTTCGGTCTGCCCCCTATACATCATCATTGAGCAAACTTTGACCCTGTACCTCACAGTCAGCAGACACATTCCAGCCAATCAGCACCCTCCCTCCCACACCTTACCACCTCCTATAAAAAGGGCAGCAATTTTAGATTCAGTCTGAAGCTGCATGTTAGTGAGAACAGGGAGACTGCAGCTGCTGCTGTGCTGATGATTCTGAATTCATAGGGAAAGTGTTAGCTAGGCCAGTGTTCTGTGTCCACAGACTCATCTGCTGTAAGGACAGCGTCACAGCAACCCAAAAAGCCCTTTTTAGGGCTGCTACATTAGTCTGCTTTAATTTTTTTTCTCCATATATATATTGCAGTTGCCTGGCCTGCCCGTGTGTGAGGAGCTGCAGGCCCACAGACTGTAGTGTGCCCACTGCCAGTGCCCATCATACCGGGTGAAACAGGACTTTGCATAAAAAAGGCATTTAATTTTTACCCTTTAATCTAAAGTTAGTTGCCTGCCAGTCTGTGTCAGGCCCACTTCCACTGACTGTAGTGTGCCCACTGCCAGTGCCCACCACTCATACCGGGTGGTACAGAAGCTTGCCGATAAATAAGGGATTTAATTTTTACCCTTTAATCTAAGGTTAGTTGCCTGCCAGTGTGTGTCAGGCCGACTTCCACTGACTGTAGTGTGCCCACTGCCAGTGCCCACCACTCATACCGTGTGGCACAGGACTTTGCATAAAAAAAGGCATTTAATTTTTACCCTTTAATCTAAGGTTAGTTGCCTGCCAGTGTGTATCAGGCCGACTTTCACTGACTGTAGTGTGCTCACTGCCAGTGCCCACCACTCATACCGGGTGGCACAGTAGCTTGCAGATAAAAAAGGCATTTCATTTTTACCCTTTAATCTAAGGTTAGTTGCCTGCCAGTGTGGGTCAGGCTGACTTCCACTGACTGTAGTGTGCCCACTGCCAGTGCCCACCACTCATACCGGGTGGCACAGTAGCTTGCCAATAAATAAGGCATTTCATTTTTACACTTCAGTCTAATTTCAGTTGCTTGCCCGTTGCAAGTGTTTGTCAGGCTGACTTCCACTGACTGTAGTGTGCCCACTGCCAGTGCCCACCACTCATACCGGGGGCACAGTAGCTTGCCGATAAATAAGGCATTTAATTTTTACCCTTTAATCTAAGGTTAGTTGCCTGCCAGTGTGTGTCAGGCCCACTTCCACTTACTGTAGTATGCCCACTGCCAGTGCCCACCACTCATACCGGGTGGCACAGTACCTTGCACGCATAGTACCACTAATTAAAAAAAATGACAGGCAGAGGCAGGCCACACCGCAGGGGCCGTCGTGGTGCTGTGATTTCCTTTGGCCCTAGAATAATGCCCAGTGTTCAGAGGCCACATACCCTGAACTCGAAAAATTCTGAGGACATAGTTGACTGGCTTACACAGGACACCCAATCTAATACAGCTTCCGCTCGGAACCTTGACTCACCATCCTCCTCCAGCTCAGCTTCGGGCACCTCTCAAGTTACCACTTGCCCGCCCGCCACCACCACCAACACTAGCACCAGAGCCACTTCATTTGATCTGTCAGAAGATTTTTTATACACATCATTTGGAAGAAATGAGTGATGTGCAACCATTATTTGCAGAGGATGTAGATAACAGGGATATGTCTCAGTCAGGCAGCATTACACACATGGACATACTGTGTGATGATGATGATGTTGTACCCGCTGCTGCTTCCTTTGCTGAATTGTCAGATACAAGTGAAGCGGTTGATGATGATGATGTGCCCGTGGATGTCACGTGGGTGCCCGCTCAAAGAGAAGAAGAACAGGGGGAAAGTTCAGATGGGGAGACAGAGAGGAGGAGGAGACGAGTTGGAAGCAGGGCGAGGTCATCGCAAGGAGCTAGTGGCACAGTCAGACAGCATGTATCGGCACCCGGGGTTAGCCAGACAGCACGCCAATCAACGCACGCTGTTGCCACCACCAGAATTCCGTCATTGCAAAGCTCAGCAGTGTGGCATTTTTTTTGTGTGTCTGCCTATGATAACAGCGATGCCAACACCCACCTAGGTACAACTGTTTTGCGAAGGCACAATGATCTCACATCACAAACGCCTATGGGATCAACACATGAGTACAAGCAGCACACAAACTCAAAGCCACGTCAACCACTGCTGTCCTCCCTGCCCCCTCTCAACCACCCGCCACTCCGCCTCTCACTTTCAGCAGTTCCTGCTCATCTGCCCACAGTCAGGTGTATGTTAAGGAAATGTTTGAGCGTAAGAAGCCAATGTGACAGAGTCACCCCCTTGAATGAGTCATGAGTGTGTCAACTATTGACAACAACTCTTTGCGGTTGTTTGCGGTGCGTTAAAAGGGGAGTTTGGTCTGTCAGAGTTTGTTCTGTCACTGTGAAGCAGGCGTTATCCTTACACTACCTGATCGATACAACATCATACCTGATCGTATACACACACTGGATGTTTTAAAGCACTAGTGGGGTCTTCTGCTGTTGTAGCCCATTCGCCTCAAGGTTGTGCATGTTGTGGCTTCACAAATGCTTTGCTGCATACCTCGTTTGTAACGAGTGGTATTTCAGTCAACGTTGCTCTTCTACTAGCTTGAATCAGTCGGCCCATTCTCCTCTGACCTCTAGCATCAACAAGGCATTTTCGCCCACAGGACTGCCGCATACTGGATGTTTTTCCCTTTTCACACCATTCTTTGTAAACGTTAGAAATGGTTGTGCATGAAAAACCCAGTAACTGAGCAGATTGCGAAATACCGGCCCGTCTGGCACCAACAACCATGCCACACTCAAAATTGCTTAAATCACCTTTCTTTCCCATTCTGACATTCAGTTTGGAGTTCAGGAGATTGTCTTAACCAGAACCACACCCATTGAAGCAACTGCCATGTGATTGGTTGACTAGATAATTGCATTATTGAGAAATAGAACAGGTGTTCCTAATAATTCTTTAGGTGAGTGTAAGTCACAATAAGGCAAACAAACACATACTGACCGTGTGGATGGAGAGACCAACCCCAACGTGCGCTTTGCCGACGCTTTCTCAAATTTCTTACAGTTAAGAAGACTTGACGCCTCTGGAGACGGAACTTTTTGTTCTCCAGATGGAGGCAGCACCCCCTTGTCTTTTGAGGTGGTTTTACATGGAACAGCTTTTCACCATATTTTTTGTATGGCCCATTTATATATTTGTGTAAGTTAAAATTGTCCCCCTTAGACGTCTCTTCTCAGGACTATTGTAAATAAATTTAATTCTTTTAATCTCTCTTCATAACTAAGACCCTCCATGCCCCTTATCAGTTTAGTTGCTCTCCTTGGTACTTTTTCCAGCTCCAGGGTATCCTTTCTATGGACTTGTGCCCAGAACTGAACTGCATATTCCAGATGAGGCCACACCAAAGCTCTGTAAAGTGGTAATATTATATCCTTGGCCCCCGAGTCCATGCTTCATTTTGTACATGAGAATATACTGCTAGCCTTAGAAACAGATGAATGACATTGTATGCTGCAATTTAGTTTATTATCTGCCATATCGTTCTCTACAAATGACTCTCTCAGTGTTACTATCCCTAGGACATATGAAGCACAGAGATTATTACTACCAAGATGCATAACTTTACATTTATCCACATTGAATCTCATTTGCCAAGTTGATTTCTAAATACAGTTGTGTTCAAAATGATTCAACCCCCAATGCTGTAAGGGGTTTTAGGGAATTTAGTGTACATTTGTAATTGTGTTCAGAATGAAATCTTACAAGGACTTTTTAAAGAACCAAATGCAACTAAAATGACATCAATTGTTTTTGTAATACAGTATTAAATGTTTTTTTTGTGATTTCTTCCTTGACACAATTATTCAACCCCTTAAAGACGACCACTCTTAAGAACAGAGGTTCATTCAAGTGTTTTCGATCAGATATTGAAAACACCTGTGGATGTCAAGGAGCAGCAATCAAGCATAATAAGCACCAATTTGGCAGATTTAAAATGACTGTGATACTCAGCTCCTTCTAGACATTTACTGGTGTGTTTACAAACATGGTGAAGTCAAGAGAATGGTCCAGGAAGACAAGAGAAGATGTGATTTCTCTTCACAGGAAGGGCAATGGCTATAAGAAGATTGCAAAGATGTTAAACATACCAAGAGACACCATAGGAAGCATCATTTGCAAATACAAGGCAAAGGGCACTGTTGAAACGCTACCTGGTCGTGGCAGAAAGAAGATGCTGACTTCGACTGCTGTGCGCTACCTGAAGCGCAAAGTGGAGAAAAGTCCCCGTGTGACTGCTGAGGAACTGAAAAAAGATTTGTCAGATGCGGGTACTGAAGTTTCAGCTCAGACAATAAGGCGCACACTGCGTAATGAAGGCCTCCATGCTAGAATTTCCTGGCGCACCCCCTTGCTGTCTCCAAAGAATAAGAAGAGTCGACTGCAGTATGCCAAAAGTCATGTGGACAAACCACAAAAGTTTTGGGATAGTGTTCTGTGGACTGAGGAAACAAAATTAGAACTGTTTGGGCCCATGGATCAACGCTATGTTTGGAGGAGGAAGAACAAGACCTATGAAGAAAAGAACACCTTGCCTACTGTGAAGCATGGCGGGGGGTGAATCATGCTTTGGGGCTGTTTTGCTTCTACAGGGACAGGGAAGCTTCAGCGTGTGCAAGGTACCATGAATTCTCTTGAGTACCAGGAGATATTGGATGAAAATGTGATGCAGTCCGTCACAAACCTGAGACTTGGGAGACGTTGGACCTTTCAACAGAACAATGATCCCAAGCATACCTCCAAGTCCACTAGAGCATGGTTGCAGATTAACCCCTTAAGGACGAAGGGCGTACATGTACACCCTTGCGTCCTGGTACTTAAGGACCAAGGGCGTACATGTACGCCCTGTGTTTAAACTGCTACTGCACCCGATGTGTGCGCAGTAGCAACATGGTTCCTGCTGATGTAGATCAGCAGGAACCATGTTCTAATGCCGAGGGGGGTCATGTGACCCCCCTGTATCGGCGATCGCTGCAAACCGCAGGTCAATTCAGACCTGCGGTTTGCAGCGGTTTGCAGCGGTTTCAGCGATCTCTGATCCCCGCGGATCAGAGATCGCTGAAGAGTTAATTGCCCCAAAGGTAATTATTTTAACCCCCCCTGCAGCCCCCAATCTTGTTATGGCGGCGGGGGTGGTTGCGGAGGCGGGAGGTGGTGCGGGAGGCGGGCGGTGCGGCAGGCGGGATCGCTGTCTCCTGTACATTACAGAAAACAAATACAGTGTGTACAGTAAAAATGACATTATCTCTGGCCTAGTGTAGTGCCGAAAAATTGTATTTCTCTGTCTCCTGTTCATTACAGCCAGCAAATAAAGTGTGTACTATAAAAATTACATTATCTCTGGGCTAGTGTGGTGCCAAAAAATTGTATTTCTCTGTCTCCTGTACATTACAGAAAGCAAATACAGTGTATACAGTAAAAAATACATTATGTCTGGCCTAGTGTGTTGCTGAAAAATTGTATTTCTCTGTCTCCTGTTCATTGCAGAATGCAAATACAGTGTGTACTGTAAAAATTACATTATTTCTGGGATAGTGTGGTGAAAAAAAATTGTATATCTGTCTCCTGTACATTACAGAAAGCAAATACAGTGTGTACTATAAAAATTACATTATCTCTGGGCTAGTGTGGTGCCGAAAAATTGTATTTATCTGTCTCCTGTTCATTACAGCCAACAAATACAGTGTGTACTATAAAAATTACATAATCTCTGGGCTAGTGTAGTGCGGAAAAATTGTATTTCTCTGTCTCCTGTACATTACAGAAAACAAATACAGTGTGTACTGTAAAAATTACATTATCTCTGGACTAGTGTGGTGCCGAAAAATTGTATTTCTCTGTCTCCTGTTCATTACAGCCAGCAAATAAAGTGTGTACTATAAAAATTACATTATCTCTGGGCTAGTGTGGTGCCAAAAAATTGTATTTCTCTGTCTCCTGTACATTAAAGAAAGCAAATACAGTGTGTACAGTAAAAAATACATTATCTCTGGCCTAGTGTGTTGCTGAAAAATTGTATTTCTCTGTCTCCTGTTCATTACAGAATGCAAATACAGTGTGTACTGTAAAAAATACATTAGCTCTGGGCTAGTGTAGTGCCGAAAAATTGTATTTCGCTGTCTCCTGTACATTACAGAAAGCAAATACAGTGTGTACTATAAAAATTACATTATCTCTGGGCTAGTGTGGTGCCGAAAAATTGTAGTTATCTGTCTCCTGTTCATTACAGCCAACAAATACTGTGTGTACTATAAAAATTACATAATCTCTGGGCTAGTGTAGTGCGGAATAATTGTATTTCTCTATCTCCTGTATACTACAGAAAGCAAATACAATGTGTACTGAAAAAATGACATTATCTCTGGGCTACTGTGGTGCCGAGAAATTGTATTTCTGTCTCCTATACATTGCAAAAAGCAAATACAGTGTGTACTGCAAAAATTACATTATGTCTGGGCTAGTGTAGTGCCAAAAAATTTTATTTCTCTGTCTCCTGTTAAATACAGTCAGCAAATACAGTGTGTACAGTAAAAATAAAATTATCTTTGGCCTAGTGTGTTGCCGAAAAATTGTATTTCTCTGTCTCCTGTACATTAAAGAAAGCAAATACATTGTTTACTGTAAAAATTACATTATATTTGTCCTAGTGTAGTGCCTAAAAATTGTATTTTCTGTCTCCTGTTCACTACAGAAAGCAAATACAGTGTGTACAGTAAAAAATTCATTATCTGTGGCCTAGTGTACTCCTGAAAATCTTTATTTTTCTGTGTTTAATACATTGCAGCAAGGCAATACAGTGTGTACTGTAAAAATAACATTATCTCTGGGCTAGTGTATTGCCGAAAATCAGTATTTTTCGGTATCCAGTACTGTCCTGCATCAGAAGAATGTGTCTTTAGAGGACAGTAAAACAATCTGCGCCACATCTACAGACAAAACCATTAATATGTAGAAGGCGAGCACAAAGGGAGGGGGAAGTGGGCCTGATACTGATGGTGCAAGCAGAGGCTATGGCCCTGGGCGTGATGCTGATGGTACAAGCAGAGGCCGTGGCCCTAGGCATGATGCTAATGGTGCACGCAGAGGTTGTGGCCCGGGGTGCAATAAAACTAAAAAATCCACCTTACTCAGCTTCATGCCCAACTTAGCTGGGCGCCGCAGGACAACACTGTCGGACCAGTGCAAACAGGTGGTCGGTTGGATTGCAGAAGATATTGCTTACAGTCAGTTAAGCACAACCCTCTCTTCCATGAAGTCGAGTCTCTGTAGCCAAGAGTCTGGTCAACTGAATCCTCACTCTAACCCTCCTTCCTCCCACCATGTCACGTCTAGCCAAACAACTGATCCCACACTCGGATATTCACATCACCTCTTTTCATCTCCAGTATTTGGTTTGGCTCTCTCGCCAAACACGCTGGAAGAGGTACCTGAGATATTGTGCCCTGATTCCCAACCACATGAGCCTACACAGTCTCAAGAAGAAGCCAGTGGTGAACCGCAATCATTCGTTCATGAGGTGGATGATGATAAGACAGAGTTGCCAGTCACTGAGGTGGTGGTTAGGTTAAGTCAAGAGGATGAGCAGAGTGAGGAAGTGGAAGAGGAGGTGGTAGACGATGAGGTCCCTGACCCAACATGGTTAGGTGAAAAGCCGTTCGAGGACAGCAGTACAGAGGGGAAGGGATCTGTAGCACTGCAACAGTCTGGAAGAGGCAGTGGGGTGTCAAAAGGGAGACATCAGCCCACATCAAACAGGCCCGCAACAGTTACACCGAGCACCCCCATGCGTAAATCTACCTTGCCAAGGGGTAGGTGTTCCGCAGTATGGCGCTTTTTTGAGGACAGAGCAGACGACAAAAGAGTGGTAGTTTGCAACCTGTGCCGTACCAAAATGAGCCGGGGCGTGAACACTAGCAACCTCACCACCACCAGCATGATCCGTCACTTGGCATCCAAGCACCCTAATAAGTGGGCCGAACGCCTGGGTCCACACTCTGCATCTGAGGGTCCCACCACTGCCTTAACTTCCCCTGTGTTACGTATTGCTGGCCAATCCCCTGTCGAAGGCGCAGGCCCAGGGACCCCTTGTCCTGCACCTAGACCTTCGCATGAACCGTCAGCAACAACATCCACTTCCCTGTCCAAGTGCAGCGTCCAAATGTCAATAACAGGCATTTGTGCAAGCGCAAATACCCACACACCCACAGGCCATATCACTAAATGTGCAACTTTCGAAATTACTGGCCCTTGAAATGTTGCCATTTAGGCTTGTGGACACTGAGGCCTTCCACAGCCTGATGTGGCGCAGTCCCCAGCTGCCACTATTTTTCACGGTGTGCCATGCCTGCTTTACACCAGCATGTATCCCAGAACAGCAGCCGAGCCCTGACCAAACCACTTACTGGGAAGGTCCACTTCACCACGAACACATTGACAAGGTCTGGTGGCCAGGGACACTACATTTCCCTGACCGCACTCTGGGTGAACATTGTGGAGGCTGGGAGTGAGTCGGACCCTGGCATGGCACAGATGCTGCCCATGCCTAGGATTGCGGGCCCTACATCCATCAGGGTCTCCGCCAGCAACTATGTTACTGGCTCCAACCCCCACTTGTCCTCCACTGCCGCCTCCACTTCCACCTCCAACAGCAGTCAGCCATTAGTCGCTAGCTGGAAGCAGTGTAGCACTGCTGTGGGTAAGGTTTAACAGGCCGTGCTGAAGCTGTTCTGGTTAGGGGACAAACAGCACACCACCGCAGAGCTGTGGCAGGGTATAAGGGACCAGACCGAGCTGTGGCTCTTGCCACTCAACCTAGAAACAGGCATGGTTATGTCTGACAATGGCCGTAACTTGGTGGCAGCTTTGGAGCTCGGCAACCTGACACACATTCCATGCCTAGCCCACTTCTTAAACTTAGTGGTTCAGCGGTTTATCAAAACCTACCCCAATTTGCAGAAGCTACTAGTGAAGGCACGCCGCTTGTGTGCTCATTTCCGCAAGTCGTCCACAGCTTCAGCAGGTCTGTCAACGCTGCAGCAGCGCTTGCGGCTTCCAGCTCACCGACTGTTGTGCAACGTGAGCATGCAGTGGAACTCTACTTTCTACAAGTTGGCCAGGATTTGCGAGCAGCAGAGGGCAGTTGTGGAATACCAGCTGCAACATAGTCATCGCTTTTCCAGTCATCTGCCACTACTCACAAGCAAGGAGTGGGCATTGATGTCAATGTCAGACCTATGTGAGGTTTTAAAAAATTTTGATGAATCCACACAGATTGTTAGTGGCGATTACGCTATTATCAACGTAACCATCCCACTGCTGTGTCTACTCAAATGATAGCTGCTCACAATTAAGGAGTATGCTTTGAATGTGGCAGATGAGGTAATGGGGGAGGAGATGACACAGGGTGATATCCAGACCTCCCTCTGTTCATCTTATCAGCGCGAATTGGGCCATGAAGAGGAGGAGGAGGAGCTGGAGACACTTGCCTCTGCTACAGAGAACTTTAATTTCATCTGTTCAGCGTGGATGGGCAGAAGAGGAGGAGGAGAAGGATGAGGGTATGGAGAGTCATCCTGAAGTTGACATCGACATCTTGCCCATTGGTACTCTGGCACACATGGCTGACTATATGTTAGGCTGCCTTTCCCGCGACCCTCGTGTTATACACATTTTGTGTAACACAGATTGACCCCCGCTACAAAGAGAACTTCTCATCTCTGATTCCTGTGGTGGAGAGGACGAATAAAACCGTGCAATACCAAAAGGTACTTGTTGACAGATTGCTCCAAAATTTTCCATCTGACAATGGGGCCACCAGAGTCCGTACTTCCTTAGGCAACCGAGGAAGGGAGACAAGGGGAACACACAGTAGTTCCAACAGAGGAAGGGCAACACTTTTCAGGGCATAGGAAACTTTCATAACACCCCGCCAGCAACCTTATACTGAATCGCGGCCTAGTGCTACAAGGAGGGAAAAGTTTTGGAAGATGGTAAAGGAATACATTGCAGACCGTGTAAGCGTCCTAAATGATCCCACAGTGCCTTACAACTACTGGGTGTCCAAGCTGGACATGTGGCACGAACTTGCGCTCTACGCCTTGGAGGTGCTGGCCTGCCCTGCTGTCAGCGTATTGTCTGAACGTGTATTGAGTGCTGCTGATGGCATTATAACAGATAAGCGTACCCTCACCTCCAATGCTTTATTTCGTCTGCTCACCTGTAGGCCTTTACTGCAATGTTTTATGTGGTTCGCTAGGCTTCAAGCCCTCACCTCCAATGCTTTATACCGTCTGCTCACCTGTAGCCCATCACTGCAATGATTTATGGGGTTTGCTAGGCTTCAGGCCCTCCCTTCTAATGATTTATACGGTCTGCTCACCTGTTGGCCATCCCTGCAATGTTTTATGGGGTTGGCTTACCTTCAGGCCCTTACTACAATTATTTATTGGGTCTGCTCACCTTCAGGCCCTCAATTATAATGTTTTATACAGTAACCAGCACACCCTTGCTCCAAATGTTTTTGAGGGTCACCAGTAGGCCATCAATGATACATTTTTCAAGGGTGTGTATGATGCCCTCCTTTATGTGTAATAAAGGGTGTATTGGAGTATCGTTTCCTTGTAATTTTTGGCAGCCCTTTCACTTGCATAGGCTTTATGAGTGCGGCAGTGTACCTGAACAATTGTAGCACCATGTGAATGAGGCACTCCTTTATGTGATATACAGACTGTATCGAAGTGCTTCTTCCTTGTAATGTTTGGCAGCATTTGCACTGTATATACAAATGAATATCCAGGAAAGAATGTTTCCTAACAATTTTACCTCTAAAAATGTCTTTTTTTTTTAGGGGGCTTGTTTTTGTCGCTATGTAAAAGTGGCGGACAACTGGGACAATATGGTTCCCAGCTGCGACATTGGAGTCCAAGATGCACCCAGACATGGTCTCCATGCTGTTTCAGATCCATTTCGGTGGTTTTTCTGTCAATTTCTGACCTTTTCCAATGGACCAGGCACCCTCCCCTCATCCGAGCATGGGGTGCCTGGTTGTCTCTCATTGACTTCCATTATACTTGGGTGCACGGCCAAGCGCACGAATATCGCTATGTGTTCGGACCGAGCACCCGAACACTTTGGTGCTTGCTCATCACTAGTCACAGCCTATCAGAGGTTAGTTCAGGTGGCGCGATGACGTCACAGGCAGGAAAAGGCCTGCATCCCATCACTGCCATGGCGATATGTATAAGTGTTTTTTATTTTTATATGGGACAATGATTTTTATATGGCGCATGATGGGGGGGGGGAGGAGAGATGTACTTGTTACTGGCACATGATGGGGGAGGGAGAAGAGGAGAGAGGCACTTGTTACTGGCACATGATGGTGGGGGAGAGGCACTTGTTACTGGCACATGAAGGGGGGGGGGAGGGGGGCACTTGTTACTGGCACATGATGGGTGGAGAGGCTCTTGTTACTGACACATGATGGGCGGGAGGGAGGAGAGAGGCACTTGTTACTGGCACATGATAGGGGGGAGAGGCACTTGTTACTGGCAAATGATGGGGGGAGGAGAGAGGCACTTGTTACTGGCACATAATGGGGGAGAGAAGAGAGAGGCACTTGTTACTGGCACATCATTGAGGGGGCATGGAGAGGCACTTGTTACTAGCACATGCTTGGGGGGGCATGGAGAGGCACTTGTTACTAGCACATGATTGGGGGGGCATGGAGAGGCACTTGTTACTAGTACATGATTACTGGCACATGATTGAGGGGGCATGGAGAGGCACTTGTTACTAGCACATGATTGGGGGGGCATGGAGAGGCACTTGTTACTAGCACATGATTGGGGGGGGGGCATGAAAAGGCAGTTGTTACTGGCACATGATTGGGGACATCTATGGGGGGACCTCTTACTGGCACATTATTGGGGGCATCTATAGGGGCACTTCCTACTGGCACATTATTGGGGGGCATCTATGGGGGCACTTCTTACTGGCCCATTATTGAGGGGTACTATGGGGGCATCTACTGAGGCCAAAAAGAAGGGGTATTTTAAATGGGGAAAGGGGGGAGAGGAACACTATAGGGGCTTCTACTGAGGCAACAAAGATATTTTTTTGTCAAACTGCAGAGACGAAAAATGGTGGAAAAATGGTGGTCTGGTCTGAAGGTCTGAAAGGAGAAGATGAGGAAAGAGAACATCAACATCAAAGGAGACGTCACTGGATGTAAAAGGTATGTGGGGCTGTATTACCCTATATTTCTTTAGTGATGGGAGCAGGGGCATAACGAAAGCCGAAAGTGCCCCTCCCGAGACCATGCTCTGGATCCGCCACTGGTTCTAAAGTCTTTTGTGTCGTGTATTAGTGTCAAAAAAAGAATTATTTGCCATTCAGTTGTGCAGTTATATGTTCTAAAGCCTTTTTTGGTGTGGATTAGTGGCAAAAAAGGGCTTATTAGCCGTTGCGTGGTGAAGTGACAAAATTACAGACCTTTTTGGCGTGTATTAGTGGCAAAAAAAAAAGTATTTGCCGTTCAGCGGTGCAGATGTATGTTCTAAAGCCTTTTTTGGAGTGTATTAGTGGCAACAAAGGGCTCATTAGCCGTTGTGTGTTGAAGTTACAAAATTGCAGTCCTTTTTAGCATGTATTAGTGGCAAAAAAAAAAAAGTATTGTCGTTCAGCAGTGCAGTAATATGTTCTAAAGACTTTGTTGGCATGTATAAGTGGCAAGAAAAGTATTATTTCCCATTCAGCTGTGCAGTTATTTGTTCTAAAGCCTTTTTGTGGTGTGTATTAGTGGCAAAAAAATATATTATTTGCCGTTGTGTGGTGAAGTGACAAAATTACAGCCTTTTTGGGGGTGTATTAATTTCCTTTTTATTTCCTTTTAAAAGTACTACTAACTAACAGTATGTCAGACAGAGAAGTGACAGGCCCTTCACAGGGGCCGGGCAGATGCCTAAATGTTTCAGCAGGGATCACTTTGCGTGGACTGAGCTCCCGGTGTCATCTAGCGGTCATGTCATGACCAGAAACCCAGCGGTTCTTAAATGGTTGACTCGGTCATCCACTTCATCCCAAGTGACATCAGACACCCCCAGCCAGGAGTTGGTGGGTTCGTCAGACACAACCCTTAGTTGGCATGGCCCAGGAGCAGGCCATGTACCCTCACCTGTCCTCAACCTGCCTCTGTCCTTTTCTGTTCCTTCGGACAGAGAAATATTATAAGCTGATTGCTCAGCTCCACTATACAGCGAGGGCGAGCTACTAGAGGACAGTCATATGCTACTTGCCAGCAAAAATGTGGAAGAGACATCCACCGCTTCCTTAGGTAGGCGGGCAAGTAGTGATGGGAAGAGTGGTGTGGGGGCTGGTGTTGCGAGTGGTCAGGCTCCTGACCCAGAGACCAAAGAAGAGGACATCAGTGACATGCAGACAGTACTCGATAATGATAATGTATCTAATCGCACTTGGAAGCTGGGTGAATTAGGGGCTTTAACATCATCTTGAGAAGAGGGTGGCAGGTTGTCCTTGAGGCAGCGGCGGAGCCAGCAAGTGGCTAGAGTGGCCCGGAGTCAGCAGGGTGGCATCAGTGAGAGGTTGGGAGCCAAACGTGCCCGGGGTAGACCACCCACTTCGCAGGAGCTTACCTGCCCGGAAAGTAGTGGTGCAGAGGTTCACGGAAGCAGACCTCGGTGGTGTGGCAGTTTTTTGTTAAGCCACCGGAGGAGGTGAACATGGCCATTTGTAGAATCTGTGGGCACCAGGTGAAGTGTGGCCAGGGTGCCAATGTTGGCACCACGGCCCTGCATCAACATATGCAGCATTGCCATACAGTGGCCTGGGAGAGCCGGGGCTCTGATGTGGTGGTCCAGCCTGCTGCAGCCACCACTGCATCACCCAGTGGCACGCACCCGATCTCAGGCAGTCAAGGCTCCACCACCTCAGCCGAAGGGAGCTGTCTGTCATTCCCATCATCTGTTGGTCCTTATGCTCCTGCTCCTCCTCCTCCTCATCAGTCATTCCATCAGCAATCAATCACCGAAGAGATTGCCAAGAGACAACAGTTTGCGTGCACTCATACAATGGCGCAGATGCTGAATGTGCTTCTGGCCAAGTTGTTGGTGCTGCAGTCCCTCCTTTTCCAAGTGGTGGACTCTGCACCTTTTAGAGAACAGATGGCTTGTACCGATCCGAGGTGGAGAGTCCCAAGCTGTCATTATGATGCCAAAAAAGCTATACAAGCTCTGCACACGTATGTAGAACAGAAGGGGGGCCAGTCCTTGAGCCTGACAGTGTCTGCCAAATTAAATGGCAGCGCCGACATGTGGAGCTATAACTACGGTCAGGGACAATACATGTCCTTTACGGCCCACTGGGTGAATATGGTTCCTGCACAGCCCTCCAGCAACTTGGCCAGGTCACGCCGGTTTGGCCTCCACGTTATCAGATGGTTGGTCCTGCGACAATGTCCTTCTCTGCCTCCTTCTCCTCCACCGTGTCCTCAGTCTCCACTGCAGGGACAATTCACAGTGCCCCTCCAGCATACCACATGTGCAGGGCATGTCGGTGTCACGCTGTTCTGCACCTCGTTTGCCTGGGCGAACTGAGTTACACAGGGGAGGAACTGCTCTGTGTGATTCATCAAGAAATTTAATCCTGGCTTTCTCAGCGACAACTGAAAATCGGAACCATGGTGACCAACAAAGGGATGAACATGGTGTTGGCGCTGCATCAAGGAGGGCTAAGCCATGTGCTCTGCATGTCACATGTGTTAAATCTGGTTGTAAAGCATTTCCTGAAGTCTTCCACCCATCTACAAAACATCCTAAAAATGGCCAGGAAACTTTGCATGGACTTCAGCTACTCGTACACTGCAAATTACACCGTCCTTGAGCTGCAGCAGCTGAATGGCATCTCCCAACATAGGCTTATATGCGGCGTTTCCATCTGTTGGAATTCCACCCTCCATATGTTGGACCGACTATACGAACAGAGAAAGGCCATCAATGATTTCTTGATGATCCAAGCAGACAGGAGTACTCCCCTGTGTAACTTCGATGTCAGCCAGTGGAAGCTCATGTGTGACACCTGCCATTTGTTCAGGCCCTTTGAGGAGACCACTTTGTCAGTTGCCAGGACTACGGGATGAACAATGTCATTCCACTGCTTTATATCCTGGTACAGATGCTGGTAAATCCTGCTTTTCAGGGGACTGGAGACGTGGCGCCTAGATCTCAAGGCCACATAAGCCCTGTGGGGGCTGAACTGGAAGAGGAGGAGGATGGGGAGGAGGACATTGGAGCACAGGCAATGTGTAGCAAAATGGGTGGTTTTTCTACTTAGCTGAAAGGAGAGGGGCAGCAGGATCAGCCAGAAAGCTACAGGGTGATGAGGAAGACAAGACGGAGGACCCAGACACACCGTGGCAGTATGCAGTGGAGTTGGAGGCACGGAGTCCCTTCGAGTCACTTGCCCAAATGTCCCGATGCATGTTCACTTGCTTGCGTAGTGACAGCCAAATTGTCACAATTCGGCTGAGGGTTGACTTCTGTATCTCCACCTTGTTGGACCCTCGCTACCGGTCAAAAATAGGGGTCTTTTTTACACCCACTGAGAGGGTGGACAAACTTAATTACTACAGAGACAACCTGTGTAGTCATTTGGCCGCTGGCTATTTGCGCCATCATCCATCCTCTCGCAGGTTTGACCAGGGGTCCCTCTGCGCTCACGTTCCACTGCCATGGCTGCTGGGGATGGGTGGGGTGACAGGAGCAGTACCAGCTCCATCAGCAGCAGCCTGAGTCTATAGTTGGTGATGAGCAGCTTTCTTTAACCGCATAGGGAAGAAACTACTCACCAGCAGCATCAGCAGGTAGACCTGGAGCAGGACCTGAACCAGCAAGTGGTGGCATACTTGGACATCATCCTGCCAGTAGTCATTGAAGATCCGCTGGACTACTGGGCAGCCAAACTTGATTTGTGGCCGCAACTGGCCGAGTTTGCCCTGGAAAAGCTGTCCTGCCCTGCCAGTAGAGTGGCATAAGAGCAGGTGTTTAGTGCGGTGATGGCCATACCTACCCCAAGAAGATCTCGCCTGCCCTCCCAAAATGTGGAGAGACTGACCTTTGTCAAGATGAATCAGGCCTGGATCAGCCAGGATTTACACCCACCAATACCTTATGCATCTGATTAGATCATCCATGCCGCCTCACCCAAACCTTGACCGGTTTCTTCTTTCTAGCTGCCTCAGCTACTATTTTGATACTGCCAAACGCCTGATGCCACACATCTGATGCCAAGTGCTCTTTCTTTCACCCACCTTCATCAGCGGGTTCTGGTATTGCCACCCACTTCCCCACTCTGTCACCAGGTCACTTTGTGGTCTCCTAATGCTGCCATCTCCAAACTATGTCACCTTGCCCCTCTGTGGTCTCCCCCTGATACTGCTGCTGCTGCCACTTCTAGACTCTGTCATTCTGCCACTCGGTGGCCTTCTCCTGATACTGCTGCTGCCTCCACCTCAAGACTCTGTAATGGTGCCTCTCGGTGGCCTCCTCATACTTCTGCCACCCCCAGACTCTGTCATTGGCCTTCTCCTGATGCTGCTACTGCTGCAACCTCCACCTCCAGACTCTGCTGCTGTCAAAACATTAGGGGCGAGTGCCTGCTGCTGAGCGAACAATCGAAAAAATTATGGTTGAGTGGCTGCTTGTGAGCTGACTCTCTAAAACATTAGGGAAGATCCATCCAATTTGTGCTGAGATGACAAAATGAGGTTGATCTGGCCATCACCCTGCATACTCTCTTCCCCCATTTACACCTCTTCCACATGCAAAGCATCCACCTTCATTGTGAGCAGCGAGCATTTCAGTAGACACAGAAGTGGGATGGTTACGCTGATAATAGCGGCATCACCGCTCACCATCTGTGTTGATTCCTCAAAGTTGCGTAAAACCTCACTGGGTCAGACATCCAAGCCCACTCATCACTTGTGAAGAGCGGAAGCTGACTGGAAAGGCAACAACCATGTTGCAGCTGGTATTCCACTACTGCCCTCTGCTGCTCACAAAGCCTGGCCAACATGTGTAACGTGGAGTTCCAGCGCATGCTCACGTTGCACTACAGTTGTTACCAGACCGACGGCAGTTTTTGATGACTTTTGGAAATGGGCACACATGTGGCGCACCTTCACCAGTATCTCAGGAAAATTGGGGTAGGTTTTGAGAAACCGCTGAACCACTAAGTTTAACACGTGGTATATGTGTGAGCTTGCCGAGCTCCAAAGCCGCCAACAAGTTAAGGCCATTATCAGACATAACCATGCCTGGTTGTAGATTGAGTGGCGAGAGCCACAGCTCAGTCTGGTCCCTTATATCCTGCCATAGCTCTGCGGTGGTGTGCTTTTTGCCACCTAAGCAAATTAGTTTCAGCACGGCCTGTTACCGCTTCCCCACTGCAGTGCTACACTGCTTCCAGCTACTGAGTTATGGCTGACTGGTGCTGCAAGATAAGAGTTCAGAGGTGGAAGTGGAGGAGGAGGTTGAGGAGGAGAAGAGGAGGTTGCAGCCACTAATGTAGGTGGTTTTGGAAATCCTGATGGAAGTAGGGCCCGCTATCCTTGGTGTCGGTAGCACCTGTGCCATCCCAGGGTACGACTCGCTCCCGGCCTCAACAACATTCACCCAGTGTGCCGTCAAGAAAACGTAGCGTCCCTGGCCACAAGCAGTTGTCCATGTGTCAGTCATTAAATGGACCTTTCCAATAACTGCATTTAAACAAAACAATAGCTGATCTTAGGGAGACCAGCTACAGAAAACACTGCAGAGCCTTATTTAAGAGTCTCAACACAGCAATCTAAAGTGCAAAGCTCCCTGGGAAACAGTAATATGCAAAATAAATGTAGAGCCCCGGTATTTGGTCTACAACACAATGAAAGCCAGATATCCCTTAATGTAAGGAAAACCGAGCAAAGGGGTGTCTTCATTTCAGAGATCACCAAATCCACCATATTAATTGGCCCCTATGTCAAGATCCCGCTTTTTTACAAGCTTTAAGGATGTGACAGGGAAAACCTAAGCCAGTTATCTGTGGATGGATAACTGGCTTAGGTTTTCCCCGTCACATCCTTAAAGCTTGTAAAAAAGCGGGATCTTGACATAGGGGCCACTTACTATGGTGGATTTGGTGATCTCTGTAATGGAGACACCCCTTTGCTCGGTTTTCCTTCCTTTGGGGGATATCTGGCTTTTATTGTGTTGTAGACCCAATACTGGGGCTCCGTATTTATTTTGCATATTACTGTTTCCCAGGGAGCTTTGCACTTTGGATTGCTGTGTTGAGACTCTTAAATGAGGCTCGATGGTGTTTTCTGTAGCTAGTCTCCCTAAGATCAGCTATTGTTTTGTTTGCGTAGTCTCCAAAGCATTGCTCCCGGTTAGCCATAATCCTACTCCACACTGATAAGGGGCAACACCCCAAAACAGCTAGCTTTCGGTGGATGGATTACTGGCTTAGGTTTTCCCCATCACATACTTCAAGCTTGTAAAAAAGTGGGATCTTGACATAGGGGCCACTTAATATGGTGGATTTGGTGATCTCTGTAATGGAGACACCCCTTTGCTCGGTTTTCCTTCCTTTGAGGGCTTGCATTGTGCTGTAGACCCAATACTGGGGCTCCACATTTATTTTGCATAATAACTGCATTTGTCAGGGCACGGGTGATGTTCTGGGACACATGCTGGTGTAAGGCAGGGACTGCACACCGGGCAAAATAGCGGCGGCTGGGGACTGAGTAACAAGGGATGGCCACCGCCATCAGGCTGCGGAAAGCCTCAGTGTCCACAAGCCTAAATGGCAACTTTTCCAGGGCCAGCAATTTGGAAAGGTGCGCATTTAGTGCTATGCCCTGTGGGTGGGTGGCTGGGTATTTTCGCTTTCGTTCAAAGGCCTGGGGTATGGACATCTGTACACTGCGCTGGGACACAGAAGTGGATGTGCTAGCTGAAAGTCCAGGTGCACGGGCCATCCGGGCCTGCGTCTTGGACAGGGGATTGGCCAGCACGTAACACACCGGAAGAGGAGGAAGTGGTGTGACCCGCAGACACTGATTGTGGACCCAGGAGTTCGGCCCACCTATTACGGTGCTTTGATGCCATGTGGGGGATCATGCTGGTGGTGGTGAGGTTGCTAGTGTTCACACCCCTGCTCATGTTGGTACGGCACAGGTTGCTTATGACAATTTTTTTATCGTCCACACTTTCATCGAAATAGCGCCAGACTGCAGAACACCTACCCCTTGGCAAGGGAGATTTCCGCAAGGGGGTGTTCCGGGGAACAGTTGAGGTCCTGTTTGGTGTGGCCCGCCTTTTCCCTCTTGCCACCCCACTTACTCTTCCAACCTGTTCCGGTGCTGCGGATCCCTCCCCCTCTGAACTGCTGTCCTGGCTCGGCTTGCCAACTTCCCAGGTTGGGTCAGTGATTTCATCGTCCACCATCTCCTCTTCCACTTTCTCACTCTGGTCATCCTTCTGACTTGTTGACCTAACAACAAACTCACTTATTGACAACTGTGTCTCTTCCTCATCATCAACCTCTTGAGACACTAATTTCCGTTGACTTATTGCCAACTGTGTCTTATCATCATCATCCACCTCATGAAACATTAATTGCCATTCCCCACCGCCATCTTCTTCTGACTGTGGATGCTCAAGAGTTTGGGTATCAGGGCTCAAGATCTCCTCGTGTCCCTCTTCAAGCGGGCTTAACGATGGCCCAAATTAAGGAATGGCGATGTAAAGAGCTCCTCGGAATATCCCAGTGTGGGATCACCTGATTGCAAAAAGTACACTGGATGTCACAGATATTTTTAGTATACGCACACGTTAAACAGGATATGTAACGCAGAAAATGATGGTGTCTGCAACGTCTACGTAAAAAAGTACACTGGATGTCACAGATATTTTTAGGATGCGCACATTTAAACAGGAGGTGTAGCGCAGATAATGTCTCTGTCCTCATCGTCTACGGGAAAAGTACACTGGATGTCACAGATATTTTTAGGATGCGCAAACATTATACAAGAGATGTAGCACAGGTAATATCAATGTTCTTAGAGGACACAATCTATAGAAAAAGTTTACTGGATGTCACAGATATTTTTTGGCTGCGCATACATTACAGAGGAGATGTAGCGCAGATAATGTCGCTGTCTGGAGCGGCCAAACAATTGCACGCTATTTAGCGCAGGTTGCGCTATTGCTGCCAGATACAACAATAGTCCTTAAAAGTATGTTTGGGTCTCTACAATTGCAAGCAATTCAGCACAGGTTGCGCTAAAATATATATATTGCTGCTAGACAAAACAATAGTCCTTGAAAGTACCTTTGGGTCTCTAACACTAACCCTGCCTAACAAAAAAATAAAATTCAATTCCCTACACTTTCTGTACATTCTACAGCACAGCTCTCCGTGCCAGCCAATTACTGCAGTGCCAGTAACCAACATGGCTACTCCATTACAGTGAGTGGCAGTACTTACATGCACGTTTATTGGCTGCGTAGCAGCCGACAAACATGCAGGAGAAGACTCGAGCAACTGGTGTTTGGCCGAGCATGCTCGCTCAACACTATTGGACTCCTCATACTGCTGCCACCTCCACACTCTGTCATTGTGCCACTCAGTGGCCTTCTCCTGATGCTGCTACTGCTGCTGCCACCACCTCCAGAGTCTGTGATTGTGCCGCTTGGAGGCTTTCTCCTGATGCTGATACTACTGCTGCGAAAAAAACGCATTTAAAACGCATATCAGACGCTATTTTGTAAACAGCGTCTGATGTGCCTGCTGTCTGCTCCTCTGGTGGTCCATTTGTCTGGGACCACCAGGGCAAACATAAGTAAAGTGCACCAATCACTACACACACACCCCCCCACACCCCATCACTGATGATCACCCATGTCACCCCCCCTGATCACCCCCTGTCACCCCCCCCTGTCACTAATCACCCCCCTGTAAGGCTCATTCAGACGTCCGTATGTGTTTTGCGGATCCATGGATCTGCGGATCCGCAAAATACAGACACCGGCAATGTGCTTTCCGCATTTTGCGGATCCGCACATTGCCAGAACTATATAGAAAATGCCAGGACATGTTCTATATTGTTGCGGATCCGGAAGTGCAGATCCGCAATTCCAGATCCGAGCGGGATAAAGTCTGTCCCCATAGAATTAAATGTATCTACGGATTTTGCGGAACAGAATTGCGGACGTGTGAATGAGGCCTAAGGGTCCCTTAGCGATCGCAGCTTTACAGCTTTCCCCTCTTTTTTTTTTTGCACATTTTTTAGAGATTTTTTCATCCACATTGATCAATGTGAATGAAGAAATCTGTGCCGTTCAATTTTTTCTTTCAGCCCAGCGGCTGAACGGAAAAAAAAATCTCATTACCCGTATGGTCAATATAAGGAGAATAGCAAAAACTCCTAATTCTGGCCATACGGGTAATGATTGCGGAGACCCTCAAATGCCAGGGCAGTGGAAAAACCTCACAAGTGACCCAATTTTAGAAAGTAGACACCCCAAGTTATTCGCTAAGGGGCATAGTGAGTTCATGGAAGTTTTTATTTTTTGACACAAGTTAGCGGAAAATAAAAAATTTTGAAGAAAAAAAAAATTCATTTCTGCTAACTTGTGACAAAAATAAAAAATTCCATGAACTCACTATGCCCCTTAGTGAATACCTTAGGGTGTCTACTTTCCGAAATGGGGTCATTTATGGGGTGTTTCTACTGTCTGGGCATTGTAGTGCGTCAGGAAACAGGACAGGTGCTCAGAAAATCTAAGTGCGGAAACTCACTTTTTTGCACCATAGTTTGTAAACGCTATAACTTTTACCCAAACCAATAAATATACACTTATTGCATTTTTTTTTTATCAAAGTCATGTAGAACAATAAATTTAGAGAAAAATTTAAATTGAAATGTAGTGTTATTTGAAAATTTTTACAACACAAAGCGTAAAATGTCGTTTTTTTGCAAAAATTTAGTCAAAAAAAGTAAAATATCAAAAAAAGTTAAAATGTCAGCAAGAATGAAATACCACCAAATGAAAGCTCTATTAGTGAGAAGAAAAGGAGTTAAAATTCATTTGGGTGGTAAGTTGTATGACGGAGCAATAAACGGTGAAAGTAGTGTAGTGCGGATTTGTAAAAAAGGGCCTGGTCACTAGGGGAGTATAAACCTGTGGTCTTCAAGTGGTTAAAAAATGAAAAACAAAAACGATCCAGTTATTGCCTGCAGGGAAAAATACAGTTAAAACCGCACATCTCCAGGTTCTTTTGTAAATCTCTAAGTTTCCCTAAAAGACAAAACTAGTATAATATTAATAGCAACAGACAGAACCTCATCAAGAGAGCTTCACTTTCTGCTGGTCTTATTTACAATTTAAGTTGCCTTATTTCACTCTCTAGTTTTTCATTTTGGGCCTTGACCACATGAAATGGAACCCAGTGGGAAGGTCTTTGGTGGCCATATTGCCGTTGTCTATACTTCCACCATGAGGCCGTATTTTCCTGCTCTTTTTCCTCCATTTTGGGTTGATTGTCTTCATCCTTTGGGACCCTTGATAGTGTAGAAATTTCTTGAAATATGACCAGTCTTACCACAAGAAAAACAAAGTTTTCAAATGCCTTTATTTTTGTGCTGGGCAATGCCTCGCCATGTGACCAACCTGTCCACATGCAAAGCACTTAACCTTATTGTCATTTTCCTTTGACTCCCTAGCAGAAAAGCAAAAATACCTTGCAATATGACCCAGCCGACCACAAGAAAAGCATTTTACTGGCTTATACTGAACATAAGTCTTAAATCCACCATTTGCATCAAGAGTTCTGACCGAAGGCACATGGACCCTGTTCTTCAGTATGTAAGTATTGCTATATACATTGAGATTCTGTAAAAGGTACATTTTAACTTTTAAAAAAAAAGCCATTGGAACACATACAATTGTATAGGACTGAATTAACACATCAATGTCTTGGAGGGTTCACCTGAAACCATAAACACTGACAGGAGAATTTCTTCTAACCCAGTCATTGAAACGCAAATTTGCCAATTTAGGTCTTAAAGTTCAAAGACCTCAATATTATCTCTTCATTTCCCCTTCTCTAGCACACAAAATGAGAAACTCTGCTAAATTCCAGCAACCGATCTCGGTCTCCCATCGGCCACAGACCTGCTGCTTATCTTCAGAAATGAGGATCTGTCTTTGGCCTCATTCCCAGGGTGACCTTGCTAGATGGGAGGCTCCCTGCTCCTTGGTCTACCTTGAACGCCGAGCTGATCACTCACATGACCACGTCACATGACCCTCACTCCCACTATAAATACAGGCGGCCTGCTGGTCACAGGTTGCCTGTGATTTTTGTCCTATGGGCTGTGTACCTTTTGTTATTTGCTACCTTTGGAATTGAACCTGGATTCGCCTCTTGACATCTCTTCTGCCTGCTCCCTGTACCTTGACGTTACCTCTAGGATTTCGACCTCGGTTTGCTTACGGATTTGCCTTTGCCTCTTCCTTGTTCTGACTTGACCTACTGGACTGACCTCGGCTAGTTGACTCGTCTCGCCTTTGTTTTTGGCTACCTCTGGTCTACTTTCTTTTCCTTCCCTTTGGCTGTCCTCTTCCCTGCCGTCTCGCTCTCTCTCTCTCTGCTTGCACTTAGTAGGTTAGGGACCGTCGCCCAGTTGCGCCCGTCACCTAGGGCGGGTGGTGCAAGTAGGCAGGGACAGGGGACCGGGTGGCAGCTCAGGGGGTGCACCTCCGCTCTATCTTGCTACCTGTTACTCTACCCTCGTGACAGGTGACCTGCCTTGCTGCACAATATTAATCATCCTAGCATGACTAGGTCCCACAATACCATCTGAATTGAGTCCTCTTACCACAGACTCATCTGAGGTATCTTCTGCCACTGTATTAATACTTCCAACTCCAGGGTCAGACAAATTTTCCATCCTTAAGTCGGCTTCAGAATCTGATACAAAGTCCTCAGACTTCTCCATACTTACAGCCGATACATTCTCTCTAAACCCAGAAACATTACTTTCTAACAGTTGTTTCATTGCCTCTGGCTGTGCTAAGCAATCCTGTCCTCCTGCAGAGAGCAGACAATTCCCTTACAGCACACTGTGCATGCGCCAGACTCTGAGACAACTGTTTATTCTCCCTACGTAGCTCAGTATTACACCTCACAGTACATTCATACTCAACGCAAGGTTCAGCTGCCTGAATATTTAATACAAATTTGTCCCAAATAAAATGTATTCTCTGCGGGAATACTGTATATACGGTTGCGGCCTAAACGCACACACAGATTTGCCCAAAACTAGTTAACTATGGGCAAAATATAAATCACTCTCTGCTGGAGTAATTAATATAACGGTTGCGGATTGAATGCACACACAGATGTGGCACTAGTTAGGTTAATTTCCCCAGAACAAATAATTTCTCTGATGGTGCAGTGTATATCTTAGTAGCAGGCACACTGTAATGAATAAACCCCCTTTTTATAATGTCTGCCCAACACACAGCTTTATGATGGTGCAGTGTATATCTCATTACCATGCACACTGCAGTGAATAAGACCTTTTTTATAATATCTGCCCAACAAACTGCTTTCAGATGGCGTATTGTAGATGTCACTAATCTTAAATCTTTCTGTCTTTTAGAAGTTAAAAAAACGTTTTTCAAGACCTGCACTATCTGTCCCTTCCTGGTGATGCCTGTCCCTGATAGTGCTGAAGCAAACACCCTTCTTTAAAAAAAAAAAAAGTGCTGTACTGCTGTCAAACACACACTCTAGTCCTTAAAAGGACTGCTAGGTCTTTCAATAAGCTTTTTGGAGTGAAATCTGTAAGGTTAGAGAAAAAATCTATTTATCCCGGCCTACTGTCTACTCTCCCTGACGCTGAATTAGCAGAGCGCCGGACCTCAGCTCCTATATGAAATGGTATCGCTTATTCCGGCCAGCCAATCAGAGGGGAATTACTTACCTGGACTTTGATTGGCTGCTTAGAAGGCGCCAAACGTGCGGGGAGGAGACTCGAGCAATGCGACTAATACATATGGTGCTCGGCTAAAGCCAAGCGCCGAGCATAGCGATGGTTCTGCTCGAGCGGAACCAATACTCTGCCGAGCATGCTCGCTCATCACTACTTCTATGGTCTAATTCCTTTGCTTTCTCACATCCTTTCCATGCCACCCCTTGCCTTTCCATTCAATAATATAATTCTCTGTGCTTCCTCATTTCTGACTGCTCCTGTGCAGCATTCTTTTCTGTCCTCTTTGCCTCTTCAATAATAAATTGTTCTCTGGTTCACCATTGCTCATCACCTCTGTGAACTGCAATAAATATAATTTACTTTCCTTGCCCCTGTCTGACCAGTTTTCAAGTTAAATCCTGGAATGATAAATATTTCGAGAGGAGCTGTGTGCTGTGCATTTTCCCTCTGCTGGTCAGAGTGGTACTAACCACACAGAATAAGTAGCATCTGTAAGTATAAATGTTAAAAAGTATAATGAGCATTGAAAGGTATTGATAGTAGAAAAGAACTAGCAGAGACACTTCTCCACTAAACTTGTGTTTTTCAGACAAAATAAATTTACACTGACATACATATATGCAATTTGAAATTACTCATATTAAACATTTTAAATCATCCCACAAAATATATGGTGTCATAAAGATATATTGAAGAAGAAATTAAATGTTATAACCTCTAAAACACATACAGTAGAAGAAAAATGTTTTTTGTTTTTAATCTAATTAGTTTATCATTGACCCCTTCCTGACCCAGTTTTTCTATTTTTCTTCTTTTTATTCTTTGCCTTCCAGGAGCAATAACTTTTTTTTCTCTTCATATAGCTCTATGCTGTATGGACTTATTTTTGCATGACACGTTGCACTTTCTAATGGCACCATTTACTACTGGACACAATGTAGTAGAAAGCTGAAAAAAAATCCAAAAGGGTGTAATTAGAAAAAGAAAATTAAGAGGTCTGTGAGCTCCCGCACCCACCAAGCTCATTCTGCAGGAATCCGCCCTTACTTGCCTGAAAGCTCACCCCGAATGAGCAGTAACTACATCTGGAGTGGGCTACGTGCATTTTGGAACCCCTCTGGAGAGAGTCAGACGACTTACTTCGATAGTGGTGACTGAGGCCTAGCCGCACCACGTGCCTCACCGCGCGGCAGACCAGACCGCACCTCACGGCTGTTTGCTTGCCCACCTGATAGTCGGTCTAGCCGCCCGGTAGAGGAATCAGGTCAGACACGTCCGTGCGGTTGAATCCCTGCCCTCCGCTGTGTGAGGTAGAACGCTACAGGCCCCAGCCGCGTGACCCGTCCGCACCGCCGCCATCTTACCTTCTTCACTGTGCGCAGAGGGAGACCGCTCAGCAGAACCGCATTCCGGGACTCTTAGCAGCTATCACATCTCTGCATAGGAAGAAAAGCCCATCGCCCTATAAGCCAGCCGATTTGCTCTGGGACATTAACCCTGTACACAGAAGGTTTGATAAACCACAAGTGCTATTAACTATTACACTCTCTGTGAAAATGAGCAGCAAGCCCTAGCTGCTCCAACACATGTCTACACTCATTCTGTATTCTACTATAAATTAAGGCCACTATTTTCACTCTAAAAGATGGCCTTGTAAATTTACTCATCTCTAGGGAGATATGTTTTTATAGCTATTGTTAGCTGCATCCAATACTACCTGTGGTGTCAGAAGCTATGTGATAGCACTGTAAACGGGCTAGAAGATCCTCATTAGCAGCATCAATTTTCACTATCGCCCGACTATAGAATATTCTATGTGCTCTACTTATAATTACCCATAACCCTTGCCCAGCTACACTTGCTTACCAGTGTCACTAGACATTTCCATCGGCTTCTATGGTGAAAGTTGGAAAATACAGCGGTCCAGGATTCCGGCATCCTAAACTTAACCGCCTTCTAAGCTCTTCTCAAACTAGTCTCAAAGATTATATTGTCAAATCAACCCAAATCCCTGCGGTTATGCCAAATCAAACTGGGAAAATGAAATCGGCACGCTCTACACCCAAGCACTCTTCTAGAGACAGTGACACAGAAGAAACCGTAGACCCAGAAATGGACTCACAATTCTCTAGACATTTTTTGTCACAAGCCTTATCAAAAGCGCTAAACCCTGTCATGGAGGAATTAGCGGATATAAAAAAGGACGTCGCACAAGTGGGCCAAAGGGTCGACCTTCTTGAAACGTCCTCTGCTACACTCTCCAATCATGCCGCCCTGATCTCTGCCTCCATGGAGGGTTACAAAAACATCTAAACCATCTATATGACCTACAAGAAGATCAAGAGAACAGAGGCCGAAGAAATAATATTAGATTCAGAGGCATCCCGGAATCAGTAGCAGCAGAAGCTATACCTAAAGCAATAACAGACATTGCCCAGGCATTGCTGGGTGAGGACTATACTGACCCAATTATACTTGAAAGAGCTCACAGAGCACTACGTCTGAAACCGAAATCAACAGAACCTCCAAGAGACGTCATCTGTAAATTCCTAAACTTTGCCCAGAAAGACCTCATAATGAAGAAAGCGAGAGAACAAACTTCCATCGAATACGAAGACGCAAAAATCCTTCTGTTCCAAGATCTGGCACCATCCACCTTAACTAAAAGACGCATACTAAAACCCTTCACAGATCGTCTAAGACATCACAGAATTGCCTTTCGCTGGCTTTTTCCATTTGGTCTCCTAATTTCCTGGAAAGACAAAAAACTGGTAATAAAATCCCATGGTGACCTTACAGAAGCCCTTCGCCTGATGGAAATCGAGGACATTGATATCCCGGATTGGATTCCCACTACGGATGTCGCTGTGCCTTCTCCGCCGCCACAACCTGTCCCATGGGAAACAGCTCATCACGGGAAGGCTCACAAAAACAAGAAGAAAGGACAGATGACACCTAGACGCATCATCACGGAAGATGACTGATCTTCAAATTAATATTGACCCTGTTTTATATCTCATCTTCTTTATGTATAAGTATCCGAAATATTCACCAAGCATACTATTTTAATGTCGGTCATGTCTCCCGCTCACTATTACCCCAGTCTATTCAATTCTGTACCTACATGTTGAGGTACCTTAGTTTTGAGGGGAGCGGGACACGCGACCAGTTACGAGTTACGAGTTTAATCGACACCATACTTTCATTTATTTGACTGTTATGTTACTAAGACGCTTAAATTGCGTCTTTTGGCTATGCTTGTAGTTTGCATATCTCCCAACAAATAATGTTGTTTATCCAACCCTCCAGTTACACCCTCTAGAATGGTAGGGTGTCAGAACCTATGCAGGTTCTCCCCCGAGGAACCTAGTTCCCTTTTTGCCAGTTTTCCCTATTTGGAGGTTTTCCTTCTATTTGTATTTCTTCTATTGATATCTGTTTTTGTTCATCCCTTATATCTTACACAGTTGCTGGACTGTCCCCAGCGTCCTCTCCTCCCTCCCTCCCACCGTAAGAAAATTATCCTGAGTAAGGGCATCACTAGCCCGAAATTTTCACCAATGCGCACGGAGATAAGGTATGTACGTTGGCTTGACATTACGCTCTCAGAGATAACAAATGGCTGAATTACGTGTAGCTACATACAATGTGAGAGGCCTAAAATCACCTATAAAAAGGAATCAAATTTTTCGTCACTTCCATAGAGATAAAACACAAGTATTATTTTTACAAGAGACACACTACAAACATGGTAAACCCCCTAACTTATCAAGATCCATCTATAATTTATGGTTTCATAGCACATCAGATTATTCGAATAAGCATGGGGTTAGTATCGGAATCCACCGAAACACTACCTTTACACTTAAAGATATCAGTTCGGATTCAAATGGCCGTTTTCTATTTGTTAAAGGGATAGTAGACGACCAGATCTTTACTTGGATTAATCTTTACGCCCCTAATAAGGGACAGAAAAAATGGCTGCTTGATATCCTGCCTAAAATTGATGATTTCAGGGAAGGTTTTCTGATAGTAGCAGGAGATTTGAATATATCCATAGATCCCAGCATAGATTCTTCAGTAGGCAAATCAGCTATTACAAAAACAGCCCTATCAGCTATTTCTAAGGGTTTCCGCTCTAGAGACTTAACAGACATTTGGAGAGCTACACATCCCACTACCAGGGATTACACCCATTATTCACCACCGCATAACTCCTACCACCGGTTAGATTATTTTTTCATCCCCAATTCACATATACATTTATGCTCCGATGTCACCATTGGATCGCTACCCCACTCAGATCACTCCCCAGTTTCCTTGTCATGTCGAATCCCTAACTCCACCCCCAAAACTTACCTATGGAGATTAAATGAAACGATTCTCAGCATTCCTGAAATTAAAAAAGCTATAAGTAAACACTTATCGGAATTCTTTGCATTAAATAATACGGAAGGAATATCTCCCCACATTTTATGGGAATCTCATAAAGCAGCTGTGAGAGGAGAATTTATCTCCCTGTCCTCTCACTTACACAAAAAAAGGAGGGAAAAAATATCCACTCTAGCCAAAACTGTACAGGTCTTAGAAGCATCTCATAAAAATAAGCCTACGGCAGAGATTCTACAGAAACTAACCCTAGCGAGAGAAGAATTGTGTGACACCCTGAACGCTACCTCAGCGAAATATTTCTTGTCGATGAAACAGAAATGTTTCGCCCATGGCAATAAACCTACTAAGTTCATGATTGCTATGCTAAAACAAAGACACAGGAAGTCTAGAATAGCATCTATAAAGACAGGTAATAAATATGTTTCAGACGATACAAGTATAGCTAAAGTTTTCCACTCCTACTACTCAGCCCTATATAACATAGATGTAGATGACTCTGAAATGGTCAAATTGCAGAAACTAGAAAGTGCCTCACGTTTCCTGGATCAGCTACAACTACCATCCTTGTCACCTGCCCAGAGAGAAGCCTTATGTTCACCTATCACAACCGATGAGATCCAAAAAACGATAAAATCCATGGCGAAAGGTAAAGCCCCAGGCCCAGATGGATTACCTCTATTATATTATAATACATTTTTTGACACTCTTAGCCCTCATCTACTTAACGTGCTTAACTCTTCCCTCCAAGGCACCCCTTTCTTATCACAAACTTTAAACGCGACGATAACCCTGATTCCCAAACCCCAAAAAGACATCACACTATGTGCAAATTACCGTCCCATTTCTCTTTTAAACCTTGACGTGAAAGTATTCGCAAAAATTCTAGCTTCTCGCATCAAACCTCTCCTCCAATTCTTAATTCATCCAGATCAACTAGGTTTTGTACCTAATAGGGAGGGTAAAGATGGCACTTATAAAATAATTGACGCTATAGCACTAGCACAGAAACTAAACAAGCCGTTATCCCTTATCAGCACAGACGCCGAAAAGGCGTTCGATCGTGTGGCATGGCCTTTGTCAAGAAAGTACTATTGAATTTTGGTTTCCTGCCCAATTTGTAAACTCAATTTTCACTATGTATTCTGCACCCAACGCCCACATCAAAGTTAATGATACCCTTTCCCTATGGTCCAGATTACCAATGGGACGAGACAAGGATGCCCCCTGTCCCCTATTTTATTTATATTAACCCTAGAACCATTATTACAACGCATTAGGCAAGAACCCTTGATTCGAGGCCTCCAATGCTCTTCGTTAGAAGTCAAACAAGCCGCATATGCGGATGACCTCTTTCTGCTGATCACTAACCCAACACAAGCACTCCCTGCACTGATTAAGATATTCGAGGAGTTTAGCTTTGTATCAAATTATAAGATAAACCCCTCTAAATCCAAGGCAATAGGGATTAATATATCAGATAATGAAATATGTAATCTACAATCTTCTGCACCATTCCAATGGACCAAAGGCGCAATCACATTCCTAGGAATTAATATAACGTCTGACCTGACGAAGTTATATAACCTGAATTACAAGCCACTCCTAGATAAAATACCCTCTCTGCTAAATTCTTGGTCCCCGTCATATATATCTTGGCTCGGTCGTAAAAACATCTTCAACTCACTAATTTTACCCAAAATTACTTATGTATTACATACTCTTCCCATTCCAATACCCGCACAGTTCTTTCACCCTCTTTAGAAGACTTAGCTCGAGGTACATTTGGGACAATAAAAACCCAGGCTAGCATACAAAATACTACAATTGCCATACTCTCAAGGGGGCCTTGGATATCCTTCTTTACGGCGTACATATATAGCAACACACCTTGCAAGAATAATTGATTGGATGAGAGAAGCTAAAGATAAACAATGGATCACACTGGAAAAAGAGCTGATAGATTACCCTTTACGTCGTATTATTTTTGCTAATCCAGATCAACATACCCCAATCTCACATTCCCCTCTGGTTAGAGCCACAATTGACGTATGGAAGAAAAAAGAGGTCAGATCCCTTTGCTCCAAGTTCCCCTCACCCTTAATCCAAATAAGAGACTGTTTGGACCCCTTACACCCAGGTTTCAAGTCCCTTCCGCCTGTTATAAGATCTAGCAAAGCCACCCTAGACCGCACTTTAGATCAGGACGGTTCTGTTTGGAACATATCCTCCCTAGGTCATAAACTACACTTTCCTGATTTAAATATACTGCAATATCAGTTCCTTAGATCCCGCATTTTGAAATACCTTCACTCCGGTTCAGACAATAGAGATCTAACGTGGTTTGAAACACTAATATCACAATCATCTACACCAACTAAAGTTGTTTCGAGAATAAGCAAACAATTAGTAGAGATTGAGAAGCCAAAATTCCTTTATTACGTTAAGGATTGGGAAAAAGACTTGCATTTGACATTTTCAGCAGATGACACCAAAGCACTATTAACTGTACCTAAAAAGATATCCCGATGTGTGACTATCCAGGAAAATGCATTTAAACTCCTCACAAGGTGGTACATGACACCTGAAAAATTACACAAAATATATCCAAGTACCCCAGGTGTATGCTGGAGATGTTTGGAACAAAAAGGTGACTTCTTGCATATTTGGTGGACTTGCAGAAAAATTGTTCCATATTGGGAGGAGGTATTCAGACAAATTAGATCCCTCTTATCACGTCCAAATGACAAACTGCGTCCTCTTCCGGAGACGGCTCTCTTATCCTTAATTACGGAACAAATTGCACCTAGGGAAAAACACTAATTAGAATATTACTGGCGGCAGCTAGATTGTTGATTGCTTCGCATTGGAAAATGGAGACCCCACCTACCATTCCCCATTGGGTTAGCAAGGTTAACGATATAGCCAGATTAGAAGAGTTAGCGCATTGGGAAACACGCACACACTCTAAATATTTGGAGATATGGTCGCCTTGGAAGTCAAGACCTTCTTCCTAAATTCTTTCCACAATAGATTTGTTGGGTGAGCCTAGTATATAAAGCCGTAATTCATGCTCTTCCTATATGTCAAGCCACCGTATATGCTATATGCTTAATGTATATGTTTCCTCATATATATTTCTATGTTGAGTCGCTGTATTTGTCTCTCATAAATGCTCTCTGGAAACAGCTCAACCTCAGTGCAGATCTTTAATACACGTGCCTTCACATGTATTCTTAGAGGGAACTTTCCTCTTATTTATAATGTGGTGTGTTTTAGACTTATTGCACTCAGTAAGAATATCTGTGGAATCAGTCAGGATTGACAAGGATCTCTTTTTATGTTACTAAAGTACTACAATGTAATTTGCATCTGCACATAATCTTACCCCTTGTATTATGCACCACCTCATTGCCGGTTTAGTCAAATTATAAATTTTTTCTTATACAGCAATACCACCCCGGCTGCCCTCAGCGTCTCTACGCCCCTCTCTCCTTCTCTGCTCTCAATTTGTCCGTCTATGGTGATGCCCCTTCTAATTTGCTTCTCTCTCGATCCTCTACCCCCTCCCCACCTCCTATCCCTTTGTTCTTGGTCTACCCTCCCCCCCCCCCCATCCTTCCCAACGGTCCCCCTTTCGGTAACCTCTGCAGGCTATATTAATACATTGGGACCGCACCTCAAGTTAATGTTACAATTAGTGTTCTATAATAGATTGATGTACAACGCTTTTACAGAGGATTGCTGTTTACCTCATACTTTATGATGTACGTTGACACTGTTTGTACTGAATAAAACTAATAAAAAGAAATTTAAAAGAAAAAAGAAAAAGAAAATTAAATTTCACAATAGTTCTATGGGTTTTGTTTTTAAGGCCCTACCTATGCTGTAAAACAGACTTAATCTCTGGGTCAGTACAATTTCAAAGATGCCACATTCGTACAGTATTTCTTGTGTTTTAACTCCTTCAGGACCAGGCCATTTTTCACCTTAAGGACCAGGCCATTTATAGCAAATCTGACATGTATCACTTTATGGGGTAATAACTTTAAACGCTTTTACTTTTCCAGGCCATTCTAAGATTATTTTCTCATCACATATTGTACTTCATGACAGTGGTAAAATTAAGTCAAAACATTTAATTTTTATTAATAAAAAATACAAAATTTACAAGAAAATTGGAAAAAATAGCAAATTTCAATTTCTCTACTTTTACAATAAATAGTAATAACTCCAAAAATACGGTGGCTATTACTTTACATTCCCCATATGTCTACTTCATGTTTGGATCATTTTATGAATGCCATTTTATTTTCTGGGGACGTTAGAAGGCTTAGAAGTTTAGAAGCAAAACTTAAAATGTTTCAGAAAATTTCCAAAACCCACTTTTTAAGGACCAGTTTAAGTCTGAAGTCACTTTGTGAGGCTTACATAATAGAAACTACCCATAAATGGCCCCATTTTAAAAACTACACCCTCCAAGGTATTCAAAACTGATTTTACAAACTTTGTTAACGCTTTAGGTGTTCCACAAGAATTAATGGGAAAATGGAGATGAAATTTCTGAATTTCACTTTTTTGGCAGATTTTCCATTTTAATTAATTTTTTCCAGTAACAATGCAAGGGTTAACAGCCAAACAAAACTCAACATTTATTGCCTTGATTCTGTAGTTTACAGAAACACCCTATATGTGATTGTAAACTGCTGTACGGGCAGATGGCGGGTCGCAGAAGGTAATGAATGCCATATGGTTTTTGGAAGGCAGATTTCACTGGGATAATTTTAAGTTGCAATGTCCCATTTGAAGACCCCCTGAATCACCCCTAGAGTAGAAACTCCAAAAATGTGACCCCATTTTGGAAACTACAGGATAAGGTGGTAGTTTTGTTGGTACTATTTTAGGGTACATATTATTTTTGGTTGCTCTATGTTACACTTTTTGTGGGGCACCGTTTTTATTTTTTGTTATTTACAGTGTTAATCTGACAGGTTAGATCAGGTGGTATATTTATAGAGCAAGTTGCTATGTACATGACAATACCAAATATGCCTACTTTTTTTGGTTGTTTGTTTCAGTTTTAAATAATAAAGCATTTAAAAAAAAAGATTTTTTTGTTTCTCCTTGCTCATGTTTTTTTTTGTATGAGAGGACAGTTTGATTGGTACTAATTTAAGGTGCATATGACTTTTTGATCGCTTGGTATTACACTTTTTGTGATGTAAGGTGACAAAAAATTGCTTTTTTGGCAGTTTTTTTTATGGTGTTCATCTGAGAGGTTAGGTCATGTGATATTTTTATAGAGCAGGTTCTTACGGATGTGGCAATATGTCTACTATTTTTATTTATTTTACTTTAACACAATAAAAGCATTTAATGAAAAAATGGACGATTATCTCATGTAGCTGCTCATTTTTTGCAGGATGAGGTGACAGCTTGATTGGTACATTTTTGTTGTACATAAGACTTTTTTGATCAATTTCATCATAGTTTTTCTTTTCTTTTTTTTTTATGGCGTTCACCGTGCGGGGAAAGTAACATGACCATTTTATAGATCAGGTCGTTGCAGACGCGCTGATATCAAATATGTGTAGTATATTTTTATTTATTTTTAATCAGTGATAAATGTGCGGCTATAGGTAGAAATTAATAAAAAAAAAAAAATTAATTTATTTTTTACTTTTGTCTACATTTTTTTGACCCAGACCTACTTGGTTCTTGAAGATCCAGTGGGTCTGCTGCCTATATAATACACTACAGTACACTATATATTTGTACTGTAGTGTATTGTGGCTTTACACACAGGCTGATCAGGCTGTTCTGCCTTTAGCAGAAGGCTGATCTTAGCCTTACCATGTAAAGCCCGAAGCCTTTGAAGGCATCCGGTTGTCACGGTAACCATCAGCCGCTGCCACAACAGAGCAGCGGCTGATGGGGAAGGAGGGAGGGGAGCCCCCTCGCTCTGGGTCAAGTTTCAGGTGGCTGCAACAGCACAGCAGCCCCCAATGGGAGAGGGAGCTCCCTCCCTGTTAACCCCTTCCATATAGCTGTCCCTATGGACCAACGCATGGAAGGGGTTAAACGGATGACACTCTGCTAATGCTCGTCGGAGGATCGCACACAGGGGATTGCGGGCGGGGGATCGCTCAGTTGATCCATAGAAAAGGGGCACATTAAGGGCTGCAAAAAGGGGGGGGGGCATTGTATATATGTTTTAGAAGGTTTTGATCCTCACAGTCTGTGAGGATCAAAACCTTTCAGCCAGCATTAGAAGCCTCTAATTGGCTAGTCTGTACAGACTAGCCAATCAGAGCGATCGTTGGCCAGGGACCGCGCTCATTGGTCTCGGGCTGATTAGCTGAGATCCCTGGCTGTGTGTAACAGCCGAGGTCTCAGCGCTTTCACCATGTCTGCAGACACGGTGACAATTTTAATGCCATGACATGTATACTCATCTTGGAGCACCAAATAGCAGTGCTCCATGACGAGTATACTCGTCATAGGTCGGGAAAGGGTTAATACTTTTTGTTTTCAATTTTTGTTTTTGCATTACCGTATTCTGACTCCCATAACTTTTATATATTTACATCTACGGAGCTTTGTGATGGCTCTTTTTTTGCAGGACAATCTGTTGATTTTATTAATACCATTAAGAGGTGTATATGACATTTTGATCACTTTTTATTCAATTTGTTTAGGTGAAGCAGTGGAGAAAAATGCAAATCGGCTACATTGATTTATATTTTGGTACGCCAATCATTATATGGAATAATTTTTTTTATGTTTTATTAGTATCAGTGTTTTGGGATGCAGCAATGCTAATGATGATTATTTTTTATTGTTTATTTCTTTGAAATATAGAAAACTTTAAGTGAAAACTGCACAACGTGTGTTCTGCCATCAATCTAGCATAGCATATGGAATACTAATGAGAACTATGTGTCAGATCATCTCAAATATTTTATTTATTTTTTATGAAAAAAATAAAATAAATCAGTGATTGAGAAATAAATGTTATAGTAAATCTATTTATTATCTCCACACACACAGTTCCATTTTTTTTTTAAAAGGGAGTTATTGAATTTAATTATGCCAGTAGTACACAGATCAGTAAACCAATACACAGGGTAGGGCAATAATTTGCCTGTGAGTGCTAATGTGAAAATACGCTTCAGACTTAAATCGTCCATTGCTTTTTATTACATATTTAAATGGTTGGAATTATTATAATTTTTTTTTTTTTTGTGGGTTCAGTTTAATTAAACCATCATATACTGTAGGTGATCAGTACACCAATACACAGAGTAGTGCACCAAATTATCTATGAGTCATAACAAATTTATGACTAAATCTTTTTCTCTTCATTTATCTCTCCAGAAGGTGTCAATCTTTTGTGGGGTTATTAAATATATTCAAATTACTACACCAATACAAAGGCTAGAGCACCAAATTATTTGTCATTAACAACAAATTTAGGTCTAAAGCTGTTTCTGTTTATTTCTGGCTCCACATGTTTCTAATATTATTATTTTTTTGGTGCGGTTGTTAAAATGATTAAAATCAGCATATACCTGATTGTTACACATATACAGAGGGTAGCGCACAATATTATCTGAGAGGCCCAAAAATGTTTGGGCAACAAAAGGGTTCCAAACAAAAGACCTAGAGACAGTTATTGGGAAGGAATAATGCAAGTCATCCGTACATATTAAATGGTAAAACACTCGGTAACACTGACATGGAAAAGGATCTAGGAATTTTAATAAACAGCAAATTAAGCTGCAAAAACCAGTGTCAGGCAGCTACTGCCAAGGCCAATAAGATAATGGGTTGCATCAAAAGGGGCATAGACGTCCGTGATGAGAACATAGTCCTACCACTTTACAAATCACTGGTTAGACCACACATGGAGTACTGTGTACAGTTCTGGGCTCCTGTGAACAAGACAGACATAGCAGAGCTGGAGAGGGTTCAGAGGAGGGCAACTAAAGTAATAACTGGAATGAGGGATCTACAGTACCCTGAAAGGTTATCAAAATTAGGGTTATTCACTTTAGAAAAAAGACGACTGAGGGGAGATCTAATAACTATGTATAAATATATCAGGGGTCAGTACAGAGATCTGTCCCATCATCTATTTATCCCCAGGACTGTGACTGTGACAAGGGGACATCCTCTGCGTCTGGAGGAAAGAAGGTTTGTACACAAACATAGAAAAGGATTCTTCACTGTAAGAGCAGTGAGACTATGGAACTCTCTGCCTGAGGAGGAGGTGATGGTGAGTACAATAAAGGAATTCAAGAGGGGACTGGATTTATTTCTGGAGTGTAATAATATTACAGGCTGCAGCTACTAGAGAGGGGTCGTTGATCCAGGGAGTTATTTTGATTGCCTGATTGGAGTCGGGAAGGAATTTTTTTTCCCCTTAAGTGAAGAAAATTGGCTTCTGCCTCACAGGGGTTTTTTGCCTTCCTCTGGATCAACTTGTAGGAAACAGGCCGAACTGGATGGACAAATGTCTTTTTTCGGTCTTATATACTATGTTACTATGTTACTATGTATGTTAGAATGTGGGTAGTAATAGTAGTAGTAGGCTGTAGTAATCCCTGCTGCCTTTGGAAAGGCACAACATTATTGTTGAGGAGAAAAAGGATGAGTTTATAGATAGAATGGCTCACTCCTCCTCTCAGTCACAGCAGGATGACATGGAGGAGACTTCTCCTACTCCTGCTCCTTGATGCCCCAGAGAAGGCTTTTTAGCAAGGTTGTCTCAGTCTTCACTACCCCTACCTAGTGGGGCACTTTTCTTTTTCCTAATAAATGGCAAGAAAACTTTACAATGCTCTACAGCAAATAATCAAAAGGGTCCCCTTGTTGATGACCAGTGTGAGAGCAGTCAGTATTTTTTACTGCCCTAAAGATGAGTTGGAGAAGGAGGCTGCAGACTCCAGGCATAGCTGTGTTGGTGGTGGTAGTGGAGGCATCCATAGCTGCGGTATTAGAATTAGGGGCAGCAACAGTGGCAAATGACAAATGCAGAGCAGGGAGGGGTACCAAAGAACCCACCATGATATCCCACAGTCTGATAGAAGAGGTAGAGAGGGGGGGGGGGGCTTTGATGATGATTGTGTGCTGGACAGAACCTGGGAGCCAGATACGGTTGCTGAGGAGGAGTCAACATCAGAGGAGGAGGGTGATGGCGGTAGCAATAAAAAGCAGAAGCCACATACCTCCCAAAGAACAGCCCGGCCATGTCTGCTTCGGGATCAGGTGATGCTATTTATGCTGTGGGTGAGTTAGGCCCAAAACTGGCAGTTTTTATCCACCCTGCTGGAACATAGAAGTATTGCCTTGTGCAAGCTGTGCGAGAGCAAAATAAGATGTGGGCAGGTAAACATAAATTTATTGATCACAGCTGTATTAAACCACATGAAGCAAGCATCATCACCTCATCCCTTAGGCAAGCAAAGGTCGGAGCCAGCTACTGAAACAGGAATTCCCTCCTTCTCCCAGTCCCTCTTGCGGCAGCCAGACCACATCCACAGAACGGAACACTGTTTTTCACCTTGTCCCCTTCCCTTTCAGCTTCTCCCACTCCTCCTCCTTCTCCGCTCCATCGTGAGCCATTGATATTAGGATGCATGGCCAGAAAACAACTCTTGACACCCAGCAATCTAATGGTGCACAAGCTTAATTCCCAAATGTACAAGTTACTGGCGGTCCAGTTGCTGCAGTCCTATCTAGTCAAGAATGCTGCCTTTGTGGAACTAATGACGTGCACTTAACCTCGCTGGAAGATTTCTAGCTGGCATTGTTTCTCCCAATAAGTCATTCCTGCTTTGTACTCTAATGTGGGCCACTACCTGCGATTCATGCCATGGTGGACATCTAGAGAAGCTGTTATGGGCAGTGACAGTGCATGTCTTTCACGGCCCACTAGATCAATGTCTTTCTGGCAGCAGCGAGGCAGCACACCGGAAACAAGGCCAGGTCCTCTTGATTGTGTCAGCCTGGCTCACAAGCCAGCCACTTATCCGCCTGTCCCCAACAGCAGCAGGGCATAGGATTGCTCGGCCTATCCCTATTTCCTCTCACATGTATCAAGTCAAGTGTTGCAATGCCATGTTGGAGCTTATTGGCCTGGGCTAGAGTAGCCACATCGGTGAGCAGTTGATGAAGTACATTAAGCAGCAACCATCCCTCTGGCTGTCACCCCACCAACTCCAATTGGGCAAGGTGGTCAGCAACAATGGGTGCAACATCCTGTCTGCCCCAAACCTGTGCAAAATAACATATGCTCCCTGCATGTCATTAACCTAGTGGTGTAATTTTTTCTAAATATATACACTGGCTTGCGCAACATGCTGCCAAAGTCCAGGAGAATTTTGCCATTCTTACATGCATTGCAGTGACAGAACAGCCTGCCGCAACACTACAATGTGCAAACTCACTGGAATTTAACATTGCACATGCATGAGTGTCTGTATGAGAACCAGAAAGCCATGAATGATTTTGTCATGCACCCGATAGTCTCAGCAACAGGGAGCATGTGCTGCTTCAAGGTCAAGCAGTGGAAGCACATCAGAGACACCTGCCAGGTGCTGAAGCCCTTTGAAGAGGCCACAAAATTTGTGAGCAGTTACAACTGCAGCATGAATGATGTCATCCCTCTCACATGCATTTTAGAACAGACGCTGATGCTCATGCAGCAGGGGATGATGCAGAAGAAGAACAGCTAACGCATCTTGCTGTCAGCTCTATAGCTGTTGGGGACACACAAAGGGAATCTGCCATTAAGGAGGAGGATGAGCAGCTTCCACTGCAAGAGGAAGAGGAGGAGTCAGAGGTGAAGGAGCAAGAGGACGATGATGGCAATGGCAAAGGCCAAGACACCCAATTGTCCCGGTGGAGAGCGGAACAAGAAGGAACCAGCACCTCGGGCATGCTGGCCAGAATGGCAACCTGTATGCTCGCATGTTTACAGTGAAAGGTGTATCGTTGACATCAATGCTTTTAGACCCTCACTATCAAGGCAAAATATGTGAATGTTTTAAACCGTGTGTACACAGCTTGCCCTTAGCTCACGAGCAGACACCTACAGATGGTGTGTCTGAAATGGAGGTCCCTCTTAAACCCTGCAGAGTCACCCCCCTCCCGCCACTACGAGAAGCAGAAGCTGCAGCACCAACAGGCATTCCAGTCTCTCCAACATAATGGAGCAGTTTTTCCATGTGCCGACAGCTCCCGCCTCAACGTCCAAGTTCAGGCCTACCTAAACTATGGCCAGTCTCTGGCACATACCCTGTTCCCTGCTGCTAATCCCCTATTACTACCACTATTAATGCAAAGCAACTGCCACTATTGCCACTATCACTATTATTATTACTACTACTACTACCCAAAAACAGCCATTCTACTGCCTTTTGTATTCCTTGTTATCCTTCTTTTGCTGCCACTACTATTGGGGCCACATATCTGCACCCTTTCCAAACCCACACTGCAGTGTTGCTGCTCCCAATTAAAACAGATATATATATATATATATATATATATATATATATATATATTTTTTTTTTTTTTTCCCTGGGGTATACATACCTCTGTAATAAAAGTTTTTATTTTCATCATCTCAAAAAAGAAAAATACAAATTTATGAAAAAAAACAGAGTTACAAAATCATCCCCAACCCACCCCGCAACCACCCCCCCACCTTGCAGAAGAAAGAAAGAAAAAAAAAAACACAGAAAAACCATCTTCTAAATATAAGAAGCCTGGCTAAAAACATCACTTTGATCAGCAGTCGACGCTTCATGGGTTGACAGTTAACCTCCGATAAATCCCCCAAGACCCAAACTTTGGGAGAATGAGGAATATCAATCTTAAGTCTCTGGGTCAAAATTGTTTGAACCATTCTCCAATACTTGCTCACTGTCGGGCAGTCCCAGAACAGATGTAAATGGTCTGCCCTGGGATCACCACAACGGGGGCAATCGGAGGAGGCTCTAAATCCTCTCCTATGGAGCCATAAAGGTGTCACATATATTTTGTGCATAATATTGAACTGTACAACAGCATGATTAAAATTGTGCGAAACCTGACTTGAATTATCCTTTACGTTCTCCCAATCTGGGGAACCCACCACTGAAACGGAAACAGACCAGGATCTCTGTCCTGGAGAAAAGCATTCCAAAAATTTTTTTTTTATCAAGTGTCTATAACAATGTGATACTTTAACTTTCATACCACCTTTCTTACAAATCAAATCATGTAGAAATTCAGGAGTGTCTACGTTAAGTGCATGGCTATCAAAAAGGCTACATTTTCCTTTTGTTTTAGCTCCACAAGAGACAGGATTTGTCCACCCCTAA